>CM070831.1:7873393-8553393 GCA_036326025.1 Chrosomus eos
TAGATAGATAGATAGATAGATAGATAGATAGATAGATAGAAGATAGATAGATAGAAGAAGATAGATAGTAGATAGATAGATAGATAGATAGATAGATAGATAGATAGATAGTTTAGATTGAACAAATGATAGATAGATAGATAGATAGTAGATAGATAGATGATAGATTCACAAATGATAGATAGATAGTAGATAGATAGAATAGATAGATAGATAGATAGATAGATAGATTCAACAAATGATAGTAGATAGATAGATAGATTCAACAAATGATAGATAGATAGATAGATTCAACAAAATGATAGATAGATAGATAGATAGATAGATAGATAGATAGATAGATAGATAGATCGAACAAATGATAGAAAGATAGATAGATAGATAGATAGAACAAATGATAGATAGATAGATAGATAGATAGATAGTTTCAACAAATGATAGATAGATAGATAGATAGATAGATAGATAGATAGATAAGATTCAACAAATGATAGATAGATAGATAGATAGATAGATAGATAGATAGATAGATAGATAGATAGAGATAGATAGATAGATAGATAGATACTTATTATCTAACCTAAAAATTAACCTTTCATGAAAAGTATTTTTTTTTTAAACGCATGCTTACATGAACCTCATGCTGGGTTATCTGAAATTGAAGCTGGGAAAACAACAGCTGGAACATGCGATGCATTCATTCAGATTCCATCTGTTTTTCAGACGTTTACTATTACTATTTTGGTGTTGAACATGTTAGACAGGTAAATAACAATAAGTCATTTATGGTGAAACCTGCTCTGGAAAACATGCAGGGAGTCAAAACACATTTATCAAACATTACACCTCTAATCTGCAGGGAGATGCTAGTGCACTGTGAGCAGTGAGTGTGATTCCATCTTTTCCCACACAGTGGCGATGTCTCTCTGAGCCCTGGTATCAAATGCTCTCCCTCTTTTGCTGGGATGTCTGTATCAGCTTCACTGCTCAGGGGTCAGAGGTCAGTCCTGGAGAGATGTCTCCATAGAAACAGATGCCTGCTCCCTTGAATCCGAGGCGACCGCTGTGTGTCAGTTTGATTTTCCGTTCCTGAATACCTGTGGAGGAGAGGAATGTTGGGCGTGTGCCACAGGGATGGGGCTGATCTCACCTGCTGTTAGTGTGTGTTGTGTTGACATGAGCACGTTTGAATGACAAACCTTTGAAATGAAAATTGCACATTTCGACTAAATATAGTATAGAGATCCTGTCCTGTCGTCACTTATTTGTTGGTCTGTTTACACGTGTCAGATGTTTATTGGCAGTTAAATCACATCTCATTGTTTTTAAGACAAGTGTCAAGTTAAAAAACTACATTTATGATTTTATTTGAACTGACTAGGTGAAATACACACACGACATGGACGTTAACATTTAAAAGTTTGAGGGCGGTAAGATTTTTTTTGTTTTTATGTTCTCATTTATTTGATCAAAAATACGGTTAAAACAGTAATATTGTGAAATATTGCAAAATATTTAATATTTGTGTGATGAATAGCTGAATTTTTGCATCATTACTCCAGTCTTCAGTGTCACATGATCCTTTTGAAATCATTCTGATATGCTAATTTGCTGCTCAAGAAACATTTCTTATTATGTTCAATGTTGAAAAGCAGTTGTGCTGCTTTTAAAGGCCCACTGAAGTGCTTGAACAATGTGCAATTTGCAGTGTTGACATAATTTCCACTGAAACAGGAAGACAGGGCGGGACATATCGAACAGCTCCTCCCCTTTTTAAAAATGGCCAATAACGTTTATATCGCAAAGCCGCATTTACCTCCTAATCTCCTCCATATCGCTTCAAAATAAAGGTATAATAAATAAAATTCTGTGCAGAATTCAAATGGATCCAATACGTTTTGGCGACACCGTCTGCACTGACTCGCGTATGTGATCCGCTTTGTGCTGTCGTGTCTCTGGACCGGTGCAGACTGTGCGCGCTAGCGGCGGTTCACGTGACACTAAGTAAAACCAGACTTCATTCGCCTCAATGGAATGCATATTTACACTGTCTGAATCGTTCCCTATCCCCTATGTAGTGCACTAAGTGCCATTCACAAAGTAGAAAATTAGTAAATTTGTGATCAAGTGACTCTAGATTCTAGAGAGTATTTGATTGGACAGAAAATCTGATGAGAAGCTGAAGTGCAGAGTGATGTCATCAAAATCATTGATCCATATTGGTAGACTGTAAGTTTTGAATGCTTTTATCTTTTAAATGCGAATTTTGTCATTGATTTTGGAGCACACTAGCTTATAGATAACCTTAAGGCTAAAAAAGTTACATTTTGATTTCATGGGGACTTTAATATTTTTGGTGGAAACCATGAAACATTCTTTTCAGGATTATTTGATGAAACGAAAGTTCAAAGGGACAGTGTTTATTTGAAATATAAATCTTTTGTAACATTATAAATGTCTGCTACTGTCATTTTTGATTCATTTTATGTGTGCTGCATAAAAGTATCAATACAAAAATAAGAAAACTAACAAACTGACCCCAATCTTGGGAATCCTGGGAACCAAACCCATGACCTTGGCGTAACTAGCTCAAACTGAAAAATATTGACAATTTTAGAAATGCATCCTATCCGTCTATTCTTTACCATCAGATATTTGAGTATACAGATACTCGTGCCAATTCCTCAAGTTTTTTTTTTATGGTGCAATGCATTTTTCCCCTCCCCCCTGGCTTCTTTACCTGGCAGATGTCCGTGAAAGGCTCAGGACAGCAGGTGAGCTTTAAGCTTCTTTTTCATGGATGCTGTCTGACATTTCCTGTAGAACACAATGAGTGTGCTGTGAAATGTATAAAAAGCTACTGTAACAGCAGTGCTGTTCTTTTCGATCAGATCGGTTCATATAGCATGTTCTGTCACGAAAACTGTAAATGCTCATTTGCACTTTCTGTCTGAATTAACATGTTACCCCCAAAAGGTTAGATGTTGAAAATGTGCCTGCCATATGGCAGCGAGGCAGCATCTGATTTGTTCTGTGTTGTGTAACAGAGAGTGTTATATTTCTGTGTGAGTGTTATAGTTCCGTATTAGTCTTAGCTTTACACAACAACGAAACGAAAGTGAGCAGCGGCTTGAAAAGTTTGTGGAATAAGAGGCATTTTGTTGGTCTCTTCCGCTTCCATCTTCCATTAGCTTGATGTTACAAAATGGTAAAATCTTCAAAAAACAGGTTGGTTTACCCAAAAGTAAACATTTTAAAGTGTCACACTAAAGCCCTTAAATCTTATTTGTGTCCACATATATTTAATTATTCTGTTTGAAGATGCATTTATTAAGGGCTTAGTTACACTTAAAAACACTGTAGCAACATAGTGTCGGCCCAGATCCGGCCACATCTGGTACATGTGGATTCAACGTGTGTCCAGATGTTGGCCGGTCTGGGAATAAAGGTTCTTTATTGGCATTGATGGTTCCATGAAAAACCTTTAACATTACTGGAACCATTCCACTGCACAAAAGTTTCTTTATGGTTGAAAAGGGTTCTTAAGATTAGGAAAATGTATAATGGTACATGCACTTTTACAAGTTGATTGTACTAAAATGTGTGTTGGCAGTGCCTGTACACAACCATCATATAATGATAAAAATCCATCCAGTGTTTTTGTTTTAATCTCCTTATATGTTTTCCCCTGCCTCAAATTGAGCCGTTTGATTTTGTGACGTCATTAAATCGGATGCCCCTTCCACAATTGTTGATTGACAGCAGTGTTTCAGCACAGACCCGCCCTGAGCGAGCTGTCATCATAGTCCGTCATTGTTGATACACTGGAGCAGAATGGCGTCTAAGCGATTGTGGTGTTCTTGCAGTGGCTGAGTTTTGTTTACGATGGGAATATTCCCAACGATCAACGTCAATGCGTTCATGTTTGCGCAAATCATTTCTCACCAGACTGCTTTATAAAGAGGAGGGTCAGTAAGCTGGTTTTGCTAAGAAGCTGCTCCTGGAAAAATAATCGGTACCAACTATTCATGTTCCTGCTGCACCCCTAGAAGAAGTGAGTGTAAAGTTTTATTAACCTTTATATTAATCTTTGCAAATCGTGAAAAAGTTGTTCATGACCATTAACTGTAACATCAATCTGTCAACGAACTAACTATACATCAGTAAACACATAGCGTTCCTATCTCACTACTCTAACGTTACCCTGCCAGTACATACAAAAATAGATCAAAGTGACATTACGTTAACCAACCATTCAGAACGTCCTGTTCGAGCTGTTCTTGTTCCGGGTCCGACTCCGGTTCAAACTGATACGATTGCACAGATGTTTCCTAATAGACTCCCGCTGCCATTCTTGTTCCAAAATATACCCTCAACTTTTGTCAAGGAAACACTCCACGTGCGTTGTGTCAAAACCACGGATCTGTTAATGATTATATATAGATCAGTAGTCAAAACGCCCCAAAGAACAGAGCAAAGCTCATTATCATTTAAAGGCATATGCACTTAAACGGAGTGCTGAAACCAGAGCCAACTGCATTTTAGTGAAAACTCGCCAAGATGGGCATTTTGATATATTTTTGTGTGTATTTGTCCATTTAAGCGCATACCCAAAGCCCAAAGTTGCCTATAGTTTGTGTTTTTATCGGAAAGAGCGCACAGAAAGAAAGCTACCTGGGGAACAACTTCTCTTTTGCAGCTCAATACACTTCTATTTATTTTTTTATGTCTGGCAGGATACTGTATGTTATGTTACTTGATTTGATTGATTTGGATGTTACGATGGAAGGGCGACATTGCACCGCTTTAAAGGAAAGGAACGGAACGCGGCGGCATGTTTTCTTAATCTATGGAAACCAAAATTAAATCATCAGAGAACTGTATGCACTGTATGCTGTTGTTGTAAGGGACAGCAGATGACTTTTAGCTTTGTATCTACTGTAGTTCTGGGGCAGTTTTTTTACTGTCCATTGTCCCTGTCAAGAATAATAAAAAAAGACCAAAACATGAACATTTTGCTATTGTTTTTCTTTCTGTAGGAAAGTCTGTTTCCACCCAAAATCTCGCCATAAAAATCAAAATGGACTTCTTTTTTTATGGAATATTGCAGTATTTATTATAAATTATTTATCTGTGCACATCATAATTTTTATTACATTTTAAATCCACATGCTCTCATAATCTTTAATCAAAACAACTTCCCTTCCCTCTTGCAGCGACATCTCTTGATGCCATGATGTTTACTGGCGCGAGGGCGGCGCAACCTGTCACTCACATGACATCAATATGCAAATCCAATAGCAAACCACAACCATCCAATCAATTACTGATGGACAAAATCAAGTCCCGTCCTACATTTTTCCTTGTCCGAGAAGCCATTTCACTCGAATATACGTCGCAATATGGAAGAAAAGACTATCACAAATTTAATTTCATGCAGACTTTAAAATAAGAAATAGTCACATTGTAAGATCACAATGATATATTGTACAGAAATGTCTTCCACAGAAGAAAGAAAACAAATTTAATTCTTAATTTTGTCTATTTGCTTAGGTTTTTTTATTTGCTGGAGGGAATCAGGCGTTAAACTGTAAAAACAGTCACAAACCTCATAAAGGGTTGCAAACTTCATACAAAATGAATTAAAAAAAACAGTTCATATAATATTTAGTTTGACCTCTCAAGGTTGACGATCAACGTTATATGAAGGTTAAGCACTGCCTCTGAGTGTCTTTGTGGGAAAATAAATAATTAAAAAAGACTGTTTTTTAAATAATTTTCAGGCCCTACTTCTGTTCAATGGGAAGTGGCAGGGGTTAACTGCTGTCAGAGTGGATGAGAGTGGCCTGACCGTTCAGCGGGAGACTGTGTTAAACAGTTTGATGCCCAGGAATAGAGCTCAGGAAATCACTGAAAGGCACGTCCATTAATCTTAAAGAATGTTTAAATTAACTCTGATTCTCCTCTCATGAAAAAGTGCTGACAGCCTTTTATATCCTGAAATAATGTGGGAAGAGCCTAATTTGTCTTGGTCTCAGAGGTGTCATTGGAGCGAAGGCTCAGACGCGGCGCGAGTGTGGGTGAAACTGCTAGATGAAACAATAATAATTACACTGGGATTCGGATTTAATTACAGCCGTTTTGTTTCTCTGGGTTTTGCGGGTTTTTGTCGCTTGTATCTCCTCCCCCTCCATCTATAAAATCCATTAGTGTTTTTATTGGAGCTAGATGCAATGTGACACCTAGGTTGAACCACATACAACCGTGGTTGTTTTAGTACTGAAATTAGTTTGACAAAACTAATGTAGGTTTGGGAGCTGATCTTCTGTTGTCACTGCAAACACTGCGATATAGACGGACAGAAGCATATGGTCTCGCTTGTTCAAGAGGTCAGCACAAGTTTCACTACAAGTATGATGTAATCCACTTTCCTGCTCTGGCTTGGCACTGTGGGAGCTGATGTTGTGATATGGTGGTTTTGTCCGGAGAGAGTTATTAAGAGAATGAAAGATGCAGCTGCAGGAAACCAGTATCAGCAGAGCTCTGATCTCACACCTGCTCTCTAGACCAGTCTAGACTAATGCTTTAAATGATGATCTCTAAACAATTACTGCTCTCTCTCTCTCTCTCTCTCTCTCTCTCTCTCTCTCTCTCTCTCTCTCTCTCTCTCTCTCTCTCTCTCTCTCGTCCTATCGTTCTATCTATCTATTGTTCTATCTATCTATCGTTCTATCTATCTATCTATCTATCTATCTATCTATCTATCTATCTATCTATCTATCTATCTATCTATCTATCTATCTATCTATCTATCATTTGTTGAATTTATCTATCTATCTATTATCTATCTATCTATCTATCTATCTATCTATCTATCTTATCTATCGTTCTATCGTTCTATCTATCGTTCTGTGTCAATCTATCAATCAATCAATCTATCGTATCTATCTGTCTCTTGTCGGTATCTATCGTTCTATCTATCTATCGTTCTATATATCGTTCTGTCTATCTCTATCTATCTATCTATCTTATCTGTCTGTCTATCTTTGTCTATCTATCATCTATCTTCTATATTCATTCTATCATTATCAATCATCAATCATATCAATCAATCAATCAATCAATCAATCAATCAATCAATCAATCAATCATTGTATCTATCTATCAATCATATTTATCTATCTATCTATCTATCTATCTATCTATCTATCTATCTATCTATCTATCTATCTATCTATATCTATCTGTCTATCTATTTAGTCATATAGTCAATAATACTTCACAATGTATGTACAATGTAAGTACATAATAAAACTATACATTCTTGATTTCATACCTTTGATCGGCGTGCTAATGGCTTTAAAATCTCTCTCATAATAGAGTAAATTCGAACAGCCCTGCTTCCTTTTAAGATGCATATAGAATTTTTTTTTAAGGTCAAAATGCATGTTAAAAAGCCTTCTTATTCCTTGTGTCCTCGGGGCAGTGCACTCAGCGTTTTCTCCTCCACTAACGCCCTTCTTCCTTCAGGTCATCAAGTATCCACACACAATAGTTGTCTTTTAGAGCAGAGCATCTCTCCACAGAAAACCCTTAATGATGTGGGAGAAAGAAAGCCCCCCCCCCCCCCCCCCCCCTCCTCCTCCCTACGCCACATGCGCTGTGATGCTGGTAGAGGATGTGTAGTGCTGCTCTGGTGCTCCTGAGAGAGAATCCTGACAGCAGCGAGGCTGTGTGTGAGCCTGGGCTCTCTAGAATCCGGACGCGACGCGCTTGCTTGCGTGCGTGCGTGCGTGTGCGTGCGTATGCATGGATGTTTATCGTGATTACTGTGGATAATTAGAGGCGAGGGATCTCCGGTGTGTTTAGGACGCGCTGCGCGTTCGCTTTCTCTCTTAAGTTCGGATCACAATGTCCGGGAGAGCCGGTGTCGGTCCGCTCTCCTCATCCAAACGCACTTTTCCTCGTGATCTGAACACATCGGGAAGTTGAATCGTGTTTATGTTGCGCTGGAGATGCGGCGCGTCCGGAGCGAGGAGCGCTGGAGGAGTTTCATCTGAGGGAAAGCGGGAATATACGCAGGATATCGGAGAGGAAGAGGGAAAATGCAGTTTGAGACATTGCGTCAGTTCTGTAGCTCGGTTTTATCTCATTTTAATGGGGCTTTCACGCCGCCGCAGAATATTCTGCAGACGGAGCTCCTGGAACAGGCGCTCAGCACCATCGGGTGAGTTTGTAACACATCACACGTGACTATATTTGCATTTCCTGCAGGAAATATCAGCGTTTGAGAGGCACGAATAGCCAGGAATTGTGTGTATGGGGCGTCTGTGAGGTCTGAGGTGGCTCTGCTTCTGAGTAAATGAAATGCCGCAGCCGTTGTCATGACACTCAGCACGCATCTTGTTTAGTGGCGGCTGTGTGAGAAAGGACCAATCAGAGTTCGCTATGCTAATAAATCCAAGAACACACACATTTCATCACTGTTGTTTGCATTTTGATTGAACAGGAAAGGCTGTATCGTTACCTGATAAAATTCTTTTTTTATTTTTTAAATGTGAATTTAAGTATTTTGCCATTCAATTATAAGTTATATAGCCTAGTTATATATATATATATATATATATATATATATATATATATATATATATAGAGAGAGAGAGAGAGAGAGAGAGAGAGAGAGAGAGAGAGAGAGAGAGAGAGAGAGAGAGAGAGAGAGAGAGAGTCTATGGTCTATAGCTAAGACTTAAATGATCTACTAAATTTGAGTTTGAATTGCCAAATTAATATTATCAGAGGCACCATTAACATATTTCCACAAAATGTGTTTATTTGTAATTTTGAGTGGTTATTTGCTGCAATTATGTATATATATTTTCAAATTAAATTGGTCAGTAATTTTGGTCAGTACAAAACTTTTGGTTCTATTTGTTAGTTCTCATCTAGATTTTTTTTTTGTTTGTAAGATTTTGACTGTTGATAAAAGTTGGTTTAAAGTGAGGAGTTTGTGTACATCTATTTGCTATCGTTTGCATTAAATATTGAATTAGATTGTGTGTGTGCTGTGCAAGGGTGTAACTTTGGTTTGAGAAGTGGGGGGGACTCAAAATTAGGGATTTTTTTTTCCGATTTGAATCCCATTTCCTGCATATACATACATTTAGGGACTATGGTACTATGGTGATACAAAATCCAGGAAATAATTAAGTTGATTATAATGATAAATTCTTCCAAAAATAAAAGTAGGCTACTAAACTATGTATAACAAAAAGATTGGTTTCACTTTGGATGGTCCTTTTAACACATTCTGTTGACTATAAACTAACGTTGCACCTACATGTCTATAACTCTCATTAGAGTGTTAGCAGAGTATTAGTAGACTGGTTGGGTTAGGGTTAGAATAAGTTGACATGTAGTTGCATAGTTACTTATAGTCAGTAGACTCTGTTGGAGGATCGTCACAATAAAGAGTTATCAGATATTAAGCAGACAGTCTACTAATACTCTAATGACAGTTAGTTGACATGTAGTTGCAAAGTTACTGATAGTCAACAGAATGTTCAAAAGGGACCATCAAAATAAAGTGTTACCAAAAGATTTTACTTTTTTTGTTTAATAGGGGCCGATTGCCAAGACTTGAGGTAATCATTTCATAAAGTCAAAAATGTTCACCATTAATGGTTTGTGTGTAAATAAAATTGAAATTATGTGAGTGAGAACCAATTTCCACTGTAATGTAAAAACTACATAAAGATAGTATATTTTAAATAATTGTTTAATAGCATCTTTTTATGAATTGTCGTCTCAATGAAAGGGACCCCCCCCCCCACTCCCCCAAATTTGAAACATTTAGGCTTCAAAATATAACAACTTTTAATTTAAGTAAACTTTAAACAATCTTCACTTAAACCCATAATAAATGTCATATTTACCTGTGCCCTTCCTGTCTAACAGGTACGAAATATACAGAAATTGAATAAGGTTATAAAATAGTCTGCACTGCATACATTATAAATTAAATATTGATTAATCCTTATTAAATCTACAACGTTCTTTAGACAAGATCAGTGAGTAATTTGCTCGGTTCTCTTTGTTCTTTGGTTAACTTTACTAACAGACGGCATTGGCTGCTGTCCCTTTAAGATCTGTCCCTGATGACAATATCTTACCGGATCTTACCCATTTAATTTTCTCATTTACTCTTGACTTTCATTTAAGGTTTTATTTAACTCATTTAAGACTGTTCTTGTGAGAATACAATTGACAAAACGGAAATTTTGGCATAAATGTGTGTGTTATTATTCAAGTGCGAAAGAGAACTGGATTCTGGCGCGCTGTCTGTGAATGTCCTGACGCACACGACGCACAGACAGCGCGCCAGAATCCAGATCCCTTTTATACCTGCTCATTAGAACTCATAGCGAGCTGTTTTTAGAGTGTGGACTATGGTGTGGACGCGACGTACCTGGATGCGGACGCGCGCATCGGCACAGGCTATATTCTGCTCCTCCATGGCGACGACGGCGTGCGGTTGAAAAAATCATAAACGAACTTGAAAGTGGGGGGGACACAAACGGGATTTTGAAAAGTGGGGGGGACATGTCCCCCCTGTCCCCATAGGAAATTACGCCCATGGTGCTGTGTGTATATATATATATATATGTATGTGTGTGTATATATATATATATATATATATATATATGTGTGTGTGTGTGTGTGTGTGTGTACACACAGACACGCACACACAGATATACGTATGCACATGTAGATACACACACACACACATATATATATATATATATATTCAAATATATACAATTTTATACAATTCAAATATATATCAATTATATTATATACACATAAACCTATTAGCTATTAGATGCGATTAGTCGCAATTAATCGATTTGACAGCACTAATACATACATTTACTGAATCAGCAGCATGATCTCAACAGCTCTAGTTGGGTAGTTGTCCTGTACCTCACCGTAACCATCTGAAGGACCTCAGGGCATGAGACTGAATGGTGTGTTTAATGCAGTTTAAAGTGTTGAGGAGAGAGAGGCCATGGAAGCAACCCATCGTCTCACTCCAGGGATCTACAGCACGAGTCTCTTCCTCCGCCAGCACAAATACACACTCAGCAAATCAGCACACTAGACTTCACTCGCACCAGGGGTTCTGTGCAAGCATCTCTTTGTTCCTGTGCATTCTCACATGCCTCTGAAGCCTGTATACCTCACTTGAGTGGAGGAGGCAAGGTGTGGCTGCCAACTTCTGCTGTTTTGCTCAATTGGACCGGCTGCATTTTAGAGAATCGTCACACTGAGACATTTAGATGATGATGTGTTCTTTATAGAAAGAGTTTTAAGGGGTTTTTCCAAATTGTGTTTTCATGGTAAACATCAGGCAAATGGCTCAAATCAAAATGGCATGAATCGTGGCTCACTCTGGCCAAAGTCTTCTCTCTGGAAATGATTACTTCCCTGTGCCGACCCATTACTAACAAACAGAGCTGTCTGCCATAACCTTACAATGAAAAAACATACAGTGACAAAATGTGATTGGTACAGACTGGTCCAATCAAGAGATTGCAGGTCTTCATTGGTTTCATTAAAACCTGTATCTTCTTGTCAATACGTGTGTGTGAGACTTCATGCTGCGCAGACGGCATCCTATGACATCAAAATACCGCACAGCTTTCAAATCGCTCTCACCATTCTTGATGTCAAATGTCAAACGTTGGCTTTTTTCATTTGGTGTGAGATCAACGTGAGAGCGTGAGACAGAGCCTGAAAGATGTCTCGTTCCAAATGGAGTTGGCAACCCTGTATGAACATTAATGTCTACGGTAGTGATCAAAATAGAGTAACTTAGTGCTTGTATCGATTACATTATTACGTCACCAGGTGGTGACAAGTGAATGTTAAACACGCATTTGTCCTTGAATCATTCATTCAAGAGATTTGTTCATTAACACTGATTCGTCCAGTCATTGAATCAATCCTTAAAGTGTGTGCAGTAATTCATAGTTTGTCAGAACCTTTAGTAAATTACATGTTAGTTTGTTTAGTTGTATATGTGCAGAATCGTGGGAGAATCCTGATCTCTGTTTGAAACAAAAGAAAATCGTGATTCTTAATTTATACAGAATTGTGCAGCTCTATTCTTAGTATATTAGTTATATTCCGAATATAAATTAGATTTGCATAATTGTTAAAATGTCATTGTTTCCCTCAGCAATTTTGAGTTGCACAAAAACAATATGCAAATAATCATTAGGATTTTATGACATTTTATTTTCATAACAGTTGAAAATAATTGAAAATATCATGAAAATAATGACAGAATGTGGGGAAAAAAAACCCCTAATGGCGCATATATAGGTTTAATTTTTCATTTAACAAATGATGTTTCTTTTTTTCTTCTTTTTGTTGTTGACATTTATCGAATAATACAGTAATCATTTTTTATGCTCTTATTCTATTTAGTAGTCTTCATTAATTTAATGCGTTAACCATGTTTTTTATAGGTTGCATAAAAACATAAATTTGTAGCTCATTGGAAAAACAGACTTTTGCAAAATGATATTAGGTTGCGTCTTGCACGTGCTTTCACGACACTGTTAAAGTGAAATGTCCAGTGAGCCGTGCTAAATCCATGTTCAGTTTTATCAGAAACAGATGAACGTGAATCTGGCAACATCTTATTACCTTGCTTTGTTGTACAGACAATGCATGATTAAATAAATAGTATTTTTCACAATTCTTTCTCTTGATTGAAGATGCAGGCTGTGCTATATGACCATGTTATGTATCATTTGGCTTAATAAATTTTGGTCGCTGCAGAGAAAGAGCGAGCGAGAGAAAGATACAGGGAAGAACAGGAGAGATAAATCACAATTGAAGTTTCTCTTAGATGGAATATCCCTTCCCACTAGCCCGGTGCTCTGTGAGGCTGGGTCGTCATGGCAACATTGTTTGATCAATGCTGCGGGTGATGTGTGAGACAGGGAGACCTACAGGAGAGAGAGAGAGAGAGAGAGAGAGAGAGAGAGAGAGAGAAGAGAGAGAGAGAGAGAGAGAGAGAGAGAGAGAGAGAGAGAGAGAGAGAAGAGAGAGAGAGAGAGAGAGAGAGAGAGAGAGAGAGAGAGAGAGAGAGAGAGAGAGAGAGAGAGAGAGAGAGAGGAGAGAGAGAGAGAGAGAGGGATGTCCCCCGCACAGCCGGATTGTTGTGGGTTTATTCATGAGGCTTCTGTAAACGCCGTCTGAGATTACTTGTCAAATGATGCAGATGAGGTGAATGAATGAAGTTTCCAGTCTCATGAGCAGTTTGAGTTTTAAAGCAATGATAAAGAGATAGTTTACTCAGAAAATGAAAATTCTGTCACTCTTATGTCGTTCCAAACCTGTGTGACTTACTTTCTTCTGTGGAACACAAAAGAAGATACTAGTTGAAATGCCTAACGCTGGGTCCGAAATCGCATACTTCCCTATATTATGCCAACAGAATAGTATTTCTGCATGCATTCAAAAAAACAGTGGGCGAAAAGTCCTTGGATGACTTGACTTGGATGACAGGAGAGCATTTATGAATGGCAGTGAATTGACGGAACTGATGCTGGTGTGTCACTTGACTGTAACAACATGGCCGATGTAGTAGGTCCGTATTTCCTTCATACATATATAGAACATAATTTTTTAATGCTCGCGGAGTAAAGTTCAAATTCAAATGTATTACCTACTCAGACAGTTTGCGATTTTGGACACAGGATCAGGGTTTTTCGTCCATATAACGGATATTGGTGAATAAATGGGGACTACATAAGTCTTCTGCTCAGATGTTTCTCCTGAGAAAAAGTCCTCTTCAACAGAGATCTCTACAATGTCTCAAACTGTGCTCAGATTTGCCAAAATTTCAAAGTCTGCAGCCAAAATTCAGAGATACCAATATGAACTTAAACATTTCTGATTCAATTCTTCCAAAGGTATTTGATCTGAGCTGCTATTCACAATCATTGTAGCTCTGTCCACTTTCTGTATGTTTTAATTTTTCATCAGAAATTTCTGGAGAAACATTATAGAAAAAAGTTGATTAAAGGAAACTCAAATGATCTCCCTGAACCCCTGAGCAATATAAATTTGCCTCTGCTGTTAAAGTTGGCGTGAAATGGAAATTACGATAGTTTCCCCTATTGTGACGTATATGTGAGTGAAACGGAAAAGAAAAAAATATATGCTGGGACTTTTATGGGAATCTTTCTCTCTAGACTTTGTGCAGCAGATTTGGAAATATCACTATTCCAAAACATCAATTTTTCATAGCTTGCTGACGTTCATTCTTGTTGTTTTTACCGCTGTAGTTTTGTGATCTCATGACCCCGTTGTGTGACGTCCCACGACGAAGGTCAAACTCTGACCTCCGAAATGTTCATTTCTCATGTGAAGCACCCTAAATATCCAGCCTTGGGTATTGATTTTGACAGAGCTTCTTATCTGTGATATTCCTTCAGACTAGTAATACTAACAGCTGAAATTGTTCATATTTACCCAGAGTCCAATTTCATTACCAATTATTACAGGATTGATGTTGTTGTTATCCAAAGGACGATTGTAATTACGGTTGACAGGATCCTTCTTCCAGTCCGTTTGCAATTTATGTGATTGTACAATCTTATAGAACATGTTTTTAACATTGATAGTAATAAGAAATGTTTCTTGAGTAGCAAATCAGCATATCAGAATAAATTCTGAAGGATCATGTGACACTGAAGACTGGAGTCTTCAGTAAACGCGAGTGAAACGGCTTCTTGAACAAGAAAAAATATTTGGGTGAGACTTGGTTTTGTCCATTGGGATTGGATTGGATTTTGCTATTACTGTTATCATGTGAGTGACAGGCTGAACTGAAGAGATGTTGTTGAATGTGGGAGGGGAAGTAATTTTAATTAAAGATAATAAGGGCACATTCATTTTTTTTAATAATGATGTGCATGGATAACTCATTTATCAATATTCCATGAAAAAATAAGAATTGTCCATTTGCAGGATGTCCTATGAAGAGATCTTCAGCACCTGAGGGCTAAGAGGAGTAGTTTCTAGCTTGAGGAAGAGCTCTTTGCCATTACTATGTTCCACAATCAAACTCCCATCATCCTTTCAGGAAATCAGTTGCGCTTTCTGAGCATGAAAGAGAGCAGATGTCCTTATCCCACATATCACACACTCTGTGTTGAGAAAGACCAGCTCTTCTTTCTGTCTGTCTCTCTCTGCTCTCGCTGGATTGATGTTATGAAGCTGTTTGTTACTGATGGTCCCAGCCATATACCGAGCATGTGTTCCTCCACCTGTCACGAGATGTTCCTCGCTGTTATCAGTCACATATCACTCTCTCTTCCCAAATCGGTTTCGTCACAGTATTATCTCTGAATTTCATGCAATGAATTCGAAAGCTAAAGTAACGTTTTGAAACACAATTTGTGTTTATAATTCACTCTGAAAAAACAGTTGCCATTATAATGATTTGGTCTTGGTTGAATTTGATGAGAAATATTTGAGTTCATATTGAGATCTCTGACTTTTTTCGCAGGCTTTGGTATCTTGCTAAATCTGAGCATAATTCGAGATATTTTTGATTATGGAGGTCTTTTATATAGGAGGAAAATCTTAAAGTTAAAGTTCACCCGAAAATGAAAAATCTGTCATCATATACTCACCCTCAAGTTGTTCCAAACCTGAGTTTCTTTCTTCTGCTGAACAAAAAAGAAGATATTTTGAAGAATGTTGGTAATCAAACAATTGATGGCCTCCATTGACTTCCATAGTACCCCCCCCTCCTCCCCCTCCATACTATAGAAGTCAATGGAGGCCATCAATTGTTTGATTCCCCATATTCTTCACAATATATTATTTGAGTTATTGTACCATTCAAATCTGATTTATTTGATCAAAAGTACAGTAGGCTAATACTTTTAAACAGTAATTTATTCCTGTGATGCAAAGCTGAATTTTCAGCATCATTACTCCAGTCTTCTGTCACATGATCCTTCATAAATCATTCTAATATGCTGATTTTCTGCTCAAGAAACATTTCTTATTATTTTCAAAGTTAAAAACAGTTGTGTTACTTAATATTTGGGTAAACTGTGATACTTTTTATAAGAATTATTTGATAAACAAAGTTCAAAAGACCATCTTAAAATATTTTGTAACATTATAAATGTCTTACTGTCACTTTTGATCATTTTTATGTGAACGGTAGTGAATCTCATTGCATTTTTATCTCTAGATGTTGTGTAGCACATTTGGAAATATGACTGTTCCAAAACATCAAACTTTAATTTGTTTCTGACGTTCATTCTTGTTGTTTTTACCGCTGTAGTTTTTTGATCTCATGACCCCGTTGTGTGACGTCCCACGAAGGTCAAACTCCGTGCTCCGAAATGTTCATTTCTCATGTGAAGCACCCTAAATATCCAGCCTTGGGTATTGATTTTGACAGAGCTTCTTATGTGTGATATTCCTTCAGACTAGTAATACTAACAGCTGAAATTGTTCATATTTACCCAGAATCCAATTCCATTATTACAAGATTTATTGTTGTTGTTATGCACTGGACGAGTTTAATTTCGGTTCCAGTCCTTTTTGAAATGTATGTGATTGTACAATAGAACATCTTTGCATATCACCATTTGTTGAGTAATATAACTTTATAAATGTTAGATAGTAGATTGTTAGATACTGTTGTTTAGATACACTGTTGGACAAAAATATTATGCAGCAAAAACTGTTTTTAACATAGATAATAAGTAATAACTAGAAATGTTTTTTGAGCAGCAAATCAGCCTATTAAAATGATTTCTGAAGGATCATGTGACACTGAAGACTGGAGTAATGATGCTGAAAAATTGTAACAATATTCCACATATTACTGTTGTTGTGGCAAAAACTTCTGTTAAACATCATCACTGCGTAAGAGACACTCAGAGTCAAATTAATAAAAAGAGAAATGTTTATTCTTGCAAGAAGGCCCAGTCGCCATCACAGCCGTTACATTCTGTGAAGTGAGTGGCGCGCACCAGGAAGACATGAGACAGCTTTTATACACTTTTCAAGGTTCCTTCTCACTCGCTGTACTTTTCCACCCAGATAAGGCCCCCACTTCTGTTCAGTTTCTACTTAATAACACAAACTGGTACTGGAATAAACCAGCCAAATCTGACCATTCCTAAGGTCGAGATGTCCTGTCCCATATATTCCTGAAACGCCACGCACAAGCACGTACACACATATACTTTTACACATTGAATAGATTAGGAATAAATGACTATTAAAATTTTTCCACAACAATCTCCCCACTTTTTATCATTCTGATTACCCATAATCACAATAATAAACAAAAAGACAAATTTTAAGTCATATCATCACACTACTCTTCATCTCTGTTTTCGCATAACTGATCACTCTTCTTAAACATTTGTGAAAATAACATTTTGAAAAGAAAAAGCTTAGGCTGTTTTGTAAGGATAGTCCCTTAAGTATTAGCAAGCAGATAAAGAATTCAACTAAAGCCGGGCTAGATAAACAATCACTGTTGTTGTACCTCAAGCATAGCTTGACCCTCAGTCACCTTAGTTAAATAAGAAATAGTGTACAGACTAGTTAGAAAAACAACAAATCATCAATCCACAGTGGTTACATCAAAATATAAAGTATAAGAAAAGTATAATAAAACCCTTCATTTCAAAACCCTCTCCTTGTACCTTATCACATAGCGGATAAGCACAGCTTTTAACCATCTGTTCATAACAAAAACATTCATAGGAAGAAGAAAAAGAAAAGAAAAACAAACACCAAATGTCTAACACATGTCACTGTAGCTTCCATTTCTTGTCATTGTCATCATCATTTGGATAAAACTGTCATTTTTACCAATTTAACAATCCTCCCTGCTCTGACCAGTCTCTGTACTGAGCTGGAAACACAATATCAACAATCCTACCCCCGAAACCCCAAAGAGTAATCAAATTTTCTAATGAATCAGTGACCAATCAAATCTCGTTGGCGTTGTTTAAGGTGAGATGTTTGGACGGTGGTGTTGCAATCTCCATCCTTGCAACCTTGTTTGTGGAGTGGACCATGGCCTCTGTCACCTGTGAATGGAGATCTTAAGTGTTTTGTTAGTGGCCGCTTGTCCTTCTGGTGTGACCTGTGGAATTTTCACCATTTGTTTACTGATGATATACATTATGAGTTCCAAATTTATTCTCAACATCTGGCCAATTCAGCAACCTGAAACTCATTCAACTATTACATCAACATTCAACCCACTTTGCTCATGTCAACAACACAATATTTATACATTTTGGAACAGAATCATTCTGTTAGCTGCAATCCAATCTGACATTCTGTGAAAGGAAAATTTTAAGTTATGCTCCGCTCCATTCTCTGTAAAGAAAACAAAATGTCGAGGTTATTTTCAGATAGTAAAACTACACGTGGTTTCTTTTGTCTACTGTTCTCCCGGGGCCTTCGATACCCTGGCGTTTCCTGTTGAAACAAGTCCTGCAAATACATTTACAGAAAGCAAATTTTGTTTGGGACGGCCTTTACCCAATTAAACCCAGTGTCCTCCCCACATATATTGTCCCTTTATAAAACCATATTTTGTCCCCCCTTTTTGATGCACGACTCAACTCGTGCCTCAATTTAACATAACATTTAACATAGTGTTTTGATAAAGTTTGCATCAACACTAACCCAAACGTTGTTTACATATTTTGCTGTCTCTGAAACAAAAATATTACATTCTTCACTTAAAGCCACAATCTCATCTGCTCAACGAAGTATTTGAAGGGCAAAGGCCCTTGGTCTCACAGCGTATACTGCTTTTCAGGCCTGTTGTTTGGTCTCTTAATTCAGTCATCTACAAACATTTTCAAAGTCATCAATTGTTTCTATCAAGTCAGGTCGTGCTGTACAGACTTGGTCACTTGTCAGTCAAATAACTCATCCTTCTGCCCACAATAATCATACATTTTTAGGGGCTCTCTTGATAATTTCATGTTTGACTTAGCCAATATGTCACTTTGTTGTTGTCATCAAATCCATAACATTTTCATTTATCTCAGGCCATGCCAGATGGTGATCTACAACTCCACAATTTCAATTTACACAAATACTTAAACTGATCCAGAACGTAATTCAAATCAACATCATAAAAGACTAAAGTAATTAATACCAGACAGAGCTTGATGACCAATCAATTTAAAGCTCGTCCTATGTTCTGTATCATCTTTTCATCAGATCCACTCACAATTATCGGCTTCTTTAAACTTTGTCATTTCCTTAACCCATCTGTAATGATGAAACAATATACTCCCTCTTCAGGCGGAATATTAGTACCCCAAACTAATACATACAAGACCTATAGTGCTGTCACCATCACACACACATACTAGACACACATCTCTTAACTACTCATTCTCCATGTCCGCCTTTCTTTATATTATTGCTAAAAAGATTTAAATTTTAAATAAGATTTTAAACTTCACATTTTCTGTAGCTTTTACCTAATTTTACATGGTCTCTTAACCAGTTCCAAAGCCTTTCTGTTCATTATTCATTAGATTTTTAGACAAGTCAGCTGGGTTGCTTTGTTTAATTTCCCTTATCATTATTTTGCTTCAGCTTGCTCTAGCAGGCCGACAACAGAAAGACAGACACAGTTTACCATGCCTTCCTCCACTCAAACAGTCTCTCTCTCTTATTAACAAATAATAATCACATTAAATTAATCACTATCCTTTTACCATTAAATTTTGTTATCCAGACTTTTCTCAAATCAAAAACTGTCTTCATCTTTAGCCACCCACCATGTCAAACGACCTTCAGGAGTTAAAACATAGTTCAAAATCAACACTTCTATAAATTTTCTTATTCTTGCCCATGGGGCAGCCAATACATAAAAAGTTTTGTTCCTGTCTCCCATCACAAATAATGGCAATCCCCTCATGTTTCAGGTGGCTCTTGAACTCCCCCATAGCTCTTTATCTATAATTTTCTCTTCAGGGTGTTGTCCCCCTGGCTTAATTGCAGACACTTGTCACAATGAAAAACAAGCGTACGATTATGCGGTTTCTTCTGGCAAGTGGTATAGAGGAACTCACATTCTCTTGGGTCAGACTGCCGCAACTCGTCACAGCGCATCTCACCTCTCAATGCTCTGCTGACCCCAGTGGCCTCCAGTAGTCAGCGCTCAACTCTCATACCTTTCTTGCATGTACCACACCCCCGTCCTGAGGTGCCCAATGTCCGTGACCCCCTGCGTAAGGCTGTCCCCTGGCCAGGAAGATCATCCTGTCATTGAGTAGCCACATACACACTGGTACCGCTCACAAACTGGTGACCGCTCTCTCCCATCACACAATCAGTTTTCTTTAACAGAACTCAGCTGCTTTCTGGAGCTTAGGAAAGGCACGTTCAAGAGTCACCAGAGCCATTCTGATTGCCTAATAGTGTTCACAGGGAGACAGGTTAATAACAGCAGTATTTAATCACCATCTTAAAATCATCAACCTAGCTTCTTAGATTATCCTCAGTGAATTTAGTTCACAACCATACATTCAGTGTACTGTTACTGTACATCTGTAGCTGTAGCCATCGGGCCTGTTTCAATGGTGGAGACTTAAGATAAGACAAAGAAGTTACTGGTCCTAAAATAAAATAATCCAAAATGTTATTTCTATCTTTTAAGATCTGCATTATTATTTTAAAGACTTCTTTAAAGTCGTTCAGTTTTACATTTAAAACATTCACCAATACAAATTGCCCTCTTAATGGCAATGGTTTCTTTAACATCTCTGTGTCTGATTTTTCAACTGAAACACTGTGCTTTACTATAAATAGCTTATTATTACTTATGACACAGGGTCAGATAACAGCCTGTTAGCTGAAATTGACTGAGAGAGACTCTGAGGCACTCAGGATTGGTACACTGTTCTCTCATAAACTTCTAATCATCAAACTTTTATCTATAATCTTTTAACTATCCCAGCTTAAGGCATCCTTGCCAGAAATGACATTTGTTTCCAAATAAACATAATTTTATAGTTGTCTTTTGCCCATACAGGGAATTTAGACATTACAGATCTCCACTCAGATTGAGTGTCTGTCGTACTGGCCGTTTACAGCCACAGCAGACATCAGATTCAGATAAGCGAGCTGTTTCATTACAGCTCCTGACAAACTTATCTTTTAAAAGCAAAACATCAGCTTCTAGTTCTCTCATGGTCAACACTTTTCAAGCTGTTTGTTTAATCAGATGCCTTTTACATTTTACATTTTAGGAACTGTTAATTCAGTAGCCTACTGCCTCTGCTTATTTGATCTTAATTAATTATTCTAGTTCTATATAATCTAAACCCTTTTAAAAATGTTTAATTAAAACACAATCATCCTTTTAGTTAGCTTTCTGCAACTCCCATTTGTTGGAGTCATTAATTTTACATCAAACTGTATTCATCAATTCACTTATAATAATTACTATTATAGATATTTTCAAAGGATTCACTTTAAGACTTCAATCTTTTGACCTTGTTTTTTCTCTTATTCTTTCTCAGACGAAAATGTTAATATCGTCTTTCCTTAAACACTGATCTACTTTCAAACCCACATTATTACCAGAAATGTGTCACTATCACATTTTCAAACCCCTTCTCAGTGAGCATTTACAGTTACATGTTAAATGGCTCTGCTGACCACAATTTAAACACTCTCAGTCTGCTCTAACTTACTGCACACCCTGCACACCCAGTGTGTTCCATTCAGGAATGTAAACAGAGCCACTGATAAGCAGTTCTCTGTATTCTTTTACAATCTACCAGTGCCAGATACAACATCATTATTATTGGCACAACATTAATTTTCATAAGCTGCATGGAAGTGTTCATTATATTCTAATTTGTTTTCAATATCTTTCGCTTCGACTTAATATCAACAAAATATCCGACATTATACATTATTGATTTCTAGAATCTTTGGACTAAGCTGTCTTTACATTTTACTAATTTGCTATTATCATCAACACTGATTACAGAACAAGTGCATATCTAACATCCAAAAAGCCGGGCTGAATAAGAAGACTGCTCCTGTACTCTCGACCTTGATCGAACCCTCAGTCACTCCTCAGATATTAAATACAGACATTGTCTGCAATCATAAACATCAGGATATGCTACCCCATTATAGACCCCTTAGGTTCAAAAACAATGTTTGTCAAACTAAAACTAAACCTAATTTCAATCTTTATTTTACCATAAAAAAATATTGAATTGTTCCCCATACTGCTTAAAACATTCATGTCATGTTAATTCCTGTCAATCATACAATGCCTTATTTTATTCTAAAACTGTATTTTCATACCAATTAAACAGTTAATTTGACTTCCATAAATTCTGTCAGACATTTTATTTTCATCACATATAGTTTTCTACTATATTTCTTCTCAATCTTCCCCTACATGCCATTTCTTTCTGTATCCTCTCCTTTCTTTTCTCAAACATGCCAGTTCCTTCATTATCTAACCAGTACATGATTGTTTGCACAATCCCCACACAAACATATCTCACACACCAACCTTATGTCCCGTTGCCCTGTTCAACTGATTCTCGCACACTCTTAGTCTAGTTGTTCTCAGTGCTCCCTCCCTGGGGAAATCACGGTATTTTATCAATAGTTTTTTCAGATTTTACAGATTTTTTTTTACAGATTTTATCAGTTTTTTTTTTTTTTTTTTTTCCAATATCTAACATATATTTTCCCCCATACTTGTCCTAATTTTTACAGAAAACCGGTGTATCAAATTTTGCAAACTTGCTCTGAGATTTACCCATATTGGCTGCTTCTGTCACTTCCGTGGATTTTCTGTTCGACGCGTCTAATAATCTGATGGACGTCTCCACCAGATCTGATCACTTAACCCAAGACCAGAAAGGGCGCACCCAGTGCTTTTGCAGATCGATTAACGCTCAGTAGACTGCTACGTGAAGATCCTTCGTCTACAAAACCGTCCCTGACTGGTTCTGCAGAACGCCTCCCCACGCAGTTAGCCCTACTGTATTAACTACGACCCGTTCGTAAGTAAGTCTCAATTGACCCCCAATAAACTGCTGCACGAAGATCCCTCGTCTACAAAACCGTCCCTGACTGGTTTTGCAGAACGCCTCCTCGCACAGTTAGCCCTATTGCATCAGTTTTCTTGACTTACACCACAGAAGCTAACAGACACAGCCACTATGGTTTTACCCACAAATTTAAAAATATTTTAGACCAAAAGAAAATATTTTAGCCGTCTCTTACCAGAGATGTCTTGAGTTGCCACGGGTTCGTTTTCATCTGATTCCAGTGGAGCTTCTCCTGGCCCTGATAGCGGTCGGCCCCTCTCTCTGAAACTTACGAGGTAGAGCTGGAACTGCTCAGTCCAGGTGGCCAAACACCGTCCGCTCTCAGGTCCAGGAGGCACTGCCAAGGAATCCCACTTCTTTGACACCAATTGTTGTGGCAAAAACTTCTGTTAAACATCATCACTGCGTAAGAGACACTCAGAGTCAAATTAATAAAAAGAGAAATGTTTATTCTTGCAAGAAGGCCCAGTCGCCATCACAGCCGTTACATTCTGTGAAGTGAGTGGCGCGCACCAGGAAGACATGAGACAGCTTTTATACACTTTTCAAGGTTCCTTCTCACTCGCTGTACTTTTCCACCCAGATAAGGCCCCCACTTCTGTTCAGTTTCTACTTAATAACACAAACTGGTACTGGAATAAACCAGCCAAATCTGACCATTCCTAAGGTCGAGATGTCCTGTCCCATATATTCCTGAAACGCCACGCACAAGCACGTACACACATATACTTTTACACATTGAATAGATTAGGAATAAATGACTATTAAAATTTTTCCACAACACTGTTTTACTGTATTTTGATCAAATAAATGTAGGCTTACTTAGAAAAAGAGACTTAAAATAAAAAAAATATTTAAAAGTGTACGTGTGTGTGCTCTATGTTTATATATGAATAAGAGATCATAACACATATACAAAAGAATAATTCTAAAAGAATTCGTAAAATCTATTTTAAGTAGTTTTAGAATGTTTTGATTGCTAATGCTTGCACTGTTTGATGTTGACTACCCATCTACATGTGTCAGTAGAATGAGGCTCATTATCTGAGTGTTTTGCAGACATGGGAGTGTGTGTGCCGTATGGCTGCCAGGCACGTGCCGTCACAGATGGGTTAGTGTGCGATTGCAGTGGGTGACTGAGATCGGCCTCGGAAGGTCTTGGATGCCAGGTGATCGCGGTTTAGCATTGACTGATGTTCTCTTCTGTTTCTCATTTTCTTCTCTGTGGTCAGAGTCCATTACTGAGAGCCTGTGTAATATGTGTTTACTCATGTCATTGGGTTTCAGGAGAGATTTTATCTCCCGGGATGCTGGAAGCCATGCTGCAGAAAAGCATGAAGCTTTTTGTCTTTTACTTAGAGAAATCATCCCAGCGAGTTTTGCTTAGCTTTTACATGTAACGTTAATTTAATGCCTCAGGTAACCGTGAATATACTTGGTTGTTGCTTAGACACTCGGCTGTTTGCAGAGGCAATGGAGGAACTCAAGGACGTTTTAAAATCAGTAGATAAGGTTAGTCACGTCACAAACGTTCCAAAAGCTCTCGATCTGCCATCTTATTGCCATTAGAGCCAATTAATTGCAAAGCCCTTTGTAATGCAACACCTGTAAAATAGATTTTTCAAAGAATTTTTGTGGAAAAGCTACACTATTATAATATCAACTGAGCTTGTAAAAATGCTATTAAGTTAGTAGTGTTGCTACATTTTGAGTTTAAAGTCCCTCACGTAGCTGTGATGGACACCTGGGTCTTCTTTAACTCTTTCTCTCTCCCTCTAATGGGTTTGTTTTCCGCCCCATGCACTCTCAATCGTGATGTTGAGTGAATCAGAGAGCAGAGCTGACGTAGCATCTCGTAAGCTCATATAGTGAGAGTGTGTGTGTGTGTGTGTGTGTGTGTGTCTGTGTTGATGGAGCAGATGGGAAGAGTCAGGCCGCAGCCACGCATGGTTTCCTGGCCTGGGGTGATGTAGCAGGGACCTCAAGCCTCTATAAATACGTCTCCCAATGAGACCACCAGCTGGGACGGCCATGTCTATGGTACCCGTTGTCAATCTGCTAGTGCAAGGAGCCCAGAGATTTTTAGACATTTGCTTAACCTTACAAATTTTAATCGTTATTAGTGATTTTTTTGGGCTGAAACAGAAAATTCCAGAGCCACTTAGTCAAACCAAACTGTTCATTTGAATTTTATAAATCTTATAAATCATGTATTTAAATATTTTCAAGAGATTACACTAACTTCCTTTAAAGGTACAATATGTAAGAATTTTGTATCAAAAGATCCAAAAACTTCTTTGCACAGTGTTATATATTTCTTTCAAATGTGTGCTTACATTATCCTAAATGTTGCAAATTCAGAGAAATTCACCATTTTAAATCTGAATATTAGTGCGCGTCCCTTTTCACTTGTCGCCTGTCAATGACGTAATATCTGCGTTATCCCTGGTTTCCGCTTGTACTGCCATGGCGTCAGACGTGGACGTCTAGCAGCACGCTCACGCTGTTGTTGTTTCGATCAAACATTATGAATCATGGCAAGCAGACTTTGGGAAAAAAGGAGAAATAAAATGAGGATCAATATCAGCGTGGCGTTTTCGAGATGCCGAGAGCTCTACTTCCGCGACAAACTTCGACTTGACTAAACGCCGCTCTTGCATGTACTTTATTAGACAGGTGAGCAAATGTACATAAAACTAATCATGTCATATAGCTCAACATGATGAAATGTTAGAATATAATCAGTAGTATGTTTTTCTAATGTTGATCTAGCTTACTGCTAGTCTCATACAGACAAACTTTGTTTCATTTGTCAAATAAACTGACCCATATGAGTAGTAATTCAGCACTTGTGATGTGAAATGTCCTTTATATCTCACGTGTGACGCTGATATCTGTCTCAATGTTAATTATTTATCTTGCCAAATATTACACTCAGCTGGTGTTTAAATTAAATACAAAAATAAATTGTTACAGTATATTATATTAAATAAAAAAATCTCAGAGTCAATGTTTCTGTTATTTGAGCTTTTCAAATTGTGGTTTCTGTTTATATTTTCAGCCAACATTTTTGGTCTATTTTCTCCTACAATCAGAAAACAGGAAATTTTATTGCAATTTCACCTGAAATTTCAGTGCTTTTTCCCTCTTCCCAGTAGGGTTTTCCATTTGTCATGGTTTCCGAAGCTTACTTCTTTAGAATTTGGCCAAAAGAATGCATTACTACTAGTTTTGGGTACGTTTCGTTAGTGTTTGTTAGTCAGGATGTGCACAGAGTAATATGAGCATAAAGTGAGAATGCATCTGTTCGGTAAGCAGATATAGAATTAGCCGTTTAAGGCAGATCAGCAGTGCTATAGATGGATGGATGGTCTCTCTTTAAGCTCTAATGAGTCTAACTCCTTTCCACAGCAATATTAAGCACTCTGAATGTCCATTCACAACATACCATCAGATCGTACACCATACATCATGGCCAAATGATTACTGTAAGTGCACTACAGACACAAGCTGTGACGTACTGTATGGACGTCGTGGTTTTATTTCTCGAAATGTGTTTTTCTCTTCTTGGTGAAGTGCTGCATTATAACGCAGCTGCGCACAAAGGAAAGTGTTGCATGCCGTAGGCTACATGTTACTGTAATTATTGTTGGAGCTTTTTTTTTCATAATTGATGGCAGTTAAAAATAGATCGTCTTGGTTTGCTCAGTAGGCCTATCCCCTGGGCAGAATGCTTACTGGTGCAGAAACGACCCAACTTTAAATTGAACAGGAGTGTTGAAAGGAGCTACAGTCGTGCTTTGTGGGTATTTTTCTTCCACCTGACGTCCTCTCTTCTACAAAAGCATTTCACTGTACATTTCACTCTGAGCTCATGCCTTCTAAAGAGATCCAAGGCCTGTTGTGAATGTTAGATTTCTACAGCCACTTTTGTAACACGAATAATAATAAGATATGAATGTGTTCTAATGGAATGTCATGATTCACCCAAACAGCTTTTCAGGAGAACATTCTAGAGGCGCAGGCGCTGGTCCTTCAGCCGTCCGCACAAGAAATAAGAGTGAAATTAAGTCATTAAAGGTTTGATTTACATTTATCAATTTGATCAACTTAAAACAGTTTATTACCTTAAAGGGATGAACTATCCCCAAATATTGAAAATAGAATTTTCTTTTCAAACAAAAGCAGCGATAAGCGATAATTCTATTTTTTAAACGATTTCTATTTCTGTGGCATTGCGGATGGAACAACAACAACTAGTATCACAATGATAATCGTTGGTACTGTTGTGTTTATATGCTTTATTTAATGTTAAAAGCGTCTAATGTGAGTTTGAATATCATTTGGCCTGACCTTTATAACCATGCTGAAGGCAAAAATGGATAATTCACCTCAGATCTTGAAAATAGATTAAAGGAAACAAGAACATTCAAATTGTCAACTGAATGTGAACAAAGATGGTTTCAGTCACTCAGTAAGAATTTAATAGTTAAAATGATGAACTATTTATGAATTTCATTATCAAGTACTTATCCATTTTGTTGTGAGAGCTTTGCGCTTGCAGAGAGACTCCGCCCACATACTCATCTGATTGGCTGTGATTTTTGCTAGATTTTGTCACGTCTCATAGTCGTGTTGCGTCTGTGGACAGACAAATTGGTTGTCGCTGCAATCTATTGCATCACATCTGGTTAGGACACGGTGTAACCCTGACGGTACGTTTACACAACAATGATATGCTTAAAACGGAGAAGTTTTTCCTTTGAGTTTTCCATGTAGAGGCGACACCATTGTCAAAATGATCCCCATTCACACAGATCGCAAAAACAACAAAAAAAAAACCTGTATTCTGCTCCCAGGCCATTAGACGGCTTTGAAACACTATAGTGAAAACGTAATGTGTATGTGCATGACATCATTGTCCTTAGAGATTTAAGTTTTTATTGTTTACATGGAGACCGTTTTCAAAAACTTGCACTTTAAAACCCGTTTTCTAAAGTTTGTGTTTTCAGGCATCCAAAACATGTAAAACGAACGGCCAAAACGTATAAAAAGTTTTACGTTTTTAGTTGAAAACAGTGTAAACAGCCCCTAAGAGCTTAAAAACTTCCTCAAAAGTCTAAAAACAGGATTTGTTAAAACTAAGTAAGGCTAAGCCTAATGGGACATGATAAAGGTAAAAAATGAAATGAGAGTCAATGGTTTTGCGTTCCCGAGAAACTTTGTATTCTCTAGCAAAAACTGTGCCGTTTCGCCAAGAAACTTTGCGTTTACTTGCAAAGGGGAACGCAAAGATTTCGCTAGCGAGTGCAAAGTTTTGCGGGGGAACATACGTTTCTCGGGCGAATGCAAAACGTTTTGCGAGCGAACGCAAAGTTTCTTAGGGGAAACGTAAAATGTTTAGTGAGGGAACGCAAAAGCATTGCCGTATGATTTTTCTTCCTATCTTACCTTTTTTCCCCACCATCATGTCCCTTGAGGAGCTCCGTACGTTCCAAACTTCTGCAACGGTGACACCAGGCAGGTCAATATTCATAAATATTGGCCAAACAATTTATTTTGATTGGTAAAGAATAGCGATTAAGCTTGACAAAACATTCCACTTATTTGCCTAGTTTATGAGGCAATGTACAGTAATTTATGATAATGATGAAAAATACATAAAAGCATGAATTCCAAATCTAATGCATTGTTTGGACTTTATTAAAATAAACGTGTCTCTCTGTGTGTGTGATGCAGATCTGAGCTCTTTGATGGGTCTTTATGGGGTAAGAAGTGCTCTGATGTGGCTCGAGTTGGTCACACTTCACTTCCAAACCTGTTTTCCCCCCTCCTGGGCCCAACGAGCAGCGCAGGATGTTAATTGCAGGACTCTGGTGTTGATTGCTTAGCCTGTCGTCTGCAGTTTCCTGTAAAACGGGGCTGATCTGTCTGGGCCGCTCCAGCTGACGCCAATAAGCATAATTACACACTGCTTGTCTGAAGAATTACCTTGCTTTAGGGTGTTTGTTGTGGAGTACCGTGTGTTTCCGCTTTAATATTTGTCTTGTAAAATCCCCGTTCCTGGCCTTAATGTGAATTACCTGTGCACATTATTCAAATTACAAAATTTTGTCTTCATTATCTTTTACCAAAATGTAGTGCCTTTTTTCTCCTTTAAAACGACTATCCTTTTTGATTGACATCATGAATCTCACATAACTTCACTCTGATCCGTTAAATTCTCAATCGATAAAATCAAGTCCTGCCCAGCCCTACATTGTTTTTTTTCTTGTTGAATATCTGGTTTCCTTTAGAAAAGTCTGAGGTAAAATGAGTTGATAATGTTTCATGTTGACTTGAAAATCCAGTTTCTTTACTTCTCCAGTCTTTAAACAACTTGGAACTGTTAAGCATGTTTTTGTCCGGCCTGAACTAGCATGTTTCTGGCTGTGTGTTTGTGAGAGTGGAAGTATCTTCTCGGTGAGCTGTGGAAGGATAGAGCACTGATTCTCCAGCTTTATTCTTCAGGGGTTTGGCCTATTTTACACTCTGCTAGAGCTTCACGAGAGAAGGCCTGGTTGGCCTGGATGCTGCTGTATGGAAGTATAAAGGTTAAATGTGGCAGGAGCACATGGCTGTCTGCATCATGTTTAGTGGGAGCGAGGGATGAGGGGGAGGTGGGGCGTTAATGACGTTCGTATCACTGCGGTGCACAGGCTGAACACTGCGGTGATACTTCCGGTGTCTGCTTGCTCTGAGACGTTTCACAGTTTGCTGGATATTAGTGCTACCAACTGTTCTACTGGGGGATTAATAATAATGATAATGATGATGATCGTAATAATTATTATCATTAGATTATTAGATATGTACTGTAGTTATACTATTTTATTTTATTTATATATATATATATATACACACAAATACATTTATTTGATCAAAAATACAAAACAAACCCAGTAATATTGTGAAATATTATTTCAATGTAAAGCAGCTGTGAATATATAGTAAATTGTCATTTATTCCTGATCAAAGCTGAATTTACGGCATCATTACTCCAGTCTTTAGTGTCACATGATCCTTCAGAAATCAGTATAATATGATTATTTGATGCTCAAGAAACATTTATGATTATCATCACAGTTGAAAACAGTTGTGCTGCATCATATTTTTGTGCAAACCGTGATACATTTTTTTCAGGATTCTTTGAAAGTTCAAGAGAAAAGCATTTAATTAAAAAATAAATGTTTTGCATTATTATAAATGTCTTTACTGTTACTTTTGATCAATTTAAAGAGTACTTTCTGAAGAAAAGTATTAATTTCTTTAAAAAAATCTTATATATATATAGTACATCATTATGTGTCATAATAATCATAGATAAACCACAAAATCAACATAGACGCGAACCGACAAGGGATTGAACTAAACAGGCAGTATTTTTTTTTTTTTGAGCTGTATTTAACCAGGATAGTCTCTCTGAGATAAAAATTCTCTTTCACAGGAGTGTCCTGGCCAAGAATGGACAGCAGTTACAGTCACAAGATTACAAATCAACAACAAATATTACAACACTTAAAAACAGTTGCACATCATTGAGTCTTCTTCAAGACTCAATGACTTCAAGTATATATACATGGCAAACATACATAATATAGCCTAATAATCTTTAGTAACCACAGAAACAAACAAAAGGACATAAAGACAACAGAATCTAACATTTACATTATGGTAATACTCATTTTATTTTATCTTTTTATTACAGTGGTTTTTGGTGTTTACTGTGACAATAGTTCTGTCATCTTTCTTCTTTCTTTCTTTCTTTCTTTCTTTCTTTCTTTCTTTCTTTCTTTCTTTCTTTCTTTCTTTCTTTCTTTCTTTCTTTCTTTCTTTCTTTCTTTCTTTCTTTCTTTCTCTCTCTCTCTCATACCATGATAATACCATTGTTTTTGGTACCATTTTTACAATTACTATGGTATGTTAAAGGGATAGTTCACTTTGATATTAATTTTTGATATGTTTTAGCTTACCTCAAGGGTATCCAAGATGTAGGTGTCTTTGTTTCCACAGTATTTTTAATTTTAATATTTTTAGGTCAAACCGTTCTTGTCTGTCAGTCATATAATGCAGGTCTATGGGGTCCACCTCAAAGAGCATACACAGAGAAGCCCAAATTAAACATGATTTAATGATTTAATTTAATTTAAATGTAAGTACACATTGATGGCCTAAGACACGAAATGAGCGGTGTGTGTGAGAAAACGAACAGTATTATATCGCTTTTACCTCTTGTAAACACAGCCACGTCCAAGTGATCTGAGGGCGCTGGCGCTTCGGTCTGTGTTTACAAGAGGTAAGAACGATATAATACAGTTCGTTTTCTCACACAAACCGCTTGTTTCGTGTCTTAGGCCATCAATGTGTACTTACATTTACGAGTCATTAAATAATGTTTAATTTGGACTTCTCTGTGCTGCTCTTTGAGGTGGACCCCATAGTCCTGCATTATATGACTGACAGACAAGAACGGTTTGACCTAATAATATCAAAATTGAAAATACTGCAGAAACAAAGACACCTACATCTTGGATACCCTTGCTAAAACATATCAAAAATTAATTTCAAAGTGAACTATCCCTTTAATATTTAGTACAATTATACAGTATATATCAAAATCCCATGGTACTGTCGAGCACCATCACTGTATCATAATATCCACAGTAAGTTTGCTTCAGCTTTTAAAGTCTCAATGTAGTAGAGCGTCTCTGTTTGTGATATTGTTTAGTATGTGCTGAGAAAAGAAACCATAAACAGAATTAGTTTCTATTCAGATGTTGACATTTTTAGAACATGTTTGTGTTCTGTATGTTTAAAGCTATTGTGTGTTTCAATTGATTCTTGTGCAAAGCAGACAGAATTAGATTTACAAAGATAATCGGCCTTGTCTTTAAAAAAAAATCAGGGCGAGAGAGGAAAAAAAGCACAAATTTATGATTTGTGTGGTTTGAGAGTGCTGTTTTGTTCTGGCACACAGTTACACCAGATTAAATAAAATCCTCTAGCAGGCCGTGGCCAGAATCTCCACCAATCAGCGACGGGCTGAAGCATGTAATGCTGCCCCTGTCCCAGAGAAACATCTCCATCTCTGCTCATAGGTCATCCATTACAACCTGTTTCAGCCTCGCCCTGGGTCCCCCAGCATGCCTTGCGGCTGCTTATAAGTCTGTGGGCGCTATGATGTCACTGACATCAGGGAGAACGATTAGAGAGAAGGGCATTCATGAAATTCTTCAGCACATTTTAGTCAACGTTATGTGGGATTTACTCGACGGCCAGTGAGGGAAGATTTGATTTCTGTGAAAATGTCATCCTGATATCAGAACTGAGGATATTAATGCTACTGAAAGGACTGAAGGCTGAGCTGTATTGTTTCCTACACCTGCTTTTCTTCATTTGACGGTTACCGTTTGGAATATCAGTTTGTGTGGCCTCATTTCAGTAAGGTTGTGGCTAAAGCGTAAAGGTGCGTATAACAATTCTCTGTTTTCTTCCATTTAGATGTAGCTGGGGCCCCAAGGGCCGCAATTTCAGTTGATTGCATTGCATTGTACTCTCACACTCTTGCTCATTATGTTATTTTGCTCTCACTTCACATTAAGGGCTAGGTGTTATTTTTAGCCAACATTATTTATATATATATATTTGGTTTGGGGTCCAAAGGATTTGTTTTTTGGAGAAAAATTCTCAAATTCTGCAGTATTTATTCTGCTATATATATACATTATTATTTACATTATTTTTTTTTACTATTTTGCATTTTAAAACCAGGAAGTTCTGTGAACAGTTGTGTGCAGTGACTCAAACAAATCCTTGAATCAGAGATGTTAAATTATTAACTGAAGTGTGCAGTTTGAAATGATTCAAAGAAATGTATTGAAATGACCAACTCTAATTCTAGCATTCTAGCATTACTATTCATACTTTGCACGTGACGTCATAGAGTTGTTCTCTAGCAACGAAACCCAGTAAACTAATCAAGGATCTTGCCAGGACGTCGCCAGTTTTAATAGCCTATACAAAAGTTGGTGTTTTGAGGTGTAAACGACATGCCAGATAGTTGTTGTGTGATTGGATGCACTATGTCAATTGTGTAATCTTAACATAAACGTGCTTACACGTTCGCCAGTAGGTGGCGAGAACGCATTCATCTGTAGGTGATTTGATTTGATATATGAGAAGATGAATACATGGAGAATGAATATGACACGTTACTGTTGTACTGCGTCTACTTATTACTTACAGTTACTCCTCCAAGTCTGGTAGAGACTTTGTCAGCTTCAAAGCAATGAAAACATGTATAGATCACACTTTCCGAGTATGTTAATCTTTTCCGGATATCTAATTTTAACATTCGGTGACATATGGTCTAAATAGTTAATTGATTGTAGTATTGGAAATTTGCAAGGCTGCAATTCCCCTGGCTGGCTACTGTTTGTCGCCATTTTCTCAGCGTTTGTTGCCCGCCAGGTATCCATGGTAGTCACGTGACTGAAAAAAGTATGAATTGCCTAATCATTCATATGCATCATTAGGGACATTTTTTTGTGTTTACTAGTATGATACCACGATAGTATGCTATCTAGTACTTTTTTATGGGGTAGATGCTAGCATTTTATGTGGTGTGTTAGATTTCTCTTTCGACAACCTCAAATTTATACTCTACTAGGCGTCTCCTCTTCGACACCTGCTTCGAGTCGGATAACGTTCTGGCCCGTTTTTAAACACTATCAATTGGGAATAATGTCTCTTGTGTTCACTTTAAGCACTATCACTTGGGAATGGAAATAAGATCTCTAGTGTTCCACTAAACATCATCACTTGGGAATAAAAGTAAGATCTCTGTAGTGTCTAGCCTGCCGTGCAGAAGTAATCAGACATACTCCAGACAATGCCTTTGAATATGCTTTAATCACGGCCGGAAGGATCTCCAATTTCAGAGAGAATCCCCTCAACCAAAAGAGCACAACAGTTTATATAGAATGAATGCATGGCAAAAGTGACATGATTCTTGCATCATTTTTATTTAATATGATTGGTTCATATGATTCTCTGTTACTAGGTCATGAGGTTAAATATGTAGCTATATTCAGACAGCTGTCTAGATTTGTTTCCTCTTTTGTTATATTCAGACACAGTAACTTTGGCCCAAGTGTTGGAGACATTTTAGTTTTCAAATACTGGTAAATTAGCCTGACTACGTCAGACTTCCTACTTCCGCTAATTTCATTTTGCTCCTGTAGTCAGTCTGAGATAGCAGCCTATCTTTCTGTTCTCTTTCATAGGTTCTCTCAACGCTGCGGAAAGCGCAGTGGGATATTCTCTGAATGTGCCGATTGTCTGAAGCCTTATAGAATCACGCCAATTCATTGGCTGATGGCGTCCGCGCGCAATATGGCTCCGCCCCGACGCTCTTACGTCGCATCATACGTATTCGCGCGCGCGCCATCTGCTCCTCAGATTTCTCTGCCTTCAGAACGAAGCGGTCACGTTTGCCCTTCGCTCGTGATTTTTCTGAGCTACAATTACATTTGGATTATTCTCGGCGCTTCTGCGACTGTTCAAGCGGAACTCTGTTTCTCCTTACGGTGAAGCTGCCATGGATTACAGACGCTGTACTCCGCCATGTGCTCGTTACATCGCTAACGACGACCCACACAGTAAGTGCGTTAAATGTTTGGGTTTTTCACATGCGCGTGAGGCAGTTATAGGATCGTCTAAATGCAAATTCTGTGAAAATTTGTTGCTCAAAACCCTCAAATTGCGGCTCGCGGTCTTTGAGAGGGAATCATTCGTCTCCCCCTGTCGCGCTCCCGAGGCCTCTCGAGGATCCGCGACCTGGGGTTCGGATGTAGAGCTTGAGGATGCGGAGTTCGAGCAGACGAGCCCCGCTCTTTCTCTCCCTCCCTCCCCTCGGCACGCGCGAGACATGCCAGTCGAATTTTCACACGATTATTTGCGCCCCAGCCCGGGAGCACGCGACGCGGTTTCTTTCGGGCTGGAGGATATACTTTTTACCGAGGCTTCCGACTCCGAGGATTTCGGGCCTACTCTCGCCGACGAGGTTATTCCGCCGAGCGGCCAGGAAGCGCGGCCTACTGCGGCCTACGCGGAGCTCGTTGACGTGCTTTCGCGCGCTACGGAGAAGCTCACTATTGATTGGCCCGACGAGCCACGTGAGTCTCAGTCGTCGAAACTCGACGAAAGGCTTCTCAGTGGCCCTAATTCTAGGCCTCAACGGAGGAAGCTGCCATTTTTCAGTGATCTGCATCATGAGATCTCCAGATCCTGGAAGCAGCCTTTCTCTTCGCGCCTCACTAATGCGGCTGCTGCTGATTTCACCAACCTGGTAGGTTCTGTGGAACAGGGCTATTCCGCCATTCCGGCGATTGAGGAAACTTTAGCCGACCATCTTGCTCCGTCGTCTGCGCCGTCCTGGAAGTCGCGCCAAAGAGCCACCAAGCATACCGCACGTGCTATAGGTCGCTCTATGGCTGGTTCTGTTGCGGTGGAGCGCCACTTGTGGCTTAATCTCACGGAGATCCGTGATAAAGAGAAGGTTTTCCTCTTGGACGCCCCCATTTCTCAAACAGGGTTGTTTGGTGAGGCGGTCAACACAGTGGTTGAGAAATTCCGCTCCTCCAAATCCCAATCGGCCGCGTTCAGACAGTTCATGCCCAGGAGGGCTAGGGAACCTTCTGTCCCCCCCCCGGTGCGACCCAGAGAACGTCCCTCTCATAGACCGGAGTTCTCTTCCAGAAGAAGCGAACCAGGGCATCCCCCACCTGCCACGGTTTGGGGAGCCCGCGGTCGCCCGTTTCCCCGTCAACGGCCTCACAAGCGCCTCCAGTTGAAGCGGTCCGACAAACCGACTGCTCCGGCGGCGCAGAGCCGTTCCTGACCCTCCGGTCAGAAAAAGGAGAGCTCCTCTGGTTCCTCAGGGTTGGGTCAGACCGCGCAAGCGTTTCTGCCCACCTCCCAGCTCTCCTTTCCTTGCCCTGTCACCTTCGCCACTCAGAGTGTCTCGAAGTGCAGGCCATATTTCACCTTCTCTACTCAGTCTGGTGCGGGAGGAAGGAGACGCTTTCGGCTTTCTCCCCTCACCCCCCACGCTCTCTATAACTACCGGCCGCATCCTCGGAGGCACTTTCCGTTTTCCTCCGAAGCAGGCGGACCTGGTCACCATGACCCCAATCTCGATGCCTCCCATCACGCGCCAGGACGCCGATGGCCCTCCTGCACAGTCAACCTCTTTACCCCAGGAGCGTCAACACGGCACCCTTACTCAGGTATGTCGTCTGCATTACAACATCCCTCCTCCTCTATCACATTTCCTTCCAGAGTGGGAACGCTTACCAGGGGTATCGTCCTGGGTTCTTCGCACGATTCGGTTCGGCTACACTCTTCAGTTTTGCCGCAATCCCCCCTGTTTCAACGGGGTGTTTCCTACTGTAGTAGACAGCGCCGCTCAGGCTTCTGTACTGCAGCAGGAAATCTCTTCACTCCTTCTCAAAGGAGCAATAGAGGAGATTACTCCAGGGGAAACCGAGCGGGGCTTTTACAGCCGTTACTTCCTGGTCCCGAAGAAGGGCGGCGGTTTGCGTCCCATACTGGACCTCCGCCGGCTGAACTTCGCCCTTTACAAAGGGAAATTCAAGATGTTGACGCTGAAAGCTATCATATCTCAGATTCGGCCAGGGGATTGGTTCGTGACGATAGACCTAAAGGATGCTTATTTTCACATCCAACACAGGCAATTCCTCAGGTTCGCCGTTGGAGAAAGGGCGTTCCAGTACAGGGTCCTTCCCTTCGGCCTATCTCTAGCTCCAAGGACATTCACAAAGTGCATGGATGCAGCTCTGGCCCCATTGCGGCTCCAGGGCATCCGTGTTCTAAATTACCTGGACGATTGGCTCATTTTAGCCCAATCCAGGGAGCTAGTGGCCCACCACAGAGACGTCGTTCTGAGTCATATCCAGTCTCTCGGTTTGAGGTTGAACTCGGAGAAGAGTGTTCTTGCTCCGGCTCAAAGCACCGTTTTCTTGGGGGTGAACATGGATTCCGTTCTCATGCAGGCCCGTTTGGCCCCTGCACGGATTTCCAGCTTGACGACATGCTTGGCTCGTTTTTCACTAGGCCATCATGTGTCTGTGGGCACCTGCCGCAGGATGCTGGGCCTTATGGCTGCGGCCTCCTCCGTGCTACCGCTGGGCCTACTCCACATGAGACCCTTCATGTGGTGGGTGAAACTCTCAGGGGTTCGACCCTCCGGGTCAACCCTTCGCCTACTGAAGGTATCGCGCAGTTGCTTTCGAGCCCTGTCAGTTTGGCGGGACCCTCTTTTTCTTCGGAAAGGGGTCAGCATGGGTGCGGTATCTCGTCGCCAGATGATTACGACGGATGCCTCTCTCACCGGCTGGGGAGCGGTTTTCGAGGGCAGACCAGCGTGTGGGGTCTGGACCGGAGAGGCTCTCTCCTGGCACATAAACTGCCTGGAGTTAAGGGCCGTTTTTCTGGCTCTGCTTCATTTCCTCCTCTTCTGGAGGGTCACCATGTCATTGTCAGAACGGACAATATGGCAGTGGTGTCTCATGTGAACCGGCAGGGAGGTTCTCGGTCGCGCACCCTAGACAGGCATGCGCGTCACCTTCTCTGTGGTCTCAGAGCAGATTCCTATCTCTAAGAGCGGTTCATGTCCCAGGGGTTCTGAACCTCGCAGCAGATTTTCTGTCGAGACAGAAACTCCGATCGGGAGAATGGATGTTGAACCGCCAGACGATGGCTCTAATCTGGAAGGTTTTTGGAGAGGCGGAGGTGGACCTCTTTGCATCTCAAGAGTCATCCCAATGCCCTCTTTGGTTCTCCCTGAGTCCCCCGGCCCCATTGGGGATAGATGCGTTCGCTTACCCTTGGCCAACGCAGAAACTCTATGCCTTCCCGCCCATCAAACTGATCCCGGCGGTCTTGGCCAGAGTGAGAGAGAGCAGAGTCCGCCTCCTCCTGGTAGCTCCGTTCTGGCCATCTCAGCCATGGTTTTCGGAGCTAGTTCCTCTACTGGAGTCTCCCCCTGGAGGATCCCGGTCAGGGAAGATCTGCTGTCCCAGCTACAGGGCAGGATATGGCATCCTCGCCCAGACATGTGGAAGCTGTATGTTTGGCCGATCAGAGGCCGTTAGCATTAAGCTCTGGTCTCCCAACTGACGTTCAGGAGACTATTGCGAGTGCTAGAGCTCCTTCTACAAGGAGATTATATTCTTCCAAATGGAAGGTTTTTGAGACTTGGTGTTTGGCACATGATAAGAGCCCAGTTAACTGCCCTGCTGGTTCAGTACTGGAATTCCTGCAGGAGAAGTTTGCGGCTGGAGCAGCCGCTACCACTCTCAGGGTTTATGTCGCGGCTATTGCAGCGCATAGGGAATCGGATGAGATTCCCCTAGGCAAGTTAAGGTTAGTTTCTGCCTTTATGCGTGGGGTGAAGCGCCTGAAACCGGCTCGCTCCCCTAGAGTCCCCTCATGGGATCTTTCTGTTGTCCTAGAGGGTTTGACGAAAGCCCCCTTTGAGCCCTTGGAGTCAGCTCCGGATAGGATTCTGACTCTTAAGGTTTCTCTTTTGTTAGCTTTGTCCTCGTTAAAGCGGGTGGGAGACTTACAAGCTTTTTCTGTTAGCGAGTCCTGCTTGGACTTTGCCCCTGGCCTGGTCAAAGTTTCCTTGAGGCCGAGACCAGGGTATGTCCCCAAGGTTCTTTCCTCAAGTTTCCGCTCTCAGGTAGTTAACCTTAATGCTTTCCACCCTCCTCCATTTTCATCTGAGGAAGATAGGGAGCTTAACTTGCTCTGCCCAGTTCGTTCTCTTAAGATATATGTAGACCGCTCAGGCGGTTGGAGGAAATCTAACCAGCTTCTGGTTTGTTTCGGTGCTAGCCGCCGTGGGCTTGCTGCATCGAAGCAGAGGATTTCTCACTGGGTCACAGAGGCTATCTCGTTGGCTTATGGGGTGCGTGGCTTGCCTTCACCTCTTAACATTAGAGCACATTCCACCAGAAGTGTAGCATCTTCTCAAGCTCTTTTCAGAGGAGCACTTTTGGAGGATATTTGTGTTGCGGCAGGCTGGTCCTCTCCGCATACTTTTGTAAGGTTCTATAGCTTGGATCTTGACATGACCCCGGGTTCCCAGGTTCTTCTGTTTGAACTCGTTTCGGTCGTTGTCTCTTTTATCTACCAGTCATAAAAGCGCTCTAGCTTGGCGAGTTTGGTAGTCCGTTCCCACTGCGCTTTCCGCAGCGTTGAGAGAACCTATGAAAGAGAACGTCTCTGGTTACTTACGTAACCTATGTTCTCTGAATAGGGAACGAGACGCTGCGTTAGCGGCCAAGCTCCTCGCGCTGCTGACAGTTTCTTTCCGGCAGAGAAATCTGAGGAGCAGATGGGCGCGCGCGCGAATACGTATGATGCGACGTAAGAGCGTCGGGGCGGAGCCATATTGCGCGGACGCCATCAGCCAATGAATTGGCGTGATTCTATAAGGCTTCAGACAATCGGCACATTCAGAGAATATCCCACTGCGCTTTCCGCAGCGTCTCGTTCCCTATTCAGAGAACATAGGTTACGTAAGTAACCAGAGACGTTTTCCACCGGCCTGAAAACAGCCGGGCCAATCACTGAACAGAAGGCGGGCTGAAAGCCGTGACGTAGTCGCTAAGCGCCGAGTTTAAGAGTTAGGTCAGAGAAATCGAAAACGACCGCGGATATGGAGACGCGGATGCAATTCGCTCTGTTGTGGAGAATATTCCCGGCATTAGCAAACAGAAGCCCGAAGAAGAAGAGTTTGTATTAAACACTTTGAATGGAGGTGATGTTGTGGCCCTACTCCCTTTGGGAAAAGTTTAATTTATCAACTATTGCCGATCGTCAGCGAGAAACTGGGGAGCCTTTTGACAGGTCAGTGTCTCCTTTCTCTTCCAGGTCTTAAATACCGTAAAACTTCAAATAATAGCCCAGGCTTTTATTTGCCCAAATCGTCGAACTGCACCGGCTTGTATTTGAGACAGCTGGCGTCTATATGAGACAAGCTTTTATAGTGTTGAGATGTTGTTCATTGAGATGTTGTTCCTAGAGTCTCTAATCTCTAAAAATCTCCAAATGCTCCATGTGAAACTGCGGTCTTCCGATCTTTTACTATGTTGTCGACTGATTTTGATTAATATTTGCGAGGGAGAGAGCAAGATAGCGCTCGTGTTGTTTGAAGACTGAGAGTGCGCACGCGGCTCTCTCTCTCTTTGCGCCCTGTCAAGTGCAGCAGTCATTCTATTACATCACTCACCGATCAAAAAAGTCGTTCACAGCCATGTTCACTCCGGTATTCCGCTCGCATCATCAACTGTTTACAGCAGTTTTACAGTGGAAGTTCGATCATAGATTTGAGTTCGATGCATGATGTCTGTGGTTCGATGCGGCTGTGTCGGCGCATAACATATGTCATAAATAAACTTATCTGATTGGCTTACGGTTAACCAATGATTTTAAACTTTAGAAATCGCCCCCTAGCGAGAGAGAAAACACTTCTCTATTATGCTATGCCAGACTCTGTCTACGAAGCAAAGTGAAGTAGCAGAGTCTGGTATTACCAGGCTACTGGTAAATGCTAATCCTGCAAGAAAAAGAAATCCTAGTTATGATTATTTAAACATTTCCTTCACAATGTGCATTTTGTTCAGGGTATTTTATTCTGTTAAATAGACTTTGACTGGCCAGAAAATGCTAAATTTTAGAGTGTTTTCTAGTGAATTATGAATAATGCAGGTTAACTATTGTAGAAAACACCCTGTGTTCGTGTGCTGGATAATTGAGAAATCAGTGTGTGGAGCTTTATCCTAGTTTTACACACTAAACTTCAGTTAACATAGGTAAATTACATGTAAGTGGGTCAGTTCACAATGACACTTCTTTTCCTCTAACCCTCCGTTCCTGTATCCACACAGCTTTCGCGTCCAGGAAGAGAGAATACTAGTTAGCCGCAGTGCTAATGCTAAGGCTAAAAAAATGGCTGTAGGTTAGTGTGCAGATAGGAATAATGTTGTGTAATTTGTGACCTGGGCAATAGTTTAAATCTGTACACCTGCGTACTAAACACAGACGTAATGTCCAGCTGTGCTATCATTGCTTTGGATGGGGCAGGTGGCGTTAGCAATTACATGAGCATCCAGCGCTTTTCAGATAGTCATAAGCTGGTGTGTGATGTAATGCATTAGCCTGCCAGGTGTGTTCTATTGGAAACTATGAATAGAATGGAAGTGAATGGAAGGGAATATATAACTCATTTTGACTAATTATGACTAATTTTATTAACGGAAGCTTAAGCTAATCTAAAGTACATTGTTCAGGTTTATTATGCAGTAATGCTGCCTGTATATTATATCATGTATATTAGGTATAAAAAACTGCCGTTTTTCCCCAGAAACACACACGCACACACACGATCCCAAACAAACAGATGTCTGCAGTGCTCTGGATTTGTGAATGGTGCACGACTGTGTCAGGCTGTTGTTGAATAATGCAACAGGACACGGCGGCCATAGTAAAACCCCAGAGCAGAGCCCAGGGGACGCGGGAGATACGATCATTAATCAGTCAGTACATGTACATGCTCAGAAACAGCTCACAGATCTCTCCAGACACTAAAGATCACAGCATCCTGCAGAAAAAATAGAGAGCTATTATTGAACTGGTTTCCTCGTCGCTAGCTAGTGCGCTAGTTTCAAATGCAGATCAGAATCGGTTTTGCTGTGCTATTTGCAGTACAAAGTTTGTTAAATTGATTGCTCAAGTGTTGTGCTTTCATACCTCAGGAGACTTAATGAATTTCTCATTGTTTCATTAAGTATCAATCAACATTACCTATGTTTCCATCAAAAGTTGCGAATTTAACTTATGCGCAGAATTGGGATACTGCATAAAACATTTGCGAATGTGCATCGGTAAATGTGTTTCCATCGTAGTTTAGTTGAGTGCATACGTTTTTTGATTTTCATTTTTAGAATTTAAGTGCATTTTGGCATTTCCATCCATGTTTTTTTTTATGCAATATCTCAAAATGCTCTTAAAAATAGGTTGATGGAAACATAGCTAATGTCTTAGATGTTTATCCTGAAAAAAAAAACGGATTGAGATAGCTATTGACTTACAGTAGCTACAATATAAAATTAATGTCGATAGTATAGCTCAGGTTTTTAGCCTAGAAATCTAGACGCACCCTAGCGGCAGCAAAAAGTATTTTGCAGCAAAGTGTGGTCTAGCAACTCTCCGTTGGCATTCGAACTGGAAAAACCTAACTCTGGTCAGGCCAATCACATCGTGTATAGAGTTGGTGGGCGGGCTTAACATAATGACGGCAGAGATGTGACGGTTCCCCCGCGTGATTTCCATAGGTGATTTGAATTCCCTGCTACTTGCAAACAAAGAAGATGCTACTGGCAAACAGCGGTCTTTCGAATCGGCTTTGGCCGCGGCCCGCGACTCTGGATGATTTGGAGTTAAGAGAACGTCACTTAAGTCATTTTTAAAAAAGGAAGATGTGTTCGGAGTTTTGACGACCGGATACGGCAAAAGTTTAATATATAAACTAGCTCCGCTGGTGGGAAAACGCATGGGACTCACTCAGACACAGCCGTTCGTTTCTCTGGTTGGTTGTAGCGCTGTCCTATTGCATGCAGAGGGAATTTGAAAGATTCCGTTTATCCCGCCCCTCGGATTGAGGTATGCCAATTGGGAGTTCCCAGACCTAACATCATGATGTAGGTCTGGCTTGCCAGGCTATCAGGTTTTATGATTTGAGAAGAATTTGATGAGAAATGTTTGTTCACGTTGAGATTATTTGTTTTCAAAAGACTGCTGAGATTCATATGCATGCATAAGAATGATCTGCATGAGAGAACTCGTCCGGATGTTGTTGTTTGTTGTTCTGCACTCCTATTGGTTTTTGATACAACTTTTGACGTTGTAGAAGCCACACTACAGGACTGTGCGCCAAATCTACTGACACTGCCAAATTTTCATCTGAGGTAATCGGCTGTCTGTGAACATGTCAAAATGACGATCAAATACTTCAGAAAAAATTTGCAATTTTGTCATATTCAGAGATCTAATTTATGATGTTTTAAGTGAGAATTGAAGCTTGTTTTGGCAGAAGAGTAATACTTGTTTGTGGGTTAGATAATTAATTTTTAGATCACAAATCTTTCCTTTTTAGTGTATATTACAGCTGCTTCCATGTGATTATCAATGAAATACAACCACAAAACCTGCTAAACTCTGTGAAGTCACACAAACATGCAGTAACGGAAGAGCAGATGCATTGTGGCTTTTCAAGACTCTAAACTTTACTCTTCAATATAGATGCAGTTTTGTCTCTCTCCGTCATCTCTCTGGGCTTCCTGTGTGAGCCAAAGACTCTTATTCCCTCTGAAAATGAAACTTATATGCCTGGGACACTGGTGTCATTTGTATTTTCCGACACATACAGCCAGCACTGCTGTAACCACATTAGCGGCTGGTTATTTGTGTAAACACAGCATGCATTTTAAAAAAATAAAATTACAATGAGAGTTTAGATGGTGCTGCTGCTTTGTCTGGAATGGATTCATAAGTGATTTCATTTGTAACATTTGTAACAGGATTTTAATGCTGACTTTGTAAGTTTGCATATTGTTTCTTATAGTTGGAAGTTTGTGTAATGGTTTTAACATCATTGTGAGTGAAAGCTGGTTTTACTTGTGTAAAGGTGTACTTATGTAGGATGGGATTTGATTTTTACATATCAGGAATTGATTGGATCTTGAAAAGTTGTTTATCCTTACCAGAATAAAGTAAAGTGGGTCGCGGAGTTTGAAAAATAAAATAATACATGATGTCATTTTTTTAATACTAGAAATTACATGCATATGTGAATCTAAACATAAGGTTGATTTTGTGTCATTATGTTGTAAAATGTGTCAAGTCAAATGGATAGTGCTTCTTTCAATACACATTGTTTCAATGAGCTTTACAGAATGATGTTACTGCTTATAATAATATCCTAATATCTCCATGCCTTATTGTCGCATTTAAAAGATTAGAGCTGTCAATAATATTTTACATTTTGAGACAATAAAAGAAATCAAGCAGTTGAGATATCGCAAGCAGATGCTAAATTATGTTGTGCTGCTTATTGTTTTTGTGGAAACTATGATACTCTTTGATGAATAGAAAGTTATGATAGTACACGTTTCATTCTAAGCATTACAATGCCATAATGGAGGTGTTTCAAGTTAGTAATTGGTCTTTACATTGACCTTTGACATTTTATTAATAACTTCACTTTTTTTTTTTGTGACCGACAGGAAAAGAAGCCCATCAGCAACCAGGGATCCAAACCAAAAATACGACCAAAGGGAGGAAAAGGCGGAGCGTTCGCAGTATGCCCCAGGGGAGGGCGGCATGCCACGATCACCGTCTGACTACGGGGCCGGAGACCGCCAGTGGCGGGGAGGCCACGGTCGCTCCTACGAGGACGCAGAGGTAGCGCGAGGGGCTTACCGTGCTCGACGGGGCGGCTGGCACTCTCAGGAAGAGTACCCTCCCGAACCCGGCTTCCTGCCCGACGGCCCGCCCCTCAGCGAGCACGAGCTACAGCGCCAGCGGCAGGAGGAGTACCAGAACCGCTACCGCAGCGACCCCAATCTGGCCCGATACCCGTCAAACCACAACCTTACGAGGAGCAGATGCGCATGCATGCCGAGGTCTCGCGCTTCAGACACGAACGCCGCCACAGCGATGTCTCCCTGGCGTACACTGAGATGGAGGAGCCCCTCGGGCCCCTGCGAGGTCCCCACTACTCACCGGGTCCCGGACAAACCCACTGGAGGTCCAACCACAGTCCCCCCAATGTGGACTCCCTTCACAGGCAGCAGCTGCTGGATCCCGCCTCGGCCGTGCGGAAGAGTAAACGAGAGAAGATGGACAGCATGCTGCGGAACGACTCGCTCAGTTCCGACCAATCAGAGTCCGTCAGGCCACCGCCGCCCAAACCTCACAAGACCAAGAGGGGCGGAAAAATGAGGCAGGTGTCGCTGAGCAGCTCCGAGGAGGAATTGGCCACAACACCCGAGTACACCAGCTGTGAGGACGTGGAGATCGAGAGTGAGTCTGTGAGCGAGAAAGGTAATGCAGCTGCTTATAAATGATATATATTTATAAATAAAGTACCATTCAAAAGTTTGGGGTTTGTAAGATTTTTTACGTTTTTTTTTAAATAAGTCTCTTATGTTTACCAAGGCTCAATTTATTTGATTAAAAATACAGTAAAAGCAGTAATATTTTGAAATATTTTTACAATTTAAAATAGCTGTTTTATATTTGAATATATTTTTAAATGTAATTTATTTATGCGATGACAAAGCTGAATTTTCAGCATCACTACTACAGTCTTCAGTGTCACATGATCCTTCGAAATCATTCTGATATGTTGATTTGCTACTCAAGAAACATTTCTTATTATTGTCATATTGTTGTGGATATGGTGATAATTTTTTTTTCAGGATTCGTTGATTAATAGAAAGTTCAAAATAAAGCATTAATTTAACATTTAAACCTTTCGTAACATTTTAAATATCTTTAATGCATCCTTTCTGAATACAAGTACTCATTAAAAAAAATCTTACCACAAACTTTTGAACTAGTGAATGTTTATGCAATGAAGATCTAATGCTAGTAGATTAAAGCTGTTGCTAACATTAGAGTTTTATTTACATGAAAGTAATTAAATTAAGAATACTTTTAGAATAATATTTAATATGCTGATAACCTTTGATTGATGCTGATGTTTCACAGTGCGTGTATGTGAATGGCCAGTGTGTGTGTGTGTGTGTGATCAGGGAGTATGAGGAGAGATGTGTGTATTTCTTTCAAGAGGAGTCATTGTGTCCGTCAGTGTTGGAGAAGCTTTAAAACTGCTATTTAAAGTAATTCAACTAAAGTCAAATGACTAAAAAGTAGTTAGCTAAAACAGAAGCTACGATAAAAAAGTAGTTTACTGTAATGAAGTCAAAAACATAATGCTGAAAAGCAGTGCTTATCTAAATATTTAGCTCTAAAAAAGACATAAAAGGACATGAATCAGTGAATCGCTTCATTTTGAACTGACTCATTTACATGAACTGTCCAAAGGAACCAATTTACTGGAATAGCTCAATTGGATTCCCACACAATTCAGGAAAAAGTTTTTGATTATTTCCTCAGCTGCTGGAAAATCACTTGTCGTTTACTCTCCAACACTGGTGTCCATTTACAGTTTGTATGACTTGTGTGTATTGCTTTCTATATCTGTGTATTTGTAAGTGTGTATTGTTTTCTCTCTGTTGTCCTCTAGTGACAGATATTGCTGGGTCTTGGTTCCTTCAGATCAGATGTAATGGATTGTGTTACATAACAGAGGAATAGAGTGGAAAAGAAAGAGTCAGAGATAAGCAAGTGAGAAAAAGAGATGAGATTATTGTGTAGTATCATAAATATTAATATTAGACGTGCACTTATTTATCCACTTTAAAAGTTTTACGCCTAAAGAAATAAGTAGTATGCTTGAGAAATCTTATATTTTTCTTAAAAGAAATGAAGCCAAAAAGGTTCCCACCAAATACCTTACTATAATGCAAAACAAGGGTATATTATTTCAGTTGAATTGTGAAGTATTTATACATTACAACAGTATGTATGCTGATTTAAATTAATGAATGCATTGTGATAATGAGAAAATGTGCTTAGGTGTCCAAAAAAGAATGTCAAATGCACACAATCCTTTTTTCAGCAGTGAAGTAAACAAATCAAGTGCACCTTTGTTTTGGGTTAGGATTTTGGGTTAGAATACACTGTGACAAGATTGGTGGACGAGTTGAGAGAAATGTTGATTACAAATGTATTTTAGTACTGAAATGTAAATTATTATACTCCGTTTTGTATTGTTATGCATATTAAAGAATCAAGTTATTAGCTTAGCAACATGTCCTGCTAATTTATTATAATTAATTGCGTCTCCCATGCACTTTATTTACTGCGTAGACAACAAACAGGAAGGTTTTTGAGTTATGTGGCAGGACGGAGAATTGCAGTAAGAACAACTCATTCCGAGCCACTTATATAAGCATCCTTGGGACAAAACCCAGCGTACAGTTGTACATTATTGATGTTCCGCTCTTCCAGGTTTCACAGCCACACTTCTAACCAGAGGAGTGGAGTAGCGCTCTCTCTGAAGGTCAGGTGGGTTTTAGGGAGGAGGGGAGAGCACATCAGGACAGATAAGACTGCCTTTCCCGTCAGCTTTATCGCACATGAGAGCCGAGCTCAGTGGAGATACTCCACATGGATAGTAGCGTTTCTGCATGATTACAAATCGACAATTCTACTTGATTTCATCATTGTGTTATTGGTTCAGCTGGTTTATATACAAACATTTTCTTCACTTTAAAGGGATAGTTTACCCTTAATTTAAGTCATCACTCTCAAGTTGGTCCAGACTTGACATAGTAACAGTGGCTCAGCCAATGGTGTGAGTTTAGGGCAGGGCTACCTGTTTGTTTGACCAATAGCAGATAGGCTGAATGTAATTTGCAATTTTGTTATGTGATGCTAGTGGAGCAGAAATTGGTATGAAACAAAATCAGAGATGGTCACTCTTATTATTGGGAGTAATGAGGGTCCGTGTCTCGACCATTGGAGAAAGCGTAACGGCTAACTTGGATCATGTGTGCCTTGAAAACCAATCACATTACAGCCTTGACGTCATTAAGTTTCTTTCAAAGCTGTGCGACAGTCAATCACTGTTTGCGGATACTATAGAAATGAATGAGTGTGAGTGAACGAGTGAGTGAAAATTAGTGCAATTCCTCTTCGTGACTAGCCAGGCTAACGTCAAACCTCGTCTCATTGAGACGTGGGTCTGGGAACCACATGTTCATTATTTGAGGCGTGGTTTACGAATGCCCAGAGCCGTTTATTGGGTGCTACGAATGTCTATCAAATGCGCCTGTATGTAGCTCATAGCCAATTGTTTCAATTATACCAGATGACGTATGTAGAGCGACAGAAATTAGACGAGGAAAAAGACGATGGGTCAGAGATTTAAACTACTTAGAACAATATCTAAGGCTGCATCGAAAGGTAACTTCACGTCTGCTGCCATGTTGAATCCATAGGTATAAACAAATTGCTTTGGTGTGTCGCATAGACGTCGTCATCGTCATCTGCTCCCTCCCCGTTCTGTGATTGGTCCCCTCGCTGAGGCGAAAATCTGGTCCATGGAATCCAGGCTGACTAGCAGCGTGAATAAAACCGCGCTGCACTCAAGGCAGCATGAGGAAACCCAGGCTACTTCGTGACTGAGTTCCCGGAGGTGGGGCTTATGAACATTTTCGGGTTAGTGATGTCAATAGGCCTATTTCACAAAACGCCGCCGCCCGCTACGATTGCCATTCGTTCTCAAAATAGACTGTGAACAGCTTGTTTCAGATCGAAATTGGACAAAGGTTACACATTTTTGACCTTTGCTTACATTAAAAAAGTTCCATTAATGACACGACACTTGATGACTATTAAAGCTCACACTTACTAGCTAAACAAAATAAATAAATACATTGAAATGATGTCTGATTGTAGGCTATGTGTGAAATCTAGTGGCTTTTGTTGAAATTTCATGTTATTAAGTGTTAGTTGTCCAGGAGATTGCAGCAATCTTCCACTATTATGGCTCATTTTTCATGTTACCACCATGAATGAAACTAAGAATTGTACATCTTTACAGTGAATTTGACCTAACTTTGCTAGTAGGTCTAAGAATGAAATTAAGGCAAATAATAAAAAAATGGTTAGACTAAAAACATTAATGAAGTGAGTGATATTACATGTTTTAAAAAATCATGATGAAATAAATCTCATGATTTGCCTTATGCCGAATCATGAGAAAATATATTTCCCTATATATGAATAATCGATATATTAAATGGTTTAACAGTATTTTTTAAAATATACAGAATAATATATTGTGTTAATATATTACAATTTATTGAATAATACATAAGGAATTTTTCACTTTTCATATATTTAAAAATGTGAGACACCATATTTACTAATATATCATAATGTATGTAATTTTATAATTAGTAATACACTTCATATATGTGATCAGATATGTTTCATATTTTCAAAGTAGTTATCAAAAACACAAGCATGCATGTACTAAAATATTTAGACAAGAGACTATCACTGTGCTGAGGGGTGCACAGCTATTACTTTCAAAATATAATAATTATAATCTTAATGGTATTCGGCCAATCGTCAACCTGACATATACATGCACATTTAAATGGGAACATGTATGTGCAATATATATATACACAATAAAGGATACAACTTTGTGAGAATTATTATTTTTTGTCTTCATTTATGAATATTTTATATGTATTAATATATAGCCATACATGGTTATATATATATATATACCCGCACCCAGGTAAAAATTAAAAAAAGGAAAAGAAAGTTAACATTCAACATCTGCTTCCTCCTTCACACCACAGACACGTCTTTTTGCCGTCTGTGTCTGGCATGATTTAACTTCTCCCCAGTTGTTCCATGAAAATCTGCAAAACACGGTGTGCGGTGTAAGATATCTACAATCGGACTCTCGTACACGGACGCCGTCCTCCGTGAAGTGCTTAGCACACAAAAAAGTGGCCCTTTTCTGTTCCTATAGCCCAAATGCAACGCCTTTTCAACATTTCGTCGCAAGGAAAGCTGTGAAATGATAAAAAGGGTTGAAACATAAATAGGTACGCAACAGGACTGACCGCTTTTAGACTCCGCATTTGTTCTGAAAAGAGTTTACCCTACTGCCGGTCTCGGTGCCTATTTTTTGTGAAATAGGCCTAATAGTGGTTAGTGATGTTAGTAAGTGACTAACCCGGCAGGAATGTCATGTAGTCCCTACCATCCGTTTGTTGTAGTCCTTAAAAAACGATTTCTTTTTATTCTTCAAGGGGACGTACGCATATTTAGACACAGGGAGAGCAGGGATTGGAAAGTGTCACAGTGTCACAACCTAATAATAGCTAACACAGAGCATATTAAACTTGAAAGGAAAGTATTTTAACATTAAAAGCTAATGCATTAAACACAATATCCAAAACTTGAATATCAATTCTGACATCTGATGTCTTTGGACACTATTACAGTTTAACTTTAGCCATGAACTGGTTGTCATTTTTGTTTGAGCAGCAGACATTTGGTTTATTTCAGGCTTCCTGTTCTGAATCCAGGTTTTGACGTTATTTGTTTTGCCGGCTGACTTTCAGCAGGTTACCATGGCATCCGATTGGCTGCAGGCCTGTTTTGGGATCTGGATAAGCTGCTTGGATTCGCTCTGCATTCAGACCTGCTCTCAGATCAGTCAAGAAGACCACGTACGATTCCGGGAAAATTATGTAATCAACAAAAAAAAAACGGCGGAGCTTATCCAGAGGCGGAGCTTATCCAGATGATATAGAGCTGTACGATTCTGGATAAATTGAGAATCGAGATTTTTTTTTGTTTAATATTGAGATCCGATTCCTCACAACGCGGAATAGACAACTAAACAAATAACATGTAATTAACTATGGGCTCTGACAAAATGTTAAATGCTGCAGGCTTTTTAAAATATTTTAGTAATTTGAATTAATTATATTAAAATCGATTTAAATGAATGATTCAATGGCTCACTCATTTGTTCACTTGTTGGATGAATCAATGTTTTTGAACAAATCTCTTTGAGTAAATGATTCAATGGCGAAAAATATATATTTTTTATTGAATTGTCAACTATAAACTTTACCTCAGTACTTCTATGATCATTTGAACTATTGTATCACATAAATAAGAATACAGTGTCATGGAAAAGACTGTTTATGAAGCTGTTTCATACCTAAACATGACAACTGCTCTCTCTGGCTCAGCAGCAGCACCAAAGCAGATTTATATGTTTCATGTAATCGTACTTGTCAAAGGTTTAATAAACAGAGCTGAATCGTTGTCATTTAGGAATAATATCGTGTGGGAATTTGACTGGATATTGCGATCTTTTAACGATTAATCACGCAGTTCTAAAATGACCCATTCCAGATATAATTACATTCAGCTATGCATATTACTCATTTCTTCTGCTCTTCAAACTATCTGTAGCCTGTATCTATGTAGAAATGTGATGGGTATGTGCTAAAGCTTTGTAAAAACATTGACGTGCAGCGAGAGACCCTCATGTGATTTAGTGTAGCGGTCTCTCTTTTTGTTCTCCTCTTTATCGATCAGCAGATGTGCAGACAGAACAGGAGAAAAGGTTTGAAACTCTCTCGTGTCCACAGGGTTATATTCATGTTTCAGTACTGTATGTGTTCTCAGAAGACACTTAGTAGGCCTAAGTGGTAATTAAAGAGTGATGTGAGTGTCTAAACATAGCAATATATCACCATCAGCTTGTTTCATCAATATATCACCCATCATTGTTGACATTTACAGGGCTCAACAATAAGGATGGCTTGTTCGCTAGGTAGCATAGATGAGGTTTTGTTGAAATTGCAAGTATTGCTGATAGTGTTAGCAACGGTGAAAATAGATTGAAAATTATAAACCAATTAGTAATGATTTGCTGTCTACGCCATCATTTTCAGGAAAAGTTTTTTTATTTCAATTTACATTTTTTTATTTGACAATTTATGTAATTATTATATATAGCAGTCCAACATCACTAACCAGATCAATCACTGTTTTTGGCAAATAATTTACTAGTAGTTGTAGTAGAGTAATAGAAAAACGACAGACCCAACAGTCATGACATGCATGCTGCTGATTCTGTGTAATTGAAACATTAATTGAAAGGCGTGTGTTCAAAATAATAGCAGTGTGGAGTTCAATTAGTGAGGTTATTCATTCTGTGAAAAAACTGCTGTCAAACAAGTGGTCCTTATTTAAGGACGAAGGCAGTACAGTACTGTACATGCTGGTTATAGTGCATTTCTATCTGAAAATCGGAGTAAAAGAAGAAGAAGAACAGCGCACTTTGATTAAAAAGTTGATTGGAGAGGGGAAAACATATAAAGAAGTGCAGAAAATTATAGGCTGCTCAGCTGAAATAATATCAAATGCTTTAAAATGGCAACCAAAACCAAAAAGACGTGGAAGAAAACGGAAACCTACCATTCAAACGGATCGAAGAGTAGTCAAAATGGCAAAGATTAAGCCAATGATCAGCTCCAGGGAGATTAAAGAAGATCTAAAGTTACCTGTGAGTACTGTAAAACTTAGAAGACGCCTATGTGAAGCCAAGCTATTGGCTAGAAGCCCCATTCTTGAAAAAACGACGTGCGCTGAAGAGGGTACAATTTGCCAAAGAACACATTGACTGGACTAAAGAGAAATGGCAGAATATTTTGTGGACTGATAAAAGCCAGATTGTTCTTTTTCGGTCTAGGGGCCGCAGACAGTTTGTCAGACGACCCCCAAACACTGGATTCATGCCACAGTACACTGTAATGACTGGGACAAGCATCATGATATGGGGATGTGTCTCATACTGTGGTGTTGGGCCTATTTATCGCATACCACAGATCATGGATCAGTTTGAGTACATCAAAATACTTAAAGAGGTCATGTTGCCTTATTCCGAAGAGGAAATGCCCTTGAAATGGGTGTTTCAACAAGACAACGACCCCAAAAACACCAGTAAGCGAGCAGCATCTTGGTTCCAGACCAACAAGATTAACATTATGGAGTGGCCAGCCCAATCCCCGGACCTTAATCCAATAGAAAATCTGTGGGGTGACATCAAAAATGCTGTTTTTGAGGCAAAATCAAGAAATTGTGGTATGTAGTGCAATCGTCCTGGGCTGGAATACTGTTCACATGTGCCAGAAGTAGATCGATTCCATGCAACAATGTGAAGCAGTTCTCAGAAACTGTGGTGTACAACTAAATATTAGTTCAGTGATTCACAAGAAAGCTAAATCTTTTTATACAGTAGGCTACATGTTTGACTTTGTCAAATGCACACACTGCAATTTTTTTAACGCCTAATATTCCTTTTTCTTCACTTTCTATAAAGTAATAACACATTTCATACATGTTTTTATTTTCGAATAGAATGTGCAGTATTCCCAATGCATGTACTGTACGTGTTATTATAAGGATTTATTATAAGGATTTTGAGATTTACTCAATTTTTTAAACACACTGCTATTATTTTGAACACAACTATACTGCCAATAAAGCTAATTTGAAATTGAAAAAAATTAGGAGAGAGGTGTGTGTGTGGATTTATGTTTTTATGTATGGGGGTGTGAATAATTTATAATATTTTAGTAATGTTTTTTAATATCTTGAAATAATTTTGTGTTGATAGGGGGCAGACATAAGTTTTTACTTCTTTCTGCTCCTTTTCATTCATGATAAATGCTGTCGTTGTATTTGTTTTAAATGAATGAAATAAATAAAATAAAAAATAAAAAAAAAATTGTAAAAATTAATTAAATATTTATATCATATATATCAATATAATAAATATAATTAAATATTGTAAAACATATTTTTTTACTTTTTTAATCTTTTACTATTATTTTTGTAGATAACTGTAAAAACTAATCATATTTACATAGTAAATAATACATGTTAAAATTGTGTGTTGAAAGTCAGAAATGTAAATATACCAAATTTAAATTCATAATCATTTAAAAAAAAAATTCTGTATTGGTTGGCATAATTCTTTTAGTGAATCGGGTTAACATGCAGCACGTGCAAATGAACAACATGATTCATTCTCCATGAATCCCCCCTTTTTCTATATCATGCCAAGGGGAACCAATCAGACCACATCTTCAGTTGTCCTGTTCAAAACCTTCACGGAGACAATCAATATCAATATTCATTTTATGATTGCACGCCATGTCGCTCTCTTCAGTCTGTCTCTCTCTCTCTGTTCTCCTGTCTCCTTCACTCGTAGTAAAAACAGCATCAATAATTAATGATCCAATTAATAGTTTACACTGGGTTTTTATTGAGTTGTCAGAGTGATGGAGAGCCGTGCACTAGCGGCCGGGGAGCTGTGCTCAGGCCTGAATCAGCACTTCCGCCTTCTGCCGAGAACGTGAGAGTGAGAGAGAAATAGACCCCGGAACGCAGTCGCTAATACCACTGCGTTCACGCTTTTACTACCAACACACAACACAGAGAGGAGAGAGAGAGAGAGAGAAGAGAGAGAGAGAGAGAGAGAGAGAGAGAGAGAGAGAGAGAGAGAGAGAGAGAGAGAGAGAGAGAGAGAGAGAGAGAGAGAGAGAGAGAGAGAGAGAGAGAGAGAGAGAGAGGAGAGAGAGAGAGAGAGAGAGAGAGAGAGAGAGAGAGAGAGAGAGAGAGAGAGAGAGAGAGAGAGAGAGAGAGAGAGAGAGAGAGAGAGAGAGAGAGAGAGAGAGAGAGCAGTGCTCTAGAAGGATAGCATGATGTATCATAGCGGACATTTGGATCAGATAAGTGGCGAGTGTGAATGTGCACTGAAATAATTGTAGCTACTGTTATTGTTTTGTCCCAAGTAATTTGGGCCACTTTTTGTCATTGAGTCGTAATTTACCTGAATTCACCTTAAATGTGGTAAAGATGAGGTAATCGTGAAATCGCTCCCCGGGCACCGCAGCAATGGCTGTCCAATGCTCTGGGTGTGTGTGTGTGTTCATGTTTTGCAGTGTGTTTGGTTTCTATCTATCAAGTTTTCAAATTAAATTTGGTTAAATAAATAAAAAAAGATTTGTTTTCCACTATTTCAGATTATTTTTCTCTTTTGTTTCTGATGTTCTAAGGATATTCATGGCATTCATAATTCTATTTTTTGTACTATTTGACTTTCTGGAGGACCATAACATTGCCTTCAGTGGGTTTCTGCGAGTACTACAGGAAGAGCTTTAGGCTGCTGCTTAAACTATCCTTTATTCTTTTGTTCATTAATTCTCATATGTCTGTAGTTCTCTGTCATTACCACTGGCGCTAGTTTTTTAGAGTTTAATGTAATGAGTGCCATATGTAGATCAGTGTCTATTGTTTAAGCTGCTGTATGATTGTTTGCTCTGTTCATTTGATGTTTAAGACACATATACACATCCCAGGCTTAAGCACCGAGCAGATACAATCCTATGGTGCTACTGTGTTATATCATGTTGTCGTATGAATATTGCATGGTATTTGATAATGCCATATTTACTGAAGTAAAACTAAATCTATTAAAATAATTTTGTTGTTCAAATCATACTGATATCATTTCAGTCATGACAAGTCTCCTCGGAGTAGTTTGAAACACAATATGTATCTCTAATGTAAATGTAAATAGGTTATGACTGTACATAGACTCGCTCTGCTAGACCACGATACAACTTGCTGCTGCTACAGAGCAAGTACGAAGACTTGCTCCATAAGACACAAAGTGACAATGAAAGTGCTGCTGCAAATAGAGACCCCGTAGCAGATGTAGACAGGTGGTGCTGGGGAGGAGGAGGGTTAAGATGGGCGCGCGGACTGAAATATATATGGCTAGCCTGATAGAAAGAAGTGGCCGATTTGCTGCTGAACCGGTCACGAGACAGCCAATCAGTGGCACGTTAGAGTTTCATGACTAAACTAGGTATACATTTTATTATATTTATGCTATATTTAATCAAGCCATATCTGATGTAATATTCTGATTATATCACATTTGATTTGATCTAGCCATATGTCAGATGTAAAGGCATCACAGCTGATGGTTTTTATCTGATTATGATGTCATATGGGACGATGTCATTTACAATGACCACATCCAGTGTTGTACCTGATGATGTCATATGTCAAATCTCTCCAAATGCAGGAATGCAGGTTAAGAGAGTATGCACCAACTGCATTTTAAACCTGTCAAATAAAGTGCATTACGGCCCAGTCCCAAGATCTTTTCAGTTATGAGTGTAATAATCAATGTACAATAAGTGTGAGTCAAAGTATGAGTGCGTCTGACACATTTAACAATATGAATGAGTGAATACAGTGTGCCCCCCCCCCCCCCCTCCCCCCACATGTCTCTGTTTCTTATGTCCTCACAAACTACCTCTGCTCTCTGCTGTATGTGTGCGTTCTGGGATTGTGTGTGTATGTGTGTGTGGTGCTCGCAGGGGATTTGGATGGCCACTGGTGGGATCATACAACGTGGCATAGCAGCGATGCTTCCTCTATGTCTTTGGTGAGACATGCGGAGCCTAATGTCCCACCCATCTCTCCTCCTCTCTCTCTCCTCTCCTCTCCTCTCTCTCTCTCTCTCTCTCTCTCTCTCCTCTCTCTCTCTCTCTCTCTCTCTCTCTCTCTCTCTCTCTCTGTCACTCTGTCATTTCTGTTCTTTTATTTATTTTCACTTCTGCATGTCTTTTTTTTTTCTTCTCTGTTTTTTCCCATGTCTGTAGGGGACAGTCAAAGGGGAAAAAGACAAACTTTTGAGCAGTCACACACCTTATCTGAGGGCCAAAAGAAAATGGTGCGCTTTGGGGGCCACTCTTTGGAAGAAGATGCTGAGTGGTGTGAACCCCAGGTTAAAGACTCGGGGGTTGATACGTGCAGTAGCACTACTCTAAACGAGGAACATAGCCATAGTGAGAAGGTACTGGGACCTCTCTAGCCTGCACTGATTTGATTTGATTTGATCTTGTTTTGTTTGAACTTTTCATTTACTTCATTTTGTTCCATTTTCACATGGTCTTTGTTTTGATGTCGCTAATGATAGGTGAGATGTTAATCTGATTTTCTTTTTGGATGTTGTAGGGATAGTTCACCCCAAGATGAACATTTTGGTATCATTTAACAAACCCGTATTACTTTATCTTTTTTTTTTTTTTCTCCATGGAGCAAAAAAAGGATTTTTTTAAATCATAAAATGAAAGCAGACAATGACCAAGAACTGTCAGGCTCCAAAAAGGACAAAAAACACAACACATTTGCCATGAAAATGGTCTACAAGCAATATTTCAGATCTTTTAAAAATACACTGCCGTTCAAAAGTTCAGGGTCACTAAGATTATTTTTTTTTTGAAGGGAAGTATGAATTTAATACTCATCAAGGATTCTTTAAATTGATCAATAGTGACAGTAAAGACATTTATAATGTTGCAAAATAATAATAAATCAAAGAATCATGAAAAAACAAATATTAATAACATTAATAATAACAAATTCTTCTTGAGCAGCAAATCAGCATATTAGAATGATTTCTGAAGGATTATCACTGCATATTGGAGTGATGCTGGAAATTTAACTTTGCATCACAGGAATAAATTACATTTTAAAACATTAAACGTTATTAACTTGTAATATTTTACAGTATTACTGCTTTTACTGTAATTTGATGCAGCCTTGGCAAGCTTAAAGGATTAGTTCACTTTTTAAAAAACTTTTGCTGATAATTTACTCACCCCCATGTCATCCAAGATGTCCATGTCTTTCTTCAGTCGAAAAGAAATTAATGATTTTGATGAAAACCTTCCAGGATTTTTCTCCATATAATGGACTTCAATAGTAGCCAAAACGGTTCAAGGTCCAAATGAGTTTTCAGTGCAGCTTCAAATGACAAATGACGATACCAGGCGATGAATAAAGGTCTTATCTAGCGAAACGATGCGCCATTTCGAAAATAAATAAAACAGTTAAAGTATTATTAGCACAAATGCTCGCCTTGTTCTGTCCTGAGATGTACGTTTGTGATTCTCCTGTTCGAACTCGTTCATTAAAATGAACAAATCTTTTTTCGAGTCATTTTATTCATTCAACGAACGAAATGACTCGAAAAAAGATTTGTTCATTTTGAACGAGTCTTTTTTCGAGTCATTTTGTTCATTCAACGAACGAAATGACTCGAAAAAAGATTTGTTCATTTTAATGAACGAGTTCGAACAGGAGAATCACAAACGTACATCTCAGGACAGAACAAGGCGAGCATTTGTGCTAATAATACTTACACTGTTTTATTTATTTTCGAAATGGCGCATCGTTTCGCTAGATACGACCCTTATTCATCGTCTGGTATCGTCATTTGAAGTCATTTGAAGCTGCACTGAAAACTCATTTGGACCTTGAAGCATTTTGGCCACCATTGAAGTCCATTATATGGAGAAAAATCCTGGAATGTTTTCATCGAAATCATTAATTTCTTTTCGACTGAAGAAAGAAAGACATGGACATCTTGGATGACATGGGGGTGAGTAAATTATCAGCAAAAGTTTTTTAAAAAGTGAACTAATCCTTTAATACACTTCCTTCAGAAACATAAAAAAACAAATCTTTTTTTTGTCTTTTTTTTTTTAACCAAACTATTGAACAGTAGTGTGTATGGTCAGAAACCGACTGAAATTTAAGTTTCATTCACGTTGCACTCCTTTGAATCTCTTACACTTTAACACGTAATCTTGCACATAACTTTTGGTCATGTGGCTCGCAAGAACCAATGTCAAAATATGATCCATGATCATTCTCCTTATCTGTTTCATGGAAGGAAAAAAGTACGGGTTCAGAACATCATGAACATTTTTGGTTGAACTAATCCTTTACTTGTTTTAAGTTTTTAAGTTTTCCTCAGTTTTGAAACTTTTTTTCTTCTGTGGCAGTAGCTATGGAGCCTCTTGCTTGCTCTGTGATCGTTTGCTTCTTAGCCGCAGCTAGTCGACATAGCAGCGAATCACTCCACCGTGTGACTGTGTGTTTTGTCATGGCACTTAGGGAATGTGGGTTCCCCCGTCAGCTGCATGCTCTCTCAGCCTCGTGTGTTATTGCCGTGTTAGTGGCCCCGTCAGCCGCGGTAGGGCCCTAGACCCCCTCACTGGTTCGAATCCTCACTCCTTCCCCCCCTCTCCCGCCAGACACGCTCCGCTCCGAAACACACGCTCACTCGCTCAGAGATGGCCAGCCAGGATTTGTTTTGCCACAAAGTTTGTTTTTCTTTTTTCCCTTTCCACTGTCATATTCCTTTGCTCTCCATGTTATGGATCACTGGATTCCACCGTTTGTGTTCGTGAGCCTTTCCATGCTGTTCTCCTCGCTTTGGGTTTGAACATCGTCTGTGTTTCTTCTTCCATTACTGGGGCTTGTGTTCGCTGGATGTGGTGCTGGGGTTCGGCTGTGGTGATGATGATGGATTTGGTCTCTGTCCGTGACTGCTGGGCTTTTCTCTGCATGTGATGGGTGCATGTCACTCCCAGCAAAACAATCACACAAACTCTACACCATCTCTTTTGCCAATGAAGTAATACGCTCTTAGTCTATAACAGAAAATAATTTTGGCCATTTTGTAAAAATACACTATCATTCATACGTTTTGGGTCAGTAAGATGTTTTGTTGTTGTTGAAGAAATGTATACTTTTATTTAGCATGGAGGCATTAATTTCATCAAAAAAGGCACTATTATCTTTTAAAATGTTTTATTCTGTGGTGGAAACAAGCTTACATATTAAATTGATCAAAAGTGACAGTACAGACTTTTAAGATGTAAGAAAACATTTCTATTTCAAACAAATGTTGTTCTTTTGAACTCTGTTTATCAAGAAATCCTGAAAAAAAAGTAGAAAAAAACAGTTTTCAACATTGATAATAATAAGACATGTTTATTGAGTAGCAAATCAGCATATGAAAATTATTTCTGACTGGAGGAATGGTTGTTGAAAATTCAGCTTTGCCATCACAGGAATAAATTATATTTTAAATGATACTGAAGCAGAAAACAGTTATTTTAAATTACAATAATATTTCACAATATTTCAGTTTTTTTTATCAAATAAATGAGAGCATAAGAGACTTGTTAAAATTCTTCCTGACCCTAAACCTTTGAATGGTAGTTTAAGTATTAATGACTTTTACAGTATGGAAATGTGAAAATGTATGGGGCGAGGCATTACTGTTTGTATATCCACAAGACTTTAAACATTATATATGTGACCAGTGTGATTCTTATTATACTTATTAACTTTTCTTCCTTATTAACTTATTTTTTTCCTTCTTTTTTTGCATTACAACTTATAACGTCAGTAGCATGTAAGCAGAACTTAATTTATGTAGAAATGTCATCTCACCAATAATAGGACAATTTAGACAACTTTATATCTCAGAAAATAGCCAATTTGTAAAAAAAAAAAAAAAAAAAAAAGTAATATAAGCACTTTAGCAAAAATGCAAGCTTCACATTTCTGCTTTTTAACCATCTGGAATGCCTTGCCCCACAGACCTCCATTATATTTTTCTACTGTAAGCAATTCTTGTACATTTGTAGCAACTGAGGGATGATTCAAAATTATTTTCTGTGGTAATTGACAGCATGTCATAGATATTGTCCATATAGATTCACTTAAACCTGGATCACTCCTACTTGAATCTGTTTCCTGTTCATATTTGAAATTAAGTCATTCATTAAATTGACCACATTTCCACATTGACATTTAAAAATGATATACATTTTAAGACATTCTATTTTTTTTTTTACAGCTAAATTAAATTCTGTCATCATTTTCTCACCTTGTGAGAGCTCCAGTTGAAGAATTTGAGCCTCCAAAAAAATACTAATATTTGAACATTTCATGCTGAGCTATTATATGAAAATTTGCTCTCTAGATTATGGTATCATTACCATTTAACAGTGGACAACTGCTTTTTACTATCCACTTTCGTTATACGTTATCTCAGTCACAAATACTTTTGTGATCCATGGGGGAAAAAGCATACAGGTTTGGAATGACATGAGGGTGAGTAAATGATGACAGAATTTTCATTTTGGGCTGTGCTAATCCCTTAAGCCTCTATGAGACATTATTTGATTTGTCCCGTCGTGTGGCTTACTCTTTTGAAACACCTGAAATCACAACAGAGTTTGTGTGATAAATCGGATGAAATTCATCGCAGCCTTCCCCCGCACCAGCACTGGCAGGTTTCTGTGTGTTCTGGAATGATGTTTGTTGTGGTTTTGACCTGACAGCACCCGGTCACATGGCAGCCCTCCAAAGACGGAGATCGACTCATCGGCAGGATTCTGCTCAACAAGCGCATGAAGGACGGCAGCGTTCCTCGCGACTCCGGAGCTCTTCTGGGACTGAAAGTGAGTCGCTCGGCCTCCGCAAAAATCATCAATTATTGTTTCACGGCTATGCGCATTTTGTATGTTCTCTTATATGACAGTCTCAGTTTATGGAGCTTTTTCCTAGCAAGCTGATGATCTGATTCAGGTTCATTAAATAAGGGAGACGTACATAAAGTGCAGAATGGTTGGGAACCACTGTTCTAGAGGAAGTAAACATGGCATAAAACATAAAAAAGTTAAGCTGAGATTTGTTATATACATTGAGAAGTCAATGGCTGCATCCAAAATCGCATACTTCCCTAGTATATGATAGATGAAAAACAGTATGTGACAAAAGAAGTATGTCCAAATTTACAGTACTCATAGGCAAAAAGTACCGAATGACCTACTAACTTCTAGTGAGATTCTAAAGTGTGCATACGATGGACACTTTACTATCCCATGAGGCCACGGGAGAGGATTTGTGAGTAGCGGTGATGTGACGCAACTGACGCTGCTAGTTCACATGATAATGACATACTACACACATTCATACAGTACTATATAGATTAGAACTTACTTTTTTAGTGGTCGAAAAGTAAATATTTATTCAAAATAAGTATCTACTCAAGAGATTATGCGATTTGGGACGCAGCCAATCTGAAGCATTTTCATTTTACTTCAGTAATCTCATGAGAGAAACAGGATATTGAACAAGAAAATGTAGGGTGGGACCGTTTATCCATGAGGACTTGATTGAATTGAAAGGAAAGTCATTTCAGAAGTGGGTCAATTTTTTGGATAAATTACGAACAAACATTTTATTACTTCGAATAATGTGAACTGATAAAATAAGGATACAAATATTGCATAAAGTAATGCCATTTTATCATTTGTGTAGTATTCATTCAAAATTAATCTGAAACCTTATTGTATGTAGTGGTTTATTTTTCCAGTACTCTCTTCATAAAGGTTCCAAAAAGTTTTTTTTTTTTGTAGCAATGCAATATTTGCATTTTAGTTCCCCTAAGAACATTTCAGTGAACAATTGTGTTCTTCACACTAAGGAAAGTAAAGTTATTTTAAGAAGAACTGTTCATTGAAAAGTTCTTTAGGAACCAAAAATGGTTCTTCTATGGCATCGCTGCAAAACATTTTTTTTTTTGGAACATCTATTTTTAAGATTGAAGATTATTGTAATAATCTAAAAACCTTTTTGTCCATTATAAAGAGACGTTTGTGCTATGGAAATGTTCCATGTACTGTAGGTTAAAGGTTATCCATGGAACCAAGAACGATTATTTTAAAGACCACATGCTTAGTACTTTGTAAAATGTTCATTGTGAGTTATTGTCGACATTGAAAGAGCGAAACAAACATGATTGGAGTAAAGCTCTTGCAGTGGAAGTAAACAGGGGGCCATGCACTTTAAGAGTTAAAAAGCAGAAATGCGAAGCTCGTATTTGTTGTCAAAGCACTTACATGGATTGTTCAGCAGAGTGGAGAGAAACGAAGAATCGTTACTGATAACGAACTTTCTGAATGGCTGACTGTGTGTCAGCTCAGTGCTACCGTGTGCATTATATCCGTTACCAGCAGCAGTTTGTCTAACACACAAACACACACACACACACACACACACACAATCGCCCTCGGCTGCATGCCACTCATTATGTAAAGCCATCTTTATCTAGGAGGCAGCTCATAATCTTCTTTGTATGTTTGCACTGGGCTGCCATTAGTGGGGATTTGATTTGTATGATGCTCACAGAAGAGCGATTGGTCATGTGGTTTCTGGAACAGACCTCCAGGCATTTTCCAACGGTCGTTTTTATTTTATTTTTCAAAAGTGTGGACAGAAAATAATGTACACACCATTGAAAGTCTCACTGTTTCTGTTCAGTGTAACGTGTGCAGTTAGTTTCTAAACAGATTCTTTTTTTCTGAACTCTAGTACATCAGTCATGATTAAAAAAGCCATGAGCTTTTAAATATATTCACCTTACATTAGCAACATCAAACCTTCAATATAGGATCATGATACCTACAATACTTCTGAAATTGAATTGGCATTTTTAGTTTACAATTCCAGTACCACAGCTAAAACTAATATGCTATAATTTCAAAAGCTTTAGTTCATTAATGTATCTTGTGTGTGTGTGTGTGTGTGTGTGTGTGTGTGTGTGTGTGTGTGTGTGTGTGTGTGTGTGTGTGTGTCCTTTACAGGTGGTTGGGGGAAAGATGACAGAGTCTGGACGACTTTGTGCGTTCATCACCAAAGTAAGGAAAGGGAGTTTAGCGGATACAGTCGGGCACCTCAGACCAGGTACATACTATGTTTCTGTATTTCATACACTATACTGTCTAAAAGTTTTGGGTCAGTAAGAATTTATTTTTTTAATTTGAAAAAAGTCTCTCAGGCTGCAGTTATTTAATCAAAAATGACAGTAAAAACACATTGTGAAATATTATTACAATTTAAAATTGTTCTATTTTTCTTTTAATCAAGACAACTCTCTAAATAGTTTTTGCATTTTATTGAATATGGCAATGTTAATGTTTTTGGTCTTGGCAGACTAGATCTGCTACACTGCTGCTGCAGATCAAGTATGGACTAGATACATATTTCAAAATGTTATTTATTCCTGAGATGACAAAGCTGAATTTGCAACAGTTATTACTCCAGTCTTCAGTGTCACATGATCTTTCAGAAATCATTCTAATATGCTGATTTGCTGCTCAATAAACATGCCTTTGGTGAATAGAAAGTTCATTATAGCTTTTTTTTGTAACAATGTAAACGTTTTACTCTTTACTGTCACTTTTGATTAAGTTAATGCATCTTTGATAAATAATGGTATTAATTATTTTTCAATAAACAAATTTACTGACTTTAAACAGTAGTGTATGTAGGACTATTACTCCAAAAGTTTGTTACTGTATTAAATGGAGTATTGAATGTGTAATTACAGATAGTGTGGTAATTAATTTTCTTGTTTCGTAGGTGATCAGGTCCTAGAGTGGAACGGCCGACTTTTACAAGGAGCCACATTTAAAGAAGTTTACAATATCATTTTAGAATCAAAGCCAGAGCCTCAGGTGGAACTAGTGGTCTCTCGACCCATTGGGTACGGCTTCCTCTACAGCATTTTTCAGTTTGACATGAAATTGGTTTTCATATGAACTTAAAGGAGATGTAATATAACATTAACAAGACATATAGCATTAATATAACACATGCAAGATGTAATATAAGTCTTAGGTGTCCCCAGAATGTGTCTGAAGTTTCAGCTCAAATTTTTTTTACCATGCCCAAAATTCCTCTTTTCGGGCTGATGCAAAATCACAATGATTTCGTGTGTGTATCTTTAAATGCAAATGAGCTGCTTCTTCCTGCCCCCCTTTCCAGAAGAGGGCTGTGCCTTTACAGCTCGTGCCTTGGATACTCTGACAACAAGCAGTATGGGCTTCTCGTTCGTTTCCACAGAATGCGTTTTTGCATACAACGCTTCTTTGCGTCTAAAAAAGTTTTGAAAAGTTAAACTTCTTTTAACTTAAAGTGGTTTCCTGCGCGAGAAGCGCAGCGGTCACGTCTGTCTAGTGTCGTGTTGACACAGAAAAGCAATGGATAAGTAGCGCTATGGAATGGAAAACCACGTTTTGTTTTCAATGATACAGCCAACAACATCTAGCTGAGACATTCTTGTGTTTCCACTTGCTGCTCTGGTCGAGCAGATAAACATGGCGGACTGTGTACGTCTCACTCAGGGGAGGAGCTAAGCTAATAGGACAGAATCCAGCTCCAGTTGTGGGTGGGGACTGTTACATTGTGACGTCACAATGTATAGAAAATGTGAACGACTCATTTTGAGACACTGTTTATGATTTATGGGCAATATATATAAAAAGTAGTGAGTGGATTTTTAATATTATAGGGTGGTTGCATACACACACTGCCCACACACATTTATGTTCAAGCCATGTGAAAGTGAATTTTGCATAATAGGTAGAAATGAAATGTAAAAAAGTTTAGTTTTACAAAAGACACACCAGATACCTCTAACATTGAATATTATGCTTGTTCTGATAAACAAGCAATGCTTTTGGGCATTTAATATCTGATATAAATATCGTATTGTTTACAGATGAAAATCTTATTCCGAATCAGTTTGGTTAAAAAAGAATTCTGGAACAAAATGTGTTTCATGACACAAAATAAAAAACGATAAATAGCGTCACAGTTTTTCATAGCATTTTCCTTGTTTGCTGCATACAGAAACAAATTATGAGTGCTTATTTGCAAACAAATTATTAATGAATTGGCCAAAAAGAGTCTCAGATTAGTGTCTAATGATGAAGTGATTGCTCAAAAGTACTGAAATATTTGTTTATGGAATTGCCAGAGTTAATTGCTATGTTTGTGCTGTAATTTTGAGGTGTCTTTCTGAATAAACCTCAAAAGCATTTTAATTGGTAATCAATAGTAGTATTATTCATAAAATTAACATGCTAATGAGCATTCTGGTCCATTTGCCTTTTGTATGATAATAGTTTGTTTTCACCTCCTTTATATTAAAGGTATCATATTAGAAATCCATATTTTCTTGATATTTTCAGATAAAAGATGCAGTTGAAACTTACTGTAGTTTTGAAAAATCTACAAAAAATACTAAAAATAGTTAGCAAAAATGTCTCGTTTTGAACTTTTGTAAATTTCTGACATCGGATCAATAAAGAAAAAGTCATGCAAAAAAAAAAATTCCCTTTTTTTTCTCTCCATAAGATTATAAGTGGAACAATCGTATGATATGTCCCCTTTAGAGTGCCTTCTGGCTCACATGGACACAAACAAAACTGCTGCCCTCAGTTAGCCTCCTAATTTTCCTAATTGTAATTGTAAAGAGCGCGTGACCAACTGAACTCTCTTTAGATAGTGAGTTTGGGCTGCTGCCACAAACTTCACATCAAGACTAATGTGGTGCTCGGGGTCATTAAAGCACATGTCATTGATTTCTCTGTGCCACTGTCATTGCAGAGATATCCCCAGGATACCAGAAAGCACACACGCACAACTGGAGTCCAGTGAGTACATTTTCTCAGTCTAGTGTGTATAAATGATGGGATTCTCTGAGACATTAATGAGACATTTTCACAGAGCTTTGAAAGAATCTCTGATTAGTTTTGTGTATTTCTACTTTACCCTTAATCTCTTCTAAGGTTCAAGTTCATTTGAGTCACAGAAGATGGAGCGTCCCTCCATATCAGTCACGTCTCCATGAGCCCCGGAATGCTACGGGACGCCCCTCAGTACCTATCGGGACAGCTTACAGTAAGTTCACAATTATAAACTCCTGTGGAGAGCAGTCTGCATTATAGAAAGAGTTGAGGTATTTTCCCATGTCAGTTCAAGATTCATGTCATGTGACTATACAGTTTAGGTCTATACGAATTTTGATGGAGAATAGCAATAAAGTTCACAAAAATTTGTGGTTTATGTGGTCACAGGCTTGTGCAATAAAACTACATTTCCCAGCATTCTTTGGCATCACAATTATGTGATGTAAATTATGAAAAAGTATACAGATAAAACATAAATTACACATGTAATTTACATGATTTGTGCTTTAATTTCTGTACTTGTGCTAACAAAACTTTTTTTCATCAAAACTTGACGTTTTCATCAGGAAGTGAAAAGGGTGAAAAAAATATGAAATTTCCCAACTATTTTATTCAGACTAAAATCACTTATTCAGGCCTCATGCAGCCATAGATAGATAGATAGATAGATAGATAGATAATGATAGATAATAGATAGATAGATAGATAGAATAGATAGATAGATAGATAGATAGATAGATAGATAGATAGATAGATAGATAGATAGATAGATAGATAGATAGATAGATAGATAGATAGATAGATAGATAGATAATGATATGGGTCAATGCACCTAGTCTCAAAATGAACTGTGCATTAACAAGATCAATACAAAAATGTGTTGTCTCGTATTCTTGTTCTGTATCTCATCGAATTTGATCATTTCTAACATTATATGGTGTGTTTGTGTGTTAAATAACAATCTTGTTACTTTGTATTCTGTTGAGAAGGAGATTCATTGTATTGTAAACAGCAGTGTTTCCCATGAAGAGATGCCCATTGAGTCATTTTAAAAGAAAAGACATGACATTTCAATACTTTTGATTTTTACATAACACTCAAGAAACAATGTAGAGGGTTGTGGGCCACACTTTGGGAAATGCTGCTCTAGAAAATGTAGAAAAGATTTAGAAAAATAATATTCTACTAGAACGAGTCCTGAGCATCAGAGCTCATCATTAATTCCTCAATCTCTGAGGAAGAGATTGCGGTAAATTGCATATAGTGAAAATAATAAAAAAAATCAAAATGTTCAAATGTTTAGGTTGAATCTCCTACTCTGATTTGAGTGTTGCATTAACAACTGGTACTGTCATTTCAGGTTTTAGTTTTATTGCATTTCTCTTTATTGTTTTTCATTCACTTTACTTACCCAGAGCCAAAGCCTTAGTAGAAGAATTGAGCCTTTTAGCCCTAAAGTTCAGGTAATCGTTGCTGTTTACTAAATAATATAGCATTTGAAGAGCCCCTTACCTATCATGCCTTCATTGCTGTTGCTTTTTTAAACATATATTTTAGGCATAAATCATCTGCATGCAATAAATTAGCACGAAAATATTTTAAGAGACACCTGACTGTTGGCAGACATGGAGTAATGATGTAATGCCTGTAACCCCGTGAGACGTTCACCTGCGCCATTTACCCGGGCAGAGGAGTACTGTGTCTCTTTAAATGTTTTAGTGATGCAGAGTTTGTCGGGACATAAAATTGGATTCTTTTTCCATGTAACATGAAACTGCATTGAATCCTGATACTCATCCATGTACCGTTTTAGAAAGGATCTGATTCAGTGTACTCCGTTGTTTTGGAGATTTATTCATAGGCTGACTGATTCAAAAACTGCATTTCACATTTGTAATTATACTAATCATGCTAAACACATTTTTGTGCGGTACTAACGTTACTGAAAGTTTCATGTTGCAGCTAAAAGGATATGTTAAAGGTGCTGTAAGCTAAAATATCACTGTTACCTGAGAAATATTACTGAAATAGGTGTCCTGAGAAATCATGTCTCTGCGACGGCAGAAATAGTTTGTTTTAGCCTGTCAGAAAACTAGCCAATCAGAAAGTCTCTCTGCCTGTCAATCATTTTGACATCGGGTTGGCTGGCATTTTTTTGGACTAAGGGCTATTTCTGTTTCGAAGTCTGCAAGTTTGCAAAATGGATCAAATCTTTTACAGCACCTTTAACAGTCCCTGTTTTACCTGTTTTTTTCTTCTTCTCCCAAATACAAATATGTGTGAAATAAGATAATTGTATCCTTTTTTACATGAAGAATTATTTTAAAGGGGTCATTACATGAATTTTTTAAATAAATATAAATGCAGAAAAATAATGATTTCAACCCTCATTCTGACTCTGTCTGAAATGATCAGTTTTTAAGGGGTGGCACCTTTAAGGCTTCTCAGTAAATGGTCACTGTTATGATTGGCTAACGTCATCCATAGGAAACAGTAGCAATGCATGGACTCAAGTGCGTGGAGGACGTCAGAAACTGAACGCACATTTGCATACTGTATCCAGTGTAAACGACTGAATGCCAGTGGGTGTGGCCTATGGTGCGATGATGTATATCTATTCGCCGATGTCTTGCTCTGGAGGCAGTCATATGCAAATATATTTGCCTGTGCGACGTCATAGATCCCACAATATCTAAACGAGCCATTTTTAGAGCTTGATTAAATAAATACTTGGTTTATAATGTGGATGATTTTTTAAGCTCTGAAACTTGCAGGATGATTTAATGAAACAAAGACCTCTTATATGACCAAAAACCAAGGAAATTTTGATTTCTCATGTCATGACCCCTTTAATGTTTTTAGCAAAAATCAGGGCATAAAAAAACAATGCATTGCTGTTAATGTCAACATTATGCTTATAGTCTTTACACATTTCCAACGTTAGGGATATTTAAAATGTCCTATTTTGGACAACATCAGCGTCCTTAATGTACAGCAACAGCTGGTTCTGTTGGGGATTGTGTAATGGTACAATTTGTTTGACCCAGCTCTCCTTGTAACACATTGGCTTGTTCTTTTACATACAATATAAAACGCCCTTCATTGCATGTTTTACACTGTGGCCTGAGATATTTATAGCTACAGAATATACTTTACAGGCAATGTTTGTATTGGAGTTTTTTTTCCTTTTCAATAAGCAAGTATGGGCTTTGGCTTAAAAGATCTAGTGTTGTTTCTGTTATGTTGGTGTTGTCTCTGTGTATGTCTGACTTCTAAGTATGTTTCTGTCACATCCATACTTGTCTGAGTAGTGAGCTTGGTCTGTCGTGCATCTCAGCATGTGTAGTACAATAACAGGATGCATATACAAACTATCAATCGAAGCATGTGATGATGTGAAGCCTGAGAACACAAGTCCCTCTTCATCTCAAGCAGGCTCTGGTGTTTGTCCCCTACAGGTCAAACTTTGGTATGACAAAGTCGGCCATCAGCTTATCGTCACCATACTGGGCGCTAAGGATCTGCCTTCAAGGGAGGACGGCCGACCACTCAATCCTTATGTGAAGATCTACTTCCTCCCTGACAGAAGGTGAGATTGGGGCAGTTACTTTTATGCTAATTACACTTACTGTGCAAAAAAAAATGTAAGGTGTATTTTCATCACATATTTCATTATGGCTATGTTCAGAATGGCATACTACCACACTAATCACACTATTTATGCTGTATGCAATATGTAAATTGTGCACACGGAGTGCACATTTTCTGTATGCATGATCTATATGGCAAAAATATGCAGTATGCAAAGCACTGACTTGCAGAGATATTTCTTTTTATTTTCGTTTTAGCGTTAGTTTTTATTTATTTACAGTTAGTAATTATGTGCTTTCAACTTACAGTATTTCAGTTAGTTGTCGAAGCAACATTGCTAATTTTTGTTATTACATTTGTCATTTTTTTAAAAAGTTTTTCATATATTTTATTTAATTTCAGCTTTTTTTATGAATAAAAATGTATTTTTTAGTCACCAATAATAACCCTGTGAAATACAAAGCAATACGATTGACTTGAAGCCGTAATAACATTACTTTTTTTACTCATTATATTATTGAAATGCCAGAATTTTATACAAAAATTGGATCAAAAATGCTGTCAAAAATAACCATATTGATAGATAAATACTGAATGCAACTAATGAATTAAGCATTCGTCATGGTGTGGTGATGTGACAACAATGTTGCATACTGCTGTTTGTATGTTTATTTTTGCATTATTTCAGAGATTTAGTGTATACTAAGCAGTATGCAGTAATCACAGTATTCCACTCTGAACATCGCCTTTGAGCAGATCTGCCGTGTTCTGCTTGACATTCACACTATACTCTGTTCTTCATAGTTGATTTCAGTGATTGTTCCTGGGTTATTTTACCATGATGGTAAATAAAAACAGTTTGAATAATTGTTTCTCCAGTGACAAAAGCAAAAGAAGAACAAAAACGGTAAAGAAATCACTAGAGCCCAAATGGAACCAGACCTTTATGTACTCTCCCGTCCACCGGCGGGAGTTCAGGGAACGCATGCTGGAGATCACGCTGTGGGACCAGGCCCGCGTGAGAGAGGAGGAGAGTGAGTTCTTGGGAGAGGTAAGGACAAGATGGTCTCAAATATTCGAAGTTGAGGGTTCCTCTATCAATGCACTTTTTTCTCTTTAAAGCTGAAATTGGTCTTACAATAATAGAACTGACTAGTGACCATTTCGAGATCACAAAATATTTTGTGTGATAAACAACAATAGAAATCATCATCATAATAATTTTTATCAAAATTGTAATTTTTTTATTATGTGTTATTGATGTAGTCTAAGGATCATTTAATAATTAATCCAAAATAATTAATAATAAGTTAACAGATAAAAACAATTCTGCATAATGGTTATCAGCAATGCTGGGGTAACACATCTCATTATGTAATCAGATTACTTTTGATGTTACTTTTTGTAAAGTAACTCATTAAGTTGCTTATACACTTCACTACTGCATTAAAATTCGCTCTCTTCTCCATAACATAGTCACTTAGACTTCCCGGAATAGGCCAAAAGTGACAAAACACATTACTTTTGCATTACAGTTGGAAATATAAGCCAAGCCCCGTAATTTTGAGAGATCTTTTGTATGGCATACAGTACATAGCTCTAGGGGTCAGGACATATTCATCTTAATGCTCAATATTAATGCTCAAAATATAATAATATTTTAAATGTGTTTTTAAAAGAAAATTGTGTATGTTGTTGTTGAATGCATTACTGTTATCTGTATATACTGATTGTTATCGTAAAGTTATTATCCTGAGATAATTACACATTATTTTAGATAAAAAGTATCTGAGTACCGTAATAGTTACTTTTTTAGGAAGTAATGCGATATTGTAATGCATTACTTTAAAAGTTACGTTTCCCAACACTGGTTATCAGACACTTAAATCTAAAAAAAGATCTGTGATTTAAAAAAAGAAAGCAGTATCAGTTCTATAGTTCATATCTATATTTCTGCCCTCGAATACTAAATATCTTTAAAAGATTTAATGCAACTAACCTTTCAAACTTTTTTGAGACTATACTAAAAAAACAGCTCTAACCCTTTTTAAATAAAACTAATGTGGTTCTACAATATTAAGCTGTTAAATTTGCTGTTAAACCATCTCAAATTTAGAGATTCATTGTCATGGATTGGAATAAACTTGGATTTGTATGTTGTATGCATGTGAATGTGACACAAATGTTTGTGTAGATCCTCATAGAGCTGGAAACAGCATTGCTGGACGACGAGCCGCACTGGTATAAGCTGCAAACGCATGACGTGTCATCGGTACCCCTGCCCAAGAGCTCCCCCTGCCTTCAGAGACGAGCACTGCACGGAGACAGTCCCACGCGCAGACTGCAGAGTACGTCTCTCTCTCCTCTTACATACACACAGAAAAACGCTGCTCTGATATATTACATATGCTGCATAGTAGATGATTTTCATTACAGATTATTTAGCTATTTAGCATTTTTTTATGAATCAACATCTGCCTGTGCTGTAATATGTGGATTTCCTCTCTCAGAGCAGTTTCTAAACACATTTTCTAAAGTCCTAGGCTATAAATGTACTCTACACAAGGATGCAAGCACAAATGCTTGATAGAATAGCCTTTAAATGTCTGCCATTAAACTGGAGATGTTATTTGGGCAATATATGGAACATTCACAATATGTATCTCTGCTCATTTTGATATTAAAACTAAGCCACTTTGCAAATATTGCATTCTTATTAAAAAAAATATATATATATTGCCATAAGTTTTCTTAAAGACCGTGTTATTAGTTTTGTGAGTTATTCATTTCTGAACTAGTATGACAGAAAGGTTTTGAGAAGTATATATGATTTAAGAACTTCAAACTGCAAAAACATTGAAAAACCTTTTTTCACAATGAAAAAATGTTAAAGGGACAGTTCACCCAAAAATAAAAAATATTTCATAATTTATTCACCCTCAAGTTGTTCTAAACCTGTATGAGTTTCTTTCTTCAACGTTTTGGTTACTGACATTTTTCAAAATATCGTTTAAGTCAGTGGGGATCAGCAACTGTTTGCTTACCAACATTCTTCAAAACATCATCTTTCATTTTATTTTCATTTTTGGGTGAACTATCCCTTTAAATAACGCTTTTTTGTGTATACATACTTGCATAAAGTAAGTACACATATTCATAAGTACGAAGCCCCTAAAGGGACATGGTGAAGGGAAAAAATGAGATGGGAGGAGAAACAATTTGCCAATGCTTTTACGTTCTCTCGCAAAATGTTTGCGCTCCCCGAGAAACTTTGCATCCGCTCGCAAAGAACACAAAAGTTTTGTAAGCGAACGCAAAGTTTCTTTCGAAACATTGAAATATTTATTGTTCCCTCACTCATATCTCATATTTCTTCCATCACCATGTCCCTTTAAGAGCTCCCTACAGAAGCGCTCGGTGATCTGAGCTGAAATCTGAAACACTAGCTGCTGTTGGTTTGAGCGTTTGTGTCCTGCATTCATTGTTTTTTATTTTGACCTGGTTATTTCTGCAGCCAAGGGCCCGTATGTGTACAGCACAGGTAATGACCGCTGCATGCTCAGGCTGATCCTCTGGGTTTATCCGTGTGTTTTTATACTGGATCCTCCCTGCTGTCCCTCTTAATCCTGTGAAAAATGAAACGCATCACGCAGAACGAAGTGGACCATCTCCCCACACCATCACATTTGTCCATAGTGATTCTCCCCAGTGCTGCTGTCTGCAGATCAGCCTGACCTCTTCATACACACACTATAGTGGACAGGCAGAAGTCTGCTTTTACTATGACTTTTAGAAGGGCTGGATGGTATGACTAAAATTCAGCAAAAAATATTGTTTATACACTAATTCAAAGTTTGGGGTTGGTAAGATTTTTTTTATGTTTTTGAAAGTTGGCTGCATTTTACTGATAAATTCTGTAAAAATATTATTGTGAAACATTATTAGAATCATAACGGTTGTCTATTTTAATATAAATGTAATTTATTCCTGTGATGGAAAACTGAATTTTAATCATCATTACTCCAGTCTTCAGTGTCACGTGATCCTTCAGAAATAATTTGCTGATTTGCTGCTCAAGAAACATTTCTTTTTATTATCATTGTTGAAAACAGTTGTGCGGTTTAATATTTTTTTGGGGAAAATCATGATACATTCTTTTTCAGGATTATTAGATAAATAGAGTTCAAAAGTTCAAAAGAAAAATATTTTTTTTTTAACAATGTAAAAGTCTTTACTGTCACTTTTGATCAATTTAATTTATTCTTGCTGAATAAAAGTATTATTTTCTTAAAAAAAAAAATACCACTGACCCCAAACTTTTGAACTGTGTAATAATTGTAAATAATTTTTTTGAATCTTTTTATTTTAGACTTTATTTTAAACTGTATCTCATAATTGCTTTGAGTATAAATAAACAGGCTTTCATAGAAAACAACACAACTAAAATTAAAAAAATGATTATTCAGCCAAATTCTAATTGGATGCGCCACATTCAAAGCTGTTGTAAAAAGTGTGACCACACCACACATCAGACCGTGTCCCGTCTCTATTTTTACATTATTTCATTTGTCCCGTGGAAATATATACACAGTAAAGCAAACACTGTACTGGTTAACACATTTATATAATTCTGTGGTCATTCCCATCATACAACCCAGGCCTACAGTATCTGGTCGTTTCATTTCTTCCTCCCTTTACAGTTACAAGTTCTGTATAGCTGTGATAAATAATATATCTATAAAAAGGTATATTTTGTGTAACTCGCCTGTGTGTAAAAAGTCTTTGAATTAGTTTAGTTTCTTTTCTTTTAAGAGTGAGTTTTCTTGTTTGTTGTTGTTGTTGTGTGCACGGTTTTGTACTTACAGCACCTGTATTGAACCATTCAAAGAGACAGAAGCAAAGAAAAATCATCACATATCACATTCATACCAGTTATTTTCTCTTTATTTGAAGCATTTAGCAAATTGCTTTGAAAAGTGTCACCAAAGAATTTCAACATTAGGCTATTATAAGACATCCCTTACAATTACAAAGATTTACAATGGTAACCATCAACTTCTGACTACATAAGAAAAGTCTCTCAAACTATTCGAAACCCTAACAAAACAGCAAGACACGAGAATCCATCATGCGATTCTTTTTTAAACTTGCGACACTTGAGTGCTTGATTTAGCGATTTAAAGAGAGACTGATTTATAAAGCAGAGAGCTGAAGGAGAGAAGGAAACGAGAGCAGGTTTATTGTGTTAAAGCACAAGGGTCTGTTTGCAGTGCTGTAGTTCTGTGAACGGCAGATTAGCTTTCATTCTCCATCTGAACTGAGTGATGGAGCGATCGCTTCAGAGTGTCAAACTCGGCAAACGTCAGCGCTATGGGCTGAGGGACGGCGTTCGGCTCCGTTTATTCCTCATGACTGAAGCGAAGGGAGAGCAAGATCCATTTTCTCACGTAACACAAAGCTCAGACTGCCTCGCTCTTGTTCTGTGGATTCGGAGGAGAGAGAGATATCTGACTGACATGTTCAGTTATATCTGTAAGTAGTCTGAAATAGACAGGTATTTTGAGTGCAGCTCGATATGAACGTCACAGAGGAAGATGAATGAACAGTCGTGTTTGTCAGTTCTGTTCCAAAACTTTGTGAGCTCCCTGCCTAGTATTTGAGGAACACTCAATGTGATGTTTTTGTTAGCTAAAACTATTAAAAAATCATTTTTGATCATTGAAATCAAGCTGAAAGAAAATGAAATATTGCTATAAAAACTTCAACTGAAATTGGAGTTTATGTTTAAGCACTAAAGTTACACAACTAAAACAGAAATAAAAAATAATTTAAAGCTATGAATGATAAAAATCAAAAACTAATAAAAATGATGAAAGTTTCTAACAAAATGATCCATCCATACATCCATCCATACATACATACGCAAACGTATGAGATTTAGGATCAGAGCCAGCAGAAAACATCCTAGCCTTACACCTCACTGCCTGCTGCAGAATCCACATTCTCATAGAACAGCTACATCACATGACCCAGGCTCGGTACAGAGCGTACTAACACTTGTCTGTCTGTGTCTCTGTCTTTCTCCTGTAGGGTCTCAGAGGATCAGTGACAGTGAGTTCTCAGACTATGACGGTGAAGATGGTGTTGGCGTTGTGTCAGGTAAGATGTTAGCAGGAACAGTGAAAATGACACCATCTGATGGAGGTGAAGACATTTATTACTCAATTCGTTCAATAAGAAGTCACTCTTTGCTCTTGAAGGCGCACACTCTCACAGAACCATATTTATTTCCACATGATAATAACTGGACATTACTCGCATGCAATGTAATGAGGTCATTTGGAAAATAATGTAGCATACTGTTTAAAATGTTGCATAATTATACTGTTTTACTTCTCACTTACTGAATACGGTGCAGTATACACCATATACTACTGACAATTGTTTAAAAATATACTAACATACTGCTTGCTCTATACCATATATAGTATTATACTGCATATGTAGCATACTGTTTGAAATGTTGCATAATGCATAGTCCTACACTTACTCCTTGCTGAATGCCACATATTAGTGTTGTTATTGTAATCAAATTTTAAAATATTTAAAATAAAAAAAATTGTTAACTGAAATAATGCAACTTGAAAAACATTAGAAATGTTGTGTTGGCACATTGTTGTCACATATTTCAGCGAATGCCATCCAGTTATCATCTGGAAAAAAAATGTGACTATTTTCTGTGTTCAAATGTCTGAACTTTTAGCAGTTCAACTCAATAAATCAAGTCAGAGATGTGGGGCACATATTCCACTCAAAAAGGTTAATGTCCTGCTATGCACAGTATGCTATAGATCCGCGGCTGTAACCGCCAACCGCGCATCTCTAAAACACACACATCCACACACCCTTTTTAAAATTCCAGTCTTGCTCTTTGTGAGAGAGGGAAACCCCTCTCTCTCTCTCTCTCTCTCTCATTGATTTTGGCTCTGTCTCCGGCCGGTTGTAAAGTGCTGATGCAGTGCTTTCCGCCGGGAGAAGATGATTAACATTCAGAGGAATTATAGATCGCTGCTTTGCCTTCATGCACTCTGTGCAGCTGTAGTTGTTTTGTGGCCCCTGTGTTTAGCAGCCGTTCATTTATTGCAGCACGAAGCACTGGTGCCGATGCAGTCTCTGCGCTGGAGCACACAGAGGTCACTTTCAGAATGAGGTTGTGCATATGTGTGTGTGTTTCAGGACAGACAGACCAAACTAATGTTGCTTGTACTGTAATAGATACTGTAGCTCTGTAACTGCCTGGTTACACAGCATTATAGGTGATTTTACAGAGGTAATTAATACCTTTTAATACTTTGCTTATATATTTTTTCAGCAAGGATGCATCAAACTGACCTTAAAAACATTTATAATGTTACAATATTTAAATACATATATAAAAAAAGAAAAAAAACTGTTATTTTGAACTACAAAAGTATGAAGCAGCACAACTGTTTTCAACATAGTTAATAATAATAAATGTTTCTTGAGCAGCAAATCAGCATATTAGAATGATTTCTGAAAGATCATGTGACACAAGATTAGAGTAATGGTGCTGAAAATCACAGTAATGTTACTTTTTAAAATGTTTTAAAATATTAAATAAATACTTTTTTAAATTTAATTTAAGACAGTTTTTTCAACATATTACTGTATTAGTCTTGATGAGGATAAGAGACTACTTTCAAAAACATTAAAAATATATTTCTGATATCGGGCATCAACGAAAATCTAAATAAAAGCACGCATGTTTAATTATAATTATTTAATTACTGATACAATTGATAAAAATTGATAAAAATGTTCTATTTTACACAACTTTTATGGATGCCACATATTTAGTATTTGTATTAGAGTTTTACACTAGCAACATGAAAACATCAAACTCTGTTAAAATCAATTGTGAGTTCCTAGTAAAAAGTAAAATAATAAGTCGTCAGAAAGACAAAATATCCTTCCTCAAACTTCTCTTTGATACATTGTTCTACCTTCAGCCTGTTTTAATGTGCGATACAGTCAGTTGAACATCAATCTTTTGTAATCATGCGAGGCACTGACCTTAGCGTGGCCACACTGAATGCTGGGTAATGAAATGCCATCAGGCTGAGTTGGCTGACAGCTCTTGCATGAGGAAAAAGTCATTATTCTGGTTTTGGTTGTGAAAGCCGTTTTCTGATTTAATGGGAGTTAAGTTCAATCATGGCTGGCCTGGAACATATTGGCTTCAAAAAGCAACTTTTACAGCAATTTAAGAACCAGTTTTTGCAGAAACACTCATAAGCATACAATATAATCTAAAACAGACAGTGTTAAATCCAAAAATCCAAACCGATTAAACATTTTTGCATGAAGGAATATACTTATTTAAGCGTATTCAAATTGCTATTATTAAATGGTTTAGCAATAATACATGTAGTAAAAATCTTTGTTGCCACAGATGATTAGTTCAGTAATTGTGTCCTTTGTTACAGACTATAGGAACGGCAGGGACCTCCAGAGCTCCACCCTCTCTGTGCCTGAGCAGGTCTTATCGTCCAATCATTGCTCTCGGTCAGCCGACATCAACCGGGCGAGGTCACGGTCTCCCAGCATGCCCCCTTCTCAGAGGTAAGAAACATCTCTCTGTCTTAACCTTCTCTCTTTGTAAACATCTGAACTGTGCTTGAAGGGTTTTGATGTTTTGAAGGGTTTCAGTGTGTCAGTGTTACCGAATCAATTTCAAGGATCATGCACTTCTCAGACTTTGTATATTCTATAATATTTATGTTTAGTAAAAAGGTTATTTAGGGTTTTCTAGTAAGCAAGCAAGCAAGCATTGGCATTCATTTATTAATATTAATATTCCTAATACTTATGATTTGTAAAAGGTTAATCAATTTATGGAAGCTTGTTTTCAAGTATTTCTTTACTTAATTACTTACAGTATGTTTAGTCAAATGTTATTGAGGGTTTCAAGTAATCAAGCAAGCATTGGCAAAATGGCATATATGAATAAATGAATGATGAGGCATTTTATATAGTGCTTTCATATGTACTATACACCCAAAGCGCTTTACAACCATAGAAATAGAGTACACTCTATAGAAATATACACTCACCGGCCGCTTTATTAGGAACACCTTGCTTGTACCTGGTTGGACCCCTTTTGCCTCACACCAGCCCGTCTGGCACCAACAACCATGCCACGTTCAAAGTCACTTAAATCACCTTTTTTCCCAATTCTGATGCTCAGTTGAACTTCAGCAGATCGTCTTGATCATGTCTACATGCCTAAATGCATTGAGTTCCTGTCAAGTGATTGGCTGATTAAACGCTTTAACTAGCAGTTGAACAGGTGTACCTAATAAAGTGGACGGTGAGTGAGTGTATATTTGCTTTAAAGGAGCTATTTTTTTTAGCAGTTGTTTTTCCCTGAAGTGTACTTATAATGTAACATATTAATAATAATATCAGACTTTTCATTATAATAATAATACATATATATATTTTGTATACAGCTTAGTGTCAGTATAGTGCAAGAAAATCCTGTTGGCCCCTTTAATGACACAGTTTTAAAATGATCCATGCTCTTGATGCAGTTGGACGTGTGAGTGTTGGTGTCATTGAACAGTAACCACGAGTTTGGGTTCATCCCACCATCATCAGCTCCAAAATAAACATGATCCCCTCTCTTCCCTCGAATCTTCCCATCTCTCTTCTGAAATTCCATCTATATTCTCTCCATCTGCCTGCAGTCATTTTCTCACGTTACCTCGAACCCGACACAGTCAGCCTCATGACAGTCAGCTGCAGGAACTCAGGTAGAGCGACATCCGTCCTCATTAACCTCCCCGCTAGAAGCCCTCACTAACACATCAGGGTTTCTCAAACCTCAACTTTAACAAATACAGGTTTTCAGGACAGTACTTTCAGAATCATGACATGATAAGATGCCACCAGTTTGATACTGTTTGGTTGTTTAGTTGAAAACCTGCATTCTTGAGGGTTCAGAAACATTGAGAAACCTTAGACCTAACAACCTCATGTTGACATGTTGACACTGACTGCATATGTCCTGGTATAAATACAAGATTCCTAAAGGTGCACTAAATACTTTTTTGTAGGTTGTTTGTATTAATTAGTTTAATAATATTTATTAGTTTTGCTTTAGTAGATTACTAAGCCAATGCTGTGATGCTCTAATAAGCATGAACTTACACATGTTCAGCTAAATGCTTTTTTTCATGAGTTGTTAATGCTTTATTTTCAATCAATACTTTTCAGTGTTTGTAATTGAATATAAATTACTGTAGCTTAAAGCACTAAAATAAACAGTGTTTATTTCAGAAAGAATGTACTTAAAGCTACACAAATATGTAAGTAAAACATTTAAAAAACGACTTAAATTTCATTATCATTTGTATTAATCGAATATAATAATTAAATATAACTTAAATCAATACATTTTTGAAATGTTATTAATACTAATAGTAATTATTATTATCATCATTATTTTCTCATTTAACAGGCAACTGTTATTATACTTCATTGTAATTACATTAATGTTATTTTTAATAATTTTAGGCGTAATTTTTTATATGTATATATTTGAAAAACTTACTGTACATCAATTTAACAGTTCACTGGTGATTTATTTGTCAACCTGAGGTTTCATGTCTTAAAAACTAGGAAACACTCTGAAAAACAAGAACATGCTGAAGAAAGAGCACATGTATTTCCTCATCCCTCTGTCCTAATGTACACCATCCCTGCAAATGTATATATTTCCCAAGAAAGCTTGGAAAATATAAACACCATTATACCTAACAAGCTTCTGTCTTTGTAAGAATGGTGAGCTACTGTATGCCTTTGAATCATTCCTAAAGCATCGTCATCATTTTCTCATAAGGTCATCATAAAGAATCTGAGTTTTTGTTTTAATAATCAGTGACAAATGAGGTAAAATGGACATAAATACAGTACTTCACTGCTTTGAGTGCTAAACATCCGTGTGTGTTTGTCTAATCTCTAACTTGGTGTTTTGTGTAAAAAGTTGTCTAGCAGATGTTAACCTCTAGTAATGTGCATAAATATGTAATTTTTTTTATTATTTACTTTTATCACTTTAGAAAACGATGTTATATGTTTAAACCCTGATGAAGTGTGTTTAATGCACAGTCTGTGAGGGTTTATGTGAGTCAGTTCCAAACATCTGTGTCTTTTTGGCAGCCGTGGCAATAGTGTGTGTCCCATCAATCGACGGGCGGTGGTCGGGTTACCTTGTCCTGTTGGGACGGCCCGTCACAGAGGCGTACAGTGACATGGAGGGGTACCGGTGCTGCAGTTTTTTGGGTCACCCTTTTATGGCCTGTCCAAAATGTCGACAGCCTTTTTGTTTCAAGTTGAAGACATTATATGGGATGATATCCAACACCGAGAGCAACCCTGCTGCCCTGTCATGAGCTGGGCCCGTTTCACTACCGAAAAAGCCCACGTCTAGTGCCAAGTCTTCATATTGGCTCCGGGTTTTGCAATATTTTTTAAAAAAAAAAAAAAACCCATTTGCAGATAACATTTCCTTGTTAAAAGCATACGTCTCACTAAATTTAGGGATGTTTATGTCTAAACTAGTGCTCTCAAATCAATGAATCATATCTAGTTCACACACACACACACACACACACACACACACACACACACACACACACACACACACACACACACACACACACACACACACACACACACACACACACACACACACACACACACACACCACACACACACACACACACACATTATACATGTACAAACTTTTATGTTAGATGTGATTAATTGCAATTAATCGATTTGACATCACTAGTCTAAACCAAGAAATAATTTTTCTAGAAATTAGACAAGAAATATGTTGCGTTGTTGCATACAGTAGTAAACCGCTAAAACACAATCTTAAACAGTGATCTTAAAGTATGCTGTGACCATTTTTACGTGGTCTTTGAATAGTAGTAGCTGCATTTTGTTATAGCTCATGATTGTTTTTTTCTTTTGTAATTAAAGTTACCCAGTTCTATTTGACTCTTATTCTTTGACCTTTCGATATATTAGAGTAACGATATGCAAATAATTTTAGCAAGTGTTGTAATGCCAATAATATATTTATTTGCCTTAAATCCTAAATCCATTTCCTTATTCTCTTTCATTTAGGGATAGAAATCATAAGGAATTTAACAATTACACAAGTTAATTAATCTTAAAATAGCCATTAATTACAAAAATAATTTGCTTAAAACTAAAACACACATTTTTATTTTGCAGACATTTATTTTTATACTAATTTCAAGCTGTCTGGCACTTGTTTAATTTGAGTACTTTTTACAATAAATCTCTTTATTATCAATTGTATATTAATATTTCTTATTAAACAGCCAGTGTAGTCACTGCATTTATTTCAGTAATTATTTATTAATATATTAATCCGTGATCTGATGCTGGGCAACTTTTCATGCACTACACGTGTCTCTGTGTTGTCTTGTGCATTATTGTATATTATACAGTGTTAAAAGTGTTGTTGTTTTTTAAAGCAGTGTTGATTCCAGAAGTATTTTCCCCATTCATTTTCTCATAGGGATTTTATTTTTTTAAAGGATCAGTCCTGAAATTTCTCGCACCTTATCTCTAAAAAAATGGGTGGGATTTTTCCTTTTTTCCCTAAAAATTTGGGAATTATCTGAGAAGACTCTTTCCTTCCACAGTTTTACATTGTAATTGTTAATGTATCTTTCAGTCTTATAAACTCTGCAACAAAACCAATTGAAAAATATATTACATCCAGTCTGTTGAACTAGACTCACACATTTGTTGCTTCTAAGTGCCAAAGATCGACACCTGGACCTGTAAGAGTCTCAGCGCTCCATCAGCCTGACACAACCGACCTGTCCCACTCTAAACCCCGACCTGTTTCCCCCCCAATCACGTTTCTCCAGGAATTACGGAGCGCCAGACAGGCACGAGTATCACCACAGGTCCCGTTCTGCAGACCAGCGGTCCGCAATGGAGCGTCCCATGTACAGTCGCTCTCGCTCCACAGAGCGGCCGCCCGACGGCCCCCACATGAGATCCTCGATGCCCTCGCTGCCGTCAGGACACTCCGCTCCACCCTCCCCTGCCTTATCGAGGTGACCCAGATCAAAGCAGGCCTGACTAATCCAACAAAACACCTTTCATGTGTTAACAAAGATCCCAAACCAACCCCTTTGATTTCTTTTACGCCCCCTCTGCGGCATCGCTGTTATATCCGCTCCATCTCATGATCCCTGTAGATGCACCAGATACGGCTCATTTCTTTTTAATGATTTCTTTTCTATCAAAACACACCAGTTATACTTTCAGTAAGTGATGTGGAATCTCCATTGGTTGTTATCCCTGTATTGTGATGTTTAACTCATTTGTTTCCCCCCCATTTGGTTCTTTTGTCTTGAATACTAATATGTTTTGTTTGTTTTCGGTGATGGCGGAGAAAAACGCACACTTCTCTTGCAGCATCACTGTGGAAGACTCACCTTCATGTGCCAAAGCATCAAGCATTTTGTCAAATGTACCATTAAAATCTAAGTGGAAAGAACATATTTACTGAAGCCTCCTACCAGGAATAATGCATGGAATAGAATGGCAGAACAACTGAATTTACATCAGTGAGCTGTTGTTGTTTTTTTAAATATATATTTTGGTTAAGCAAAGATGAACAAAAGTGACAATCAAGACATTTATAATTTTACAAAAGATTTTTAGTTCAAATAAATGCTGTTCTTTCTGAACATTCTGTTCATCAAAGAATCCTGAAAAAATATATCATGGTTTCCACAAAAACAAATTCGCAGCACAACTGTTTTCAACATTGATAATAAGAAGAAATGTTTCTTGAGCAAGTAATGTTGCTGAAAATTCAGCTTTGCATCACAAAAATACATTATTTTATATATACATTGTTTTAAACTAATAATATTTCACAATATTACTGTTTTAACTGTATTTTTAATCAAATAAATGTAACCTTTGTGAGCATAAAAGACTTTTAAAAAATCTTACTGACCACAAACTTTTGAATCGTAGTGTATATCTGATTCCTTAACATGAAAATAGCAATAGAAGTTGAAATGACATTAAAAACAGACAAACAAATTAGACTTATTAAATTAAATTAGAATATACATACCATATATTTAGCATATATTTACATTATATTAGTACGTACTTTGTAATTATGCTAATACAAAATGCTGATGGACAGCCATGTTTATTTATTGTTATTTTAATCCTCAGCATCATTCAAATGGATGTGCATGATTTTACAGCACATGTATATGTGAAATATCATATATATGACTGACTGATCCACATGCTTTTTAACCCTTCATTTCCCTATTTTTTTATAATGTATCATTTTCAACCGGGTTTTCATTTGCTGATGCTTCAACTGTGAAATCTCGTTTTGCCTTTTTGTTTAATGTCCTATTATGATACTTTGTTTTGATTTCCTTGCTAGCGCTGTCAGTGTTCAGGGTAATGCCTTGCGTTATGGAAATGAGGTACATGCACGAAACGGCAATAATAATGGTGATTGTGTTTTGTGCACCAGGGCGAATCCTCGCGGTGGATCGGTTCAGACCAGCCCCACCGGGACCCCTGTGAACAGCAGGAGAGGACGACAGCTACCACAGCTGCCTCCGAAAGGGACGCTGGAAAGAAGTATGTTTGTTTTTCTCTCCATGTTGGCTCTTGCTCGAGCTGAGATGGGTTTTTTTGAGAGGTGGGATTTTGCAGAAACCTAAAGAAGCCCCAGTTACAAACCTGTTCATTTCAAACGGGAAATGAAGAAAAATCTATATTTTCAATCAATTTGACTGTTTTTGACTGTTGAAATCTTAATATTTGCTCCGTTAGTTAACGTGGGACCGTATTGTAAAGTGTTACCTATAAAATTATGCTAAAATATACTTTTTGACAACATTTTAATGCAATAGCATACAGATAACCTCAAATCTAACAGACATGGACATGTGTCGACCAAAGCGTTTAAAAACCAAGAGTTGAAAACTGTTCAACTTTGGGTAAAGCGCAGAACTCATTACTGCCACCTTTTACCCAGTCGTTCAATCACATCCTGTTTGTATAAAGACAACAGACGACAACAACAAGCACAACAATGGAACAAAATCATTTAAAACAAGAGCCAGAGCAAATTCTTTACATTATATCTATATTTTAATATTCAGAAAAAAAACTCTAACTTCTGCGGGTATTCCATATCATAACACTTTGATGGACACACGCTTTGGTGGACACACAAAACTCTAATTTTGATTTCAAGATTGAAGAAAAATCACATTTTGTGCCAAACAGGGCTTGACATTAACTTTTTTGCTCACCAGCCACTGTGGCTAATGGTTTTGCAAAGTTACTAGCCACTAGTATTTTCAATGGCAACAATTTTGACATCGATACCATGGGGAAAAAATAGATATTTTTAATATTATCTCATAATTTGGCAGCAGGTATATTAGGCTGCTGTCACTTTAAGACCGAATGCACAGATCCAGCTGGTATTGTGTATTCTGTGTAAAATAAGTATTGGAAGCGTTTCAGATATTTCAGTATCGATATGTATTGAAAAATCTATATTTTTGACAACACTACATTGCACTTAGTTTATTATTTCAGATGCCTTTTTAAAAGACTACAATTGAAAAATCTATAGCCTATATATACTATATATATAAAATTCAAACCTCCAAAGTGGCTAGTGACTGCATTACACGCCACTGCTGAAATCACCCGCATTTGGCGGGTTGGCGGATGTTAATGTCAAGCCCTGGCTGCTGTTGTCCACATATGTTTTTTGGGTAACAGAGTGTGTGTTACACACGGGTGGGCGGGACTTCTTGTTGATTGAATCTATTGAACTGGTGTGGACAACAAAGCTTGTCATTTCAGTAAATAATAAACCAAATCAACTGCATTAAGCTCGATATGAAAGGTGTTTCCAGTGTGAATTGGTGTCGTTTTTCAGGGATTGTTACACATTATCACAACATTGCACTTATCCATTACCCTCATTGGCTGAATATGACATAGTTTGTGTGCCAGTCACTTCCTGTGGTTATATTTGAGTGCGTGCCACACACATGGTCATGTAAATGACATGCGTGGTTTAGTTGTGCATGTGCGCTCTGATGTTTCCCTCTCTCATTCCTCTCTCAGAAGATGGAGATGAAGAACTTGAGCCTTGTCCAGGTGTGTAACACCGTCTGTGAAGGTTTAATATATCAGAAAGATCTTCCGATTGAATTAAACCTTTCTGCAATGGTCTTGAGCTGACTTTCCTCTCCAGGCAGGTCTGGTATTAACCTCAGCTTATAGAGCTTTCTGGAAGTCATTTCAGAATCATCCAATGCTCCGTCAGAGCTTTCTCCAAAAGAGGTTATGAAGCCAGGTCCATTGCAAACTCTCCGTGTTTATGTGATAAACAATGGTCATTTTTCGTCTTTCCCTTTGTTTTACTGTAACAGTAATCGTGTAATGTTGTGATAAAGGATTTTCCAAATGTATTTTTGTTTTCCCAGTGACTTTTTGTTTTGTTATAAAAGCAGTCACAGTATTTTTGTCTTGTCCAAATCATTGGTTGAATTTACCGACTTGTTGTTCTGTTTTGCTAACGTTTCTCAAATGTAAAATATTATTCATGTGGAGTTGTCATTTAAATATCCATTTTGTCTCAGAATATTTAGGAGAAATACAAATAGACGGGCAGTCTTTGACATACAGTAATAGTATTGAGCTTTGAATGTGAATACTTCAGACAGTTTGACACATGTAATCTCTTCTGAAACTCTAGAGGAGACACATGTGAGATTACTGTTTCAGGAAAAAAAAAACAGAGAAGCATGAATCTTGTTCATTCAGTTACTGAATTATGTAATAATAATAATATTATTTAGTGACTTTACAGTAACTGTTAAATGGTCAAACTTTTAGTAGGTAGGTAGATTAGACAGACAGACAGACAGACAGACAGACAGACAGACAGAGAGACAGAGAGACAGACAGACGGATGATAGATAGATATAGATAGATAGATAGATAGATAGATAGATAGATAGATAGATAGATAGATAGATAGATAGATAGATAGACAGACAGACAGACAGATGAAAGATAGACAGACAGACAGACAGACAGACAGACAGATGAAAGATAGATAGATAGACAGACAGACGGACAGACAGACAGATGGATGATAGATAAATAGATAGATAGACAGACAGATAGACAGACAGACAGACAGACAGACGGATGATAGATAGATAGACAGACAGACAGACAGATGGAAGAAAATAGATAGATAGATAGATAGATAGATAGTTAGATAGTTAGATAGATAGACAGACAGACAGACAGACAGACAGACAGACAGATAGACAGATGAAAGATAGACAGACAGACAGACAGACAGACAGACAGACAGACAGATGAAAGATAGATAGATAGACAGACAGACAGACGGACAGACAGACAGATGGATGATAGATAAATAGATAGATAGACAGACAGACAGACAGACGGATGATAGATAGATAGATAGACAGACAGACAGACAGACAGACAGACAGATGGATGATAGATAAATAGATAGATAGACAGACAGATAGACAGACAGACAGACAGACAGATGGAAGATAGTTAGATAGATGATAGATAGATAGAAGACAGACAGACAGACAGACAGACAGATAGACAAGATGATAGATAGATAGATAGACAGATAGACAGACAGACAGACAGATGGATGATAGATAAGATAGAAGATAGAAGACAGACAGACGACAGAAAGACAGACAGACGGATGATAGATAGACAGACAGACAGACAGACAGACGGAGAGATAGATAGACAGACAGACAGAGATCAGACAGACCAGACGACGGATGATAGATAGACAGACAGACAGACAGACGGACGGATGATAGATAGACAGACAGACAGATGGATGGATGATAGACAGACAGACAGACGGATGATAGATAGACAGACAGACAGATGGATGATAGATAGACAGACAGACAGACAGACAGACAGACGGATGATAGATAGACAGACAGACAGACAGACGGATGATATAGATAGATAGATAGATAGACAGACAGTTTAGGGTCAAACTATACATACTGTAACTTCAAGTTTGTGTCAGGTTAAGGTTTGTAAATGAAAAATTGGTTGTACACATGCACACACAGACTTGAGTTTCCAATCGATCACACTTCCTCTTCTCCCATCTGCCACATCCGTTGTATTTGTCTCAAGATCTGGTCTGTTAGGTGTGTGTGTGTGTGTGTGTGTGTGTGTGTGTGTGTGTGTGTGTGTGTGTGTGTGTGGTGTGTGTGTGTGTGTGTGTGTGTGTGTGTGTGTGTGTGTGTGTGTGTGTGTTGTGTGTGTCTGTGTGTCTGCCACCTTCCCAGCATCCATCTCTTTCTGTCCATCTGATATATACTCGGCTGTTTGAAATACTCTCTCATTATTTTTTTCATATGACACTCAAAATTACTATACAGGAGGTTTTATTAGTTTGACTTATATTTTGTGCAAATTATTATTAATTTTTTTGAGGGGGGGATTTTTGCACTGTTTTTACTCTATTGCTCCTGTTGTTGTTTTAAAGTGTGTGAGATGAGGCCTAATGGCTCAGCCGTAAACGGGAGGAAAGGCAAGTCTCTACAGGCGTGTGTTTGCAGTGTAGCTTTGCAATATTTTATTTACTTTCCTTTTTCTGTTCTTTTCTGAGGGGACATTTCAGGGGCTGAGTGGCTGGGCAATATATCAAATAATCATCATAATATTTATCTATTTGATTTTAAAGTCACTATGGTATCTAAGTTTACAATATTTTCTTAAAATGCCATCCTGGTCTTACACCTCATGTAAAAAAAACTGCTTATAGTAAGATTTACCAAGTTTGATTTATTTCTGTTGTTCAGTATTGTGACATTTTTATGTTGTTTTTATATAATAATATATATATATATATATATATATATATATATATATATTATATATATATATATATATATATATATATATATATATATATAAAAAAATATTAATATTTTTCAAAATATTATTTTTAATTACTTTTTTTACACACTTGAATTGCACTTATATATTTACCTATATCGCCCAGTCCTTCAAAATGTCTTTTCTTTTCTTAAAACTACTTCATTGAAGGATTAATGCGTCACGGATCTTGCATGAGTTCTTCATGGATAAGTCGTGTTCTCTCTCTCTCTCTGTTTCTAGGTCAATCTCTCCCTCCTCACGTCTCTCGTATATCTCTCTTGAGTGGGTTGTCAGTACTTGAATGTGTTTTGCTGTGAATAATGAGGGACATCTAGAGATGTCTTAAATTAAATTCGGATTGTGTTGCGTTAAAATCGAATTCTGTCCGGATAAATGTTTTTGCTCTTAGCCGTATACAGCCGGATAAATGTTCAGCCTTTTCCGTTTAACTAAAAGTCACTTTTAGTTAAAAACACATGGTTTTGTTCTATACTCTTTCTATAGGGTGGATTTATTGAGATGTTATATCATATAAGTGTAAATCAATCGGATCCACGGACTGAATAGTATAGCAGGCTGCAGTTACAGAGTTTGGCCAGCAGATAGAGCAAAATCATGTGTAGACAGGAGCTGTTCACTCCTTTCAGTGCTGAAGTGTCTCAGAATTATTGTTCCGTCTACATCCGACTATTATTTTAAGCCAGGTTTTTGCAAACATAAAATATAGACGCATGCAGACTGTATTTTTTGGAACAAACACTGGTGTGTGAAGTATACAGTGGCCTCAAAAAGTATTTGAAAATCTAATCTATTCTGAAGGGTATTGCATTAGATACAAAATATCAAACCAATTGGCTTTTATGTAAAATAAAATAAAAATAGCACAAGCACACTTTCCAAGTGAAACAAAAAGAAGTTTGATGGAAAGAAGATTAACTAAATGTATTTGGACTGTGAAGCCGCAGTTAATATTGTCTTTTTTAAGCATGACTTCAGTTTTCAAATATATTTTGAGGCCACTGTAGAAGTCCCTTACTCTCTTTGATACGCTACCCGTCTTCTCGAGCCGAATGTTAACGCTGCCTATGTCTCTGTGCATGATAAGAGGTGACATGGGAGGACCAGCAGGGCTCAGTGGTCAGTGCTGGTCACTCAACTAACGGCCATCAGGAGGAGACACACATCGCTGCTCAGACAGGTTTGACCTCTGACCTCTCTGATCTTCGCGTGCCCTTTCCTTTCAATGATTCTGAGCTCTACATCTTTGTGCTCAATACAGTGAGTCGGCCAGTCAATAAACTCACAGTTCACAGTCAGTTCACTAACTGAAATGGCCAGTTTCAATCTGTTTTGCTGGCTTTACGATCTGCACATAGACTGTGTCATAGACTGACACTTCTGTGCAGTTTGTTTGAATTATTAGGTTTTTCCACCAGTCAATTGTTGAAGTATCAATAATGGTACATTTAAATAAGAAAACAAACTGTTTTTGGTTGCTTTACATGTCAGTCAGATGATCATCTAAAAACAAATTAGATATAAAATAACCTATAATTCTAGTCTAGATAAATAAATACTAACGTTTTTTTCTTAAAAAGTTCAGTAAAGCTTAAAGTTTATCTTTATCAGTCATTTACTTTTTGAGTTGCTCAAATAAAACTATAATGTATGCATTTTGGCTCTATTATCTTGTCTTTCAAGAGGCAATTTTATTTTTTGATAGTTATTTTTAATAGTTTTTTTTTACTAGTTATTTTTACTAAAAGAATACAACATCCAAAATACCTTTCAAATGTTTGAGATTGGTTTTGAAAGTGGTTATGATCATTGAGTCTGCATTTAAAGGTGCGGTAAGCAATTTCTGAGGAACACTTGCAGCCAATCAGCAGGTAGGGGGCGTAAACCATCAGTGAGAGGGGACTTCTTTAACCGGGTATGCTGGGTGGTGCGTCAAATACGTTTAATGGATTTATTATAAACAAGACGCTCACGTTCAACCTGTACAGAGAGTTAGCTACTCAGTTGCTTACTCTCATGACACATAGCAACACAGCTAAAAGTATTCCTTAAATGTTGTTCTCAGGGAAAGCTATCCGCGAATCGCTCGCTCAAGCGGAAAAATGCTATTGCTGCCAGATCTCGATCAACAAAACCACATTGTATTTGATACTAAACTATATAGACTAAATCAAATGAAAAAAGTCACAACTGGAACTACTTTCATAGCATTTTCTCCATAGGGATTTTTTTTACTAATAAACAGTTAAAGACAGACCTACTGTAAGTAAACCTGCTGTAACTATCCGAGGCTGTTAATCTATACTCTTGCTGAATAAAGTTATTAATTTCTTTCGAATCTTAGTAATCAGAAACGTACCATGCAAGAGTTTCCGATCAGTAAGATTTGAAAGAGAATGACTCTGAAGTGTGGAGTCACGACTGTTTCGAAGCACTAGAATCAGCTCAGTCTGGTGACGCCTGCTAGTCAAAAATATTTACAACAACCAAAAGTTTCGAAACGTGTTTCGAACGCACCCATCACTATTAGACATGCTGTCTTTCACCTTATACAATCAGACCTCATTCAAAAAAACAAATACTCGTGATTTCAACAGCATCTCATTAAACTACAATGGAGATGTTCACCTCCACTTTATACACAAAGCTGACGGAAATTATAGAGCTGTGAATGATGAATACAGCTTCAGACGAGTGTATCACTGTATTGAATGTTTTACAGAGATGACAGTGAGACGAGCGAGTGACACCACAAGACATCGTTTCTCATGCTCTGAGGATCTGGATCCTGAATAGCTTTCTGATGAGATGGCTGTGTGTGTGTGTGTGTGTGTGTGTGGTGTGGGGGGGGGGGGGGGGGGTGGGGGGGGAATGTCCCATCAGTGTAGCCGTCTGTGTGGAATGGGATGGTCTTGTGGGTGATTAATGCATGAGAAATGTGCTTGGGTCCACAAGATCACGCACGCGGGGTTGTTGCGTGATTAATGCTTCAGCGAATCAAAGAGAACAATGAAGAACTGAGAAAAAAACGAGCCGTATCAGCAGATTGTGTTCTCTGTGAAGAAGACGCAGATAAAGAATTTAAATACGGCGAGGAGGAGGGTGTCCAATTAGTGCCAAACAGTGTCCTAAGATGCCAGCGTAATTATGCAAGACTCTAAAGCGGGCATCGAACAAATGATCTGAAGGAGGATGCTGGGAGATCTGTGATGTGGGAGAATTAGGGCTAAACTGAAGGATAAGCAGGACACCTCTCTGCTAGTGTGTTTTTAGCTTCAGTATTTTTAGTGACATTCTTTCAAGCGGGACGCATTGGTAAACATCTCTGGAGAATCTGACGTTTCCACATTCAGAGAAAGAAGATGTACTTGCATGACTGAAATACCGTTTCAAAGATGGCCGGCGACTGAAATGACTTTGGTTCAAGCTGACAGCAGTTTCAGTCAGTTCGTTCGTTGTTCATTGAAATGCGGCTGTTGCTGATGTGATGTGTGTGTATCAAAGTTTTATTTGATCAAACTCGTGGCCATTTAGAGATTTATGCATCATTTTCGATGTGATGCTTTATGCATTGCTGTGAATGATATGCAATATAAATGCCTGCAGAATGTCCATTTTTAGTTGCAAGAAAACCTTTTTTTTATCAAATTATTAGGGTGACAGCTTATTTTTTTTTAAAAAAGAATATATTTTTATCCGTGTCAAAAGATATGGCCTGTTTAAGTCAAGAATGGTAGATTAACTCATTGGCTGCCAACAATAAAATTGCTTTGTAAAGGGGCTTTTGGCTTTTATTTTTGTATACTTCGATCCAAAAGTTTGGGTTTAGTAAGATTGTTAAATGTGATTGAAAGAAGTCTCTTGTGCTCACCATTGCTGAATTATTTGATAAAAAAACATACATTTTGTGAAATATTCTTACAGTTTAAAATAACTGTTTTCTATTTGAATATATTTTATAATACAATTTATTCCTGTGATGCATTACTCGAGTCTTCAGTGTCACGTGATTCTTCAGAAATCATACTAATATGCCGATTTGCTGCTCAAAAAACATTTCTCATTATTATCAATGTTGAAAACAGGTTTTTGGGGAATCCGTAATGCATTTTTATCAGGATTCGTTAATGATTAGAAAGTTCAAAAGAACAGCATTTATTTCAAATAGAAATCTTTTGTCGAATTGAATGCGTCCTTGCTGAATACAATAATGAATTTCTTACTGACCCTACATTTTTATTTTGATCATTTTTATGAAAGCACTAAAACACACAGGACCATGTGTCTTTTTAAAGAACCGCTTTAGAAAAAGTAACTGTAGCATATCAGTCAGTGTTGTGTTTAGCATCCGCATCTGATGGTGTCACACACCTGGTGCACATGATCCAGCAGGTTATTTCTCTTCAGGGTTTGCGGAGACTGTCCTCGTCCTCTCTCTTCTATTCTCCCTCTTTCTGCAGGTCTTTTTTCATCCCTCATTCCCTCTGCATGTTCTATTAACCTTCTTCTAGTGTTTCAGGGTTTGTTCTTAAGCAGGACTGGCTGCTCTTGGTGTTTTTCCTCTGAACTGTGACTTATTTTTCTGTTCTCTCTGTATCATGGAACTTGAGATGTGTTTGAGTTTTTATCTGCTTGTCGTGTTGTTTCCTATGTTTTTTTAATGTTGTTGTTATGTTGTTGTTTGTGTTGTTGTTGTTGTTGTTGTTGTTGTTGTGTTCCCTCCAATGTGTTTTTGTCCCTGGTTTCTTGTCCCGTCTTTCTGCACACCTCCTCTCACACCCCTCTCCTCTGTGTCTGTCTGTCCGTTTTGGTGATGTGACCCCCTCCCCCCTAACCCCCCCTCCCAGAAGACACGGACTCCCGCAGTCAGACAAACTCAGGTCTGTCCTTTCTTCTGCTTTGCTTTTCTCGTCTTCCTCCATGCCGTGTCCCAGCTCCTCTCTGTTTGTCGCATTCACATTCATTCTCCCTGCTGGAAGAACCACACAGGATAAAGATTGATTGATTGAGCATCTAGACAATCTTAAGGCCCTTTCACACCAAGAACGATTTTCTCACACAGACAGTCTAAAAAATGCGGTTTGAAATCGCTGGTGTTTCTGAGGCCCCATCCACACTACTGCGTTTTAGTTTAGAAACGGAGAATTAAAACGAATACGATCTCCGTCCACACCAGCGTTTTAGCTGCGATCTCCGTCCACATAAAAACGACTGAAAACGCGCATCACGTGACCATTCACCTACACTGGGCATGCGCGTGCCGGTGTAAACACCATTACTCAGGAACCACAACTTCATTGATAAAATTATCCCGCATGCGCTGGTTCTTCCCGGCTTAACCCAAAACCGACGCTCCATGTACGGTCGATACCGCCGCTGCACACGGCATGGGAATTGTCACAGATCTCTGGAATAATAGCTTGCCTCCGGCGCATGTTGGCAGTTAACGTTACAGCATCAGTGAAGGATACACTATGACTGATGACACCCAATCAGAGAGCCGAGCGCGAGCGTCTGCGTCATCGTTTCTAAAGTCCTCCGTTTTGACCCGTCTACACTAAAACGCCCTCCGGAGATTCAAAAACAAAACGGGTCTGCAGCGTTTCTAAACTTCTCCGTTTTAGGTCTTCGTTTTTGCCGTTTTAGTGTGGACGGGAGGTGCAAACGTAGCAAAAGGTCTCCGTTTTTAAACGAAAACGTAGTAGTGTGGATGGGGCCTGACATCACAAATTACCGTGTAACCAATCACGTCAACGAGTGGATCTTTGAGCTGGTGTGAGTGAGTGGAGGCGGGGCTAATTTGCATATTCATAGGACCACATATACTAAATGAGTCAAGCAAGGGTTTAGACTTAATTCAAGTTATTTTAAGGCCTACATTTTTTTTTCCAAGGAAAAACGTTTAAATATGTCATTTTGGTGATCAAAGATTAGTTTTAAGCAATAAAATGATTGACTACAGGGGAACTTAAAGTTTATTGTAAGCTCGCTTTTTAGTTCTGTCTCCTGCCGCTTTAAATGCTCGAGCTCTTTGAAATCTGGTGGATTCTGATTGGCTGTCAATGTTTTTATCATTCATCAGCTGGGAAAAAAAAGTCCTGAAAGTGATTCCAGCTATATTGTTTCTCTGTGCCGTTAACATTATATCTCTGATGTGGACTCTATTATTCTTTTAGAACGATTTAGAACTATATAATTATCGTTATAGTTATCAATTATCATCCTTGGTGTGAACTGGCCTTTAGGCTATAATGACTAGTTTGGACGAGCTTGAAACCATCAGAAGCTGTTTTTATATGGATATTCCAGCAGGTCAGGCTGAAAAATGCTTTGCAATGTAATTTATACAAATCTAGGTTGATCTCACAAAGAACATGTAAAATAACCCCATGAAACATGAATGCATTATGCAATCGTTTAAGACGTTTATCATTGTATAGAACCTTTTTGGCATAAAGTGTTTTGAGTCAAGAACCCCCCATTGAACCTTATATATATATTGATATATGAGTATTTGTGAGATTCAACCATTTTCAATTTGGACTGCAATACACATTTGAATCTACAGTAGTATAATGAGTGTAAAAACTGTAGAGGAGTAAATGCTGGGATTGTGCTTGAAAAGCGAGCATCATCTCTTTCTGCTCTTTGGGCTTCTTCTCTGCTCTTTTTATGAGCAGTTTATTCACCTGGTTCCAGAGTTACTTTCTGCTATGAAGCTCATGGGCTTCCTTACCAGCTCCAGTCATAATCATGTTTGATTATGATCAAAACATTTCAAAATGGTGGCATTTTTTGAGTGACAAAAAAGTTTCTCCAGCAGCTTTGGTTCTGGAATCTCATTTTCCCATTCCCATGTTCTCCATAGGGATAAAAAATTCAGTTAAAAATTTAAATCCAATACAAGGTGTATTTTATGAAGCACTGAATCACTGTTAATGACACATTCTTGAATGTGACATGATACAATTGAAAACAAGTGTATTTGTAATGGATTTGAAATTTAGTATCGGATGCTCACCAAGTAAAACTAAGACATTTTTTTCTACTTCTATGTATTTTAAAATTAATTTATTGCTTTCAGCATCATTACTTCAGTCTTCAGTGTCACATGATCCTTCGGAACATTCTAATATGCTGATTTGCTGCTCAAGAAATCAAGATTTTTTTTTATTAATATCAATGTTAAAAACAGTTCTGCTTAATATTTTCATGGAAACTGTGAATTTTTGATGAATAGAAAGTTCAAGAGAACAAAATACATTTTGATCAATTTAATGCATCTTGTGAATAAAAATTTCTTAAAAAATATTTGAACGGTAGTGTATATAAACATGAGTTTGATAGGGTGTCTGAGGGTGTGTTCACATGTGTCATGTTTGGTTCAATGAAAGCGAACTCTTGTGCGACTGATCTGTTAGTGCGGTTCATTTGATAAAGTGTGACCCTGCCATCTGAACCCTGGTGCGCACCAAACATGCGGGCCGGCTCAGTCCGCTTCCAAATCAGTTCTGACGTGAAGATCTCGCAGAAGATCTTCGGTTGTGTGTGACGGAGGAATTCCTGTCGTTCTTTTGACTCCTTTACACATTTTATAAGTTCTTTATGAGTTGTCATCTCCTTCATATTCCATCATATTTATGCATTCCGTTGTAAAATAAAGGCTGTCATAAAGGCTGTGTTTTTTGGGGGGTTTTTTGTATCTTTTGGTTCGCTGTTAAAAATGACAGTGTGAACGCTAAGCAAACCAGGACTAAATGTATCATTTTAGTTTTTGGTCAGGACCAAAAGAACCAAGAGAACCGAAATACAAGTGTGAACACACCCTCACACTTTTGTCATTTGCAAAGCTTTTTACAGAGATTTTCCTTTCTACAGTAAAAAAATGTTTTATTGTTGAATCTCTCGTCGAAATTATGGCTAATGTAATTATTAATATTAATTTGGCTATTTGATGCTATACTTTTTTAACACTTTACAATCAGAATACATTTTAGTTAATGTATTAACTAACCTGAACTAACAATGAGCAATACATTTATTACAGTATTTATTAATCTTTATTAATTTGTTAATGTTAGTTAATACAAATACAGTTGTTCAATGTTTGTTCATGTTAGTTCACAGTGCATTAACTAATGTTGACAAATACAACCTTTGATTTTAATAACGTATTAGTAAATGTTGAAATTAATATTAACTAAGATTAATAAATGCTGTAGAAGTCTTGCTTATTCTTGGTTCATGTTAACTAAGGTAGTTAACTAATGTTAAAGGGTTAGTTCACCCAAAAATGAAAATTCTATCATCGTTTACTTACCTCAAGTTGTTCCAAACCTCTATGTGTTTATTTGTTCTGCTGAACACAAAGGAAGATATTTGGAAGAAAACAGATCTCATTCCCCATTGACTACCATAGTAGGAAAAAATACCTACTATGGTAGTCAATGGGGAATGAGATCTGTTTTCTTCCAAATATCTTCCTTTGTGTTCAGCAGAACAAATAAACACATAGAGGTTTGGAACAACTTGAGGGTAAGTAAACGATGATAGAATTTTCATTTTTGGGTGAACTAACCCTTTAACTAACGAACCTTAATGTAAAGTGTTACCTATATTTTTCACTTTTTAAAAAAAAATGAAATCGCACTGCATTATTGTTTAGAAAATCTGGTTACGCTTTAGTTCGATGGTCCACTTTAGACATTCCAGTAAATATAAGTCCCTTTATTTTGATGCTCTCCAACAAACATTCTCACTATGGGCCCTATCTTGCACCCGGCGCAAATGACTTTGTACACTGACGCATGTATAATTCCTATTTTGCACCCACGCAAAGACGCACCTCCACAGACGCACGTCGGTAAACTACGAAATTAACCTGCACTCCCTGGGCGGGTCGGCGCAAAAAGAAGGCGTGTTTTGGCGCAAACATTCCCTAGTGCTATTTTGCAGTTCCAGAAAACAATTCCGCCACTGACTAGAAAAAACCAGTTGCGCGTTGTTCATAATGCTATTTTAAGCACGCATGCTTGGCCATAATGTAGCGGGTGCACAAAGCGCATACACTTTGATTCTCTCATCAACACAGATGCAGCAGTTTTTATTTTTGCAAATCATACATTATAACAAGGAAAAATATTAACACATGAGGGAAATCATTGTGGTGTCCATGAAGATGTAAAAAATGTAGGCCTAAATCTAGCTTACACATTTACCCAAATTTTTCAGGCTAATTGTAGTAATGACAGATCAGACCTGTTTGCCCAATCGTGGCAAGAGAAATGTGTATATAAGAAAATCTGACAAATTAGTTTGTCCGTCAAGAACCAGGAAAAAAAAATCATCTCCTCAGCTGTGAACCGCTCCTGGCGCGCGCCTGGTAAATCCGCCATAATATTAACAATCCGCCATGCAACATGCGCACCTGCTCTTAAAGGGTATGTTGGATGACGCTCTGATTGGTTTATTTCACGTTACGCCCAAACCACACCTATGAATAATGAAGCTATTTCAGACCAACCCCTTTTAAACTTGCGTCGGGCGCAAGAGTCATTTATCCCGCTGGTGAAATAGCAACAGTGCCCAAGACCCGCCCACAAAGTTACTTGCGCTTCACGCTTGATACTTGCGTTTCAGATTGTTAAAGGATAATTCCGGTATGTAACACTTTGAGTCAATTTTCTAGTTTGTTTTGGATGAACTAGAGTGGTGGACTTAGAAATGTTGACGATGGGTCCTGTCTCGACTTTTTGACTCTTTTAGGATCGCCTCTGGGCGCTTCAGAGTGGCTGTCTACGAGAATACTGAAACCTGTTCTTAAAACAACCCTTAACGTTAGTTTTCAAAACTGTGCAACTCACCGAGTGGTTAGTCGTGTTCGTTGATGTTCCAAAACAAGTAGCGTAGCGAAATACAGTTTCTGTCGTGTTTTATTTGCCATTTTTTAAAATCCCATTGATGTCTGTTGGAGGACTCAGTGCTCGTTGGTATTACTGCGCTCCCGGATACCGAAAAGGGGTCTGTTTACATTTAGTTGTAGTCTTTTCGCTCGGTTCTCCGTCTCTCAGTAGGCTAGCGTGAGCAGAGCAACTGCGGCAAAGTGTTTGTCGCCATCAAGTGGTCGGGAGTGTGCTAACGCTTCAGACTCAAATATCGAACGGAAGTTTATACGCTGTTGTGAGGTATCTGAAAATAGTTCCGGATTGAAAGCATACATTGCGCCGATATATTTGTTTTAAAGGGATACTCCACCGTTTTTTCATATTAGACAATGTTATTCTCTTATCTAAGATGATTTGATACATGCCTCTCTCGTCTGAGTGCGTGCACTTAATCGCTCTGTCGGGCGGAGAACTTTGAGAGCAGTTAGCTTAGCCCCATTCATTGTATATGGGCCAAACAGAGATGAAGTTAGAAGCGACCAAACAAATCCACGTTTTCTCTATTTAAATATAGTTACACGAGTAGTTACACGACCAAGTATGGTGACTCTAAATAAAATGTGGCGCTTTTTATAAGCGGGTAAAATGGATAACTATAATGTATGGCGGAATAGCACTTATTGGGAGCACTTCGACTCGGCGCTGTAATATCTTCACTCGTGAAAAGTCCTCTCCCCCCTCTCCCTCTCCCTGTCATTTCCGTCAATAGAACCAACGTGACTTTTACCTGTGCTACTAGCAAACTGCAAGAGATCATTTACAATGGCGGACTATGTAGATAATTATGACTTGTTTGTAGCAGACCCAGAGCCATATCTGTTTGAACCCGAGTACACAGAGGAGGAACTTATGGAAGCTTGTTTCCGCCACAGAATGAAAAATAAAAAAGGTAATTGTCGCAGATATAAAGTCGCAATTGCGTGTTATAAAGTCAGAATTGCGAGATATAAAGTCAGAACTGCGAGAGATAAAGTCAGAATTGCGAGATATAGTCAGAATTGTGAGATATAAACTCGCAATTGCGAGTTATAAAGTCCAATTATATGGGGGAAAAAAGACGGACTTTTTTTCCTCAGAATAGTTTCTCACAATTCTTTATAACACGCAATTGCGACTTTATATCTCACAATTCTGACTTTATATCACGCAATTGTGACTTTATATCACGCAATTCTGACTTTATATCACACAATTCTGACTTTATAACACGCATTGCGACTTTATATCTCGCAATTGTGAGAAAAAAAGTCTGAATTGTGAGATAAAAAGTCGCAATTACCTTTTTTATTTTTCATTCTGTGGCGGAAACAAGCTTCCATAAGTTCCTCCTCTGTGTACTCGGGTTCAAACAGATATGGCTCTGGGTCTGCTACAAACAAGTCATAATTATCTACATAGTCCGCCATTGTAAATGATCTCTTGCAGTTTGCTAGTAGCACAGGTAGAAGTAAAAGTCACGTTGGTTCTATTGACGGAAATGACAGGGAGAGGGAGAGGGGGGAGAGGACTTTTCACGAGTGAAGATATTACAGCGCCGAGTCGAAGTGCTCCCAATAAGTGCTATTCCGCCATACATTATAGTTATCCATTTTACCCGCTTATAAAAAGCGCCACATTTTATTTAGAGTCACCATACTTGGTCGTGTAACTACTCGTGTAACTATATTTAAATAGAGAAAACGTGGATTTGTTTGGTCGCTTCTAACTTCATCTCTGTTTGGCCCATATACAATGAATGGGGCTAAGCTAACTGCTCTCAAAGTTCTCCGCCCGACAGAGCGATTAAGTGCACGCACTGAGACGAGAGAGGCATGTATCAAATCATCTTAGATAAGAGAATAACATTGTCTAATATGAAAAAAACGGTGGAATATCCCTTTAATCATCAATGAACACCACTAACCACTCGGTGAGTCTAACAGTTTTGAAAACGAACGTTAAGGGTTGTTTTAAGGACAGGTTTCAGTATGCTCGTAGACAGCCACTCTGAAGCGCCCAGATGCGATCCTAAAAAAGTCAAAAAGTCGAGACAGGACCCATCGTCAACATTTCGTCCACCACTCTAGTTCATCCAAAACAAACTAGAAAATAGACTCAAAGTGTTAAATACCGGAATTATCCTTTAAAATAGGGCCCTATAAGTAACTTTGCAACTATATGTCAACTTATTCTACTAAACCAAACCATAACTTAACAGTCTACCAATACTCTAATGAGAGTTAGTTGACATGTAATTGCAAAGTTACTTATAGTTAGTAGAATGTCTAAAGTGGAATATCGAAATAAAGTGTAACCATAAATCTTTCTGTGTGGAGAAAAGGAATGGGATTTTGTACCTCCCGAAACCCGACTGTTGTGTACAGTTCTTGGTTACGCCTCGAGCTAATGAAGCTGGCTTCATGACGGCATAAGTACACATATATATCACATCATGGCTATTTTCATAAGATGTTAATGTCAGTTTAGGTTTTATTTGCACCCAATTTCTGTCCTCTTTCACTAGTGTGCTTGTTTCTTCCCTATATCCATTTAAAAAACTGTAAAGCGGTAGAGAAAATGAGGTGTGTTGTATGGTTTAGGCATGGCATATCTAGATACAAAGATTGAAAACTTTTGACTGCGGATTAACTTAGGGAAAGTTTTCCCATGATGCAAAGCATTCTGAAAGTACTCTTAAAAACTCACCTCACATTTGAGCTTCACTAGTTCTGCTATTAAATCCAATTCATCTAATGATTCTGAGAGCACTAATTATTGGGCATTTTTCTGAACATGTTAATTACTTAACAGCACAAATGCTTTGCAAGAGAAAATTGCTATTGACATTTACGGCACCTGCACTGACAAAGACACATGTAATACGCTTTACACGACTCAATAGCACAAACAAATTCAGTAATTTGCTTGTGCGAACAGGCTAGTTAAAGTTGTAGCTTGTCATCTTGCAACTGAAATGGTCAAAGACGTTTATATGACTTTGTGATTCAAACAAGCCTCAAATTGTGCATTTCAGGTTTTTTTTTTTGCCTACCATACAACAAAAATTGGCATTGAAGGATGAACATATGGCAGGACTTTTACTTTCTGACCCCTGGACTTTAAACCTCTGCTTAGAAACACTACATTCTAGAGCATCTCATTTGATTGGACTTTATATTGTATAGTTAGATTTGATTTGCTAATAACAAATGACACTTTTCCATTCAGATGCTTTGAAGTGTGCCTCGGGTTTGAGGGACTTTTGTGAGGCTAAGCTACTCTCAATAAAATGCTTATAAATGAGTATGCCTTAAATAGACCAGAGCTAACCTCTTGATATTTTAAATATACTACCTCCTTCTGTAATCTGATTTTTTTTTTATTTATATATTTTTTTTCTGCTATGGGCTGCATCATTTACAGTATCCCAATGTGTGTGTGAAGACATTTGCCCAGCAGCTTATTATTAATTGTGACATGCATTTTGATAAATGCATATTTTTTTATGGATAAATTGGTATTAAACAGACATATATCTTTTATGCTCAGAGAGATCACTCAACGTTAGCATTGTTGATGGGAAAGATTTCTTAATTAAAGGGTTAGTTCACCCAGAAATTAAGATGCTGTCATCATTTACTCACCCTTATGTTATTCCAAACCTGTATGAGTTTCTTTCTTCTGTTGAACACTAAAGAAGAATGTTGGTAACCAGAGAGTTGATGGTAGCCATTGACTTACATAGTAGGAAAAAATATAGCTGAGTGCCGTCAACTTTCTGCTCACCAACATTCTTCAAAATATCTTCTTTTGTGTTCAACAGAAGAAAGAAACTCATACAGGTTTGGAACAACATAAGGGTGAGTAAATGTTGACAGAATCTTTACATTTTGGGGTGAACTATCTCCTTAAACCATTCTACATTATATATCACATTATATATCAAATGCTTCGTTAGTGAACGGGTCAACAGATCTGTTTCCATCTAGCCTCACCAACATCACAAGACACTTTTTCAACAAACCTGCAAACTCATTGACGTCTGCTGTGATCCGTAGGTGCCATGGATGTCGAGGAACGAACACGGCAGATGAAACTGAAGATGAACAAGTATAAACAGGGAACCGGCTCGGACTCCAGACTGGAACAGGACTATAACAAGGTAATAGTGGTTTACTGCTACCGTGAAAAACAGTCAAAACAATGTTTAAATGATTATATACAGCTAAGCTACAGTTAGTATAGTTAAATGCTGCTGTTGATCACTCGACTCTGTTAGATAAATTGGGGTGTTTTCTAGATGTATTATTTGTATTTAGACAAGTTGCAGTCATGCTAACTGAGACTAAATACTCCTGGTTGCATATTATTTAATAATGATAATAATAATTGTAACAATAATTAGGGACCCCTAATTGTATCTGTTAGTTTACTTTATTATTTTATTATAATTCTATATTTAAATTATCTCCCTTTCAAGTATAAAAAGAAAGAAAATAATATAGATGGGCTAATCAGTTTTACACATTTTGCATGCTTTGGTGTTATGTTTAAAGTAACACTAAGTAACACTTTTCAACCTTCATAATATATTTCCAAGACCCTTGTGATGGTACATCGACTTAAAATAACTTGACGTGGTCTGTATCGCTTTTACTGGCACTATGTAACTTCAGGTTTCGGGTAGGAACCCGTGCACAAAAAGAACTACAAAATTCGACTGCTTTACGTCAAGCGCTACAATAGTCATTATTTCGTTTTTCTTCGTTTCTGATGTCGCAATACATCATCCTTTCATGAAATCATGTAACATACTCTACCTTGTCTGTGGACATCGTTCATTCTAAAGCTGGTGTTGGATAAACAGCGAGCGTGCGTGCGACGGTAGGCTAAATTATTTACGACAGCAGCAATGGACAATTTCGTTTCCAACCAGTAGGGCGACCGAAAAGGAAAAGCTACTTGGTGTTACTTTAATGGGGTTTAAACTAAACTAAGGGGTTTTAAACTAAATTAAAATGCAGGTTTAGTTTAGTTTAGTTTAGTTTAGTTTAGTTTAGTTAGTTAGTTTAGTTTAGTTGAATGACCAGGCTCTTCTTTCAGCCCCGTAAAATAGCATCAGTTTAGTTTGTTCTTAAAGCTAGTTTTTGCTAGTAGCTTTTAGTGTAGCTACTAATATGGCAGTAGTTGAACTAAGTCCGGGTAGTTAAAAAAAAACTATCTCTTTTCAGCCAATCAGATTGCTAATCTGGACCCAAGTGATCATAGATTAAACATAATGTTTGTTTGATTGACCCATTTCCAGCAGTTGCAAAATGTTTATAGACCTAGTCTTTTAAGTTCGGCATCTCTGCACATGATATACTTTAGTATTTCTGTATGCGGGTCAGCATGCTGACATTCAGCGCCATATACGGCTAAATCACTTTCCCTTTGGATCCTTTTAAGCCTGTGGTATGAAAAGCATTGTGCAGCACTATGAGTTCCGCAGGATTCTATTAAAAGCAGATAAAGAAGAGGTTCATTAATTTTTGTCTGATAGGCTTATGCGAAGGCGCCATTTAGGACATAATGTTTATAATCATCATAGCAAGCCATGAACACCTTATAAATACATATTTCACATAAGACCCTACAATACCTCTCCATGTCTGTCTAGGACAGAATGACCAGGAAAACACTAGTATAAATGGAGTGGCATTTCTTCTTAAGGATGTTCCTTTTTAGGTACATTTTGATCAAAAACAATAACTCATTCTACATTTATGTATTTGGCAGATGCTTTTATCCAAAGCAACATGCATTTTATTAAAGGTACACAATGTAACTGTTAGCCCTCTAGCAGTTAAAAAGCAGCATGCATTTTGTGGAAGAACATTGTTTTGGTTGTGCTTAAATTCCTTTGACAACATTTTATCAGTTCATGCATTCCTTGGTAATCAAACACATGACCATGGCATTGTTAGCGCAATGTCCTACTGTTAGAGCTACTTCTCATGAATTTATTTTTGAATATAGTATTATATGAGGTCTTTCTTTAAAGGTGAAGTGTGACATTTCTGCACCACTAGCACACCAAAAGGAAATGCAAAAACAATGTTATATTCAAAATACCCAAAACATTTCTACCACCATTTCAGCCCCACTCGCCTTTTTTCCACATAAACAAATGATCTAGTCCCAGCTGAATGACACTGACTAAAAGCTAAGTTTTGAAGATGCCACTTCACCTTTAACTGCTGTGACTAGTTTTGTTTTTTGTCTCAAGCTTTTTCTATTTGTTGTCCTGTGTTTGTTCTTCAGCGTTCAGGCAGAGATCCTCAGCGGGGAGAAAACCTCTCGGCCAAGTCTTCGGACAGTGATGTCAGCGACGTGTCCGCTGTGTCGAGAACCAGCAGTGCATCTCGATTCAGCAGCATGAGCTACATCTCTGTCCAATCAGAACGGCCGCGGGGCAGCCGGAAGATCAGGTGAGAAGTCTGATCGCTGTCAAACCTGTTCGCTATAGTTCAGTCTACAGTCTACAGTGGGTGCTCCTTAAGTTTGTTCTTTGAGGCCATGTACACACTGCAGTGCAAAGTTTTGTGAGTGACAACTGCATGTATTTGCAGGAGTGAATTACTTAGTCTCATTGCTGTAAACAAGTAACATGGGTGCCAATAATTTAACCCCTATAGTGTTTGACCAAACTAATGTTAGAGTCTGGAAACCAGGGTTATTTTAGTCTAATTTATATACTATTATAGTATTTATTACTATTTTAAAATAGATTTTATTTTTATGTTTTATTTTAGAAATCCATAGAATGTCCTTGTCAAATACTAAAGGTTAGTAGATAAAAATGACTTTGTTGCATACGTTTAAAAAAACATCAAAGTTCAGCAAGGAGTGGAGATAGCACACACATAATAGTAGATTTCTTACAAAAAATATTTTATTTAGGTGCCAAAAGCAAAGACGAAATGGTTTTGATTCATGTTGTCATCAGTGTGTCATAACAGAAAATAGCACACCTGGTTCTATTTATATACATTTTTTACAATATAAAGTAAACTCAAAATGTTGATTTAAAAACACACTTAATGAACTACAGATTATACACAAAATATACTGAAATTATTTAAAAAAAATACAATATAATATAATTGTACAAAATGTTTTTTTCATAATCATCAAGAATATAAATGCCAAAACAGTATAATAATCTAAAACATGTTTATAAGGAATAAATCCAACAAAAGAGAGGAAGAAAGAATACCCAAGGAAAATATCAAAAACATCAACAACAAAAAAAAGTATTTGCATTTTCATTTTGATATTAATTATGCTGTGAAAATGTTTTATGTAAATAGAATCAGGTGTGCTGATTCTATCCTTACAGGTTTTTTTGTAAGAACCTCTCCTTGTCGAACTTATGTGCTTTTGTCATTTTTATTAGTTTTGTTTTATTTACTGTACCTTTAATATATTTTTAGTTTTAGTTTCATTTAATATTTGTATTTTATTTCAGATTTATTTCTAAATTTAAAATCTAAAAAATTGAATAGTTTTAGATTTAGTTTTAGGTAACAGTAACAATACTGCTGGAAACATATTATCATCTGGCAGTTGTTAGTAAACCAGTGTCGACAGAGGCACCAAGTTTATGCATGTTTAGTCTCAGCCTCAGATGGCGTGCCCATATACCACCCACAGTCTGTGCGCGTTCACACATCTTGCACACAGAACTGGCAAGCACTATCCAAAAACCAGCAGTTCCAATCGGATTGACTGGCTTCTAGGAGTTCAGTTCACAGTTCACCTGGAGACATAGTCATATTTACCAGGATTGTGTACATTTCCAGAATTAAGTGAGAATGCCTTTTATACATTCCAATTACATTTGAAGTATGCATGCATATGTGGAAATTTGAATTTTAAGAAAGTTGAATTAAATTTAAAGAACACAATCTTTCAAGCAGATAATTTCCATAATGACAAATGCAATCTACCAAGACATGCTTTTTTGGTGCGTTAAATAATGCCACAAATTGATGAGCGCATACATTAGTAAACCACCTTGCATGATTCATACTCTCCTCCATAAATTTTGCGTCTGAAAGGGAAACTCCTACAAATGCATAAGCAATAAGGTCAGCCGCGCAAATTTTTCACTGCGTGTCTTTAGTAAATCCTGACATCCTTTTAAAAAAGCTGTTAGTAAATCTGGCCCATACTGGCTTCTAAAAACAAAACAAACTGTGGTTGGTCACTTTACTTGTCAATCAAACAGTCTAGTCTAAGTGGGTGGTTCTTGTCAAGAATTTGATAATAGTCAAAATTATGACTATATGAAAAAAATAAATATTGTTGGCTCTGTGGTGAATTGCTTTTTATGTTGATCACTTATAAGTCGCTTTGTGTAAAAGCGTCTATTAAATTAATAAATGCATTGCACATTTAGCGAATGGGGGGAGTAAAAGAACATCTAAATCTTTCAAGTGTACAGTACATTTGGTTATAAAAAGAGGTTCTCACTCCTGTAAATACCTGCTGTGTACAGAACAGGATTAAACACTCATAAGAGTGATGATCTTCTTTAGCTGCAGTGTGTTCATGGCCTAAGAGAAACAGCATCTCTGTAGGGTTCGTCATTATGTGGGTCCAAGGTTTAGGTGAGTTTGGCCACAAACCACTAACTCTATGTGTCCACTGGCATGGAAGAAATACACTCTTTATTATGTATTATCCAAAACACCTTCTTTGGGGTGTGTCTGTAAAATGTACAGTGTGCAGGTTGTCTTTATTGTGATATATGGTTGGTTTCAACAAACTGTGAATAAAGTCATGCATGATGACAGTTTGAAAATTGCAGACATTTTGAATGCTTAGGTTTCATGTAGTTTCAATTAAATGTACAATACCATTCGAAAGTTTGGTGGTCAGTCAGACTTTTAAAAAAATTATACTTTTATTTAAGGGTTAGTTTTCACCCAAAAATGTAAATTCTGTCATTAATTACTCACCCGTAAACCCGTAATACTTTCATTCATCTTCGGAACACAAATGAAGATCTTTTTATATAAAGCGATCGAGTCTCTTCAGAAAACGTGGACTAAACCGCTCAATTCATATGGATTAGTTTTACGATCTCTTTGTGGTCTTTTGTAAAGCGTCAAAGTTGTATTTGCATGACTGTCAATGGACGAACAGAAAGCTCTCAGATTTCATCAAAAAGACCTTCATTTGTTTTCCGAAGATGAACGAAAGTCTTTATGACTTAATAGAAATTTAAATTGTAATAATATTTCCCAATATTTCAGTTTTTACTGTATTTGTGACGAAATAAGAGACTTTAAAAATATTTAAAAAATGTACCAACCTGAAACTTTTGATTGGCCGTCATCCGACATTTGCATAATCTGCTCAATCCGTGCCAGTGAACACAAACAGTTTTACTGAAATGCTAGTAAATAATCACGGGCAAGCTAGTGCATTTAAGCTGCTAGGGGGTGTATATTTTAGTTCTGCAATGAAACACAATTTTGTTCTGTTTTATGTGTATACTGTCTGGCTTCTGTTGTTATTACTGTTTGCATTGCATTATTTTGTTGTGTTGTCATTCATTCATTCTTTCTTTATGGTTTACATTCAGGTAGTGTTGACACGTATTTTCACTGTGCTTCATTTTTGTTCTGCATGCTGCTTGCACCTCTACTTCTACTTCTGCTGGCCACGCCCACAGCAAGGGGCGGAGTCTCTCCAGGGAGGGGGAGGAGTTACAGGAGGAACAGGAAGAGGGAGGGTTAGAGGAGGACAGAGCGAGAAAGAGAGGAGGGGGGAGGGCAGGAAAGCTAGTGAGACAGACAAGTAGTATAGACAGAGAGGAAGCAGAGCGGGAGGAGTCTGAAGAGGGCGTGGCCCAGAGGACGGTCTCAGAGACGGACCTCAGGTAAACTCTAGTCGCCATGGCAGCCAACTGTTTCTTATACCAATGGTTTTCAATGCTGGTCCTGGGGACCAATGCTGCAGTCACGCCATGCCGTAATTAACGTAATTTCGCGATGTCAACACATGACGTTCTACTTGGAACTGTTTACGTCTTCGGACTCGGAATTATGTGTTTTAGTTTCGCTGGCAACACTATCAACTCCTAAATGTGGTACAAGTAGGAGCTCTCAGAAAACGAGGACGTGGTCGCTCTACGAGGACAATTACGAGTTGACATCTCGTAATTATGGGAATCACAACATGGTGTAAACGCACCTCACACATTTTTGTATGCCTCCCTTTTTTAACACACTTGATTCAGATCATCAGCTCATTAGGTGAGAACTCCTGAACCGAGGCTGTGTTCGAAGTCACCCCTATACCCTCATTCACTATCCCTACATTAGTCCACTAATATAGTCAGAGTGAATAAAAACAAGTGAGTGAATTCGGACACTGAGTGCGCCGGAAAGGCTGCCACTTTTGCGTAATTTGTGCTTGCTCTTTAATAATCATTTGAAACTTAGCAAACTGGCAGCTCCCGTGGTAATTAAAAGATTTATATTGAACTCTGCCATGGAAACTATGTATAGACCTTAATTAAACAATTTAATAATCAATTAAAAAGGAATTTATACCTGTATGATATTACGCTAGCCACATTGGACCAGTTTGAAAAACGGATGGTTGGATGATTCAGCTGTGGACGCCATCTTTTGGCGCATTATGCATTATGGGTATTGTCTAGCCATTGAGCATACATCGGTTGTACACTCACTCACTGTAAAAAATTATTTTCATGATTTGTTATCACAACTTTTTATATTTTGTCAAATCAACTTAGATAATTAATGTAGTTCAGATAACATAATATTTTGAGTTTCTATTTATTAAACTAATCTCCTTTGTTGTATTAACTCAAAGTTTTAATTTCAATTAACTCAAAATTTTAAGGCAACCAGGTAACTTACTTTTTTAAGTTCATCCAACTTTTTTTTTTTACAGTGCTGTTGTGAGATTGGATGATTGCACTCGATAATGCTCACTATGGTTTCTGACACCACTACAAATGGCTGTCCCCTCAATTAGTGCCCTATTTAAAGGGATACTCCACTTTTTTTGGAAATAGGCTCATTTTACAATGTATATTGTACATTGTATTGTACAATTACATTTACATTTTACAGCCAATTTTCTGATATTTAGAAGAATATCAGTAACCAGACAGTTTCTGGTCTCATTGACTTCCATAGTAGGAAAAAAATATACTATGGGAGTCAATGAGACCAGAAACTGTCTGCTTACTGATATTCTTCTAAATATCAGAAAATCGGCTGAATGGATTCAAAAACGGTAAAACTGTTTAACTCTGGGGGAGTTGTAAAATGAGCCTATTTCCAAAAGGATATAGGGGGGCAATTTCGGACACAGCCTGAGTGTCTCAGATAAGGGAGACATACAAAATGTGCAGAGAGGTGAGTACCCAGGACCAGCAGTGAAAACCAGTCTTACTGTATATGGTAGCTACAAGATATTGCATACACAAATATTTCTTGTATATTCTATTCATGCCTAAACTTTAAGATGAGAACCATTCTTAACATAGTTGAGTGCAGAGTTGGGAATAGGGAATTGCAGAGATCTAGAGTTGGAAATTGGGTAATTGAGTCAAGGACACCTACTTAATGTTAGCACGACCTATATAATAATGTACCGTATTACAGATATAGCTTGTTTGTTATTTTTACATTAACATATAAAACTTAATCTAAACCTGCCAACTCCAGTTCAGTGAAATGAGTGTATAGATACAGTAGATGGCAAGCCATGGTGAATCGCTCATGATAAATGAATCCAGCCCTATTTCAGTCTTGTGCTGGTGCTGTCTTCCTTATGTTTATGTATGTCTATATGTCATTTTAATGTGCTGCTGTTTGACTTCAACACTTATGAGGGCTTTATTTGTTTATTCAGAACATGTCATGAAATGTGAAAGTCTTTATTTCAGTGTCCCCATACCTTCAAATACCCCTTTTACCCAAGTAAAGGCCTCCATTCAGATTCAGCTTCATACTCAATTGGTACAGAACCCTGTTAGCAGTCACTCAAAAGTTGCACATATTGATGAATCTCAGAAATCTTTCATTAAAATATGTTCAGGTCATTATTTCATTCCCCAAAATCAAAAGAAATTAATAAACAAAATATAATATAATTTGGACCATAACATTTTTAGGAATTTATATCTTATTTTCATGACAATTAAGCAGTCCCTGATTATATTATAGGCTATTAAAGTGTCCCTGCTATTAAAGTGATCGAAGTGCCTGATAAATGGAGTTATTGATATGGTAATGGATGTTTCGTTTCCAACACACTTTGTAAGCTGTAGACCAATCACAACAGACTGGGCCATCTGACCAATCAGAGCAGAGTAGACGAATCACAACGACTGGGCAACTGTAACCTTTAAAACACCATAAAAGGGGCACTTTTTAGAGTTTTGTTTTATTCAGATGAAAATTATTTGACATGAATGGACAAAAACTGGTTTGAGTGGTCTTTTTTCAAAAACAGTACACTGTAAAAAGTGAACAGTGGATCAACCTAAAAAATTACTTCAATTGTAACACTAAAAAAAATAGTTTTCTAACTTAAATTATCACGTTTAACATGTAATTAAGTGAGAAAACTTAATTTTTTAGGTGTTACCAATTGAAGTAATTTTTAGTGATCCAACTGTTCACTTTACAGTGTACAGTAATCAAGAAAATGTATTATGAATATAATGTCGTACAAAACAGTTTCAAATTTGGTTTCAGTGTGAAATATGACCCAGACATGTTCTTGAATGGTTTCGTGAGATTCACCCATTGGTCCAATCAGTCCGGCTCCTTCTCTTCCTGTTTTCCAGCTCTCTCAGGCCATTTTTGTGATATTTCTGAGCTCCTGCTCATCTCACAGTGTTGACACTGCACTTGTCATCTCAGCTTCTGAGCGATGCATTAGACATTAGACTCTGATCGGGTTTGTAATGGGGGAGATAGGAACACGATTTTCGTTGTTAATAAGTGACTGGAAGCGCACACAGACCTTTGAAGCATATCGTTGATCATATTGCGTTAAATGAACATGCAGTACGAATGGATGGACACGGATTGTTTATAAGGAACGGTGATTTAGCTGAAAAGGCGAAAAAGTGTTTGCCTTTTAATGTCATGCGTTCTTTAGGTGATCTTTCTGTGTTTACTGAGGCATGTTGAATCAGCCAATGCATGCTTTGAAAAACAGGGAAGTGATGTCAGTGGCAATTGCCTCATTAGGTGACTTGTGTAACATGTAAGATGCATGTGTTTTGGTTGCAGTTTTCTGTGGGTTAGTTATGCAATCTCATGACTAATATACACATTTGAAACTAACAGGCGGAAAAAATAAGGAAAACAAAGCCATAAAGAGGTTACTTGGCGAAATCACTGAGGTTTCTGAGTGGACACCAAAGCATGTGTTCAGACAGCACAGACAGTCATGAGATGTTTCAGCTCTTTTTTATTTCCAGTGGTTTATGTGGTATTGTCCTCTAGTCAGACCATTTCAAAGCAGAGATGTCAGTATCAAATGCAGAAGTCCCTAAGTGCAAAAATCATTTTCTGAATCAGTAGCCTTGTCTTGTTTTTAAGTAAAAATATTATATCTGCTTATATACTGTATATTATTTAAATCAGATAAAATGCCTGAGATAGTTTTCAGAGAATATATCTTCATTTAATTTAATGAAATCATAAAATTGTAGCATAACATTTCTTATGATTTATGATTGAAACGAGAAAAATCTCTAGAAAAGTTCTCATTAGCTTTGTTAAATAAAAATGTAATTTTGTTAATAGCAATGAAAAGTAATGAAGAAATTGTTTTTTTATTGAAAGTAAAATACTTTACACTTAGGTTCATTAGTTAATATTAGTTAATGTATTAACTAACATGAACTAACAATAAACAAAACATTTGTTACAGTATATCTTTGTTAATGTTAGTTAATAAAAATACAGCTGTTATTGTAAAGTGTTACCTAATTAATGGAGGTTAATCACAAATATTTTTATTTTATTATAAGTTTGAAGGTGATTAAAGATAGTATTATGGCAGAACTGAATACAGATATGATAAGTCAATATATTTTGTTTTCTTTCCATATCTTTGAGCAACATAAATAAACCAGCAGTCTACAGCTATAAGAAACTAAAAAAAGATTGTCAGTTTGTCAGTTTTTCACTTGTTGGTCTATGTAAACATGAGCTAGGTGAATTTTTTAGACGTGGCATTGCTTCTTTCTGCTGTGCCCATCTGTTTTCAAATGCAAGATTGCGTTCTGTTTTAGACACTACTCATTCTGTGCTGCCTGTTTTGGAGGTTTTGAGTTGAGGCGAGTTGTCTGTAGTAGCTGTGTTCATTAGGTGGTGCTTCAAGCTGGAATTGATGGTAGTAAAATCCCTTTTTATAAGACATTTGCTCAGAAGGCATGATTAAATGTGTTTATATACTTAACTCAATTAGGGCCAGATTTTCTAAACAGGTCAAATTCCCCCCCAAAAACCGCTGATGGGAGTGGAAAGTTCTTCATGTGGTCTACTGACGACACTGCTTTTTTGGGCAGTAAATAATGATACAGATACCAGTATATTGACGAGTACAAACGACTCGGTTACGTATGGTAACGTACGGAAAAATATGTCGTGACCGACGAATAGGAATCTCGCAAGAAAGGCCAATCTACTTCGAGTGAAACTAAACGAGCCAAAATGTGGCGACGGGACGTACATCTCCGTTCCCTCCTTCAGGGAACGAGGGTTACCATAACCGAGACGTTCCCTATCAGTCAGTCACTCTCGCCGTACGCCGTGACCGATGAATAGGAATCCCTACCAAAGCGCCACAGCTGCCGCTGACCTCATCCAGCGCCAAAAGTGGCAAAATTGCACGTCAATGTGTATTGGCTCATTTAGTTTCACTCAAAGTAGATTGGCCTCTCTAGCGAGATTCCAATTCGTCGGTCACGACGTACGTATAGAGTAACCGACTGATAGGGAACCTTAGTAAATCACCTTGCATGATTCATTTAAATACTCTCCTCCTATAAATTTTGCGTCTGAAAGGGAAAGTACAAATGCATATATGCAATAAGGTCAGCTGCAAAAATAACCCTGTCTAGCCTTTACAGTGCTAATATTTCAGTGCCTGTCTTTAGTAAATCCAAGTAGTTTAGTAACACCAAAAGAGGGTTTGTGCTAACTCAAGCTGTTAGTTAATCTGGCCCTTAGTGTGTTCAATTGACAATCTTTCTTTAATATTTAATGAATGTATGCTAATAGTATTATTAACATCTCATTGCTATTAAACAGCTACATTAATGTGAAACTGAAGCAGCTATGATAATGTAATCAGATACTGATACTGACTTTCTGCTCTGTATCAAATCATTAACATCTCATTTTCAGAAATATCAAGTTGAATGTGTCTGAATGAGTTTTAAAGCTAATTCCTAATTTGCAGGATGCTGTAGACACTATCAATCTAAGAAAGCCCAGCATGGGAAAAGATAAATGCTGTACTTTACTACACTTTCTGTATTTGCCATTTTTGATCAGGACTGGAAGTTGATGATGGAACTAAATTTCATTAGCATCGCCTAGAGCAGTTTAGCGCTACGTCAGATTTAATTTAAAGGTCACTTCTCCCTGGAGTAGAGCAGAGAACGTAATAGCTCTAACATTTGAGTTTCTATATATATAAGAGAGAGAGAGAGAGAGAGAGAGAGAGAGAGAGAGAGAGAGAGAGAGAGAGAGAGAGAGAGAGAGAGAGAGAGAGAGAGAGAGAGAGAGAGAGAGAGTTTAATAGAGTCTGGAGTCTGGCTTAGCATGTCAATAAATGCACAGCATATACAAATAATGAGTAAAATAGTCAATTTCAATCATTTTTATTGGTTCTTTAATAAAAGAACGCTTGTTTTTTCCATCGTTATAGGATTGCTTTCTCTGTATACATGTGATGCATACTTAGCCTGGTTCTACCAGACTCTCGTACATTTCATTTGTACAGAGAGTCTGGCCTCGCTCCATTGAGAAACGTTTACTTCCGTGTAGGCGGGTTCTCTGTTAAAGTTCAAAACTATTGGATCTGCCCAGAGTCACTCAGGATCTGCCATAGCCAATCGCTAACGTGTGGTCGTGCGAACCATAGACTGTAAAAAAAGAACTCATTCACCACTAGAGGAGTGAGCTGGAAAATCAAACTTTTCTCGAACCCCGTGGGGAGGAGGGCCACAACATCATGGCCACCAACAAAACTTAGCAAACATTGTTCTTGCTCCAGCTTTAACTTCTGTATATTCGGCAGTTTTGCAATGACGGACCGAAATGCTTTTCTCACGTCTTTCTCCGCTCCAACTCAAACTGACGCACTACATCGACGTCATCGTTCTCAGCCACTCCCTCTGTTCGCTGATTGGTCCTACAAAAAATTGATTTCTGGAAACCTAAGAATATACAGCAGTCCCAGACGTAGTACTGAAGGAAAATGAAATTGAGCGGAAGTGCGTAGGATGGCGCAGCCAGGCTAATGCATACTTAGAATTTGTCTTAGAATTTAGCCAAAAATATGTATCCTTAATTCCATAATCGTACTGCCAAGCTTTTGAAATAGCCTTCGTGTCAAGAATGCCCCCATGAGACCTTAAAATACTGCCTATGTAGGCAGCTTACTACTGTACTAAGTACCTTGCATTTTAGTGGCATTCACTACGCTTTTTATGCTGATCAACTAAAAGTTCACAAGTTCGCTGACAGATCAGATCTCGACACATGCTCTATGTCTGCTAACCAGTTTTGCATTTAACTTTTAGGTGTGATAGAGTGTGATAGTTTAGAGAGATAGTTAACACTATTTTTTACGTTATATCTTGTTTCTTAAAGCATAAAAAGGAGTTTTTTTTTCTTTCTGACTGTAAGATGAAGAATGATGAAATCTGTCAATGCCTTCTATCCATCACTTTTCCACCATGTCAGTTTCTAAAAATAACTATAGTATGCTAATAAAATAAGGGTATTTGGGCGTATTTCATTTTATTCAGGCCATGAGAGCCCTTGAGTATTGCTCATGAAAAGAATATGCATTAATAGTGGCGATTGTTGAATTTCATGATGTAACGCAGTTCAGATGTTATGGGAAGAAGGAGGCGGGAACCACATTAATTTAGACAATTAACAGAAACACCAAAAACCCAAGGCGCTGTTTCCATAGAAACATATTTTCTGCACCACCTCCTCTATATATATTTTCAAGGGCAATGATGGTGAGCACATTCCTTTGTCTTTTTGTCATCATATCTTTTGCGTCCCTGGAAGTATGTCATTATTCATTCACGCTTCTGACATTGTGTGAGTTCCATCTCACGTTGAAATATTGACTGAAGTATCTTGTGAATTTAAAGTCATTATGTTCTTCAATCGTACAGTTATGAAGACATGTGCATTCCTTCATGAGGCTGTTTTATGCTCATTCTGGTTTCAGCTCTTCAGCAGCCCAAATTTGAGGCGTAGAATGGTTCTAAATCGAGAAAATTGATTTAAGCCCATGCGTGCACACAAAAAAAAATTGTGTGCGGGTTTTGTTTGGTCTAAAGGAACATCGTGGCCTAGATGAAAATGCACTTAGTAAAATCTGCATGAAAAAGGAACAGTCTGTTCAGCTGTGGATGAGCAAAAACATCCCTGGAGAGATTCCACGACGCTCCAAGAACATTTGCCAGAGGGATGGTCTTATCTGCCAAGACCTCCTGATAGACCATCAGGAGAAGCTTTGGCCTTTGGTATTGGATGGAGACTTTGGCCTTTGGTAGAAGAAAAGCTTTGGCAGTATCTTCTATGTCCTTTTTTGACCATCATATAATCCTAGTGTATGTCAGTGGCACAAGGTCTCGCTGAAAGTGATGCTCAGGTGACCTTCTAAATAAAATTAGATGTTCAGGTTGCATTTGGGAAACTATGGCTTCTGGTCCACCAACTGAGCTGCCTTGCTGCCCTATTATTATAGGCCTTATTTTATTTTAAAAGTATATATCTTTTATTATTAATTAATTAACCCTTTTGCAGTGCAGGTAAGGCCAACATTTTTAGATAATTATACTAGAGATTCAGGGGTTTTTCTGGCAATAATTTTCAAAGAACGAGATAATTCTTTCATTCTTGTCATTCGGCGTTCCCATTTGTGATGACGGCACTGACTGCAGGTCAGCTAAATGGTGCACATCCATTCACGTATACACACTGTCACATCTATATGAAGTGTCATACTTCATAATATCACCCCAGGTATTGCTCTGGACCGACAGCCTGTTTCAGAAGGCCTCCTTTATTAATCGCAGACCAGATTAAAACACACCAAAGTGCCTGAAGCCGTCAAGGCGTTAGTAATCCTCCAGTAAACACCCGTGCAGTTTGTCAGAATGCTCAATGATCCGTTACAGATAGTGTGGCTTCTCTTTACACTGCCACAGACCATGTCCCTCTGGTTACTGTGGCTGCAAGTTTGAAGTGTTTCAATATATTTTACATATGATGGAAATCTACTATTGTACAATTGCTGGGGTAAATTTTCAATAACATTCATTATACTTTTAGATTTTAGATATTACAGGTTTTAGAAAATATAATTTATATGTTTTTTTTTTCATGTTTGTAGTCAAACTGTGTGCGTAAACTGATTTTTACTTAAACTCTTACACACACATTGATCTCTTTTGGGTCAGATAGCTCTTTTGGTCAGAAAATTTTACACACACCTCATAAAGTTAATCATCAAAACAGTTATGCCACTTTTGTGTGCAATAGTTCAGAGAAAAAAACTTCACTCTTCACCTGCAGTCCAGTTTATCTGCTATCTCTGACTATATAATGCAGCGCTTTGCATATTTATATTAATAATATAATATAATAATGAAATGAATACAATTAAAAACATGTAGTATGCATATTAATATTACTATTATTTTTCATAGTAATTATACGTTTTATATTTTAGCATGTTCTGAGTTATGTTCAAGACTCAAACTATTTTTTAGATGATTATTATTGTTGATGATTGTAATAATAGTTTTATATTTTAGCATGTTTGAGTTATGTTCGAATGCTCAAATGTTTTTTTTATGTTCAAGATAATTTTAATTTCATATTTTTATGGAAAATGTGTTTTTGGATGAGTGAAGTACATTTTTTTCATGCCATCATTTTATATTTCATGACATTTATACAAACAAAAAGGCTTCAGGCCCTGTTTTTAAACTGGTCTTCTAGAAACTCTGTATATGATTAATAAAGATTGCTTTCTGAAGCAAGCTGTTGGTCTGGAGCAAGAATGATCATTAAAGAAGACTTGAAGGATGTTCACCTTTGAGAAGACACTGTTAAGGCCCATTCACACCAAGGACAATAACTATAATGATAACTATATTAGCATCCACACCAGCGGATGACATCGTTCTGTTTATTCTAAGCTCATGCTTGTCTGTCACTTTAAATGCTCGAGCTCGTTACAGCAGGATGGATTCTGATTGGTTGTCTATGTTTTTATTGTTCATCAGCTGGATAAAATTGTTCTGAAAGTGATTCCAATGATATAGTTTCTCTGTGCGTTATCATTATAGCTTTGGTGTGGACTCTGCTATTCTTTAATTTTGAGAAACATTTTCGATATCTTTATTGTTATCTTTATAGTTATCGTCCTTGCTGTGAATGGGCCTTTGGGGGACTTTGACTTTCTTAGATTTTGTTGTTTTTTGATCTGTGGTCAGGTTTTCTAACTACAGATTAGACCTTATTTATCCATATATCCATGTAATATACTGTACATGACCACCTAATGTTCTTCTTATTGTCTTTGTGAATTTGTTTGCAAACTTTTGCACACATAATTCCCTGACTGTCTGTCAATCAGGCCGTGAGACATAATCCAGAGAGATAGATGTGTCTCTGTCATACAGCAGGATTTGTGTATTGATGTCCGGCATTAATCTCCACCTGGGTTTTGTGTCTGTCAGAGCGGCTCTATGACCCTTTCTCATTACATTGATGAGAGGGAGGTAATGGCCATCTGAACCCCTGCGGCTGTCTGACACATCTCTCTGAGATCTCACGTGCCGCACTGCTGGAGGAAACTGTCTGCATGATAAATAGTGTCTGCCAGCATCCAATCAATCAGTCAATGGAACAGTATCTCTTTAGGGCTGTGATTAACTCTGAAACAGTTGTGTTGGGCTGTGATTTCCCTCAGACACTCATATCGCTACAATAGGGCCAGAAACATATTCTACACAATTCATTCAGTTCTTATTGCTGTGCAATGACAGTAGTTAACACCAAACCGAAAACAAAATATAATTTTGATCTATAGTTTGCTATCACACCTCTTGTGGTAGTTTTGAGAATGCTGCTTTGTACGTGCATTGTGCTATTTATCGACTCCTAAATCATTTTATAGAACTTTTTTTGGGGGCGGTTCACATAGAACATTTCCTCGCGTCAACTCTAACGCTTGAAATAATCAATTGGTTTGAGTTGTACAAACTTAAATTAAATTAATTTGTTCAGTCAAATGAACTTTTATGAGTATTTAGCACTTTCTTTTTCTTTCAAGTTCACAGAACTTATATATATTTTAAGTAAACTGAACTTTTTTTTTATGCAATTATTTATTTTAATTTAGACGAACTTAAGTTTAACTTACACTGGGCTAGGATTTTTTTTCCCCAGCATGCTTTGCCCATGGCACTCGAAAAGGAAAGTAAATGGTAAAATTAAGTGTAATATAATAGGGGGTGGGGTAAGGGGGGTGATTGATGTTAAGTGGGAGATTTAAAAAACATTTTCATTATTTGAAATAAAATAAAATATAAATACAACTTAAATTTAAACTCTATTTCTCAAAGTTTGCTATCTTCTTTTAAGTATAAACTTTGTCTTAGATGTTTAATTAAATGAGAGTTCACTGCTGTAGAGAGTGTGGTGATTGTCTATTGATACTGGCAGTGTTTTGCACTCTTTCTCATGCGATATATGAGTCCTATATATTAGCAGATGACAGACAGCTTGATGTGACATGGCTGTATTTGAGCAAAGCTGTATGGGCTGCATTTCGAAAAGGCTAATTGTAGTAATTGAAGAACATGTTGTCAGAGCTCATTGATTTCCATTGCATGTTTCTGTGGCCCTAATTCCATTGATGAAGAAGAAGAGCAGTCCTCTCTATGGCCGCACGTGTATCATTTAAGCACATTTGTAATCATTAAGATTTCATTAGGTTCCTTTGTCCAGGAAGTCATTTGTCTCTTTGCTTTGCGGTCCATTCACAGCCGCGCGAGACGCTAATTAATCTTTTTACACGTGTCCTCTTTTTTTTTTTTTTTTTGTCATGGAGAAAGAAAAATAGACCAGCCTGTGTGGAATATAGAGCAGCATTCATTTAACTGCTCAATGTGAGGTGCTAGGCAGCATTTTAAGGCATTATAAGCATGCTACAAAACAGTCCCATGATGCAGAAGATGGTGGAGGAAGCAGCTCTAGAAATATTTTATTCATCATGGAAAATGTATAAAAATAGTTTTCAAATTGTTCAGTATTGTTTCAAATCAAATTGTTCAGTAAATGGACTTTTTTTCTCCTATATTTCTCCTATTCTAATTTACATTAGAAGTAACACTGCAGATATGTTCCCTTAAAAACAATGCAGTGTTGATTCTCAAGCCAGTTTATCTTGTTTTAAAGATTTTTAGATATTTTAATTAGAAAACAATATAAAAATACTCATGAGAATATAACTTTTGCATTTTTTGTGCAGAATACTGCAAAATTAGTATGAATATCTAGACCACCATGGTGAACATCAAGTACATTCCAATCAACCAATCAGATTTGAGGGTTTACAGTTTATGTCAAGTTTAGGTTTACAGCCAGGGTTAGGTGCTTCTACATCACTGGGATCCACCTATCATTTCCCTCAGATTTAAGTTAGATCTATTAGGACTATGTTTTCAGACAGGATATTGTTCCAGGATCAACAACATATGTTGGAATATATGGAAAGTGTCTGTTCTGGCAAAATAACGGTAACCAAGGTGCAACCTGATCTAGAACTTTTAACTAGTATTTTCTTGTGTATTTTTGGTGTAATCTTTGACGTTTGAAGGGATAGTTCACCCTAAAATGAAAATTAGGTGAGTAATTCATCATTTACTCAACCTGGTGTTATTCTAATGCCGTATGCCCTTCTTTCTTTTATGAACCACAAAAGGAGTTTTTTTTTTAATTGTCCCGCTCGCACTTGTCCATATAATAGCAGTGAAGTATCAAAGAATGTTTACTCCATCTTTCCCCTTTGGTCGATTGGATCAGATGTGGACAATGTTAAAAACAGGTGTAAACAGGGTCTAAAACGTTTTTAAGCTTGTCCACTTCCGACCACTTCCAAAGGTAGTTGAAAACTAATTAGACCGGATTGTTTTCATAGTCTAAACGCTCATGTAGTCGAATGTGTTCGAACAGCCTCAAAATATGCCTTCTCCCCGGCTACTGACTTAATGTGTAAAACATTATGGGAAGCGCGCGAGCCAGACCGGCTGAAGTCCCAAATTTGGTTTGAAGACGAAAAAACATACCAAGCACAATGTTCTCTCACCATTCCTAATTTCTAACACACACTTACAGTGTTCGGCTGGTCTTGCGGCTGTCAGAGCAGAAACTAAAGCTGCTGTTTTTCTGTCGTCTCCACACACGTTTATATGTAAATTGTCCAAGCTTTTTTTGTCCATTACGCCGAAAGATCTGAAAAAAAAAAAACACACATTCATCCACACATAGACCCTCCCCTTGAAGAAATCAGGACAGACGTGGTTGAAAGTGGACAAAAGAGGAGGAATAAAACACCAGGTGTAAACTGGAATGTGTCTCCATCTACTTGCGATCCGATTGAACAAAATTCATCTTAATACCACTCCTATATGGCCTAAGTGAAAAAAGTACACGTGTACTTTTTTGGGATTTCTAGGCATGTATTATATGTCGTGTTTTTGTTAATCTTGATTTCACACAACCCCGAGAACACTTGGAATATCCGGCACGTGTCACATGGGATCAATCTCTGATGCTTTTGTATCTTTTTTAAAAAGCTTGATGCTGGTCGCTATTCACTGTCATTATATGGATGTGCGCGAGGACATTAAAAAAAATCTTCTTTTGTGGTTCGTAAAAGAAAGTAGGGTATACGGCATTAGAACAAGGGTGAGTAAATGATGACTTTAATTTCTTTTTAGGGTGAACTATCCCTTTATGGTCTAAGACCTTGGAAGTCTCTTTTTTACAATGCATTGAAGCAGTACGTTTGCTTCAATGTGAGAGAACTAGCGACAGTTGTTTACCATTGTAGATAGACATGCTGTAGTAGTTGAAGATGCCGTTCATCGCTTTATTTATACTTGTTTTACTACTAAAACTTAACGCCCAGAACATATCCCAAAAGTTTACTGTGAAGCACCTTGAACTGATTGAAGGCCTAAACCCTTTAACCTTTAACCTTATTCTGCCCTGAATCTCCGCTCCCCATCTCCCTCCACTTACCTAACTCTCTACTTTCTCTTCTCCATCGTCCATCCATCCATCCATTCATCCATCCTCTACTCTTCCCCTCTGCTGCTCCTCCTACTCTCTTCACGTCTCTCCTCCATGGGTCGCCACTGACAGTGAATTTACATCCAAAATGAAAAACAGGCAAATGGGAACGGCGGCCGGGGGCAACATGACCAAGAGCACCAGCATCGGCGGGGACATGTGCAGCCTGGAGAAGACCGACGGCAGCCAGTCAGACACGGCCGTGAGCCTGGTGGGAACCGATGTCAAGAAGCGGCGCTCCAGCATCGGGGCCAAGATGGCGGCAGTCGTGGGGTTGAGTCGAAAGAGCCGCAGCGCCTCACAGCTCAGCCAGACAGGTAGGAGACCGATCACGTCTGTCCGGCTCTGTCCTCATGTGTGTCTCTAACTCAGCGTCCTTTATTTTCCTTGTGTTCTCTGTATCTTTTTCTCAACCACTTACAGAGAGTACTTTTTAAGCATCAGCTCTAACAACCTAACAACTTTTGTTTTAACAGCCTAAGTGTAAATTGGGTCAGTGCAGGACCGAGGACCACCGAATAATTGAGATCCTCTGTTTTACACCTCTCTCTCTTTCTTTCTGTTGCCGTTTCTCTGAAGTGACAAAAGTTCTCCAACTGTTGCAGATTTTTATTTCAGCCGAGTGTGATTAATGAATATCAAACTGCTTGAAGTTTGAATCGTTCTGTGCTGTTGCATTATGGTTGTTTTATTTGGCATACCGTAAATCTTCAAATAATAGCCCGGCTTTTATTTTCCCAAATCGCCGACTTGCACCGGCTTGTATTTGAGACAGGCATCTATATGCGACAGGCCTTTATAATTTAGTGTTGAGATGTTGTTCAGTGAGATGTTGTTCCTAAAGTCTCTAATCTCTAAAAATCTCTAAATTCTCCACGTGAAACTGCGGTCTTCCGCCCTTTTACTATCGTGTCCACTGTCCATTGATTTTGATTAATATGCGCGAGGAGGGAGAGAGAGCAAGACAGCGCTCGTGTTGTTTGAAGCGGGAGAGTGCGCGCGCGGCCGGAACGCTGTCTCTCTCTGCTCGTGCGCCGTCATACGCAGCAGTCATTCTACATCACTCATCGATCAAAAAATGCTTTGGCGGGACACAAATATGCTTTAGCGGCCGCCAAAAAGTGGACGATCTGACGGGTTTTAGAGGATTAAATACAACCCGAAACTAAAAAAAACACACCCGGCCTCTATTTGAGACCGGCCTTTATTTACCCAAACCTGTCGCCACACCAGGCGTGTAAAAGAGACAGGCGTCTATTTGGAACTCGGCTATTATTTGAAGTTTTACGGTATACACTAAAGTAACATGGTAATACCTGGTATTACTTGTGGTAATTTCAGTAGCACTTTATTTTACAGTCCTGTTAATGTACATTCTATGTACTTATTATAGTAATTGCAATAACTGGGTAACAACTAGGTACTAACCCTGAACCTATCCTTAACCCATGTAGTTACCTTATATTGCCCAGTACTTTCTTAGGTAGGTACATAGGTGTACTGTAAAATAAAGTGCAACCATAATTTCATGTTTTTGGACATTTATCATTTTAATGCCATGGTTTTATTAGACTGCATGCATATGACAATCATTTAGTACCATGGTATATACTATGACATAACTATAGTACATGTCCAAAATGGTGGTATTTTAACATTATATCATAGTAATACCATGACTTTTTGTTGATGTACTTAAAGTTTGAATATGTTTGTGTTGTGGTTGAAGGTTGTTGGATTATGATTGTTTTATTTAAAATAGCAGGTTGCTGGTGCATTTGTTACATTTGGTGAAACAATCTAAAATTGTCCATGTTGCTCATAAATATTTCATTTCAGTTAGCGCTCTTGATGATTTTATATTCCCAGGTGCTGCAGTCTGAAGCGTATCACACTGCTGATGTTACACATATTCCCAACTCTTCTGCCTCAAACACAAAACTTGCTTATTAGTACTCTGGTAGTACCATAGTACAGTGATGGCATCAGATGCCAAATACCATGGCACTTTGATATATACCATGTTACTGAATTTTATATATGTGGTCCCTAGTGAAAAAGAATAATATATAATATAATATAAAAATAAATGTATTTGAAATACTTTTATTTTGTGCTAAGTATACTACTAATACATTTACATATCTATGTGCTTAATATAAATACCCTGCAATTGTACTTTTGGTATGCTAAATTGATATACTTAAAGTCTGCTAAATTGGAACAACTAATTTTGTACTAAATTGTACAGAAGTAGAGCTGAAGTCCAACTAAAGATATACTTAAGTATACTTTACTGTGCTAAAATTTAACTATTGCAAGTATACTTTAGGCACACATTAAATATCTTGCATTTAAAGACTGATATTATACAGGGATCATAAAATCCATAAAAAATCCTAAAAGCACATTTTAGGCTTAATATTATGAAATGTGCATTGTCCAATAAAGAAATACTCCAAATAAAGTTTAATTATAATTTTATATCAGTAAGTCTTAAGTGATATGACAATAAACATTTGAATGGATTTGAAGTATACTTAGTATGAAATGTATTTTAAATAGATTTTTTTTTACTGGTGGTACTCCAAGCTACTTCCAAGAATATGGCACTACTAAATTAAATTGATCAGAAGTGACAGCAAAGACTTTTATATTGTTCTAAGAGATTTCTATTTCAAATAAATGCTGTTCTTTTTCACTTTCTATTCATCAAAAAACCTTGGAAAAAATGAACTACGGTTTCCACAAAAATGTGAAGCAACATAGAATCGATGTCAAATTGTGTCCAGTGAAAATGCTGAGTGGCTAGTAACTTTGGAAAACCACTAGCCACAGTAGCTTGGGAGCAAAAAAGTTAATGTCAAGCCCTGTATATGATGATAATTCAGCAACGTGGTATATATCAAAGTCCAGTAGTATTGGCATCTGACAGCCTCATTTTACCATGGTATCATCACAAGACTTTTTAAGGGAATGCATTATTAATTCTCTTAAAAAAATCTTTTACAGATTTATGATTTCTCTTTACAGCACTCTATAAACTGCTGTTATGATTGACATAATCTCTGCAAAGACTTTTGTTTTCTGCCATAATCTGTCTGTCCAGAGTTTTCATGGTTTGCTGTAATTGAGGAGCGTGAGTGTATCCAGTGTTGGCACATTTATCCAATCTAGACTATTTGTGTCAGTGAGCGGCTGATAGAAACGCTTTTAAAAAGCCACTGTGTTTATCCTGAGGTCAGTGTATTTCTTTGCCGTCTGCAGCCCACGCTCACCCGCTGATCAACTCATTGGCTGGCACTGGCTGGCTCAAGTCTGAATGGTGGCGTGCAGGTAGATCACATGCCCAAAGAAATGAACACAGCTCTTCAGACGGCTCGTGCTCAGCCTGCACATGGCAGGTGGTCGGCAGTGTGTTTTTAATAAGTCGGGCTGGTTGCCAGGGGCCGTAGCACTCTGTCATGTCTCGTGGGGTGTGTTGTGTCTTCTGCTTGTCTGTGATGTGTTTTAGCTTCCTTCCACTAACAGAATTTCTGCTAGCAAAAAGGAGGACACAAACACTGTGGTCTGAAATCTGGCAATATATTTTGGTTTTGTTCCTGCATAAAGCTGATGTGTGCATGATATTTTTCAGTGCTAAAATGCTTATTCTAAATTTTGAAAAATAAAATAAATGATTGTTTATACCATTAGAGCTATTCTCAAGATATGGTACAGTATGCTATGTTCATTTGTCATATACAGTGTTGGGAACGTTACTTTAAAAAAGTAATTAGTTATAGTTACTCACTACTTGTTCCAAAAAGTAACCGAGTTAGTAACTCAATTACTCTATAATAAAAGTAACTCGTTACCAGGGAAAGTAACTATTTGCGTTACTGTTAAAAAAAAGTTGCTATTATGTCAAAGAATGTTTAATTTTTTTTTGCAGTTTTCACAAGTCAGTTGAAATGAGTAAAACATGACAGGTGTTTGTACATAACTTTCTATATTTATTGCACGTCGACAGACAACAAGAGGTTTATCCTGCACTTCACTTCACTGCACTTATTAACCCAGCTCCTCACTAGCTGTGTGAGCCAGGGGTGCGTTCGGATTACACAGTTTATTCAATCAATACATAGGCTAGTAACACATCAGGCGTCATTTTGTACTCACCACTTTTTGAAACAAATAAATAAAACATCTCCAGTTAACTAGCAGAGCATTAATTTAGTTCGCTATTAAATAAGAGATCTAGCGTTAAATTGTTTTGGTTTTGAACTCAAGCTGAGCGCTCGTTGCCGCGGCTGCATAGTTGTTCTCTTGTTGCGCGCGCGCCGCACGCAGTCTTCACTCGGATGCGCGCTCTTCAATCTATCGCCGTTGTGGAGACTTTCTATTCATTCCTGTGAAATCACAAAATAAAAAGCACACAAACGTTTCCCTGCTTGATATGGACTGTAAACACTGATGAACATATTCGGTTTTGATACGGGAGAAAAAAAAAGCTATACTAGCGTGGATTAGAACCCATAACCTCTGACACGCTTGGCAAACAATCTACCACTAGACCACTACGGATCGATGGATTTATTTACGGGTTGAGCAGAGAGGCTGCACAGTTTGACAAGTTTGTACCCAGCACTTCTGAAAATGCACTTCCGAATGCGTCCCCAGCACATTGCAAACCAAACTGACACCCGTGGTAACGGATCGCATTTAACGTCCAGTAACGTTAACGGCGTTGTAACGACGGGAAAAGTAATTAATTAGATTACCCCGTTACTGAAAAAATAACGTCGTTACCTAACGCCGTTATTTTAAACGGCGTTATTCCAAACACTGGTCATATATCATGTTTACATCCAAATTGTGAATTAAATTTATGCAGGAAATCTGAATATCGCAAAAACAATTTGTAAATTTCTAAAGCAACGCTTCGGTCCAATGTGTTCAAGAGAACAAAATTGTTATTTACCGGGAAAATGGGTGTTGTTTCCACTGGGAACATGGGTTTTTTATTAAATTAAAAGATGTTTACTAGTCATCGTTGCAGATTTAGTATTTATTACTATTTTGAATTAGCTTTTATTTTTATATTTTTAGTTTCAAAATCATTTTAGATTTAGTGATTTTGTTATGTGCACGTAGCCTGGGTTTCCCCATACTGCCTTACCGCAGCGCGATTCAATTCACGCTGAAAGGCAGTCTGGATACCATGGCCAGATTTTTCGCCTCATTTAGGGAACCAATCACAGAACGGGATCACAGAACGGGGAGGGAACAGCAAGACGATGACGACATATGTTGGCTATGAGCATTTGATAGACATTCTTAGCACCCAATAAACAGCGCCGGGCATTCGTAAACCACGCCTCAAATACGAGAAAATGTACATGTGGTTCCCAGACCCAAGTCTCAACGAGAATTGGGTCTGGCGTTAGCCAGGCTAATGTGCACGTGTAACTTTTTTTTTAATTATATATATATATATTATATATATATATATATATATTATATCTGTTTAGCATGAATATTTATTTCAGTTTTAGTTTTCGTAATTTTAGTACTTTAATTTCAAGTTAAGGCAACATTTCTATTTTTCGTTTGTTTTTGAGTTGTATTTCAGCTTTATTTCAGTTAAAGAACTATTTTTAGACTTAGTTTCAAACGTTTTTTTTTTAATGGTTTATTCTAATTTAGTTTAAAATAATAATAAGATGCTTTGCGGTAATATTGTTCTAATATTTTGTTCATTGAGCAAATAATTAAGTCACATGACATTTTTGATTCTTATCTACTCAATTAGGGCCGATTATACGACATTTTCAACTATAACCAGAAACATTTTTATGCGTTTGGCCGTTCATTCCCTGGTGAAAAAAAAAAACAAAATGTATTTAAAATTCATTTATTTCATTCTAAGTATACTACAAATCCATTAACATATTTACTGACATATCGCTTTAGAGTCACTGATATAAATATTATGTTTAAACTTAATTTGGAGTACTTGTTTATTACACAATGCATATTTCTTAATATTAAGAATTAAGATTAATATGTTTAATTTCACTATTAGTAATAGTAGGATCACTGTATAATATCAGTCTTTAAATGTAAGATATTTAAAGTATTTTGCAGTATTTAGCACAATCAAATATACACAAAATAATATATTTAGTTGGACCTCAGCACTATTTCTAGATAACTAATGTGCAAGTACAAAATTAGTGTCATGAATTTCAGGAACGAACCCAATCGCAGACAGTATGCACAAACACAGAGTTTATTGAGGTACAAAACAGAAAACAAAACCCACGAGGGGGCAAAACAAGACTAGAGGCAACGAGCAAGACTAAGACTAGATAAATAAAGACTTGACATAAGACTAGACAGATAGAAAACAAACAGCTACACAAACTTACAAATTCTCTTACAAGATACAGACAAAGTACTCACAGAGAGTAACACGCAGTTTTGACAATGAACCGACACAGGACAGCAAACACAAGGGAATGATATAGGGGAACACTAATGACAAGGACAGGTGAAACTGACTAGACAATAATGACAAGACGAGGATAACAAGGGGGTGGGGTAACATAACGAGACAACACAAGCACATGGCCCAAACAATTGGCCATGCGCTTGTACACAAAACATGATTCTGTCATGATCCTGCCTCACGACCAGGGAAAAATCAAGAACACTTAGGCAGAATCATGACAATTAGTTGTTCCAATTTAGCAGACTTTAAGTATATCAATTTAGTGTACTAAAAGTACAATTCCAGAGTATTTATATTAAGTACATACATATGTAAATGTATTTGTGGTATACTTAGCATAAAATGAATATATTTCAAATACATTTAGGTATATTTATTTTTCACTAGGTTTTACACAACAGCATTTTGGGGGCCTGAAAACAAAACTTTTTGTAAACAGGTTTCAGAGTGCACGTTTTGAAAATGATACCGTTATCGTCTCCGAATAAACAACAAACATGTGAATTTGTTAATACGGCGATATAATGTGCATTCGTATTACGTGTTCCATCTATAGGCGTGCAGTGTATAGACGTCCAGTGTTTCCTTACAAAGTGACATCGCCAACTACTGGCCTGGCATGAATAATACAGCGTTTTAGTTGTTTTCGCGGATCCGTGTGAGCGGGGATTGTTTTGAAATAGACATATTTTCTTACTTTTTGGGGAAAAATTTGAAAAACTCGACACCGAGAACTCTAACCAAACATATGAGAAATGAATGTTGGTAGTGAGATCCGATGTGCTGTTTTATTGGTGCTTTAAAGTTTAAAAAGCCGTCTGCTCAGTGTCATGCTCAATACAGCAGCACGGTTTCACCTGGAACAGGAAATCAGGTCTGGCTCCAAACAGCAACACCAGCTCATGAGATGTGAATCATAGAGCATATCAATTTTTCAGGCAGAGCTTTTAGCTGGCATGCACGTGCAGGGCTGTGAAATCCCTGGCCTGTTTCTCAAAGCCCAGTCCGACTTTCTGGCTGCTTCCTGCTCCACTTTGTTGTGTTTAATTCAGAAAGCCTGAAAGCCTTGTAGAGAGGGCATGGAGCACAGACACACATTTCAAAAAGAGGTTATTCTAGGCCTTTACTGTGTGAATTGATGTGTGATTGAAATGTGTGTGTATATATATATATATATATAATATATATATATATATATATATATATATATATATATATATATATATATATATGAAGAGTTCAGATGCAAAAGCCTCTAAATGACATTTGAAATTTTCTTCTAAAATGATCATTTTTATCAAGCTTGTATATTTAAGTTCAATAATTTCACTTAAATGGCAAGAAAAATAACCCATTAATTGTCATTTAAGTGAAATTACTGAATTGAAATATACGAGCTTGATAAAAATGATAATTTTAGAAGAAAATTTCAAATGGCATTTAGAGGCTTTTGCATCTGAACTCTTCATATATATATATATATATATACACTAGACTGCAGATGATCTCCTGAGACTCGTCCTCTATATCTAGTTCACTTATTTTTCACTATGAAGAATTTATTTTAATATATATTGTAATATTATTTCAGATTTAGACACGCTGTAAAAAGTGCATGTGTGCATTTTTATCTGGAGTGGATGGATGGAGTGGATGGATGGCTGGATGGATGGATGGATGATGGAATGGATGGATGGATGGATGGATGGATGGATGGATGGATGGATGGATGGGTGGGTGGGTGGATGGATGTGGATGGTGGATGGATGGAGTGGATGGATGGCGGATGGATGGATGGAGTGGATGGATGGCTGGATGGATGGATGGATGGATGGATGGATGGATGGATGGATGGATGGATGGATGGATGGTGGGTGGGTGGATGGATGGATGGATGGAGTGGATGGATGGCTGGATGGATGGATGGATGGATGGATGGATGGATGGATGGATGGATGGATGGATGGATGGATGGATGGATGGATGGGTGGGTGGGTGGGTGGATGGATGGATGGATGGGTGGATGGATGGATGGATGGATGGATGGATGGATGGATGGATGGATGGATGGATGGGTGGATGGATGGGTGGATGGATGGTGGATGGGTGGATGGATGGATGGGTCGATTAATGGATGTAGCCTTGGTGAGCATAAGAGACTGATTTCTTCTTCCAAAAACAAAAAAATTCTCACCGACACCAAACTTTCAAATGGTAGCGTATATATATATATATATATTTGTCTAATTGTCCAGTTAAATCATCTAAAAGTCACTGCTGATTAAATGTTGACTTAATAGCCTGTCTTTATGAGGATGTGCAGTGACATTCACATTAGCTAGGTGAACAGGTGTTTTAGCTGTGTCATAGCTGTCATTATTTAAGTGTATCTGCATCCAGGAGCAGAACTGTCCATTTTGTGTTTACATTGAATATTTTGCGTCCATATTCCAGGTGATATTACTGTATCTCTGCGCTGTGAGTGTCCATGAGAGACCGCTGGAGTCCTGCAGACTGCTCTAATTAATCTTTGATGACAAGATCTGCAGGAGAGAGCTTCATGGAGCTGAAGCCTCACGGTTTTATTCATGACCAAGCTGAATCATCGTTCTGATTTATAGTGCCCGATTGTTCCTCTCGGCGTTTTTAGAGGCCTGAATTCTCTGGTAATTATACCCAGCGCTCCATGGAGCTCACATCTAACCTCTGCTGATCTTCTCTTGCCTTCAGATCTGTGTCAGCAAAGTGGCCAGAGTTGCAAGTGCAGATGAAAACCCCTGATGTTCGGTGCTCTTATATGCTTATATTTTTATATGCTCACCCTGGCAAAACACAAGCCCACAAGCCTTTTATGGCTCAGCAGTTCTTAGGTATGTTTCGTTTAAGTAAAAGTTTGTCCCAGGTGTTTCTCCTAACATTCCATAGGACAAAAACAAAGTACACTGCAAAAAAGTCAGACACTGTGAGAAACGTGGTGATGTATATTATGAGAAAATTAGTGCTTTTTGACATTTGATGCATGTGCACATATTGTAGGAGACCTACAAAACAAAATTAGGATTCTTTAAAAAGCAAAAGTTACTCCAAAACTTTGATTAGAAGCAACAATCAAAGGGACATTACTGAAAGTAATGGCATTTTTGCTAAATTTGAGCAGCAGATTTAAGCAAACATCTTCATTTTGTTCTGGTCCATTGTTATTTAGAAGAAACTATAGAAATTACACCCACAGGAGCATCTCTCTGTGCAGCATTATAATAGATTTTCAAAAATCCCAAAGGCTCCTAATGCATCCTGGGAAAGCTGAAACCACTGGTATGCCCATCAGTGTAATCGATGTAATCTTATCCATGTGCCCTTAGCCTTCAGTCCTGGAGCCATTTGAGCTTCTGTGATTCTCATGGAGGGGTCATATGCTACAGGAGCGAGACCCATACGAATATGTTTCCCGGACGAGGAAGTGTTTTTTTTACTCTAGGTGCCATTGAGACTAGAACACGCTACAGAATCTCTTGTTCTGTATTTATGGATATAATATTACATTGGCGCAAATAGCCTTGTGGGCAGCGTGCGACATGTAGCGCAGTTGCTTTTTGTGCGACCCGAGTTCGAGTCCCGTCTCGCAGACCTTTCCCGACCCTCTCTCTCAATCCCACCTCACTTCCTGTTTATTCTATACTATCCTATCATAATAAAGGCAAAAATCTGGGAAAAAATAAAGGTTAAAAATAAAGGTTTTATAATGATTCCATTGATGATTCCATGAAGAACCTTTAACATCCTTGAAACCTTTTCGTTGTACAAAAGGTTCTTTAGAGTGGAAAAAGGTTCTTCAGATTATTAAAATGTTCTTCACACTAAGGAAGAAAATTGTTCTTTTAAGAATTGCAATCTGAAAGGTTCTTTTGGGAACCAAGAATTATTCTCCTATTGCATCGGTTTAAAAACTATGTAAGCTTTTTTCCGCCTTGGAATAAAAAATAAAAAGGAAAGTAATTGAGACTTTTTATCTCACAATTCTCACAGCTACGAGTTTATATCTTGCATTTCTGACATTTTTTCTCAGAAAAGTGACTTTATTATTTTATATCTCGCATTTAAGAGTTTATATCCAACAAAAAAAAATTCCAAATTGCATCTCATTTTTGAGAAATATCTCATTTATATCTCACAGTTCTGATATAATCTCACAATTGTGAGTTATAAAGTTAGAATTGCTAACTTATATAAACTCGTAATTCTGAGAAAAAAGTCACCTCACAATTCTGACTTCAAAACATTGCGATATCTCATAGTTTTGAGAAAGTCCGAATTGTGAAATAAGTTGCAATGGAAATAAGCTTCCATAGAAACCCCCTTTGGAACCTTTATTTTAAAGTGTAATATAAATGATCATGTGTGCAGCATTGAGCATTTCTTATTTGAATAAGATGCAGGTTTTTGCACTGAAATAGTGCATGCAAAAGTAGCTCTTCAGCGAATTTGTCCTTGTGTCCTTAAACGTGCACGTGGGTTTCTGTCTTGCGGCATGTGCTGAGGTTTAAGGTATTCGGGAGGCGGTCGCTTTTCACTGTTTTCCAAACACACTCATGCCTGTTCAAAAATAAAATTGTTTTAATTACCAGAAGCCTCTTGTAGCTCTTTTTATAGATCATTTTCCACGGTGTCCTCCATACTGCATTTTTCCCCCCAAAGATTTATGCTATGTTAATATGTAAACAATGTGGTTTGGGAAATGAGCAGTCTGGGGAAAAAATTGCAGAGACTTGAAAAGCTTCTTTGAGTGGCTCTTAAAAAGCCGTTACCAGAGAAATGACTTTGAGGGACAGATGAGTTTCAGCTTGTAATTTTTGGAGCTTGTCCCAGTAAAGATCACCCATGACTTGACATGGTCAGAACTTTTCGCACTGATCTGACAGAACACCATGTGAAACCCATCATCTGTTAGAACAAACATTCTGTACTGATAATGAACATTACAGCAGCTCCTCTTTGTCACACTTGTGAAATGTGTCTCTGTATAATTATATACCTCTGACCTTCACAGATTTAAGGATGCTGGATGTTTTTTTGGATGCTAAAATAATTTTGTTTTCATGCCTTAAAATAGCTTGAATGTCCTTGCTTCATTTAGTATACGCGGTTCTATGCAAATTAGCCCCGCCCCCATTTATTCACACCAGCTCAGAGATTCACTCGTTGACGTGATTGGTTAAGGCCATTGCACACTGAGTCCGAATTTTTCGTATGCGTTTTTTCGTGTTCATCAGCCTAAAAATTCGTCACGCACAGAAACCTTGCACACTGAGTCCGATGCGTATTTATTAAACCTTTGCGGAAAAAAACGCAAAAAATACTAAATGGATTCGTCAAGCAGTGAGGATGATGTTGTTGCCCTCTCTTCTTTAAAAGAGAAAAAGAAGAAAAAGAGGTTTCATCCAATCTTGTGCCGCGAGAGTTTCAGCTCATCAAGGAGTTGCGCAATTATCCCGAGCGATTCAAAATGTACCTCAGAATATCAATGGAACAGTTTGCTGCTTTGCTAGCGATACTGGAGCCACATAATAAAAAGAAGACCACCAAAAAAGACACACACACACACACACACACACACACACGGCCAGCAGCAACGCTGGGCATACAGAACAGCTGTATACAGGTTTGTTTATTATAGTGCTACAGTACTTTGTGCTGCGAGACGAATTTATCAGCCATTCTGGATTGTGTCGTTCGCTTGTACGGTGTGTCTGAATAGTCAAAAAACCTCTCAAAATGCTGGCTGTGGATGCGAAAAACGCAGAAAATCGAACCTGATCCGATTTTTTTTATGACGGACGAAAGTTTCGGAGGCAGTGTGCAAGCATGATTGACATAACGTGAGGTCGATTTTTTTTTTTAACGTGCGAAAATTTCGGATGCGAATTTCGGACTCAGTGTGCAATGGCCTTTACATGGTAATTTGTGACGTCAGAAACACCAGCGTTTTCAACCCGCGTTTTTGAGACTGTCTGTGGTTCATACATATATGTACAGTCAAACCAAAATGTATTCAGACACCTTCAATATTTGTCACATTATCACAGTTTTTTGCTATATTTTAGAAAATGGTAATAAAATGTGACAAGAACTCAGAGTTATCAAATCAGTTGATATTTCACTGGTTTTGGCCATCCTTCTGTTAGACTGTTTCACACATGAATTAGGTTAAATAGCTCTCAGCTGTTCAATTTAAGTACACAATAAGATAATACCAATTTAGGTCAACCAATTACCAAGCAATGCCTAATTTTGTTCAGTCTGTGGTGTAAAAAAGTCGCATTTGCGATTAAAGAAAAAACACTTAAGCAAAACATGGACAGGTCAAAGTGTCTGAATCATTTTTGGTCCCAAATTTTTTATACATTTTACCGATAGTCCGCTGTATGAAGAACTTTTGGGTATAATATGTCTCAGTTTACTTTATTTTGCTATCCTCCCTTACATAAATGAACTATAGTGTCCTGCACCCACTAGTAAACAAATATCAAAAATGATATCTGGTGTCTGAATATTTTTTGGTTTGACTGTATACAAGAGTCCGGCTAAATGATTGCACACAAATGCTAATCTTGTCTGATTAGGTAAATTGTCCTAAATTGCCGTTAGTTAAACTACATTAGACTGTAACAATGTAAAAGCTCAGGAAAGATGGAGGCTTGAACCAGCGAACAGTAAACGTAACTTTAATCACAAAATAAACCAACACAGTCTCATCCCAAGGCGTCAACTAACTGACGCTTCTGACCATGCGTCAACATGCCGACGCACATGGTACCCCTTAAGCGTCAATATGAGACGCTCATCCTCGGGCGTCCTCGCCCTTTAGCGTCAGTTAGATGACGCTTCCGTTATGGGTAGGTTTAGGTCTGGGGTAGGGTTAGGATTAGACCACTAGAAGGCGCGTCTCATATTGACGCTTAAGGGGTACCATGTGGGTCGGCATGTTGACGCATGGCCAAACATGGTCAAAAGCGTCAGTTAGATGACGCCTTGGGTGTGAGACTGGGCTGAATAAACATAAACAACAACATGACCTGGTCCTCTCTCGTCTTCCTCTGTCGTCACTCCTCCTTTTATCCTTCCAGAGCTCCTCCGTGGGACTCGAGACTGGTGTGGCGTGTAGCTGACGCTCCTTAACACTCGCACCACCAGCTCTCTTCCCCGCTCTGCTTGCCACATAGACACATTTAAAAGTTTATAAATTCACTTTTGCTGCAGGCACGTAGGGTAAATGCGGCTAAAGAAAGTAAAACACGAGTATCTTTTGCTGTGACAAACCCGGTTACCTGACAGGGAACAGAGCAAGTCACATTCTCTGTAGCCATGGTGATCTGTGCGTACTGCAGATTTTCCTCTTATCCCATTTTCCACAGCCCCCTCTCACCCCCTCAACTAGATGTTATGCAAATGAACGGCTCTCAGAAGTTGGAATGCCGCCCCGGCCACGTTCCGTCGATCCTGGAAATGAGCAAAAATATGTGAAGATGAAGCAGTAATTCATCTTATCCCGAGGCCTGATCTCAGCACCGTACTTTGGCTTGACGAGAATGTAATTGGTCTCAGTGGGGCTTTGTGAGTATGTGTGGCCAGAGATAAGCTGGTTCAGTTCTCTCACAGATCGTAGATAAGCTGGTTTAGTTCTCTCAGATCTTATCTGGTGGATGAGCTGGATACGCACATGGTCTTCTGCTTGGCAACATCTCCTCTGTGGACATCATTTCCACCAAACCCTACATTTATGTGTTTAGAGAAGGAAAGTTTTATTCAGACTTGCCCTCTGTCTTTGGGAAGTTAATAAATGAACAGAACATGAAAAGTACAATTTTTAAAAAGAGGCCACTGTTTGTTGTTTTGTATGGTTATAAAAAAAATTTGATTGGTAGAAAAATTATACAGTATGTCAATGCTTTTGCATTCTCTCGCAAATGTTTTGCGTTCCCCGAGAAACTTTGCGTTCGCTCATGAAATGTGTGCGTTCCCCGATAAACTTTGCGTTCACTCCCAAAGAACACAGAAGTTTTTGCAAGGGAAGGCAAAGGCACTGAATTATATTTTTCATCCTTATGTCACTTTAGGGGCTCCGTTCTTATTCTGTTCTTATTGTTATCTAAAACTGTGGAATTTTTTTTTTACTAAAAGTTCTAAAACTGAAATAGAAAATAAATTAGAGCTAAATAGAAATATAAAAATGACAAAAGCATGTGACAAAATTACTAAAACTAAAATGAATACTGAAAATATAAAAAGAAATGCTAATTCAAAAAATCATAATAACAGAATATAAGTGTTAACTTTCAGAATTCCTCCCTAGACCAAAAGAAACAGTTTTTTATCAACTTTTTACATATGAATGGATTTTACATAGACATCTAAAAGGTACGAAAGAGGGTGGCGATGGTCATAAGAAGTTCAATTATATTTTTTTTTATTAAAAAAGAAACAAAAAATGTATGATATAACCACTTGAAATGAATACTAGGACATTTGAAACTAGAAATTTAACATAGAAGATAGGAAACGTCCATGTCATGAATAATAATTAGACAGTTGCCTTCTCATTGGATTAGACCCACACAGCCTGATGAATAATTATCAGACACTACGACTATAGTGTATGTTGACTAAGTAACAAAAATAAATGTTAAATAAATTAAGTTTTTCTTGACCCTTAAAGAACCTCCAGCATGGTAACACGGCAAGATTTTTCAGAATACATTCAAGCGATCTAGTAAAGAATCAGCTATGTGAATGTAATTCAGTTCATTTTGTCTCTCTATTCATAAAACATGTTATTTTCACTTTTTAAGGTCAGGCCATGATGACCGTCATGGGTTTATCTCCGATCATTGGTTGTAAAGATAAAGATAAAGCATATCCAATAGAGTGTCACCATGGTGACAGAGCTGATCAGATGCTGCGCTGCCATATAAACCAGATTTACAAAGACTAACTGTGGTGAAGGGAAAGACAGTCTGACTGTGTTTTAATGATTAAAACATACAATATGCTTTGCTTTTGCTCGTTTGGCTCTTGCTCTTGCTATTTACACTTTTATCAATTAATAATTAATATTTGACACTAGTAAAGTCTGTAAGTTCTAAATACCTTCTATTGTAACACTGCTTAATTCTTTCCCCGTCGTGTTTTTTTTTTTTTTTTTTTTTTTAGTTGTAAGCCAGCACCAGCATTTTTAAAATATAATTTTTTTATTTCATGGCCCCCAAAATATATATTTGAACATGCAATATATCTAAAGAAAGTACAAAGCCTCATTTTATTCTAGCTTCATATTCTTTTCTCTTTTTTTATCAACACTTCAATGTGGGTCAATTTCATGAAAAAGCAGCATTTTGAACAAAAAGCTGAGAAAATAGTGTTTTTGTCTAAGTCAGGATTATTTGTGTATCTGAATGGAATTTAATCTCTGTTTACACGACAGCAATGTACTTAATAAATAAATCCTTTGCGTTTTTTCACATACTGACAACAACATTGTCAAAACGATCCCCGTTCACACGGATCCGCGAAAACGACTAAAACGCTGTATTATTCCTGTCAGGCCAGTAGTTGGTGATGTTACTTTGTAAAGAAACGCTACACCCCTATAGACTGAACATGTAATAAACATGTGGATAACGACACCATTTTCACAAATTCACATTTTGCAGTTTAAACCGAGACGATAATGGTATTGTTTTCAAAATCTTTGCATCCAGTTTTCAAATATTTACATTTTCAGGCCCCCATTGCTCAGTAGCACCTCATTGCAGTACACGAGATCCGGGGGGCGGAGTCGGATCCAGATTAAGGGGTGGGGTTGGGTAGGTTTAGGGGTGGGTTTAGGGATAAGGGGTGGAGCTGGGTAGGTTTAGGGGTGGGTTTAGGGATAAGGGGTGGAGCTGGGTAGGTTTAGGGGTGGGTTCAGGGATAAGGGGTGGAGCTGGGTAGGTTTAGGTATGTAAGGTGGGAGGAGTCGGATCTAGATCCGACTCCTCCCCGTGGATTTCATGTTCTGCAGTGAGGACCATCTCCCATTGCTCCATATTGCTGATTTCCAGAATACCGATTTCTTTTAATCCAGAGATTTGAATAGGATTTCAAACCACATGAATGTAGCTCAAAATGGATTTAAAAAAAAAATGCTTTTTATTAGATTTTTTGCCATTCACACATGATAAGTAATATGATTGATTCCAATCGGAAATGGACAAAAACTGGATTTGGACTGACAGTCTGTACAAGGCCTAAAGACTACGTCCAGAGACTATGTATGGTGTAGATGTGTCAATCAACACACCCAAAGCTTGCTGTGTCGACATTTCAGTCAGTAACGTTAGGCACTTTTGCTTTATATGCTGTTTAATGTATGATGATCGTGTTAGATTACATGTGCATAAGCAATGCTTCTATCGCTTGTTTCTGCTGCTTCTTCGCCTATCTTTTTCGATCCGGAGATTCTATACTTTTTCAGAAGATGCGTAATAACATAACGTATAAGAGTGATAACATTGTCATAAAATTACGTCAATGTCTGGGAAAGAGTTAATGTTTTAAAGGTGGCTATACTGTGTACTTTTGTACCATTTTTTTCTCACTTATAATGTTATTCAAGGCATCTTGCACCAATGTAGTTTTCTTGAAAATGTTCCACCCTTCCTCTAACCCTTAAGTTTTGCTACTGTACTTTTAAGAATTCTGTACGTTAATGACTTTTATTATGACTGACTAATCTCTTTGTGGTATAGTTCATACTGTCATTCATCAGGGCAAGTTAAATAGCTGACTACTGAATATGCATTAATATGTAAATGTGAGAGGTCATATGTTAATGTGGTCATGATTTCAGCTTCGTTTCCATAAATGTTCTTGGTGGACTGTTGAAGAGCAGTTGCTTTGATTAATTAGTCAATCAGTCATAGTTGACTAACATTAGTTTGGTGCAACATTTTTATTCTGTTTAAGGACACCACACCAGGGAAGTCTTTTTGTGACTCATTGCATTTGGAAACTGAATGTTTTTGTAATGCGTTTATATGTTGTGCTTGTGTTGCAACATCTCTGAAATGTTATAGTGCAGCTGATTTCATTTCATGCGATTGTCAAAAAACTAGACACAGGCGGCTTACATTCAGTCTTTGTTTATTCAGTCTGGCCTTGTCTCATGAATGTCTCCGTATTCAAAGAATCGCCCATAGATGGACTTCCTTATTTCGAAAACAAGCTCATGAGAAATAGTCCAGTGATCCTGTTCCTCATCTGACACTTGAGTTACTAAGCAGTTGAGGGGGAAAACCAAAGCTCTCTTTATTTGCTTAGTTGTGATGATGACCATGTATAGACAATATTATTGTGAATCTCAGAATGAACTGTTTTACACTGAAATAGCGGTTGTGCATGCAGACGTTCAGTCAGCTGCACAGATGCCTCTTCTTTCGAGCTGGGCTGTTAGTAAAGCACACGAGTTTATTCTGTGTGTTGTTCTCTTTCTGTGTTTCTCCATCTGTCCACACATTGACAGAGGAAGTGTTCATTCCTCCGTCTGTATCACATCTCTCCTGATTAGACGTGTTAAGAGAAAAGAGTGTGAGGTCTATCACTTCACAGCTGACATAAAGACATTTGATCTATTTTATGTTACGTGAATGTGGTTTTTAGAGGTGAATCTTATGAAAACTGCCAAGAAATGTCCGGCCATATTTCACATCCCAGATTTGCAACTTGTGAAAACCTACGACATTGTGCAGGATTTTTTCCCCCTCTTCTTCTTAGAATATTTCACATCAAAATCTTTTTCCATTGTGACATTATTTAAATGCCAGTTAAGTGCATCTACCCCCAAAAAATATATAATTGGTATTAAAAATAATTTTAATTCAGTGTAAAGAACTTTTGTAATGTACAATCAAATATATATATATTATGATAGTATGATTTTTGTACTCTATTTAGTTTATGCTTATAATAATTAGTATTATTATTTTGGCCTGACATACTGTATTACAGTAATAAGGATGATGCATATATGCATTATGGTAATGATATTTTTTTTTTGTAATGTCACAATGCAAAAATTCTTAATGAAAAGATAATGAAATAGGCTTCATTTCCTTCATGCAAAACATAATATCTTTTTTTTTCCTTCTGATTTTGTGGTCAAATATGACCCAGACATTTGGGTCATGCTAGAGATGGGATATTCCAGTTCTGTGGAAATCTGCAGCGCTTTCTAAAAGAGTCTTTGTGTAAATGATCTTTCACATCCTCTGGTGTTGTGTTGGTTATTATTCCTAACTAATGTGTCGTGACAAAAAGCAGGAATGAAGGCAGGAATTAGAGGATGTAAACATGCCATTCATTAGAAATGTTTATCTACACACACACCACACACACACACACACACACACACACACACACACACACACACACACACACACACACACACACACACACACACACACACACACACACACACACACACACACACACACACACACACACACACACACACCTGCCTGAGCTGGTCAAAACATCATCAGTTTCACACATAGGAGGTTCTGCCCGGACATTACATCCTTGTGTTTTTCTCACACATGGCGTTCTTTAAATTCCCGTAATATGAGTATTTCTCATCGCTCAGGCATGAGCGGACTCTCCGTGCGTTCATGTGTTTTGTTTTCATACTTGAGTGGAGCGCCAATTAATCTTAGGCATAGATAGATAGATAGATGACCGACTTGCGTAGATTAATAGTTTTTTACAATGGATTTTTATGAGGACACATTATGAAGAGGCTTTTTAATTTGAAATGCAAATAATAAAGTGGTTGATGTAGAAAGGAAGCTGTACTGCCTGTCCAATGATATCATCTGTAATAGTTTAGTAGTAGCGACTGTAGTGTAGCCGGCTGATTGATCGAATACACTGATTCATAAATGTTTTCATCTGATCTGGCGTTTTTGAAACCCTCTGACTAGTTGTATTGACTACATTTGATTTATATAGTAGTGGTCTCAGGCTGTGTAATGTATGTCTGCTCAACATTTCCCAGAATTATTAAGTGCCCAGTATTATCAAAGCTGTTTGCAATAGAGGAGTTTCAGAGATGTGTCAAGTGTGAGCTGTGAAGTTTTCTATAGTACAGTATGTGGTAACCCAATGGAAAGTTTTATGTCTCAGAGATTGCTCTTTACCTCTGAGGGCTTCATTGAGGTGTTAGTTTTGCTTGCGCTTCACTTTAGTCTCATATTTATCCGATTTGTACGTGTTGGTTACTAGGATTTGAGTTGACATTAGCATTTAACATGTTGGGTGTATAAACTTCCATGCTCTGGCCTGGTAAGTTTCACAGAAAAAGTCTAGTTTCGACTAGTTCAGTCAATGTGCTGAAATTGTCTGCTTCCTTCCTTTTGTTGTATTCTATTATGAGCATGTTGAGACATCACCTCTGCCCCCTCTGCTTCTAAAAGACACGTATTTGGCAGTGAATCAGGATGAGAGTGCATGCGTTCTGGCAGGTTTGGGAGTGTTAGTACACTGTGTTATGTTCTCCGTGTCTGCTAGAAGAAATTCAGAACTCAAAATGTAAAAGAGCCATCAAACAAATCAACATGAATATATTAATGGACCAGAATAGTACCAGATACCAGATCACAATAGCGACAGGTTTAGTGATATGCTTTTTTCCCCAATATATACTATTGCAAAATAGTATATGTATGTATACACACCAGTCACTTTATTAGGTACACCTTGCTAGTACTGGGTTGGACCCTTTTTGCCTCCAGAAATGCATTAATTCTTCATGCCATAAATTCAACAAGGTGCTGGAAACATTCCTCAGAGATTCTGGACTGGTCCATATTGTCATGATAGCATCACACAGTTGCTGCAGATTTGTCGGCTGCTCATCCATGACGCAAATCTCCCATTCCACCACATCTCAAAGCTGCTTTATTGGATTGAGATCTGGTGACTGTGGAGGCCATTTTAGTTTAGAGAACTCGTAGTTCAAGACAGGAGTTTAAGATGATTTGAACTTGTGACATTGTGCATTATCCTGCTGGAAATAGTCATCAGAAGACGGGTACACTGTGGTCATAAAGAAATGGACATGGTCAGCAACAATACTCAGGTAGTCTGTGTCGATGCTCAATTGGTACAAAGAGGCCCAAAGTGTGGCAAGAAAATATCCCAGACACCATCACACCAGCAGCCTGAACCGTTGATACAAGTCAGGATAGATCCATGCTTTTATGTTGTTTACGCCAATTTCTGACCCTACTATCTGAATGCCGCAGCAGAAATTGAGACGACTCAGACCAGACAATGTTTTTTCAATCTTCTATTGTCTGATTTTGGTGAGCCTGTGCGAATTGCTTTAGTTTCCTGTTCTCAGCTGACAGGAGTGTTACCGGTGTGTGTCTTCTGCTTCAAGGTTTGACATGTTGTGTGTTCAGAGATGCTCTCTGCTTCAAGGTTTGACATGTTGTGTGTTCAGAGATGCTCTTCTGCTTCAAGGTTCAACATGTTGTGTGTTCAGAGATGCTCTTCTGCAGACCTTGGTTTTAACAAGGGATTATTTGAGGTACTGTTGCCTTTCTGTCAGCTGAACCCGTCTGGCCATTCACCTCTGACATCAACAAGGCATTTTCACTCACAGATCTGTCGCTTACTAGATATTTTCTCTTTTTTGGATCATTCTCTGTAACTCCTAGAGATGGTTGTGTGCGAAAATCCCAGTGGATCAGCAGTTTTTTTAAATACTCACACCAGCCCGTCTGGCACCAACAACCATGCCACGTTCAAAGTCACTTAAATCACCTTTCTTCCCAATTCTGATGCTCAGTTGAACTTCAGCAGATTGTCTTGATTATGTCTACATGCCTAAATGCATTGAGTTCCTGTCAAGTGATTGGCTGATTAGATATTAACATTAATGAGCAGTTGGACAGTGGCAGATAAGTATATCTGCCTTTGTAAGTGTATCTGCCTGTGTGTGTGTGCCTACATACACACACTGGTGGTCAAACGTTTGGAATAATTAAGATTGAAACTAAAGACTGAAGTAATGGCTGATGAAAATTCAGCAGGAAATTGTCTGCCTGTCATTATATTTTAGGAAATATGTCCATAAGACCATCATTTTTAGGGGTCCTTGGCATTAAAGTTTAAGAACCCTGTCATATAGATTTTGAGGATGGTGCTTTTGACCTTCATAACACATGAACGCTGGTATCGTGGCTGCAAGTTTTGCATAATGCAAATATCTAATATTTTTAATTCCTCAGCAGACACCCAGCATCTAGTTTCTCTCTGAACTTGATGCCCGAAGTGGCTGTTGAAAATGGTTGGATATGGCTGCTATTCCTGTTATGACTATTCAAATATTTGCAATGCATAATGCAGGGATATTTTTCGGGGATAGCAGTGATTCAGCTGTTTCTGTAGCCAGACGTTTTCTGTGGTAAACATTTACACTGAGAGATAGTGAAGAGAGAGGTGGAGGCCTGTGATAAAAGATGTACGTCAGCACAGAGAAATAAATCTCGTCTTTTTAAGAGCCGAGGAGAAAGGAGGAATTATCTGTGTGCGTGTGTGTGCGCGCGTGTGTGTGTGCGTGTGTGTGTGTGTGTGTGTGTGTGTGTGTGTGTGTGTGTGTGTGTGTGTGTGTGTGTGTGTGTTTAACACGTGAACTGTGTGTGACTGGCATGTGGACAGTCAGGGCAAGAGATGCTCAGGTTCCTAATGACCACACACACACACACATTTGCAGTATCTCTGGGTAAAGCTCATGCGCATGGAGGAGCATTTGAAGAGCTGAGCCTTTTGATTGGCTGGGGAGGATGCAAGAAAAGGGGCCTTGCTCCGCCCCCCTCCCCCTCCTGCACGCGAGTGTTAGAAAGGAGATAGCTTGAGGAGAGCAGACAGCTTCACTGCGCCGAGAGCCGAACACACACTAATGCTGCATAGTCCTGGGAGATCAGTCGATGCAGAGCTTCCTCCAGCTGAAGAACCCAAAACAAACCCTCGTTCTGCATCCGCTGCAGATTAAGTGATGTTTAAGAGCACTCTCTGCTCTGAGTTCAACCCAGCGTCCGCAGTCTCAGCACCACAGCATCCTCTCCACTCGACCCGGCTGTAAGCATGGGCAGGCAGAGCCACGATGCCACCTCCACCGCGGGCACGGGTGCGGGCAGCGGCGGGCGCATGCAACGCTCCCAGAGCCGCATGAGTCTGTCAGCCTCGTTCGAAGCGCTGGCCGTCTACTTCCCCTGCATGAATTCTTTCGATGAGGAAGACGGAGGTAAGAGGATGAAGATGTGTCCCATGTGGAGATATTAAGTGTTTAGGTCCGAATGGGAATCTTGCATGTGAAAGATCATGTGTTTTGCAGAATATTTGGTGTTATGTGAACACACCAACTCTTTTTCCTTTCACATTTTATTGAGTTTGCGATTATTTATGTGTATCTGGTTTCTGGTGGTGTTTAAATAAATAATCAGCAGAATCATGCATCGCTGTCATTAAAATACAGTTATGTATGTGCAGTATCATTTTAGTTGCACTAAATAGTAGTGCAATCTTTTGATGGTTTTGGTGGGACTCAAGCATCATCTTGTGTTTTGACCTTGAAGGTGCTTGATTGCCTCTCTCTCTCTCTCTCTCTCTCTCTCTCTCTCTCTCTCTCTCTCTCTCTCTCTCTCTCTCTCTCTCTCTCTTCTCTCCCTTCACTCGCTATAGAGATTAATATCATAGGAAATATCATAATAGCTTTAATAGACTTAATAGCTTATGGAACAAATGTACACATGTCCATGTCACTTCTCACCTCAAAATCGAATGGATTTTTTTTTTAAAAAAAAATTATAAAACCTTTAAGCCTCTCTTGTTATTTTCATTACAATTATGCACATTTCTAGGATTTTTTTTAATTGGCATACATTAAAGGCATTACAACATAAATACTATCACAATGTATAAACGCATAAAATAAATTAATATGGTTATTTTAATTTATTTAATTTATTAATATATTTTTATTTATTAATTTTATTTCATTTATCAATGTTGTATTTTTTTTAGTTAGTTAGCTATTTTATTTTTATTTCATTCATTTAAAATAATGACAGTTTTGGAAGAAATGTGCTTAATTGTCATGAAGATAATGTCACAAAGCAAAATATTATAGGTCCTAAAATAGGCTTTGTTTTCTTATTTCTTTCTTTTGATTTGGGTTTAAATATGACTTGAACATCTTCTTGATCATTTCATAGAGCTTTTCAAGACATGATCAGAGAACATGGCATGATTGAATTTTAAAGGGAAAGTTCACCAAAAAAAATCCTCACGTGGTTCCAAATCTGTTTGAGATTCTTTCTTCTGTTGAACAAAAAAAAGATATTTTGAAGAATGTTGACGGTATTGGAAAAATGTAAAATTGACCGTAGCATTGACTTAGGGGGAAAAAATTCTATGGTAGTAAATGGGGCCCATCAACTGTCTGCTTACCAACATTCTTCAAAATATCTTCTTTTCTGTTAAATACAGAAAATAAAAAACCAACACAGATTTGGAACGACATGGGGGTTTTATACAGAATTTTATTTTGGGGTGAAATTTGATGTTTTCTGACAGTGTGCATCATTGTGACTTTCACACAGCAATCCCGGTAAATTACCGTAAAATTGCCAGAATGACTTTACCGGTTAATACACAAATATGCTGTTCACACAAGCAATGGCTTTTTACAGCTAAGAGACCATTCACACATCAGCTCCAAAATACTGTAAAATTCCCAGTCAGCTTTAAACGGCAAACCGTTGTCTTCATCCACCCGCATGAGAAGCAGCACTTTAGTTTCACTAAAGGCATTTTAAGGCGTTCTTGCTCTTAAAAACATGAGACGCACATAATAGTATCCAACTGCAGAGCCGCACCGCTGATGAATGAAATAGAAGGCCGGGTCTCGAGTGCGACACATTGAAAAAGCTGCGAGACGTGGCAAAACAATCAAAGATGATCATCTAGCATAGAAAAACTAAAAAATCTTACTGTAAACAGCGCTTAGTAATCACTTCGTCTCCGTAAGATCTTTATGATTGGCCCAAAGCAGACTTCTTATGTCAGCGCATTCTGACTCTCTACGTGATCATACCGGTAATCTTCATTCCACATTTACACACAGAGCACATTACCGGTAATTTACTGGTAATGTTACAACTTCCCTTACTGGTAAATTGCCAGAACCAATTTAGCTGTATTTTTGAAAAGGTCCTGTTCACACATCTTATCGCTAATTTACCAGTAAAGACTGTATGTGTGAAAAGGGCTAGTGCTTCTCAAGCTTATGTTGGTCAAGTTCAACAAAACCACAACTGTTACAAGTTCTCGATTAATATATGCAACAGTGCTGTTAGCACAGAAAAGGACAGCCACATCCGCCGATATATTCGTCATCCTCTTGTGTTCAGCTAGTCGTCAGGGCCGAAAGCAGAGGCGGATGACATTGAATGAAATGAAATGAACAGTGTGTGTGACCAGCGATTGAATAGTTGAATCTCAGCAGCTCGCCATGTCTGCTTCCCGTAGCCTTCTCTCTCACCTATTGAAGATGAGTTCTGCATTCTGAGTAGCCCTCACATTACTGTCCTCTTCATTTTTTCATTTTCTATTTGGCAACAAAAGAGCAGGATGTGCATTCATTTTGTACTTGAAGTAAAAGCCAAGAGAAGACTTTTTTTTTAGCCTCAAATGTCGTATTGCCAACAGCAATATGATTAATAAGGGCGAAATTGTGCAATGAATCATAGTAATTGTAATAAACTACTGTTTTGTTTGTTTTCATTACTCTAACTGTAGACCGAGTGGCAGGCAACATTGCAACTTAGTGCATTGTTAAAGAATGTGATGTGTGTTTATTATAGTGCTGGGCCGTTATCGGCGTTAACGTGCTGCGTTAACGTGAGACTCTTATCGCGCGATAAAAAAAATATCGCCGTTAATCTAAGTTGGGTTGGGATCATAAATAGCATTTTCGAATATCGTTATTTTCGCGCAATTCTAGTGTGTAGTATGACATACATACTTGACGCCGTGCCTACTGTCACAGATCGCGCAGCAGGGTATTTTCCTGTCAGGGACACAAGGTGTACTTTTACTTTGTTATGTTGGGCGACGTTCCTCTCGTTACTTTATGTTAATGCAATACGTTGTTAAATGAGTTCATTCCAAGTGCGCTGTATCCTTTGTATGGGCATGAGCGATGCTCATTTACAAATGAATCACTCTTTTGAGTCGATTCTGTTCAAAGACTTCAGCTGCGTCCCAATGTGCATACTATCCATCCTAAATAGTATGTGACATTAGTAATTTTCAATACTATTTAGGGCATAGTATGCACATTGGGACGCAGCTTTCATCAAACAAGTTGTCAGATCTGTTAAATCGGTTCGCGAATCAGTTGATCTTTTCAGTTCCTCACGCACTGAATCGTCTGAACTCAGAAGCGCTTTCAATTCACACTCGAGGAGTCGTAAGTAACAGGAAGATTTAAGAACATCAAGAGCGTTGGATGAAGTGGCCGTGGATCTACAGTTTAGTCTAGTGAAAGCAAATCTGCAAATGCATCATATCTGTGCCAGCGATGAAAATCTTTATTAGTTGAACATCTTCGTAAACTGTCCGTGAATGAATGATTCCACAGGACGATACATTCGAGTTCATTTCATTCAGGTAATACATTTTACAACCAAACAGATTATTACGCCACGATAGCACTACTAAAAAGTATGACATTATCCGGTTTTTGGACATAACAGTTACATTAATTTATAGGCTACAAAAAAAACGCTTCAGGGCGTCGGTGCACTGGTTAACAGGTTTAAATAAGCTACCATTGTCCACAGTTTATGAAATGAACACCCGCCATCCCGCGGTAATGTGTGTGTATTGCGCAGTGGCATAATCACACGAATAGTTTACATTGATTGAAACTAATTTGTTTAAAAAGGAGGCTATTGCAGTAACAAGGCAGGTTTACATAAAATCATTATGACATATGATATTATTTTTTGATCTAACGAGCATTGGCGATGCAAAAACGGACTGTCGTGCGCATTGTTTTTTTTCTTCCAATTACTATGTTAAAAAACCCCGAAGAGAACATGTTACTTGTTCAATTAATAAACAGTTTGTTTGATGACAAATCGCTAAAGATGAAATTGGCCTTCCTTTCTGTCATTGCGGTTTTTTTTTTTTTTTTTTTTTTTTTTAACGATATTCGACTTTTGCTCCTCGATTGTCAAATGGCATTTATGGCAGAAATGCACATCCCTATGCGAGGTGAACTATTCTCAAAGAATTACTTTTAGTCATTAATAGGGTAGCACACATATTATAAATGCCTTCGGGAGAATTCAAATGAGCCATTTTAATCTAGATTAATCTAGATTAATTTTAAAATTAATCTAGATTAATCTAGATTAAAAAAAATAATCTATGCCCACCTCTAGTTTATTATAAGTATTTTCTACTTCTACATACACAATTTTTGTTATAGCTACTGGGTATAAAACAGCCTTATAAAATATAAAATGCAAACATGATACAAAAGGTTTTCCTCGGTTTTTTTATTATGGTAACAACAACTCTTGTTAGCTTACCTTAGGAAACTTTTGAATAATTAAGTTAAAATGTGTAACATCTGCTTCACTAGCAGCACCAGAGAGAAATAATGAACGTTTACAGACACGTTTCCCAAACTCTCCTTCCACCTCGTCTACCATTGTGCGCCAAACAGGTAGTCCCACTTCAAAATGACATGAAATGCGACTTTAACCTGTTATGAAAGTGCCAAAGTGTTTACAATCCAGTCTACAAATGTACTCTCTTCATAAAAAAAGAGTGTTTTGACATTGAACACATACAGTATTATATTTAAGACATGCATTATTGTATTTAACATGCACTGCTCCAGTCTTTATGCTTTATGATAGATGCAAGAGTTCAGCTGACACAGGTTGAGGTGTTTGTTCATGTCCGGCTTAATTCTGGTTCAGTGTACCTGTATAACCCGTCATGCTAAATCACACTGCGCCTCGTGTGACAGACACTATGGCATGTCTGTGTGCCAGATATAGAAACATAAAAAAGCTCTGTATCTAAAAGAAGAAATTGTTGAGTGGGAGCAGAACAACTTGTGCCTAACTCTTCATTTCACACCTTCTAGATCAACAGCGCATCAGCTGTCACATCTGAGCCTTTTGGTTTCTGCTTTCAATGCGCAGAAACGTGTCCTTCATCACTCCGCCTGAAACATCTAGATATCCTGATTTGATTGACAAATTCTCTCTCTGTCTCTGTCTCTGTAGAAGCAGGAGGAAAGAAGCTGCGCAGCACTATCCAGAGGAGCACAGAGACGGGTCTGGCCGTAGAGATGCGAAGCCGAATGACCCGACAGGCCAGCCGCGAATCCACTGACGGCAGCATGAACAGCTACAGCTCTGAGGGAAAGTGAGTAACAAAACACACATGTAGGCTACACAACCATTCTGACAAGCATGACAGTGTGTATACTGTATTCATATGTGGCATATGAATATGTGAATGTTTATGTATATGTGACCCTGGATCACAAAAGCAGTCATAAGTCGCATGGGTATATTTGTAACAATACATTGTATGGGTAAAAATTATTGATTTTTCTTTTATGCCAAAAATCATTAAGATATTAAGTAAAGATCATGTTCCATGAAGATATTTTGTACATTTCCTACCGTAAATATATAAAACATTTCTTTTTGGGAGTGAATGCAGCACAATCGCAGGAGATTTTCTCAATGTTTCGATTTTTTTGCGCCCTCAGATTCCAAATATTAAAATAGTAGTATCTCGCCCAAATATTGCCCTATCATAACAAATCATACATCAATGGAAAGCGTATTTATTCAGCTTTCATGTGATGTATAGACCAAAACAAATCATGAGATCAAGCTCTTGTAATGTTCTAAGCAAAACCTTTTTCTTTCTTCTCAGCCTCATATTCCCTGGAGTGAGACTCTCTTCTGAAAGTCAGTTCAGTGACTTCCTGGATGGACTTGGCCCCGCCCAGCTTGTGGGCAGACAGACGTTAGCCACGCCCCCTATGGGTGAGCACTTGTTTATGTGTGCACTTGTCTTCTTTCTGTATGTCTCCAGTCAAACTCAGTTCCCCTGATGCAAGTCCTTACAGTAATATTAATCATGTGTAACCCATATATCCTTGCTTTTTCTCATGTCTAGGTGACATTCAGATTGGGATGGTGGACAAGAAAGGAGCCCTAGAGGTAGAGGTCATCCGAGCCAGAGGCCTTGTGGGAAAATCAAGTTCTAAGGCACTGCCAGGTGAGTGTGGTTATGCTTTCTGAAGGTGATTTGACTGACACCTGAAAACTCATCGCTCACGATTAAACTCCATCTGTTGTTGTTCTTCTCCAGCCCCTTATGTAAAGGTGTATCTACTGGAGAATGGAGCCTGCATAGCCAAAAAGAAAACAAAAGTAGCACGAAAAACACTGGACCCTCTTTACCAGCAGCAGCTGCCGTTTGAGGAGAGCCCAGGAGGAAAGGTTTTACAGGTATTATGTCATCACTAATGTTTTATTTACCAGTCGTTTGGCCATTATCTCATGATCATGTGGTTAATACCTTATCTAGAGAGAAGGGATTCATTTGTGTACATAAACTTTTTAGATAAAATTTAAAAATTACATATTTGTATATACATACACATATATATATATACAAATATATATACAAATATGTAATTTTTAAATTTTAAAAATTTAAAGTAAATATTATATATATATATATATATATATATATATATATATATATATATATATATATATATATATATTATTATACAGTATATACATTTTTCAATTGTAGTTTTTTAAAAAGGCATCTGAAATAACAAAGAAAGTGCAATGTTATGTTGTCAAAAATATATATTTTTCTATACATATCGATACTGGAATATCTGAAACGCTTCCAATACAAATTTTTCGCAGAATAAATACATGATACCAGCTGCGCTTTCTCATTCTCTCGTCTCTCTGACAGCGAGTGACACACAAACCCGCCTCCACTCACTCATTTGCTCCGGATGAATATTTATGGCATTACAGGGTTTGAATTTGGTGTGGGATTGGACGTACTGTGCGTAATTTGACTAATTCCTGCAGATTGTGTGCTCACACCCAAAGTGTGCATATATAAATCCACCTCTCAGAACTAAACTAAGTTATTTTACGTTGCTTATTGTGCTTAAATGGTCAAATACAAAAAAATAATGTCAAAATGCCGGTCTTGGCGAGTATTCACGTAAACACAGTCCGTTATGCTTCAAGTGAATGTAAAAAGTTGATAAAGAAAACACATGTAACAGTATAATGGATCCGTGCGTCAGGTCTTAAAGTGACAGCAGCCTAATATACCTGCTACCAAATTATGAGATAATTAAAAAAAATCTATATGGCAATTTTCCCCCATGGTATCACTGTCAAAATTGTGGCTAGTAACTTTGGAAAACCACTAACCACAGTGGCTGGTGAGCAAAAAAAAAAATATGTCAAGCCCTGTATGTATATACAGTATATATAATTAATTGTGATGTAAATTAATATTTATTATTATTATATATATTTATATATGTGTATAGCAATGCCATATATAATGCAGTTTAATGATTGAATAAAGTATATGAGCAAATAAGAGTAAATAATACAATACAGAGTTACACATAATTACACAATAAAACACATCTTTTCCACCATATCTACTCTGTCATCTATAAATATATATATATATATGAGACCTGACCTCAGTCTATTCATTAATTCTTAATTCTCTTCCCATCATAGATCATTGTGTGGGGAGACTATGGACGAATGGACCACAAATCCTTCATGGGAGCCGCTCAGATACTTTTAGATGATCTGGACTTGTCCAACATGGTTATTGGCTGGTTCAAACTGTTTCCTCCCTCTTCATTGGTCGACCCAACCTTGGCCCCGTTGACCAGAAGAGCTTCCCAGTCATCTCTCGACAGCGGGTCCGGGCCGTTCGGTCGCTCGTAGCAGTTTTCTGAAATATAGCGTTATTGTAGCAGCCAATGGGTGGAGTTTGAGAATTGCGACAGGTCCCGTCCCCCCGGTAACACTGCATGCTTGATGTTGTGTGTTCAGAGCTTGTTTCTTAGGGGTGAAAAAAGCGGTCCTGTTTTTGCTCGCAAAAAAAAATGCCGCACACATCGTGCGCGAAGAGCACCCCCTAGAGGCTAGGGACGAGACGAAGCTGGAAATGGGTTCCTGAGCTCATGGAACGTCACAATTCTTGATTTTAGAACCTATTTGAAGCCATTGGAGTTGAGCCTGAACTGAGAAGCGAAATGTTGAGTTCTTCAGAAGCCCTTTTTGAAATGGGCTGAAACGTTCTCTTCGACTTTCATTTTCCATTTATGTTTCTTTTAATGTTGATGTATTTGTATCTACATGGGCTAACAGTGTTCCTTGGGTCAAGCCATGCCAACAGACCCAGAAATGTACACACAAAACAAGAATATGATGCGGGAATGGTCACCTCACTCCCCAGATCGAATTCTGCTAGATCAATACAGAGATGACATGTAGGTTTGAATCATCTTTTAAGATCAAATTGAATTTCTTCTCTTGATACTGTATGAAACCTAAAGAAGAAATAACAAGTTTTTTGTTGCATGGACACAACTTTAGCTGAACTTAAAAAAAAAAAAAAAGTAAATAGAAAATAAATACATTTCTCAGACTGCTACTTGCAAAAAAAAGATGATGAGAAAAAAAGAAAACCGGATCAGCCATTTTCAACCATTTCTATTATTTTTACAGATAAATTTCACTAGTGCATGGTTTTCATGGGGAGTGAATGCTACGGTGTGATTTGAAGAAGAAGAAAAAAACAAACATGAAACCTTGTTTTTTTGTCCTGTAGACCGTTCATTGGTCTCTACAGACAAGCCGTTAAATGACAAGCTAAACATTTTATTTACAGTGAAAAATCTGTTCATGTGACAAAGACGTAAAAATAAATGTCTATGATTTATTATTGTAAAGGCGTAAGCCTAATGAAGCTAAAGACGATGTGCAAATTGTACATGTTTCTCTACTTCTCCCCTGTCCCAGGGTAAACTCTCTGTACTTCTTGCTTCCGTTGTCAGATTTCCACCCCGATATTGTTCCAGTTCTTTTTCATTTGAATTTTCAGGGCTGTTCATTTCTTCAGCTCTTCTAGTTTTAGTCTCTTATTGTTTGAAGTTCATTCGTTTAACAAGCATGTTGAAAAGGGTTTTTGGCAACATGGCTTGGGCACATCTTACAGTAACTCAGCATGTTTTGATAAAGCAAAAAAATGCAGTTTCTTGTACAGTGCATGTCGACAACGATCCCCTCCCCCCCCTTCAACCTGAATTGAATTTTCGTGAAAATTAGGCAGTGGTCTCGCACTGACCAGAAGGGCAAAATTCCGAATGAACATTCCACCTTGTAAAATCATACTTTGTTGAAAAATTTAAGGGAAAATGTGACCAGGGATTTTTATATCTTTACGGAAATATGAGCTGCAGCTTTCCTGACAAAAGAGCCCAACATTTCCGAGATCTTTTTACCGGAGGCGGCTGCAGCTCACTGACTTTCGCAGTATTGTGCTGTACAGTTTTCCGAGCATGATGCTGATGCAGAGAAATGCACATCGGGACGATGATATTGCCACACGATGATATACCTTTGGTTTTTATTTCTTCGTTTCAAGAAAGTAGAAGTCATTTAATATATTTTTGTTAGTTTATTTACAAGCCAAGACCTATTTATTTTTTATTTTCTATTTTTTAGTAATAATCAGAGCTTCTTATATCTGAGCGGTTTATGACTCCTAGTTTCAATGCCTGAATGGAAATATGCACTGGGACATTATACCTCTTCCTATGAAAATGAACTCTACATTTTTCTGATTAAAAAAAAAAAAAAAGTATTTGTCAAGCTTTCAGTCTACTTATGATTTCAGTGTACGTCTTTCACAATCAAAAAGAGATCTCCATTATAGCAAACACTCTAAATGTATGGAAGTGGGATAATGTCTCATGATGTCAAAGGTATGTTCTATTCTATTTCAAATGCCTTCTCTGTTGTTTTTTCTTTTTCTTTTCTTTTTCTTTTTTTTTGGTGCAATGTGTTCATGCCAAGGCTATGTCTTGGTCAAGTATGGTTGAGTACAGAGATTTATGTAAGTTATTTTTCAAAATAAAAAATGGATATTACACTGGAAAATGAGCGTTCACAAACAAAAGCAGCAAGTCTCTATTTATAGTGTTTCCTGACGTGACATGAAAACACAGATATATTTATATATGGCAATGTACATTTATTTGTATAGCGCTTTTCACAATACATATCGTTTCAAAGCAGCTTTATAGAAAATGCATGCGTCTATATTACAATTTAGAGTGGTCTGTTATCAGAGGTGACTGTGTCAAAGTTAAGTATTTCAGAAATGTACATATAAAAATCATGCAGTTACAGTAGCTAAAGTCATGTATACATTTTAGGCAGAAACAATAAGCTCATTGAAGTAATTATTACAAGTTGTGAACATAATGATTATAATATATAGAAAATGCAGCACTGTGCATGTTGATTCAGAGTTGGCGTCATCTGAAGTCCTGGCCGGAGTTGGAGTCGTCTCTTCACAGGTTTTGGGTCATCTGAAGTCTTCGTAAGAGGCTGGATCCAAACTGGAGCTGACATACTCTCTAGTTACCTCGGGATGGGCATCCTAAGATAAAACAGAAAAGCAAATGGAAATTAATTAGCGAAGCTGCTGTTCATAACATTTCAAGCAAAGGTAATCATGTGCGTTTGATCTAATATAACTGGAGTACAAGGTTATGAGATGCATTATGTAAATGCTTGGCTAAAGAGATGCATAGATTTAAATGTGAAAAAGCTCTGTCTATATATAATATATAATATATATACATATATAATACAGCAAAGACAGTAATATTATGAATTTTATTTACAATTTAAAATAACTTTGAAATTAATTTATTCCTGAAATGCCAAGTTGAATTTTCAGCATCATTACTCTCAATTTTCATTCAAAAATCATTCTTATATGCTGATTTACTACTCAAAACATTTGTATCAATGTTGAAAACAGTTGTGTACAGGATTTGTTGATTAAATAGAAACTTTAAAAGAACAGCATTTATCGGAAATAAGGAACTTGTTTTTTAAAAGAAATTAATACTACTAATAATTAATACAAAATAATAAAAAAGTATAATAATAATTCTTGTTTTATTTATTAATTTATTCATTTATTATATCATGTAGTATAATATAGATCCTGTTTATTGAAGCTGCACCCCAGGTTGTATGTACATTTGCTTCGAAAGCAAGCATAGCTTTCCAAATACAGAATTGTTGTTTTTTTTGTCATAGAACATATTAATCACAAGGTGTTTTTTGTCAGCGCTATTCTGTGGTTATGAGTAAGCTCTGAGAAGATGGCTAAAAAAGGGAAGTGAACAACAGGGGATAAAACGGCTTCCTCGTGCTTTGACAGATAAATGCTGGACTGCCACAACACAATCATAAGCTGATACGATTCCAGTCAAATAAAAGGTAAGGTCAAATAAAATATCTTATTGTAAAATCAAATATGTGGATAGAGTTTATTTTTTATATTGATGTCATCACTGTACAAAATCAAATGTTGCATTATAGAGAATAAACAGATTTATTGTTGCTTTAGTCAACATATCAAATTTCAATAGAATAAAACCTCAAGCTATAGCTTAAACTGATAAAAGATCTCGTCATATTATGTGTCTGAACCACGTGTCCAAATATAACGGTATATATCTATTGTTTTATCATTTAAAACCTAATTAACTTTTTTTGTTAAAAGTTATTACAAGTAATAACTATAATAATGACTTTGTGCTACTGTATTTTACTTAATTTGATTTGTTTTGTTATCTAATGCAATGGTATTCACATTTCTAAGTTTGGCTTAAATGTCTAAATATGTTTTGGCGCCCAATCAAAATAATGCAGACATTGTAGGGCTCATTAACCATTTCATGTAGTGATGAAATCATAAGCCATCATCATTTCCAATTTCAAAATCTCTGTTCCTGTTATTTCAGGTTAGTGAGACGATAATGATTCAAACTAAATTGTATCAGCTGGCAGAAAGAGTACGATGGGTCCGGTCCAGGATATATGCTCTCTACACGAACAACACGAAAAGCTGGAACGAAAAACCTCTCCTCTTGTTGAGCTGCTTCACCACCAGCCTCATTCTGAGCACCTTCCTCTTCCTCATCCTTCACTTTTCCTTCAAATGTGTTCAGGAGGTCTCGGTTCCCCTCACTTGTGTTTTTTGTATAAGCTTAACACCAGCGATGTATTTCTCAGAAAAGATCCGTTGTTTTGGAGCCCTGGTTTTGATCTCGATGGGTATGAAGCAAGTGAAGAGTCTGCTTCTCACATTAGGAACCAGTTCAGTGATTTTCTTCAACATCCAAACGTGGTACAGAACATGACACTGCTTGCAAAAGGCCTCCTCTGCAACTTGGAGGAAAAGTTACTGGATATCAATACAGAACCCCTTGGAAATTATATTAAAATGCTAATGTGGGTGGGAAATCAACTTAAAAGTTACTTTATTAACATTCCGTTTGTGAGTTACGATGCAGATTTTACTCTTAAAGCAAAGGTGGACTCTGAGCTCTTCAAAGTCCACCTCTCTGAGGCCGAACAGGCTGTAAACCAGACCACGCAGAGTGTGTTAGCACTGACCAATGCTTTGTCTTCAATAGGAAAGATATTGTCTCCAACATTAGGTTTTTTTTTTATTGTGCTCCTCACTTCTTTATACCTGAGGAGATTTCATGTAGATAAAAAGCACAACAACATATACATCACGAAAACGTTCCGTTGCTTCGACGAGCAGCAAAGGGAGAAGGGCAAACCGTGTGTCCTTCCGCTCAGCAAAAGCGAATTGGAACGTTATATAGTGCCTCCGTCCATCCGTCCGACCGGTCGGCAGTGGAAAGCCATGCTCAAGTTCAGTATTCCTATATTCACTCACTGTCTCACCTGGCTGGTGTTTATTAGTCTCGACGGGCTGATTTACTGGCTTATTGTGGTTCTGAGCAGGCGGCTCGGGGAACTGGAGCCACTTCATGTTCCTGTGGGGATAAAAATCCAGGTAAATTAGAATAGTGTTCTACAGATGTGCTTACTTGGATACATTAGTCCTTTAATCCTTACTAAATATTAAAGGAACTGTATTTAACACTCCAAAAACGATTGACAAACGTATTGTGTTTTTCTGCACGAAGCCATAGCCACATTGGCTGCGTTCACACTGCAGGGGCTTAATGCTCAATTCCGATTTTTTGAAAAAAATCGATTTTTTTGCAAGGCCGTTCACATTTCCAATTGAATGCGACCTTTTGTGATCTCCTGTGTGAACCTGAAACGACCCAGAAGTGACCCGCATGCGCAGAAGAGTACTCAACTGTCAATGACGTCACTTGTTGTTTGCGGAAGTACCTAAACATGAATGAAAATCAAGGAGGAGGAGAGCAAGGTTTTTGGCCATGGGGTTTTGTGGAGCAGTGGTAGCAAATGTCGGTACAGAGAAACGTGTGGGTGCGGAGTCGCAGCCAAGAGTGGTAGGATACTGATGTGATGTGAGTGGCTTCACTAATACAGAATTCATCAGTAACTTCTGAATGACCAGATCCACCTTCGATTATGTTTAATCGCCTTCGATTAACCCTGTCACGGGAAGAGACATGTCTGCGATGGACCATATCAGATTTGGACCACATACCCAAGTGGCCTGGGTCGCATTTGAAAAGATCGGATCTGTGTCGTTCAGACTGTCATGAAAAGATCAGATACAGGTCGCATAGGGGCAAAAAAATTGGGTCGTTTCAGCCTGCAGTCACCAAGGCTACGTTCACACTGCAGGCTGAAACGACCCAATTCTGATTTTTTTTGCCCCTATGCGACCTGTATCTGATCTTTTCATGACAGTCTGAACGACACAGATCCGATCTTTTCAAATGCGACCCAGGCCACTTGGGTATGTGGTCCAAATCCTATATGTATCCGATCTTTTGAAATGCGACCTCAATCTGAACGGCCAGGTCGCATGTATCCGACCCGCACGCCGTTGATATGCGACAAATGTCATAATTCTGCGTTGAAGTAGGCAGGAATGAGAAGATAAACAAGTTAGCTATCGTACGATAGCACGCACCTGTAGCTAGCCAATACACTCCAACGCGTTGCACTGTTATGGTCCGCCGCAGACGTGTCTCTTCCCGTGAGTTAATCGAAGGCGCTCAAACGCTCTCCTCCTTCTTAATTTTCTTCTTAAAACGAAAAGATTGTAATTGTGCTGGCTCTGTTGGGAAAATACTTTAATATTGCTAAACAAGCTCCACTGTTGACATTCATGTCTAGCTACTTCCGCAAACAGCAAGTGACGTCGTTGACCGTTGAGTACTCTTCTGCGCATGCGGGTCACTTCTGGTCATTCACATTCACACAGGAGATCACAAAAGGTCGCATTTAATTGGAAATGTGAACGGCCTTGCAAAAAAATCTATTGAGCATTAAGCCCCTGCAATGTGAACGAGGCCCAATAACTTTCGGTCAAAACTGAATTGCCGGCATTGAGCATTTCAAACAGGAATGACCAACATATTCTGCTGTTATGTGAACGGTAATATCCCAGATATCAATCATATATTTATATATAAAAGCAAGGTTAAGCTATTCATAACTGAATTGTGTGTGCATTAAAGAAAAGACAAATATTTTGCTTGTGTGAACATAGATCCTCATTTCTGTAGGCTATATTTAAAGGCCTAGTTCATCCAAAAATGAAAATGTTGTCTTAATTTACGAACCTTCTTGTCGTTCCAAAACTGTATGACTTTCTTCTGTGGAACTAAAAATAATATATTATAATAATAATAAAAAATATCTTCAGTTAAAGTCAAATGGGTCCAATAATGTTTACCACAACATTCTTCGAAATTTCTTCTTTTCTGTTTCACAAAAAAATAAAGTCATACCGTTTTAGAACAACATGACTGTAATTAAAACCGATGAAAGAATTTTTATTTTCGGGTGAACTATCCTTTTCATAATCAAACTGTATGAAAACTGCCACTGGTATTTTTTGATGTCTGAATTTCTTCTAATTTTCTTTTTGTTTTGAAAGGAAGCGACATTATTTCTAGGTTTACCTGTTAAGGAAAATGCAAAAGGGGCTGATTTTTCCTACACAGTGTCCTTGTTTGAGAAGAAGTGCTTGCCTGAACCAGAACTGTGGCTCTATCAATCTCTGGTTCCTCTGTCTGTCGTCCTGGTCTTGCTGGTTGTTCTGGTTCTGCTGTCATCACAGATAGTCCAGCTCAGGGTTGTGCTCTCCGAGCAGTTTTTCTCAGATGTTGCAAAGAAAAGAGCTGCTTATCTACATGCAAAGATTTTAAGAAAGCGGTGCAAGTCTAAAGTGGAAGAACATGAAGGAGATCTGAAGACTTTAGCCATGCAGGTTGGTAGTACTGAACATATTCACTTTGGCAACATCAGTGTCTAAATCAATAATTTTAGAATGTTTAAAAGAGAATCATTTTATTTGAACAGTAAAATGGTGTAAAGATATAGACTTGTTTTAGGAGAACATATCTGGAATTAGGTTTATTTATACTTACCCCATTTTTTTCTTGTTTTGAGCAGAAAACACAGTCAGTTTGGTTTAGCATTATTTTGTAATATTTAAATATAATATTTAAAAGTATTAAAAAAATAACTTATTTTTGTTGTTTTTTGCAGCCCAGTTTTTGGTGCCCCTTACTCTTCCATAAGCACAGGACAAACCCTGACGCTGTTTAGGTATGCTTGAAGTTTGTTACAGTCTGTCAAGTAGCCATAATCGCAGGTTTGATGGAGTACATGTGGACAACAGAATTTGCAGGCATTGTTATCAAAAAGTGCACCTTAACATTGCACTGGGTTCTGCTTGTGGTGACCCAGTGGTCTGAGTATAGAAGGCATTGGGAATGGGATGATAGGCCATGGGCCCTAGTGATCAGTTTGTGTTGAATAGACCTAGGAGCCCTAGTGGTCATCACACACTGTATGTGATCAGGACCCTGGATTTCTTTTTTACTTTGGCAGTGTCATGCCACACGGGTTGAAGCACTCCACTAGCCCAACTGACCCGGTCCATGATCCAGCCCTGCATGTGTCTGTACCTTCAGGGTGTTTAAAGGGATAGTTCGCCCAAAAACGACAATTCTGTCATTAATTGCACACGTTCTAAACCCGTATGACTTTCATTCATCTTCAGAACACAAATGAAGATCTTTTTGATGAAATCTGAGAGCTTTCTGTCCCTCCATTGACAGATACGCAATTTGACGCTTCAAAACATTCATAAAGAGATCGTAAAACTAATGCATTGAGCGGTTTAGTCCAAATTTTCTGAAAAGACTCGATCACTTTATATAATGAATCAATGTTTATATGTGAATAAAAGTCTAAATTCAATCTGTTAATCATATAAAGCAATTGAGTCTCTTCCAAAAATTTGGACTAAACCACTATGGATTAGTTTTACGATCTTTTTATGAAGTTTTTGAAGTGTCAGTTGAAAGTGTCAGATTACAACAAAAAGATCTTCAGTTGTGTTCTGAAGGTGAACGAAAGTCTTAAGCCTAGTTCACACTACATGATTTTAAGCCCGATTTGAGCCCGATTTGCAAATCGTTGAGCTCGCCGACAGGTCGGGTGTTATCGCGTGCAAATCGCGGGTGATTAGCGCGCGATGAACGTTCGCCAATCTGTTAGTATGAAAGAGCCATCAACGCATCAAAGACGCTCACAGACGCCTCGCAGACGCGTCGCCGAGCCCAGAAAAATATCTAGCATGCTAGATATCCAGAGCTGTCGCGCGACTCAACCTCACGTGATATCATGAGCTACAGCCAACCAGAGCAACTAGAGATTAAACATACACGTATGTGTAGACATAAAAATATAATTACGGATGCTTTTCGGAAGTAGGCTATATCCTGTTTGTAATCATAGGTTTCACTAAAATACTTTTAGGAAAAAGGAAAGTCAACTGTATATTGCAGATGTCCACAATGTTGATGTTCTGGGTGTTCTTTTTTAAAATGAAGTTGTTGAGTGAGTGTATATATTTTCTCAGAGCAAATCATCGCGCAAACAAGTTTGTATCTCTGACGTCCTGTCTGACGTCCATATTCGCGTGTTGTGTTCTTCTTCCCTTGGTATTGGTGCGCGTGCTGTTTCGCGTCATTTTCGGTTCATTTTATCACGTGATTTTTCGTGAGAAAACGTGGTTTGTGGACAAGATAGAATCGTTGGGTGACAGAGTTGTTGTCAACTCGTGTAGTGCGTTACCTCCTGTTGCGGATCAATCACGTTGTGTCGTGTGGTGTGAACAGCTCAACAACTTGAACAGTCCTGATTTCACAGAGAGCAAGTCATGTAGTGTGAACCGCACAGTTCAGCCCGACGTTTTAAATCATGTAGTGTGAACTAGGCTTTACGGGTTTGAAGCGACATGAGGGTGAGTAATTACTGACAGAATTTTCATTTTTTGGTGAACTATCCCTTTAACAATCTGAAATTGAGGTGGAAGTCATTGAGCAGTGATGAGCATAAAACATGTACATTACTGCTCAAAAGTTTGGGTTTGGTATGATTTTTAAATCATTTTGAAAGATGACTCTTATGCTCACAAATACAGTAAAATCCGTAATATTTTGAAACATTATTACATGTTACGTCTTAGCAGAATTTTCAGCATCATAATGTGTGCAATTGTTGTTGAATCTGTGATACTTTTTTTGTGTGTGTCCAAAAACTGACTTGTCTTCTCGGAGTCTGATCAGGACAGAAAATAAAATTGTATTCAAACATTGTGTAGCTAAAAAAAGAAAGAAAAAAGAAAAACAACAACTGTAATTCCAACGCTATCTCACGACCAATTCGTACGAATTTGTACGAGTGATTAAAAGGTGGCTTATTCGTACGAATTCATACGACCTCACTCGTACGGATTCGTACGGATTCGTACGATTTGTCTAAACCCACGTAATGGGTAGGTTTAGGGGCGGGGTCAGGGGTAGGTCATTCGTATGAATTCATACGAATTTGGAATTATGTACGATTTAGCAAAAATCCTACAAATTCGTACGAGTCAGGTCGTATGAATTGTTACGAATTAGCCACTCGTACAAATTCGTACGAATTGGTCGTGAGATCGGGTTGGTAATTCACATTCTGTATTTAACAATACTGTATGGTGTTATTTTGGAAGTGACTCAAAACACAAAGTAGGAGAATCTCAGTACTGATCAGTTCATCACCAATGATTAATAAATGGTTCTTCAATGGTTCTTTGCAGCACCATTTCCACTGTACAATCAGAAAAATAAAGGTTCTTTATTGGCATTGATGTTCCATGAAGAACCAATAACATCCATTAAATATTCACATTCCACAAAAGGTTCTTGGGGACAGTTTTTTTTCTGGTTTCTTAACAGTGCCATGTTTTCAACCGCAATCTAGAATAAAAAGTTTTTTGTGGAACTTTCTCCTATGGCATTAAACAGCAATGCCCTTTTGTGGTTACAACTGCAATCTTTGTTTTTAAATGAATACTGCACATTCATCTTCCTTAAAACATTTCCTCTGTGACTCAGGGTCTTATAGATACGACTTCTCCAGCGTACGGTTCTCTGCACACAGCACTTGGCTTTCCAACCTAAAAAACAAAGTATGCTCATCATACAGCACAATGGCCACATTTCTTATGAAGATCTTATTTTAGGGGATGCAGGGCATTCTTAGAGCAAACCCCAATCCTGACTTACCTTTTCCCGCTGGTTAATTCTCTTATACACAAATTCAGCGAAGGGTTTCCGTGGGATGTATTGTCCCTCGCCCGGTTTTGTGAACAGTTGCCCGTTTTCATAAACCACCTTCCCTCTGGAGATCGTGACCACTGGAAGCCCGTGACACAACATTCCCTCAAAGATGTTATAGTCCACAGCCTGGTGGTGAGTCTTTGCTGAAATTACCCTAAAAACAACACAAAATTATGCACAATTCAAAGAGAAGACATTAGAGGACATTAATTAATATGTGTTAAATACTAATTTACATTTTGGCCTATATCATTATATATACACACTAAAAACTGTTGGGTTATTTAATCTACCCAACCGCTGGCTTATGAAATGTTTTACCCATTATGGGTTATTTATATGGATTTTGACTCAACACATGTGTTGCACAAAATAACCCAAATTCCATCTACCCAATATAGATCGGTAGTTAAATCAACCCAGAATTGTAATTAATTTGATCCAGCATTTGGGTAGAATATTTAACTCATATGTTGGGTTAAAAATGACCAACCCATCTTGCTGGGTCAAAATAACTACTGTTGGTCTGGTGCAATTTTGACTCAGCGTTTGGGTTATAAAACAACCCAAGTTGTGTTATTTTTAACCCATCATTTTTTAGTGTGTATATACTGTGTATACAGTATAAATATAGTACATCAGTATGGGAACATGTAAGCCCATTGACGTTGTGTGAAGTGGCAAACCAAATCTGTTGTTTCCCATATTCAGCTTTTTTTGTGCATGCTGTATCACAGTTCAAATGAGGTCAAAGTGGCCTCTGTCTCCAGAGCTGAATAAAAAAATAAAAATGACCGCTATTGACTTAAAAAAACGAATTTAAGCAGACAGTAAAAGTTATGGATTGTATCAACTGCCATTGTGCAATGGATATTAATTTTCCTTCAGCTTGAATTTGTCTGTACAGAAGTTTCCAGGGGTAACTCAACCCCTGGTAATTTTTTTACACCATATATTGTAGAATTAAAACACTTTATACCAAAATGTCAAAAAATGTACTCAGAATCAATGCACAGCATTAATAAAGCCCATTCTTACAGATCATTAATTAAAAAAAGTTGTTTTAGGGTTTATACCCTGTAATTGATTTATTATTAATAAAAATAAAAACTGCATACTTTGTATGCTATGCTTTTTTATTGTTGCATCTTTTATAATGCTGTGAAAGACAATTCATATTCCATCATTTAAAAATTGATAAATGCTAACAGTCCTAAAATTGAGGGTAAAGGTTGTACTACTGCTTGAAACATATTGCCTAAAATATTGCAACTCATTTAGCCTATCTTCTGACAGCTCCTCTTTCATGTTTGAAAGCGGTATTTAAATATTTATGTTGCTTGCAAAAAAAAAGAAAGCTTTGTAAAATGCTGATAAATGCACACGTCACCATATAGATTGTTGTTACGGAACTAATGTAAAGCTAATGTTACTTTTTCGTTTTGAAAATATTTTCTATATATTATTCTCGAAAACTATGAACTGTCTCTATGGCATTATGAACAATTCCCTTTTGTGTTTTGAGAGCCCCATCTTCTCTTACAATGATTTGACCGATAGCGTGAGTTGGGGGCGGGACTTGTCTGTTTGTTCAAGCAATGGCTGACCTGGGGTGTGTTCAAAAAGCTGTTCTGAAAACAATGCTAATTTGCGCAATTTCCAGGTTAGAAATTACATCAGATTAAACTGGCAAATGAATATTGTATGAATATTGAAGGAGCTGTATGTAAGATTGTGGCCAAAACTGGTACTGCAATAACTTTCAAATGACTGTAGAGCGGTGTATCCCCTCCCCCTCCCCCCTGACTCGGGGTTGCCAGATAGGTTGCAGGATCCAGCAGGAACGTGTGTAGCTGCAGCTGTGGTAACTAGAGCAGAGCTGGCAACCCGGATGCCGCAACACTACTGACTCTGTGATTGGTAGATAGGTGGAGACCAAAAATCAGACCAAAACACAACATGACAACATCAACATCAGTTGAGACCTGCAACTTCACTTTTTAAATGACAATATCCTGGCCGGACTACTGTTGTCAGTGATATAAGTATTTGAAATTAACATGATTTCTTAATGTCTAGTGACCTATCAGGGCCATTTTATGATTAATTGAAATACATTTCTTACATACAGCTCCTTTAAAGGTGCAGTGTGTGATTTTTAGCGGGATCTAGTGGTGAGGTTGCGAATTGCAACTAACAAAAGTTACGGTGGCCGACAGGAAAAGATGTCATGTCTGAGACAGCAGAGAGTAGCCAGTTAAGCAATGTTGTTTCTTTACAAAGATAAATTAAGAAATTATGTTTACTTTATTATTCAGTAAAACGATATTATTGCGAATATGATTGTCATTTGTTCATCATTGTGTCAGTGTTTTATTCGCTGACTTTAGCTAGCTTCTTTGCATGAAGAACAACTTAGTGATGAAACGCGCTCTGTAGTAGTTTGTCCGTTTAGGGTCACTGTAGAAACATGTCAGAGCAAAATGGCTATTTCAATGTGGGGACCTGTGGTGTAGGCTATGTGAGATAGAAATGGATAGATAGAAATTCCTTAGAATTCCTCATTCTAAGGAAATAAAAACATAACGGTTCATTATGTAACGTCTTTATACACCACTGAAAACATGATGTATATTATATTGCATTTCTGTCTACAGATCCTCCTAAATATTACACAATGAACCTTTAATAAATGTAAAAAAAAAAATTAGCACTGTGGTTTTTAACAAAGCTCAGCTTCACATTGTGCCTATGAATAACTATTACCCGCGGTAAAATCATAACACTTGGCCTCTCTTGGCTTATTGCTTTATTTTGATAATTATCTGAGGGATGGATAATTATGCAATCTCACAGTTGAATTAACTGTTAGTACAATCAATTGTGAGACACACTATGGAAGGCATTTAAATAAAATAATTTAATTAATAATATAATTTAAATCTAAACATAAAATGCAAATATTGTGGTTAAATGTCTTGCTTTTCATTATTTTCTGCCAAGAACATCCAGTTGACCCTAATTGTCTAATTAAGACCAGGACACGTCACCGGTCCCTTGTTAGCGAGTCTTACACAAGCGCTCAGCTCTGATTAATGCAGCGCTGCTGTGCGCTAAGTTTCAGCACATTGGTCCTCGCTGCTTAACTCACATCAGCGGTTGGTTATTTGCCTAGAGGGAGCTAGCCTAGATTCACGGGGAAGAGGAGCCGCAACGTGGCCCAATTACATAAGACCCAGGGCCGCCTGCTGTTTCCGTACTCTCCTTCCATGCGTGAACTTTACAAACGACGTGTTTGAGCAGGAAGAACAATTCATGTTCTTCCATTTATGGGCACTTCTTAACAGCCAATCCAGATCTTCTTCGTAGCAACATCTGCAGTATGTCCAGCATCTATAGATCCTCACACATGCAGAAACATGCTCAACCTGCATCACAAGTAGGCTGTCTGAACCCAAGTACATTCATGGATTTCAAATTAAAGTAAACTTGCCAAAACCATTTTATGATTAATCTCACAATTACTCTCACAAATGTGACTACCCTCCAAAACTGTGAGGTATGGATTACATTTCTGAAATAAGGCAAGTACAAGGTTCATTTCAGCTGAATAACAAAAACAGCTATTAAAGTGATTAAAACAATACAAGGCTCAGCAACATTGCCAACAATTACAGATAGATTCAAGCAGTCATGAAATGAAAATCTGTAAAAGCTGAAGCCCATGAAATGAGAAGACTGCATTTTGAATTTGCCTATACGATCAAAACATTATGGCGCATTATTTTGTAATATTGAGGCATTGCTTTTTGTAATTTCCTGTCAAAGTATCATGCAAAATTGTTTTGTTTTCTTTAAAGAGGACGTGTTAATGTGTCCGAATTGCAACAGTAACTTAATAGTTACATTTTTATGAGTGCTGCTTGCCTGTGCTAAATGTAACAGCACTATGATGATAACTGATGTTGTGACTGGTTGTTAGGGTGTTATTATGTGGTTACTAGGGTGTTAAAGGCAGGTAGGTGATTTGTTCCAGAAACATTTTTTGTTATGCTGGTTGAAAATCTCTTCACATCCTGATAGCGATCACTAAGTTAAGTGGTTTAAATGTATGTATGTATGTATATATTGTCTGTGGAAAGAGTAGGACCATAAAATGTTCGTCCAATCATTGCATTTAGTCCGAATGTAATGATAATGTCCTATCTGCCTGTCAACGTATGTTTTTTCATAAGGTTCCCCCTGAACCAAAACAACAAGCTTATGTTGCGTTCACACCATAACTACTGTTATTTGAAAGAGATGGAAACTCGTGACATTATATTCGGAGTGGTTTGTGACTCGAATTTATGATTTCATTGGCAACACTATCAATGTTGAAATGAATTTCCAGCAGTCGGGTGGTACAGGTCAGTGATCTTTAGGTTGATTATGTTCATTATTATTGTAATGTTATGCGCTTTGAGACATGAGGTAGTTTTGAGACACGGCGTGTCTCTCGTGACGCTTATCTTTGCTCCCTACTGTACACGTTTAGAAGGAGGCGTGGTTTTGTAGAGCACTCTGAAGGGAGGGTGGGATCTCATGCTTTCAAAGCTAGCTTGCTTTTGCTAGCCTCTCCTAGAATTGCCTACCCTACATTTATTCTAAGGTGTTGCTAAGTGATTGCGTACAGGCAAATAAGCCTGTAAGTTTCTGTAAAAATAAGTTTCTGTAAAAATGGCTCTTTCAATGAAAGTCTATGGAACATTTTCTCCTGAAGTCCGGGCAGTTAGAAAAGGTTAGAAAAGTAAAAGTACAGATCTCCCCAAAAAGCTGTAGAATTTGAGTTGAGGTTAGTGGTTTGTTCAAATGCCTAACCCCTAAGTATTCTGACGTATTTCACTAGTAAATAAAATGTATTTCAAATACATTTTGTATTCACATTGGCCAGTGGCTGTTATTTATTAGATATAAGAGCATATAAATGAGGTCACATGTAGTTTTCTAGGCAGCTCGCAGCTGTGAGTTACCTGGTGGCCTTTGGGTCCCATATGACCAGGTCTGCATCAGAGCCTTTAGCAATTCTCCCTTTTCGAGGAAAAAGGTTGAAGATTTTTGCTGCGTTAGTACTGGTGACAGCTACAAACCGGTTTTCATCCATTTTTCCGCTGTGCTGGGCAAAATAAAACGCACAAATAGTGAGTTATTTTTGTGATCGCTGCACCTCACGTCAAATAATGAGAAAGCCAAAGGTCAGTGCTGCACTGAGACTAGATAGATATATAGATAGTTCTATCAGAGAAATGTGAGAATGAAGGAATCATTGCTATCAGAGACACTGACCACTCCCTTCTCCCATATAACCGACATCCTGTCTTCAACGCCGTTGACTCCATTTGGGATTTTGGTAAAGTCGTCTTTCCCAAGTGCTTTCTGGCACACTGAAAATGTGCAGTTATCCGTTCCTGTTACGCTTAGATCATCACTGTAAGATAATGCACATTGTCATCTCATCGCTTCATGATTGTTAATGTTCTTTTTATTATCTTGTGACTTTTGTATTCCATGGAAGAAAGAAAGTCATGCAAGTTTGGAAGTAGATGTTAAGTTAATAATGAGATCATGAAAGTTCCCACATACTTGGCCAGCAGGTCCATCAGATATCCAGGGGTGCTGGAGTCTGGTCTCAAAGGTGGGCCCATGACAAAACCAGCAGCATGAGCCCAATTCTTATGCCAATAGTTAGAGCCATCTGTGCCCAGTCCAGCTGCAATGGGCTCTCCGAACACCACTCGACCTGGCGATAAACAGTCAGTGTGTTAAAGGATCAACTTTGAGTGTTTGAAAATCAGGTTTAGAAATGTAAATTCCAACAACATCAGTTCAACGGTATCAAAACCAGCTTACCTTAGTCCAAATGTAAATGTAATAAAATCAACATTAAGTGCTCACCCTCCATTTTAAATCCATAATTTGAGTGAAATAATTCTAGCAATGATCAAATGAGATTAAAAGTGACAGACATTCAAAATGTTATTTTAACCCTCTATGGCATGGTGTTGCCCTCAGGCAACAAACTACCTTTTTGGACCTCACACCGCCCCTTTAATTTTTTTATATATTTTTTCAAAATATATAATATCACCTGACATGTCTGTTCAATGAAATGAGGGGCTGAAGTGGTTGTGACCTTTTGTCTGGGGGTGAAGCAGTCCTTTAATGAAGCAAAGCCACATGGTACACGGTGCCACCAATTAGTAAGATAAAAATAATATTTTAACATGTTTAAGTTAAAATAACTTTATATTAAAAAATATATGCATGTGCATCAGTATGTAAAGAAGTATGTTTGATTGTTTAAATATTTATTTAATTTTTATTCATATACTAAAACTGTGTTTTTTTGTTCGTTGCCTCAGGGCAACACTGTGCAGTTAGACCACTTTTGTTCAGGCAATATCATAGGGTTAGGACCATATGGTGGTGCATTCAAGTTCTCTTGGGAAGTTTGTTTTTACAAATTCGGATAACTCTAAGAATATGCATTATATGTGTCATTTATGTTGTGTTGTTGTTATTATACATGTTGTGCATGTGCATGAGTATGTGTAGTGCACGCTCATGAGTATGATGAGCATGTGTAGTGCACGCGCATAAGTGTGTGTAGTGCACGTGTTTGTGTCGTGCACGCGCATGAGTATGTGTAGTGCACGCACATGAGTATGTGTCGTGCACGCGCATAAGTGTGTGTAGTGCACGCGCATGAGTATGTGTAGTGCACGCGCATGAGTATGTGTAGTGCACGCGCATGAGTATGTGTAGTGCATGCGCATGAGTATGTGTAGTGCACGCGTATGTGTAGTGCGTGAGCATGAGTATGTGTAGTGCACGCGCATGAGTATGTGTAGTGCACGCGCATGAGTATGTGTAGTGCACGCGCATGAGTATGTGTAGTGCACGCGCCGTGCATGAGTATGTGTAGTGCGTGCATGAGTATGTGTAGTGCGTGCATGAGTATGTGTAGTGCGCGCATGAGTATGTGTAGTGCGCGCATGAGTATGTGTAGTGCGTGCATGAGTATGTGTAGTGCACGCGTATGAGTATGTGTAGTGCACGAGTATGTGTAGTGCACGTGCATTAGTATGTGTAGTGCGCGCATGAGTATGTGTAGTGCGCGCATGAGTATGTGTAGTGCTTGTTGTGTGTTAGTTGTAATTATTATTAGTAGTTTTTTATTTATTGGTTGATTTTGGTGATTGGTTGAAACCATTTGTGATTGATGTTTGTCAAAATAAAACTTTTTCTAATGCACATACTGCTTATTTTCCCTATTCCACCTATGTATAAAACCTTTGAGTTTTTGTACCCTCGTAGCACATTGTTGCCCTGAGGCAACAAACCAATATCTGGTTATGGGGTGGGGGGGGGCTCACATTTTATGATGGATATATTATCAGGGACCCCCAAGCTCCCAAAAAATTGGGTGAAAGATTTTTTTCCCCAAAAAATAAAAAGTCATGCCATAGAGGGTTAAATAAATGCTGTTCTTTTGAAATTTCCATTAATCAAAGAATTCTGAAAAAAAATATTTATCAGTTTCCACAAAAATATTAAAGTAGCACAACTGTTTTCAACGTTGATAAATAATAATTCACTTTCGTTTTCGTTTCGTTTCAACCCCGTAAGACTTTCGTTCATCTTCGGAACACAAATGAAGATCTTTTTAATGAAATCTGAGTTTAGTCAAAATTTCCTGAAGAGACCCGATTGCTTTATATGATGAACATATTTAATTTAGGCTTTTATTCACATATAAACATTGATCAGCGAACATAAACAAAAGCTCAACCGAACCTGCTTGACACACGAGAACAAACCTCATTGGTTCTTACTGAAGAGCAAACGTGTTGCGCAACACTAGAATGAACTTCATTCTCGCACATTTTTGGGTTAACTAGCCCTTTAAAATGTATTGAGTAGAAAACACTTATTTTATACTGTAATAATATTTCACAAATTTTACTAATACTATTATCACAATGAACTTGCCTCATGATTTTCACCCAAACATTTTTTTTTAAATCCAGATTTGTATTTTTTTTAAAACTTTTCTTCATTGATTAATAATATTGTCTTATCCCAGCTCACTCACCGTTTCTGCGTGCATTAGCCACCACCTTCGCTGCAGATTTGCTCATGACGTGCACCACGTAGAGCGGGCAGTTAGCGGCATGGGCGATAGTGATGGCGCGCTGTGTGGCCTCCGCCTCCACTTCCTCCGGACGACACATCTCATGGCCCTCAGGACCCGTGATGCCCAGAGAGAGCATTCGCTTAGCACCCTGTGTGAGCACACGCACAAATCAATATTCACAGAAAAGGATTGTTTAAAATAAAATCTCTACATGCTCTGTGAGACAGGCATCAACTGTGTTTCAACACACTGCATCAGCACGAAATTCTTCAGATTTAGCAACTATAGCTTCTATTACCAACTACATTAGCATTTCTGAAGGAAACAGTAGTGCTTGCAAAGCAGGAAAAAAAATAGTATAACAGATATTTATATTTTCTGAAGAGTGATGCTTGCCTAGCAAAACTCACTGCCACAAACCTAAGGTTTTGTGGTTGTCGGGGCTTTTATATGTTTATAAGGGCATTCTTATGTAGTTGCTGCTATAGTGTTGCAAATGATTTTCTAGGGCATTGCTATGTGGTAGCTATAGTGTTCTGACTGGTTTTAGCAAATTCTTATATTTGTTTAGGAGTTGTAGGTTGTTGCAGGGTGTTCTGAGGTTTTTAGTGCATTTATATGTGGTTATTAGGGTGTTTTAGGTGGTTTCTATGTTGTCTGTAGATACAGGGGGGTTCTTGTTTGGAGGTTTGTTAATGATGTACTAAAAGCTGAAAAGTTTTTCCTTTGCATTTTTTGAGTACAGGCGAAACAGAGCATGTAGAGATTTTATTTTAAACAGTCCTTTTCTGTGAATATTGATTTGTGTGTGTTAATGTTAATGATGTACTAAAAGCTGAAAAGTTTTTCCTTTGCATTTTTTGCGTACAGGCGACACCATTTTCAAAATGATTCACATGTATCCCATAGACAGTAAATGAAATGGACACAGCGACCCGGTTGATTTCAACGGAGAGAATTGAAGCCCAATAGAAGCACTCACTTCCTGATAGCCAAGCGCACTGCACAGGCTCAAACTGAGCTTGATGACGTAGATGTGACGTGAGCAACCTGACTGACAGTTGTACATCTTCTAGTAGCTGTGCCAAGAGGAATCTGAATCATTCCCTTCCGAATCTTGCAGAGCCGGAGATCGTGAGTATTAGCTGTCCATGAGCTAGCCGCAGGAGCAACTTTACAACTCTCTATATGGGCTTCTCCCTTGACTTTATGTCGTCCCCCGATTGTGTGCGAGCTTCTACTTCTGTCTATACGGTAATTTTCTCTAGTGTGCGAAAGAGAGTCGCGTGTTATGACGCAATCGTTAGCCTATTTTTACAAAAACGGCTTCTACTGGGCCATAACGTAAGATACAAAGTAATGGAGCCTTTATTACATTGTCGTGTTTCTTTAGAAATAAATAACGGACAAATTGAGTCTTTGGATGCCTCAGATGTAAAGTTCTGTGTAAAGATGTGAAACTGAAGCCCAGAGAGGCTTCAGTTTCCGGCGGATGGATTACCCCCTTGATGTATCCGCGACATGAATAAAAACGCTGTATTATTCATGCCAGGCCAGTTGGCGATGTCACTTTGTAAGGAAACGCTTCGCGCCTATAGACTGAATGTAATAGGCGTTATGCTGAGCGTCACGTGACCAAACCGGAAACCATGTGTCATTACATCCGCTTGTCAGAGAAAGTGTTAACGGCCGTAAGAACTAACAACGATATCTATGGATTTTTAAGGTAATCCGCTAACCTACTAAGTTCACTTTGTTATTGGTGTTTTATGCTATTTAAATATCTAAACGTTAGTGTGAAGAAAAATGAAAAAAACTTTTAAATATCAATCTGCACATGCGAGGGACATTGGTTATGCTCATTTTTGCTTGCTCTTTTTAAGTATCTTGAGTAAAACCGCAAAAATTTTCATGAAGCACATACAAAAGACCTGAATCGGAAGCGATGCGATCTGTTTTCCGGCTTGGTCACGTGACGCTCGGCATAAAGCCTATAGGGCTACACATGCACATGACATCACCGTTTTCACAAATTCGTGTTTTTGCAAGTTTTTCACAGACAATAACGATAATGGTATTGCACTTTGAAACCAGTTTTCAAAAGTTTGCGTTTTAAGGCCCCCAAAACGGTGGCCAAAACGAATAAAAAGTTTTAAGTTTTTTTAAAACTGTTGTGTAAACTGATTAATTTGGTATATTTTTTTAGCTATTCATTTTTCTCTCTCTCTCTCTCTCTCTCTCTCTCTCTCTCTCTCTCTCTCTCTCTCTCTCTCTCTCTCTCTCTCTCTCTCTCTCTCTCTCTCTCTCTCTCTCTCTCTCTTCTGTCTAATAGGTTAATTAATGTGCATTAGGATAATTAATGAAGGCAGGTGTTACAGGTTATTAGGGGCTGTTTACACGACACCATTTTCAACTAAAACTTTGTATGCATTTTGACCGTTCTTTTACACGACAACCAGGGATGTAGTGGAGGCTAAACGCACGTAAACGCCGTTTACGCACCTCCCAATATTCGGAAATAGCGTTTACCCACCTCCAAAGTGCGTTTATCCACCTCTAAATTGCGTTTATCCACCTCTAAACAGCCTGTTCCTAAGACATTTTAAATTAAGCTTATGTCGTTTTAGTTTCATATTGTTCATTATTAGTTTCATAGGTTGTTAAACCTAAGACGAACTCTTTCATATTGCGCTGCATTACTGTCAGTGCTGTTGACTATTACTGACGGTAAGGTTGCGCTGTTGACGCTCGCGCAGCCTCTCGAGGAGAAATCTACACAAATGAGCGCAGCACACACACACTCAGTTAACAACATACTGCCTATAAAACATCTAAATGTGGAGTTTTTATATTTTAACATATGTTAAGCAGCCAATTATTTTTCCTGAACACCAGCATCACGATTGAAAATGTGACATTGATTTCCTGCTACAACAGTTCAATAAACAGTTAAAATTAAGTCACTTACATTTTAGATGCAATATTGGCTGTTTTTGTTCTGTTTCAGCAGCGAAAATAGTTCCAAACAAAAATCACAGCAGAACCACGGCGCATCTCAGGAACACTCACTGTTTTCAGTACTGAATGATTCGGCATTTTGAACGAATCAATTGAGTCAAAGATTCAATGACCATTTCATAAACTGTCTCGTTCTTGAAAGAATCAACCGTTTGAACAAATCGTTTGAATGAATTAATCAATTACTCACTCATTAAGACAGGGGCCTGCCGCCACCTACGGGCGGTTTAGTGTTCTTTCCAATGTTTCTTATATGTAAATTTAAATCAATTTCATAACATTATTTTATGCAATTGTAATTTTTTCAGTGTAAATTATTTAATTTGATCAGCCCCTAGGGTAACAGCCCTATAGTGTCTTATTATACGAAATAATTTCATTTATTTATCAAATTTAGGAATTTAAAATGAAAGATGAAGCATACGTTTAATAATATTGGGGGAGTAGATGCCTTTTAAAGGTGCAGATATTACAATTTTTTTTTTTACAATAAATGTAAATATCAAAGCTGATTGAACACTGATGAGAATATTGTTTCAGAATAAATTACCAAAAAAACCCAAAAAAATCCGGACAAGCAACTTTTAAGTCAATGACAGATTTACTTGTCCGAAGGACAAGCGTATGAAAAGGCTTTAATGTCGAGCCCTCCCTATAGCAATGTCATCAGGATACACATACACCGGTAGGCAGTGGCCCACCTTACCGGGTGACCACGTCGCGGTCCACCAGTCCAGAATTTATAGTTTACCCACCTCTTTTTTTACCACTACACCTCTGACGACAACGGTGTTTTGGGTGCTTGAAAACGTGTTTCAAAGTGTTTCAAAGTGCAAGTTTTTGAAAACGGCCTCTGTGTAAACAAAAAAAACGTGAATCTCTGAAGACGATGATATCTACTCTTGTATCTTCCGATGTTCGCATAATTCCCTACTATATTTTAGGCTGAAAACAATATGTGCTAAAATAACTATGTCCGAATTCACAGTATTCATAACAGAGGCAAAAAGTTTCTGGATGTCCTACTATTTCTATACGCTGAACACTTTACTATCCCATAATGCCACAGTAGAGGATTGGGGAATGGCTGTGAAGAAGCAATGACGTAACTGACATAATAATGACAACATGGAGAATGCAGTACGTCCAGTTTACCTTCATACTATACACATTCATACTATATAGATTATAGAACATACTTTTTTTAGCAGTCATGAAGTACTTATTCTAAATAACTACCTACTCAAGAGAGTGTGTGATTCTGGGTGCTGCAGAAGTGTGTGAAATTGTGCTGAATGAGTGAAAGAATGAATATGACTTGATTGAGAGAGTATGGTTTGTCTTCAGATTTTTTTTTTTTTTTTTTAAGACAGAGAGGAAAATGTGCTCTTTTGTTCTTTAGAGGTTTTTTTTTTGTTCTTTTAGTTTTATATTGAGAGAAGTTTAAGATTTGTGTTTAGCCTTTGACAAGGCTATTTGGTGCCCTCCAGTGGAATCATATTTCATACATTTCTTGGGATTTATTAGAATGTCAGGGTGGAAAAATGTATTTCAGTTAACGTAAACATTATCGTTATAATTTGCCTAGATTTTTTCTTTTAATGGTATATAATAATAAACTTCTCCACTGAACTCTGACCACTCTAATACTTGCATGACACATCTGGTTCTTTCTTAGGCTTTTTCTGCATTGGGCAATAGGCAGTCTAAAAAGGAATGCGGTCAGTATTTATGTGACAAAAATAGCTAGTTATTATTGGTGTCTTTACACAATAATCACATGGAAAATGCATTTATAACTGTTCTTAGAATATGCCCCATTTGAACTTTTGACCAGCATGAAACTTGTAAAAAATGCCGCTTCATGTTAGTTTAAAGGCACAGGTCAATTCTTACGCAACGTGACCTGTTTGTTTAGCTTTACATTTAAAGAATGATTCACAAAAAACACCTCCACACTGGTTTACTCCTCCTAGTGAAGTTTAACTTTGAAGGTTAAAAAAAAATTAATTATCAGGCCCACACTGATGCACAAAGATAATACTTTGTATTAGAAGCATATCCAATAGTAAAGAAGATGATGAAGGTTCTTACACATGCATTCAGGAATCTGTTTAGAAAAACCATCTACTGTAAAACAGCTTGCATTCCTCTATGAATCATTCTACCCTCATATATGGGCGTCAAGTCAAACAAATACCTTTCAGGTTTGTGTGTCTTTAGATCGTATTTCCATGATAGATTCTTGAATTTGAGTGTTAGCAAATTAAAATGCAGAATTGTCATATGAAGATCTTGGAATACTTCTCACCTCTGCAATAAGGTCTCCATTCTCTGCATGGACTTGAGCTATTGCTCCGATGTCCTTACACTGGGAGAATGCAGCATAGAGCTCATGGTCACACAGCATGAAGACGTCTTTGTATGCCATGAACATCTTAAAAGAGTTGACACCTTTTTCACAAACAAGAGTCTCCATTTCCTTCTTGACCTAAAGAAAGTCCCATATTTATATGTTAATCTAGATAGATAGATCATATCATTTTAAAAACTGATTTCTGTTAAAAATATATATTTTATTATTTTTTTGTACAATTTTTTATTAGACAAATGACCTATAGTGCAACTTTCATAACAAATATTCATACACTCACCTAAAGGATTATTAGGAACACCATACTAATACTGTGTTTAACCCCCTTTCGCCTTCAGAACTGGCTTAATTCTACGTGGCATTGATTCAACAAGGTGCTGAAAGCATTCTTTAGAAATTTTGGCCCATATTGATAGGATAGCATCTTGCAGTTGATGGAGATTTGTGGGATGCACATCCAGGGCACGAAGCTCCCGTTCCACCACATCCCAAAGATGCTCTATTGGGTTGAGATCTGGTGACTGTGGGGGGCCATTTTAGTACAGTGAACTCATTGTCATGTTCAAGAAACCAATTTGAAATGATTCGAGCTTTGACATGGTGCATTATCCTGCTGGAAGTAGTCATCAGAGGATGGGTACATGGTGGCCACAAGGGATGGACATGGTCAGAAACAATGCTCAGGTAGGCCGTGGCATTTAAACGATGCCCAATTGGCACTAAGGGGCCTAAAGTGTGCCAAGAAAACATCCCCTACACCATTACACCACCACCACCGGCCTGCACAGTGGTAACAAGGCATGATGGATCCATGTTCTCATTCTGTTTATGCCAAATTCTGACTCTACCATCTGAATGTCTCAACAGAAATCAAGACTCATCAGACAAGGCAACATTTTTCCAGTCTTCAAATGTCCAATTTTGGTGAGGTCTTGCAAATTGTAGCCTCTTTTTCCTATTTGTAGTGGAGATGAGTGGTACCCGCTGGGGTCTTCTGCTGTTGTACCCCATCCGCCTCAAGGTTGTGCGTGTTGTGGCTTCACAAATGCTTTGCTGCATACCTGGGTTGTAACGAGTGGTTATTTCAGTCAAAGTTGCTCTTCTATCAGCTTGAATCAGTCGGCCCTTTCTCCTCTGACCTCTAGCATCAACAAGGCATTTTCGCCCACAGGACTGCCGCATACTGGATGTTTTTCCCTTTTCACACCATTCTTTGTAAACCCTAGAAATGGTTGTGCGTGAAAATCCCAGTAACTGAGCAGATTGTGAAATACTCAGACCGGCCCGTCTGGCACCAACAACCATGCCACGCTCAAAATTGCTTAAATCACCTTTCTTTCCCATTCTGACATTCAGTAGGGAGTTCAGGAGATTGTCTTGACCAGGACCACACCCCTAAATGCATTGAAGCAACTGCCATGTGATTGGTTGATTAGATAATTGCATTAATGAGAAATTGAACAGGTGTTCCTAATAATCCTTTGGGTGAGTGTATATAAATATTATATAATATTACATTTGCATTCAGCAGACACTTTTATCCAAAAACAAATATAAATACAATCTCCTTACAAATAAGGAGAGCAATATAATCAACCAAACCAACAATAGGCCAACATATGTAAGTGCAGTGACAAGTCTGTAAAATGTAAAAATTTAGTAGCCATACAGTGTCATCCCACCAGGTTACAGCCATATGAAGGGAGTAATCGCAGCAGACTTTGGGGTCCGCTGTTCTTCTCCACCGCTCATAGGCTTCCAGGAGTGAACACCCCTTCTGAGGGATCACAAAGTCCAATATCATGGTCGTGCCTCCTGCGACTGCGGCCTGTGGACACATGTCATTATGCAGCGATGTAAAACAACATCAGCGTGTTTCTGAAACACACCGTTACAAATTAACTCTCTGGTATCATCCAAATCACTTCGGGTGATAACCTTTGTCCCTTACCCATAATTATGTATAACTGTCCTCTTTATATGTCATTGTGTTGTTTTGTTTTATTTATTACTTACCAGAATGGTAATGCACCAGATTCTTCTGGGATATTTACCACTTTTTTAAGTTGTACATTAAAATAATTTAAAACCATTAAAGTTGGTTCTATTCACTGACATAATAACACTATTAAGTGTGTACTAGTATACACTAAACTGTATACTAACACTATAGTACAGACTAACACTTATAAATAAAAGGAAATACTTTAAACTATTATTACATTTGTTGATTTATTTTAATGATCGAATAAATATAAATTAATAATTAAAAAATGAAGATGATTTATTCAAATGACTCTTTAGGAACAATAATGGATGCACAAAACATATTTCATGGGTTGTATTTACCTTGGTACCTATATGAAAGTCATCCACAGCTGTGGTGCCCATGAACGACAGCTCCATGTGTGTATGCGTGTCTATTCCACCCGGCAGCACGAGTCTGTCTGTGGCATCAATGACCCGTGTTCCAGCTGCTACCTGCAGATCTGAGCCAACTGCACTGATAACTCCATCTTCAATATACACGTCTGCCATCACAGAGAAATCCTCATTTACCACCTTCCCTCCTTTAATCAAGGTTGTCATATTTTCCATTGACTTACTAACTAATGCACAAATGGTTAAAAAGAGTCCTAATTATGTTCTATAGATGTAGTTTTTGTTTTCAGTACACAAGCACAGTCAGAAGCATTAATCAGTGTGTCTATCAATGTTGAATTGGAAGAGTGATCTGCAAGACTGAAGGGCTGTGTCTCTAGAAGTTTTTTTTTTACTTCCCGCCCATTTCATTGCGAAACGACTGTCCAGCCTGTTTCTGACATAATGAGCATGATTTATCTGAGCTCGTTTTAATGAACAAGTGTTCCCAGAACCCATGTATATAATCTTATTCGTATTCATAATCTTTATGTTGACCAAAAAGTGTCAGAATATCTAATAAACTTTAAATGTAATTCAGGCCATGTCCACACGGACACGGGTATTTTTATAACCGGAGTTTTTCCTCCAGCGTTTTTAAAAAAAATCCCGTCCACATGAAAACACAAAAACACGCTATCAAGCGCGGTCAAGAGCATGCCACGCCAGCAGGCGGCGAAATAACCCTAACCGTAAAGCCACGTTGGCCAATCAGAAGCCTAACAAAAAGTTATTACCGGTTCCGGTAGGCGCAAATCTGACGTCAAACACAGCGGATAACGGCGCACGCTCTGACGTCGCAAGGCAAAAACCCCGGTTTCACTGTCTACACGACAACACGTAACCGGCGTTTCTGAAAATACTCACCCTCAGCAGGGGTTTTCAAAAATGTTCGGTTTCAGTGCGTTTTCGTGTGGACGAACGGCCGAACCGCGTTAAAAAAGTCCCGGTTTTAAAAATACCCGTGTCCGTGTGGACGGGGCCTCAATCACGTCTTGTTGCGAAACCTCTCCGCCTGTTTAGAACAAGATCATCATGGTTACGTATGTAACCCTAGTTCCCTTTCGTAGTCACTACGAGTTACGTCGTGACGACGAATGGGGTTTCTCTTAGAAAGCCTATCAACTTTGAGTATTACTAAATGAGCCAATGGCAAAGAAATGCCATGGATCTGCGATTTTGCAAAGCGTAGCTCTGCCCCACCTCGTGGGTATACAAGGAAGTACGCTGGCAACATGCAGATATGTTTTTGCTTCAGAGCCAAGAGGTCCTCTTCACTCTTGCAGCCTATTCTCTGACTATCTTCGAGAATCTTCTAGACGAGCAGCTTCCAGTCGGTGTTGGTGTGACGTGACGGCGTGTTCCAGCGAGTTTCACATTCCTGCCTGCTGATTCTGCTCAGTGGTCTGTGTTTCCCCCCCGGGCGCTTCAGCACTGCTGCGAGCTTTCCTCTCATAAAAAGAGCTTGCATGTGGCATGTCTTTTTAAAGACGTTCAGCCCGTGTATTTCTGGGTGCGGTAGTCTGATTGATTCAGCTGATGAAATTATGTCTATCTCCGCATGAGGATTCGGCTGTGCCACCACCTTTGGGTGTGCCAGCATTGCCCGAGTCTGATCCAGAGTTGACAGCTATGCTTTCCCGGTCGACCGCGAGTATCGGGCTTGTGTGGAACCTTCCGTCATGTCCCGAGCGCTCAAGGCTGGGCGACCCCAATTCCTTTCTACCCGGACTTGCATGTCAAGTCAAGTCAAGTCAAGTCATCCTCATTTATATAGCGCTTTTAACAATGTAGATTGTTTCAAAGCAGCTTTACAGAGATAAACATATAATTTAAGGTAACAGAGATTGGTTTGGTTTTATAGTGGTTCTTCAATAAAGTTATTTCCAGCTAAAGTTAGTTTTGATGGATTCAATTCCGTCGAAATTATCATTTGTTTTAAAATTAGGGGCCGATAAGACGACACTCTCCTAAAAATACTTTAAACGCGAACCTGTGATAAACGCTGATGGCGTTCACATTCGCATTAAGAACTGATTCTATAGTTATGTGCGTTTGAATATATGTGCACAGGTTTGTAATTCCTACAAACCATGCCTAAACAAACTATTTGTCTTGCCTATAAATTTGATGCAGAATTTTATTTTATTTTATCACTTCGGGTTGGTATGCGAACCAAAATTTCCACAACTCTTTATCTGGTATAGGGATCCTCCACAGGGAGAGACTAGTTGGCACTTCAGCACTGCGTTGTCATCGGGTCCAGAAGAAGGTCCTTCGTCAGATCTGGAAACATGAAGAGGTCATGAGATCGTGGGAGTGTCCTTTGACTTTTTGCGACTGCTCAGCGCCCTCTTCCACCTTCTCTGGCCTAGCACAGGCCTCAGCCAAGGGTACAAAGGGTACCACCTGGCGTGGCGACCCTAAGTACCCCTCCAATGCCTGTACTGTAGGTTTCTGTCTCCTCTGGTGGCAAGACCTATAGAGCTGCAGGGCAGGATGCCGCCTCACAGCATGCGATGGCCATCCTTCAGGTCTACCAGCCAGGGTGCTCACTGACATGCACGAGGGTAGGGCTGATTCAGGGCTCATCCAAGAGCTGTGTGCCGCCACCGACCTCGCTCTACGAGTGACGAAGGTGACCGCAAGCTCCCTGGGTCAGGTGATGTCCACATGCGTGGTCAGACATCTCTGGCTTAACCTGGTTGATGTGCGCGAGGTTGAGCGAACCCGCTTTCTCAACTCCCTCATATCCCAGGCTGGCCTCTTCGCCGGCGCGGTCGAGGATTCTGCTCAACAGTTCTCGGTAGCCCAGAAGCAGACTGAGGCGATTAAACATGTTCTGACATGTTACAGGCAGCTCAGAGATGTGTTGCAGTTCTTTCCAAGAATTGGTTGCAGGGCCACTCCTTCCCCCTGTGGAGGGCCGGGGGAGAACCTCTTCTTCCAAAGAACTGACTTTCCCATCTCTGAGCCCCCAGAGGGCGTGGATGGCAGTGCACACCGCTTACAAGCCTCGCCACTCTCGTCCCCCTCTGTCGCCAGACCCGTGACAGAGAAGGCCCCCGTGGAACGCTGGTCCTTCTCTGGCCTCCTTTGTCAGGATTCGGCATATGACCGTGCCCCCACACCGGGATGCATCGCTCCCCACTTCTGGGCCGGTCATTCCACCTTGCTGCCCCATCGTGGGTACGTCTGTGGTTCACGTGACCCCCGCTGGTTCAGTTTTTGGAGCTTCCAATCTGTCCCGCTGGCTCACGAGAACCATCAGGCTCGGCTATGCGATACAGTTCGCACTGTCTCCTCCCCGCTTCAGGGGAGTCTGCTTCACTATGGTCGGAGGCAATGCCCCTGGTCGGTGGCAAAGCGGAGGTCGCCACCCTACTGGCAAAGGGTGCGATCGAGACTGTCCCTCCAGCTGAAATGAGGTCCAGCTTCTACAGCCCCTGCTTCATTGTACCCAAGAAAACCGGTGGGTTACGACCAATCCTCGACCTGCGGGTCTTAAACCGATCCTGTCTCAGGCTTCAGTTGAAGATGCTCACGGCCAACACATTTTCGAATGTGTATATATATATATCCGCCTTTGACGTTTCATCACATCCATTGGACTGATTCCATACGTGCTTCACGACGCAATCACGCAGGGGCGTTCCCACATCATTTCGACGCAGCGCGAGTTCCCTTGAAAGGGAAATTAAAATGAATGATAATTTTAGTAATTTTTTAAAAGATATTATAATAATTAATTAATAAATAATAGGGATCTTGAGTCTTTATTAATAAAGTAGGCCTATAGGCTATCTTTATATAAAAATATATACAAAATGTTTTAGTGCATCTACAGTAATAGACACGTGATTCAAATATATATTATACAATAATCATAACCATAATTAATCTAGGCGAATTAAATTAAATAAACAGATTCAACAAAATTAAGTATGGTAATCTGTCTAAATGGTGACCATAATACCAATGCTATTGAAAAAAAGGAAGAATGAAAGAAATTAAAATTATAATGATTCTAAAAGAAACAGTTGATGGCAAGTGTCTTTCAGCAAAGAAGAACGAACAAGAAACTATGTGTGTTGTAATCTACTACATGTTGAAATTTGTTTTAAAATGTCCAACATTTTTTGTTGCAGTTAAACCTTCCCACACAAGGTGGTGCCATTGTTGTGTGTGCTCTAAAATGTATCACTGCAGCCTGGAGTCCTTCAAGTGGGACGAACTTGAACTTTAAAGTAACCTTCTGCCCCGGGTAGAATCTTGATCTTGATATTTGCAAGCTGTAATATCATCACATCAGAATAATTTAAAGAGATACATTATGCAAAAATTGGAACTATGATCACAGTAAAAGTTTTTGGTACAGTGCTATCAACTTGATCTGCAATGTGCTCATCTTCGTAGAAACGATAAAGGATACTTGATCAGACATGCTCTTTCAGCTGTTTTGAAAGGCAAATTTGGCTCGATCTATGCTGCAGGTTAAGATCGTTTTACAACATTGTCTCAAAGCATCCAAATGAGAAATGAATCCTAATTTGAATAGATACAAGTTTAAAAGCAGAGGTAAGACCCTTATCTAATAGTGTCTCTATGAACTGACATGGAGTCCTTATAACCTGACATGACCAGTTCGAGAAATTGACCTATACCCCCATTTGCATATTTATTTTGTGAGTATTCAAATGTGAGCAAATTTGAGTTGCAAAAAATAATAATTTTTTTTTAAAATAATTTGCCTCACTTAATTATTCTGCTGTCTACTTGCCTCACTTTGGAACAGATATAGACCAAAAACCACGCCTCTGTAAATCAGGTGCATAGTGATTTCACACTGTTATACTGTCATTCTACAGGTGTTCCAGCCATGGCACTGTATATCACTCTGGGTCTCATCACTGTTTCTTTCTCCACAGGTGTGTGTATTTCTTTTTATGATTCTTACTTCTTACTTAAATTACTACATTTCTGTATTAATGAACAGACAGTTCACAATGAGATTAAAATATGCTTTCATGCTGATACATAAAACAAATGCCTTTTTATTTGTTTTACTATATGACATTCTCTTTATATTTCAGTATTCGCTCTGAGATGCTACAAGTGCAAATACAATTCATCATGCAAGGAAAATCTAAAAAAATGTCCTCTTCAATGTGGCTCCATCACCATACAACAGTAAGCACTGCATGATTTTGAAAATGATTAAAGAGGTTTATTAGTCAATCTTTGTGTTTTAAATGTTTTTTTTTTTTTGTAGATGGCAATACATTAGATAGCAGTGAGAAGAACTGCACAGATCCTGCCCTGTGTGTTACTGACACCATAATTTGGGACAAAACGAAACAACCTTAAATCCCCAATGTTGTGACACAAACCTCTGCAACACTGAAGAGGCACCAGGTACATGAGCATATAAGAGAGTTTCTTTTTCAGATATTTTACAATGATGGGATTCCATATTTTGATTTATTTTAGTGTATTAATTTAATAGCAGTGATATGTTAGCAAAGTCTCAATTTAGGTTTTGATTATTGCATTAACTACTCTTATTCATTCTTTCATATCATATAGCTTTTCTGCGATATACCAATGGGCTGATGTGTTACACCTGTGACATATTAAATAAAGACTGCTCAAACATTGTGACTTGTTCAGGTGACCAGAAAAAGTGCTTCAGAAAAGGTGATTACAGTCTCCACACACAATCTGCAGTGATTTTCTGCATGAACAGAACTGCTCCTTCTAAATACTCTTGTTTTAGTATTTCCCCCCTTGTGTATTCCATAACATCTCTTTCTTTTTTTCCAGTTGACATTATTGGTATGAATACGGGGTCTATATCTGGTACTCAGACGACATGCTGTGAGGGAATCCTGTGTAACAGCGGTCAGGGCTTGAAACAGAGTCTCTTCCTGCTGCTGGTGACGCGTCTCTCCCTCCTTTTCCTCTGAGATGTGTCCTGTTTTTGGTTCTCCGGACTATTTGTGATTTATTAACATACAGTAAGACTCTGTTGTAATAGAGGGAGTATGTACTGAAGTATGCATGTTGGTGCCTTCTCTTTTTACGTTGTGTTCTGGTTTTGGTGAAGGAAAACTTTCTTGGTTAAATGCAGGATATTATTTTATTTTATTAATTACTTTACTCAAATATATCCAGCTTTATTTAAAATTAAGATGTCTTTTATTCAGGAGGGGATAGATGGATTGAACACCTAATTAAAGTAAGTATAATTTATAACACTAAATTGCTTGATCTATCTATGATAATTATCTTTACTTCTATATTGTTTATGTGTTCCTTTAAATACAATCAATTTTATTACCATGTTGTTAATTTGATAAAACTAAAACACTTTTTACTTTGACCAATTTTTACTTTTTAAAATGCCTCTTTTCATTTTTTTATGAAATCATTTTTTTATCATTTTTTTTTCTTTTCATTTTTTTTACTCTTCTTCCAGAACTTGTCAAACTTAAATTTGAAAATCCATCATAAAAATATGAATTATATCATGTTTCAGACGTTTATGATCGAAACGAAGAGTGAAATAAATAATTTTGAAACCATTGAAAAAAATGGTCATGTGTAAAGATTACCAACCCGGAAAATCAGAATGAATATTCAAATGACACTTCTTCTTGTAATTTCCGACAGGCTAGACGCAGCTATGGCTCAATAAATAAAAAAATAAATAAAAGCAGCTATGTCGTATTGCTGCCCGCACACTAACTATCATAGTAGCCTGTGAGATTAGAATATAAGTGTGTCCATGCCAAAAGTCCATGGATGGTCATTTTACGCATGAAAGACCCTCGACTGGCCTAGGCCTACTTTTCGTTCCAATAAGGTAGGAAATTAAACGCGACACAGATTTATACAACACGAGTTAGGGAAAATAAGTGATCTCGGAGCTTTATACAACGGATGCCATTGAAAACAAGGTAAGTAGCCTAACGTTATAGCCCTCACAGACTTCCTTTCATACCAGTCATGAATAAGGTGGTTTATAGGTTAATTTATGTTTATAAGTCTATGTCTCGTTGATTTACAGTATTGACAAGTGTTCTGTATGTGATCGGAGAAATTATAACGTGTTGACTATTTTAACTTAAGATATCGAGGGTATAGGCTATACTACTAGGCCTTTTATTTGTGTACATCAGAATATAGTTCTCACAAAATATATATAAGCTATATATAAAAATCAAACCTGCTGTGTTTTTTAATTGGTTCCATCAACATTAATTATTTACCTTTTAAAATCTTTAAAGTATTTTTGTATGACCACACTGGGGTGCTGTTTATCCTGGTAAATGAGTCATGTTGTGTTCAGCTCTTAGTGATAAGTCATTCTATGCAGTTTCTTTTGAAGTCTGTAAGTTTTAAAAATGTGATATTTGCTTTTGTTGTAATTTAATGACCTATAACACCAACTTTATTAATTATGACTCGATTATTTAAACACAATGGCAAGCACATTAACAGGATGGGAAAAGAGCTAAAGCCATTGATCAGTGAGGGATTGGGTTTACATGAGGGTGTCAATGGCTGTTTAAAATTGATGACATGGGAAAAGCTATACATTTATTACCAGATTTGTTTAGCATATTTTGTTTTAAACAGTTTGATTAAAACAAGAGAGATGTTTGTTTATTTACTTATTTATTTATGGGGAAAAGAAGACACTTTTTTTATGTTCAATAAAAAAATAGAGGCTAGTGCAGCACATGGATAACATCCTCAAACCAAAATATTATTTATAAATATTTCAAATGTTCACGTGTGCTTAATTATGATATGACGATACTAACTAATATGATTTCCATCTTTAAAGTGTCTCGGTTTAATATTCCATCCAATATATTAAGATCTAAATGCATTTATATATATACAGGTATGTGAGCTATACCACTGCTTTTTTCTCATGCTCGGTCAGGGGGAATTATTCTTAAGGATTTCAGGCCATTTCATGTCATGTGTCTTTAGGCTATAGTTGCACCAAAAAAAGTTTCATCCAGTTTTGTTGATACTGTATTCATTGGTTAATTTGCAATGGGAACATTGTTTTAACTTGCGGTGATGTGATGGAGTGCATGAATAATGACTATAATGATTTATTTGGTTGTTGTTGGTTCCGTTGGGTCTTTTTGTTGTTGCACAGGAATATCCTCAGAGCTGTGAATTGCATCAGCCGGTTCAGGGAAAGTCTTTTCACTGTCACAGCATCTTGTGCAGCTTACTTTGTCTTTGCTGCGTTAAAAAATAGAAAACTGACATGCACGAGAGACACAAAGATGCATGTGCTGGAAAGATAAGCAAGCCTTTAGGGTTTATAAGTACCTAACCTCTCTCTGTCTCTCTCTTTATCTTTATTTTTTCTCTCACTCATTTTCTCCCTCACACACATACACACGCCGAACAATTCTGCATGCCTTAAGAGGATTTACAGGGTGATTTGAAGTGTAATCAGAGTATGAAATATTAAGAAAGCCAGGGCATCTATACACTGCGCCTCTGCAGACAGGGATAAGAATTTACTTTCGCTTGTCAAGTCTAGAAGAGTTCAGAAAGTGTTGTTTGTTTATCGAAGCAACTGCGTTCATAGAACATGATCATCAACTGCCACATGTGACTGACACCTTTGCTGTTAAGAAAGTATCTTTCATATTATGAACATTGCATATGATCTTGCTCATTATTTCTATCATATGCTTACAGTATGTTGCTGGAAATAGTAAGAGTTTGTGAAAGTTGCTCTGGATAAAGGCATGCGCTAAATTAATTGCACATTTATTTATTAGCATATAAATGAATGAATAAATTAGTGATGTTACGTTAGTGAACGAATCTTTTAGGTAAACGCTCCAGTAGTATGTTCCTGCACAACCGGAGGCTGCAGTTCTAGGGCCGCAGTTCCAGGACATTTCGTTCGTGAATGAAATTAATGAGAGTACCGGCTAGATCGGTTTTAGCATGTGATTCAATCTCATTCAGCAATCAGCAAAAAGCGGATGCAAAGTAGCCTGGCAGGCCAGACCCACATCAAGATGTTAGGTCTGGGAACTCACCATTGGCATGCCTCAATCCGAGGGGCGGGATAAACGGTTGTCTTTCAAATTCCCTCGGCACGCATTAGGACAGCGCTACAACCAACCAGAGCAATGAAAAGTTGTGGCTGAGTGAGTCCAATGCGTTTTCCCACCAGCGGAGCTAGTTGATATATTAAACTTTTGCCTTATCCGGTCGGCAAAACTCAGAACTCCATTTTTTTAAGAATGACTTTAGTAATACGAAGAAATTGTCACTGAATGAATTAGTAAACGAATCTGAACATATACTTTCGGTGAACGAACTGAAAATGAACGAATCTCTGGAAAGAATAAAAATTTCCACCACTAGAATGAATGAATGAATATACAGTATATATCTAGTTCAATCATGAAACTCTAGAGTGCGCAGGCTGATAGGTCCCAAGCAATCACATCATTACCGCATGGCACAATCTGATTGGCCTCTGCTGATTCATTAGACTGGTTACTCAAAATTGAAATAGTCTGGTTCAGTGTTTGCTGTAAGCTAGTCTTGCAGTGCGCTATTAGAGTTCCTCTGAAACCCTCCACCTCCCCCAGCTCCACCTGCCTAGATCTGTTACTGGATTTATGTACTTTATTATTTATGCAACACAGCATATCTTACATGCTCACTGACTGCAGTATGTCTGTGTATACTATCTATTAGCACTAGCAAGTCCATACTTGCTCTGCAGCAGCAGTGTAGCAGATCTAGTTCGTCAAGACCAAATACTTTAACATTGCCATATTCAATAACATGCTTAAAGGGTTAGTTCACCCAAAAATGAAAATTATGTCAGTAATTACTCACCCTCATGTTGTTCCAGCCCCGTAAGACTTTCGTTCATCTTCGGAACACAAATGAAGATATTTTTGATTAAATCTGAGAGCTGGTTCACTCCTCCATAGGCTTCTAAGGAATTGAAACTTCACACCCCCGAAAAGTCATTAAAGACATCGTTAAAATAGTCCAAGTGACTACAGTGGCTAGATCTTAAGTTTATCAAGCGACGAGAATACTTTTTGATTGCAAAAAACAAACAAACATAAATAATGACTTTATTCAAGTATTCATTTCCACCTCTGTCGGCCTCGAGATTTCACTTAGTATAATTTCGTAACGCTTCCGGTTGAACGTCACACACATCACCAGCATCGGCCAATAGTGAGCCTACGTGTGACGTATAACACAGAAGCGCTGCGCTGATACACTACGTGAAATCTCGAGGCCGAAAGAGGTGGACATGAATACTTGAATAAAGTTGTTATTTTTGTTTGTTTTTTTGCGCTTAAAAAGTATACTTGTCGCTTGATAAAATTACGATTGAGCCACTGTCTTTTCGGGGCTGTCAAGTTTCAATCCCTTAGAAGCCTATGGAGGAGTGATCCAGCTCTCAGATTTAATCAAAAATATCTTCATTTGTGTTCCGAAGATGAACAAAAGTCTTACGGGGTTGGAACAACATGAGGGTGAGTAATTACTGACAGAATTTTCATTTTGGGGTGAACTAACTCTTTAAACTATTCAGAGAGTTGTCATGATTGAAATATATTCACTGTCAAGTCAAAAGCTTGAAATAATTAAGATTTAATGTCTATGAAAGAAGTCTCTTATGCTCACCTCATTTATTTGATACAATATAGTTAAAACCGTAATATTGTGAAATATTATTACAGTTTAAAACAACTATGTTCTATTTGAATATATTTTAAAATGTAATTTATTACTATGATGCAAATTTGAATTTTTTGATCCTTCATAAATCATTCTTGTATTTTTGATCCAATAAATGCAGCCTTGGTGAGCATAAAAGACTTCTTTCAAAAACATATAAAATCATAATTATTCCAAAAAAAAAAAAAAAAAAAAAAAAAAAAAAAATATATATATATATATATATATATATATATATATATATATATATATATATATATATATATATATATATATTGGAATAATTATTATAATTATTGGAATATTCCAAATTCAGCCCATGCAAACCTGGCAAATCTGAACTTTACAGATCAAATAGGTCTAGCACTTTTACTGAATAATAATATATGATGAACAAACAAAAATTTACATTTCCAGTATTCTTGTCCCGTAGACTTCCATTAAAGTGTATTATTTACTATACATATTTCCTTTTATTTTCAAAAACCGATGGACAGTACAACATTATTAGCCTATCTCTGTCTGTCTAACATGAAATGCTTTTAAAACATTAGCTAAAAAGGAAGGCAGAGCAAGTTATTATGATAAAAGATTATGATTTTTTAAAATAAATTTAAAGTAATATGATTAATTCACAGTAAGACCACAAATGTACATTAATAAAGTAAACAGAGTTTATTTTGATTGACTATTTCCATGTTCACTTTAAATTGTATTTAACCTGGAACATTCCTTCAATGAAGTACTATGTGAATACATGAGTGCCAGCAGATGGCAATATTTATCTGTATTACAGAGGATTTAGAGAGTAAGGCTCAATCCTAACCATCCTTACACTTACACAAAATACTCAAATGGTAAGACAATATATATCTGATTTTTTAATGGTCAACTGCTATTTTAGATATAACCCATGCTGTTAATACATGAATGAACTAGTTAAAGCTTCTACAACTACATGTAGGTCTCTATTTGCCATTGAAATCACACGTTGTTATATACCCTTTTAACAACAATTATGTTATATTTTCATTGGTTCTTCGTTGCTGGGTTTTAATGTGCTGTAATGTGCACGAGTAAATCAAAACAACACAGCATGTGTTCATATGCAGAGGTAAATTGAAGCATGTTTGTGCTGTATGTGTCTCGAATGTCGCAGGATTTGAATATGTCACAAAGTGGCATGTCAAGCACCAGTGCAGAGACTCAGAGAATGTAAAGCTTCCAACAATGGGAGGCGGAAAATGTGAAGGGGAACAATTAAATTACGCCTTGCATGAAGTTTGCTTTTCATTTTGTGAGGCAAATTTAGTGCCATGCTTAATCATTATGCTGTCGAACACGATTTGCAAAAATATTCAAGAGCTTTGCGTGCCTCACTGCCCTTTCTGTATTGAAAAATAATGGGGCTCTATCCAATTAAAAACTGCATTTAAATCAAGAAAGTATTACATGCTCTTTAACAGTATCTCTCCGCTGAAGCTTTTCAGATGCTGACTGTATGCACAAGAAGGACTCTAGCGGACCTGTGTTTCTCTCAGGGTGTGTTATTGTGCTGGGTTTTGTCTTATGATTGAGAACGAAGCTGTGGATATCTTTATAAGGAAATATAAGGAAAGGTCACTTGTACAGGTGAATTTTATAGCAGAGGTTCTCAACTGGTTTTGCTTCAGGACCCAGATTTTACTCACAGTACCTTTTTTATAATCCTCCTTTCAAAAGCAAACATTTACGATGTATATGGGAACTGCATATGCCCAACAAATAGGCAAGATTATTAACATAGCATGGGCTAAACAGAAAAATGAATACCCTTTCTGTCTAAATATCTTTTATGTTTTCCAATGCACCACACAAACAATGTGGTTGCAATTGAACCTTTTTTAACGTCACACACACACACACACACACACCACACACACACACACACACACACACACACACACACACACACACACACACACACAACACACCACACACACACAACACACACCAACACACACACACACACACACACACACACACACACACACACACACACAACACACACACACACACACACACACACACACACACACATGTAACTTAACTTACAATAATTTGTAGTCACATGACCTGTTCATGCACAGCTTCTACCAAGTGAAAGATGAAATTGCAAAAATTGCAAATTACAGTTTGATTGGATGCACAGCTTTTGATGTCTGTCAACAATGTCAAATATTATGGGAAGATATGGGAAAAATGTTCATAAAATGGATCAGCCATAATTATTTTGCAATGAAAACTATACAACCTAATATATATCGTTACTGGGTATACTGCATTTTACATTGTGCATTTTTTTTCATGAACAGACCTATACATTATTACCTAACAGTTGAGAACCACTGCTTTAGAGTCTATGTAATATAATAATAATTGGTTACGTTTATATAGCGCTTTTCTCTGCACTCAAAGCCTTTTACATATGGAAGAAAAAAAAGAACAAACAGTACTTGCAGGTTATATTTCAAGATCTTCTTTCAATACATCTCTTGGATATACATAGCAATTTTGTCTGGCATGCATCGATTTTTCATGTTGCATGTCTGGCAAAATATTATCAAATATTTGTATTCTTCTGTATGAAGAAACATTATCTATAAATGCACTTAACCCAATTTTACTGCTAATTTTTTTTTTTTTTTACAGTGCTCTAAATTACAGTCGATACATAAATGCATGTTCTCTATTTGATTACTAGCAGGCTCTACCTACTCTTTTTATTTTTAATCACACCCTACAAGCGTATTGCATGTTGTCTACTGTAATAATCTCATGACTGTTTACTTGTGCAATAACTATGAATTCTTACTATGTTCCTTCTCAGGAAGGCAGTATTTAGTGTTTTTGTACTGATTCCGTTGTTTGTCTGTTTCGTAATGACCAACAATGTACCTAATGTTTCATCTTATAGTGTTTTTGAAGAATGTGTGGTGAGTGGATTGTGAGACACTGTACCTTTAATCAGGCACATATTATTTTCCTAAAAATGTATCCTGCTTTGCCTGTATACAACCTGCATGTAAATCATAAAACATGCTTTTGGATTCTACCAGTTACAGTACGTCCTGTGAACCTTCTGAATCTGCTCTCGCCGGTGTAATTAAAAGATTTGCAAACACGCATCAGCCGATAATCGCACACAAACTGCTTGCTGCCGTCCCCAGCTGCATTACGTTCCAGAAATCATTTACTGCAGCAATCTGATGTTTATTTCGAATGAATAAATCTACTTACCACTGAAGGCATTAATTGATATTTTAATGCTATTCTTATAATTGAAGTTGCAGAAATCCAAGAACAAAAGACACAGTGAATACAAATACTGATCAGTGTAATACACACACACACACACACACACATTATTTCTATTATTGTCTCTCTGGTAAAATGAGCAATGCATCTCCATTTGCGTCTGGATGCACCAATGTTGAACGGCTAGATGGCATCATTGAGCAACTGAATAAGCTTTCTCTCTCTCTCTCTCTCTCTCTCTCTCTCTCTCTCTCTCTCTCTCTCTCTCTCTCTCTCTCTCTCTCTCTCTCTCTCTCTCTCTCTCTCTCTCTCTCTCCCTCTCTTCAAGTAATTTGAATTGTGCAGTTTTGCTTCAACCCAGATCTGTACATTTTATCCGCAAAGACAGATATTTGCAGGACCCTTGTGACATCCTCGCTTACAGATGCATTTCTGAAATACTTTAAATGGCAACGTTATAAAAGTAGAAGAGGATTGTGGGTCAATCGTCTTCTGAAATCATAGAGCAGCGCAATAACATCCTGTTTAGAACAGAAAGGCTGATATTTGCTCTTATCGGCCGAGAATCAAAGAGGACATTTTTCGTGTCTCAAGTTCTTCGTGATGTTAATATTCTCCTTTCACTGGAGGTAAAACATGACCTGGGCCAGCTCTACCCCAAATGTCACTGAGTTCAAGAAAAAGGATAAAAGCTGGAAGAGCTATTCTACGCTGGGAACTGGAGTTCCCATGCATCTGATTTAAAAAAAAAAAAATCATACTGAGTCAGTTATTTTTCATAGGTAAACATGTTCATTTTTTTAATCAAATCTGAATTAAACATTAGGAGGATCCAAAAATATCCAGAAATAATTAATTGCAAAAACTAAACAAATTATATTATCAGCATAACCATTATAAGTAGAAGTTGAGTGACTACAAAATGTATTTGGAATAGTGCTGTCAAATCGATTAATCGCATCTAACATACATGTTTGTAAATATAAATGTATATAAACACACACACAGACACAAAAATTTTTTTGTTCGATGCGATTAATCACGATTAGTTTAAGTAGCAGTTGAGTTGACCCCAGAATGTATTTGGACTAGGGCTGTCAAATCGATTAGTCACAATTAATCGCTTTTAACATAAGTTTGTAAATGTGTGTGTGTGTGTGTGTGTGTGTGTGTGTGTGTGTGGTGTGTGTGTGTGTATATATATCACACACACACACACACACACACACACACACACACACACACACACACACACACACACACACCAACACACACACACACACATACACAAACAACTTTTATGTAAGCTGCGATTAATCGATTTGACCGCACTTATTTGGATACTCAAGCTATAATTTAAAATGTCATTGCATTATAAAATGTCAAACCAAGTGGTATTTATTTAAAATTATTGTAAAAGCTTTTCAGTTAACGCATTGATTGCATTTGAAATGCAATACAGTTTGTGCATTTTTAAGTTTGTTTTAGATGTCCACATGATTTGTGGAGCAATTGTACATCCCGTTTTTTTCTTTCTTCAATGACAGCAGGACTTGGGTTGGCATGCCATTGACTCCACAAGACACGTTTATGCAAAACCCAATGATCCATGTTATTCCGTCATGTTGTGCTTCAATGGAAGCAACAAAATCTGACCTTTTACATGGTCAACGCCACTAATTTGCTAACATTTCATTAGTAACCTAGAAATTTTACATATTTTTTCTTAATTTCACCATATCTTTGTTTTAAATGTTGTTTGTTTTAAATGTCTGCTTAGGTCCAGGTTTGAATGGAAAAAAGAAAAGAGAAATCACAGATTTTTAATGTGATCTCATACATTTGGACCCCACTGCATGCAATATCTTATATGACACTGAAAACTTAATTTCACCGTCACAATGGTCTGAAACCTCTCTTCCCTATAAGCCCTATGGAACTCACAGGCATCATGGCAGCCAGCTCTTATCAGAGAGAACAATTACTGCCTCATCCGCTCTGACTATCAGTCCTGATGATCTGCACAGATTCAGTTGACAGCTAAATAAATATGTAAAGGTGCTGTGCTGGAGATCCTGCAGATAGTTACAAGCTCTCTGAGGAAAACTACAGCGCCAGAGGAGATGATAATGATTGTGAGAACGCACACTAAATTAATCTCTCTCTTATCGCTCCATCTTCAAGCTGATAAATGTGTTACGAGCGTGTGATTTTGTATGCCATTGTTTTGATAGCAAAAAAATACTACCAGGTTTGATGATATCTCTTAATATACATGCTGAAAAAGAGACAAATATTTGCAGTGATCAATTTTGCATTTTGTTTAATTTAATTTTGTGTTCCATGGAAGAAGGAAAGTCATATGGTGAGTCGTGCACACGAGTAAATGATGGCAAAATGTAAAATTTTTGGGTGAACTGTTCCTTTGAAACAGAAGTTGCGATATGCCTTTCTTCCCTATTGTGACGTATATTTGATTGAAACAGCTTCTTGAACAAGAAAAATGAAGGGTGGAACTTGATTTTGTCCATGATTGGATGGTTGTGGTTTGCTATTGGTTGATCTCATGTGAGTGATAGGTTGTCCCGCCCTCCCGCCAGTAAGCACGTCAAAAGAGAAGAGAGGAGAAGAGATGGGGGGGTCTTTAGAATCGACTGCAGGGAGGAGTTTGCGTTAAACAGGTTTGGGAAATAAAAAGCATATGTATTGGATTTAATAATAATTTAATCATTGGGCTACGCTACAGGCTGCACAGAGGACTGAGGACTGTGTTGCTCGCACTCGTGGACACGTAAAGAACAACAGACTGAACGTGCTTTTAGGCCCCGAAGAAGTTGTTTTTCGTTCTTCACTTAGAAGTAAAATGTTAGAAACACCTTTACAGCACATCACAACGCGTCCACACTGTAAATGCTCAACAAAAATGATAGCGGTGAGAAACCAACAGTTAAATGTAGGGTGGGTAATTTTCAGAGAGGCTAGCAATAGCGAGCTAGCTTTGATATCACAAGATCTCTTCAGAGTGTATACATTGCCGAGCCTCCTTCAAAACATGAACGCGTACAGCAGGGAGCAAACAAAAATTACCACGAGAGACGGCGTTAAACTACTTCATGTCTCAAAGCACATAACATTTCAATAATAATGAACACTTAATAAAAGCTAACACTTAAATGTAGCAATGACTCTTAACTTAGTGGTTGATATCAGGATGTGAAGAAACTTTCAACCAGCATAAATTTTTTTTTTTTTAAATCTGGAACAAATCACCTACCCTGCCTTTAAGAAAGCATCTGATCATAGCGATGGATATTTTGCGATTCACAGGCATCATGTTGATGTATGAGGTAATTAAAATTACACCACTATGATAGTTATGATAAAAATGATCTGGCTATGTGTGACCATAGTTTGAATTAATCCATTTTCTTTGCATGACACATCGACATTACAGAATAGCTCTTTTGGCATTATGCATTCATTTTATTTGTCATTGAATGGAAGAGAGGTTCTTGTGAGGATGGGTAACCACCATCACATCCTTTGGATTTTCCCCTGCAAAACCGACCCGAGTCCTTAAAAAAATAAAATAAAACGAGACCTTCCCCGACTTTGTCTATGAAAGCATGTAGACTGATTTTTACAAGTTTTGTTACAAACTGTTCATATATTGGTAATACAAAAAACAATCAATACATGGAAATTCTTACATATAGCCCATTTATTAATAATAACAATAGTAAAAATAACACAAGCATTATGTGCTTCCCTCTTTCAGCTTTACCAAAAGCCAGGACCTCAAAAATCAAAGGTTTCTCTAGAAAGTCTAGTAAGCTCTAATACTTTGGGTTGGCGCCTGCTCCCCATTTCCCAGCATGCTTTGAATCGTATAAGATCTTCTCAGCGTTGATATTAGCTGTGCTTTGGCGACACAATGAGTGAGCGAGACGGTCATGGGAGGGATCAGCGTTTTTCCACCCAAATAAAAGCAACGGAAAACAAAGCATCATCGCTATATTTAACCAAATCTGCAGCTTACTGCGACAAGCACATGATAATGATATCCTCTTAACACGCGTCGCCACTGAATGACAGCCAATGGCACTGAGGCAGCCAGCACAAGATGGTGTAAGAAAAACAGCTTCAACCACAGCGATGCTACAGTACCAACTTACAGGAATGTAGAAATGACTATAACGCCTGCTGTGAAGAATTATTCTACTGTTTGTATAGTTTACAGTTTCATTTACAGAAAAAAGTCATCCTTTTTTTCACTTTGAATGAAGGACAAATGTTAGTCTTACAATCTTAGAAAAAAATAGCAAAAATTGTACCAGTTAGCTAGTCTGTATCTCAGTGAAAAACTAAAAATGACTGATGTGAGATTATAAATATACAGAAATACATATAAAATGTATCTAAAATCAAATGGACTATTGTAGCTAATATTTGTTTGTGTGTGTGGTGCTTTTTAGATCATCACATCATTAGCTTAGCATCATGCTTATGGAAAACTATTGAAATCAACTGTAAATCAAATCTCTTGTGCAGTTTTTTTGTATGAATTGCTATTTGAGCAGCAAATCAGCATATTAGAATGATTTCTGAAGGATCGTGTGACACTAAAGACTAGTAATGATGCTGAAAATGCAGCTTTACCATCAGAGGAATAAATTGCATATCAAAATATATTCATATACAGGATATACAAAAATGTCTATTTATAAAAAATAATAATATTTATAATAAATGCATCTTTATAATAATATCAAATAAATGCAGCCTTGGTGAGCATAAGAGCTTTAATTTTAAAAACATTATAAAATCTCACTTTTGACCTTTATGTACATGAATTCAGGCTTAGACAGGGGTCTTCACTTCTGCGGCAACCATAACAAACTTCCAACAAACTTTTACTCAACATTACCTGAGACCCTTTTCTCCATCTCTAAAAATAGACTCCTCTTTCATAAGTGTCTTTTTGTTGTTCTGCCAAATCTTAATTAGCGATTAGTCAGAATTATTCTCAAACTGCTCGATTCTTGTGCAGAGCCGTAGATAGTGTGGTGTTTTAATTAAGCAGAGGTCAGATGTCTTAAGTCAGCAGGAGACGGGCGGAGTGACGCCATGGTTGGCGGGAACGCGCTTCAGGAAGAGTGTGACTTCACTGTCCCACATCAGTGCCCAGGATCTGTTATTCCAAAGAGTTTTTGGGAAGGAAAGGATAAAAGAATTGGTGAAGAAAGAGAATGAAAAAGTAGATAGATAGTGGTTAACGTGCTAAAACAACTAGCTTGAATTCCCATGGTGGTTCAGGCTGGATCATGCTGGTCTGGCTGGTGGAAAACATGGTCAAACAGTTCTTTTTTAGTATTATTTATACTATTGTATTATTTATTACTATTTTAAATTATGTTTTATTTTTATGTTTTCAGGTTTTATCTTTAATTTTGTGTTTTTGTTGTTTTTATTATTATTTTTTTTTTTTTCAGTTAGCTGCCATGGAGACATTTCTCATTTTTGTTTTAAGTTTTTCATATAATATGTATATTTTATTTCATCTTAACATGTTATTGTTTACAATAACAACACTGCTGGAAAAGCATAGTCATGCTGCTTACTTGCAAAAAAAGACCAAGTCTAGTGTGTCCATCAGGCTTCTCATGTCATGGAAGAGTATCCAAAATATAATCTATATTGACCAGGGTAGTTAGAAAGTACTGTAAATAAGCCACTAAATTTCTTCCAGAATCAATCCACCCATTGGCCAAACTGTTCAGATCAGATCACCCTTAAGGGTTAGTTCATGCAAAACAATTCTGTGATCTGTTACTCTCCCTCATGTAGTTCCAAATGCTTTTGTTCATCTTTAAGCCTCGTACCTTAAGCTTGCGTTATTCGTCAGCGTTTTTCAACGCGTTTTTTTGTGTTCACACCCAAGCGATTTTCGCTGACGATGAGCCGACATGCATATTCATTCCCTGACATTAGATGGCGCTTCATGTAAAACAGAAATACCCCGGTCCACGCGTGCAACTTTACACTTCTGACACTCGCTTGTCACTCAGAAGAAGAGAGCGTTTGTCGCGTTTTTCATATAGTTCTTTATTCTCGTTGGTGTCTCTTTATAAGACACCAACAAGACCAGCAGCTCTACATTCATCTGGCCTTGCATCTTCCTCGTCTTATTTCTTCGCGGCAGAGTGTAGACGCTGTATATCTTCTTCGCCGTTTCATATGTGTGCTCGGCAAGACCGTTTTGTGTTTGAGCGCCCCCAAGTTGTGTTTTACTGTAACTTCAGAAGCTCCAGACACGTGAGCAAAAGCGCCAATCTCATTGGTCGGATAGTTTCTGACGCGGCGCGTCAAACCAAAAAAACGAACCAGAGGCGTTTTTTACAAATTGTGGCTTTTACGCGTCGGTGTGCACACTCACATTGGCACCCATTGATTAGTCACGAGGCGTAAACGTCGGCGAATATCGCACGCGAAATTCATCCCGGTGTGAACAGGCCTTTAGAACACAAATGACGATATTTTAATGAAATCTGCAACATTTCTTTCCCTCTATTGAAAGTCTATTCTCCCAAAACTCTCGATGGTTCAAAATCGAAATCTATAAATCTATGTAAAATAAATCTATATGAATCGAGCAGTGTTCTCAAAAACACAAACACTTTATATGATGAACCAATTTAATTTAAGCTTTTATTCACATAACAGACTTTCAATGGAGGGATCGAAATCTCACTTATGGGTTTGGAACGACATGGGGTTGAGTAAATGATGATTGAATTTTCATTTTTGGTTGAACTATCCATATATCCATTCGATAATAAAACTTCTTGCTTGGTTTCATATCATAGCAGGTCATCGTAACTAACAGAAGGTCTCAAATGACATTTTACTCTGGATTGGATTTACACGCATGATTTGAGTCCATCAGCCAGGCTTCAATCTCTAACTTGGATGAAAAAACTTTTCTTTCTTCAATGTGCAATAAGGCTCATACGCCTGTAGCACCTGCTCTCCTCGAACTGTCTCGAAAGAATGCGCTTCAAATTCACGTTCACTTGTATACCATCAATGTCACAGATTCCCTCTCTGCTTTGCACGATCACAATCGCAAAATCTTCTACGAATTTAAACTAGTCCCCCCGGATGCTGAAAGACAAGAGCGGTCTGATATTAAAACAGCTCGGCTGGCAGGCCTCAACGCTGACTGACACCCTCCCAATGATAGCGAAATCTTGCAGGTGCGTTCACGCGCTCTCCTCTGATCTGTACACCGACCCACTTGTCTTCTTAGTGTACTCTGTAATAAGCTGCTTCAAAGATCACTATGTATGCTAGCGACCGATAAGATCTGCAGTATGGAGTTCTCCTGTCGTCTCTCTCTCGCGCTCGTGCTCTCCTACTCGGTCTCTCTCACTCACTCTTTTGGTTTTCTTAAGAAAATGTCAGTCTAATCATATCTTAATGCTTTGATAACAGGCTCTTTTTTTCAATGTGAGAAGAACAGATACTCCAGTGTCTTAAAGGCCGAGGGATGGGAATGGAAATGAAAGAAAACACCCTTGAAATTCAATTTTTCTCCAGCGTGGGAGTAGCCGCGGTGGCTTTTGACCTTATGCGCAATTACTTAATTGTTTCATTTAAAGACGTAGAAAGATCATACAAACTCGCTCTACACGTGATAAACTGAAGAAATGTGTGCTGTGAAGTGTAAATGTGACATTGTAGTGTACTTTTGAAGTCTGCAGACGTGTTAAGGAAAACAAACTAGCATGTCATAACCGCGTGATTCAATTAGTGTGATATTTCATTTATGGACGTTCAAAGGACGCTCATTGTGATTGAGGGCTGCTTATCGGCCACAGTGAATAGATGCAGTTAAATTGATTTTTTTAGGGAGGAACTGTGTAATAATAATAGGTACATAAAGACAAAGTATAGAATTTGTTCTTCCCTTTATCTTTATAATCCAGAGAGCACAGCCGCTTCATATACTTTCCACAATGCAATGCCTATATTGGCTCTTTGTAGTTAAACCTGGTTTAAAAGTTTAAAGTGAGCTAGAATGCAAAATGTGAATGGCGGTTGTCTGTGCAAATCCCACTGGAGTAATGCTAGGATTATTTATAATATATTTATTAATATTTTGAATAGCTTTATTTTTATATTTTCAGTTTTATTTTTTATTTCCTTTTAATTATTTTTATTTATTTTACATTGCTACGAGGTTAGGCTGCTAAAGGCTAGCCAACACTAAAATATTTTTTTAAAAATGTTATCAGATTTAAAAACAGACACCACAAACAGGATGTAAAAAGGAGGGAACGGGAGACGTTACGTCGAACGTGAGCGACTGATAGGGAACTTAAGGAGTCTGTGTGGTTTTAAACATTTTGCTGTGCAGTTGCTTGGGTGTTCTGGGAGGTTGTTAAAGTATTGCTTGATGGTTCCTTACTCCTAATTCAACCTAGATTTTAAATTTTCTTAAGAAATTAGCCTTTGCAAGACTTTGCCACCACTATGCTAGTGTGTTGAAGGCAATTGCCAGAGGTGGAGTATTGCTATCCATTTGATAAGGTGTTCTGAATAATTTTAGCAGGCTGCTATGCAGTTGCAAGGTTGTTACTTACTGACCAAAATTTTCCTTTTTTCTCAATAACATGTGAGAAGTTCTTGCCTGTGCATCTCAACCATTATGCTAGGGTGGTTGCAAGGGCGTTGCCATGTAGTTGAGAATGTGTTCTAAGTCATTTTTTAGTTGCTTACTGTGCAGGTTCTAGGGCATTCTGAATGGTTTCTACTTTCTAGATGGGTTGCTGGCAAAATTAATCTTTTCAAGAAAATGTGAGTGGTGAGTGGTGGAACATGTTGCTGCTAATATGCTAGTGTTGTGGGTGTTGGCCAGGTTAATGCTATGCAATTTTTAAGGTGTTTGGAATGGCAAGTACTGTTCACATTTTCTTGAGTTAGGCCTAATTTGGGTCAGTAATTAACCACCAAGCAACTGCATAGCAACATGCTTGAATCATTCAGAACACTATCATCTTAACAGCAACTCCTTGGCAACTAACTACCAACAGCGCACCAGCATAATGTCAAAATGTGTTGCACAGTAAAGCACAACTTGCATTTTCTGATGTTGCTTTCTGGGCACTAGGGTCTTTATAATGCCATTGCAATTTTGTTTGGTGTGGTTGTTGCTTAATAACCCAAATTAAAGAAGCCCACAAGCAAGTCTATATGGCTTCCTTCAATGTAGGTGAGATTTTGTCACTTCTATGCCATCTTCCCAGCAGAAAAAATACTTCAAATCACTTTTCTTCAACAAGATGAACTATTTAAGTTATGCTGTGAAGCTGAATATTTAGGGTTCAAATGCTTAAAATTAAGGAAATGCAAGGAAATTAAAAATAGCAATAAATTCTTTCTGCAAAGCTCATATCTCTGTATAGATGTGGTGCTTGCTTTGGCCCAGTTTAAAGTGAACAAGTGATTCTGTAGGTACAGGCCTCTGTCTTGAGATTGCAGGTGCACATGCAGCTGCCAGACCTTTGGGAGGAGTTTTATTTTTTGTCCTCTTCTCAGTTGTCACTCAAAATGATGGGCAGCTGCGGCTGGAGATGCACAGAGGCTGCTGTCATCCGCCATCACCATCACCCTCTTTAACGATGGAGGTGTGTGCGTCTGACACTCACTAGGGAAAGCATACAGCGAGGATTCAGTAAAATGCTATACAGAAACTTTGGGGCAGTAATGAGGAGATTTGACATATCTGTAATATTAACCAATGTGAAGCTCTGTTTCTGGATTGGGACACGGTAAAGCAGCGTGAGAGGTGCAGGCCGGCAGCCCGCGGGGTTTTACTGTAACAACAAGACCACAATCAGTATCCTGACATAAACTCAAGGCACCGAGAAGCCATATGACAGGGACATGTCTGTCACACCTAATGGAGCATATACTAGAAATATCCACCCCACTTTATTCATCAGGGTAGGATTGCACCAGCCGTCCATAAATGGGGTTGTAAAGTTTACACTAATTACTGTTTTGCTGCGAATATTATTTTTTGTGTATACTTTTTTTCAGGATTCTTTGATAAATGGAAAACAGAAACTTTTTTTCCCCAGATTTTTGAGGTTCTGCTGCTCAACCAAGACTCTACGGGTCACTAGCATCACTTATAAACAAGTACGTTGCTGTAAGGTTTAAAGGATTAGTTTACTTCAGAGTTAAAATTTCCTGATAATTTACTCACCCCCTGTCATCCAAGATATTAATGTCAGTTGAAAAGAAATTAAGTTTTTTTGAGGAGAACATTCCTCTCCGGATTTCTCTCCATATACTGTAGTGGACTTCAACGGTTATCAATGGGTTGAAGGTCCAAATGGCAGTTTCAATGCAGCTTCTTCCGGAATAAAGGTCATTTTCTTAAAAAACAAAACCAATATATATACGTTTTAACCACAAATGCTCATCTTGCACGTCCACGACTTCACGCTTTATGTAATCACGTGGAAAGGTCAGGCGGTAACCTGACATAGGCGGAAAATATAGGGTTGGGCAAAAACTAATTTTCTCCCTCAGCTTCAAAATCGCCGACATTGTTGTTTTACCTTTTATTTATTCCAATTTTTTTGTAAAGGGCTTTGACTTTGCTTTGTAAACACTAGGTCAGTACTTCCGCCTACATCACACGCGACCTTTCAATATGAAAATTTAATGTGTGGCACATCAGTAGTGCATTTAAGTGTAGAAATGTTTTTTCTTGTTTTAGATAATGACCGATCGTTTTGCTAGATAAGACCTTTAAACTGTTGAAGTGCACTATATGGAGGAAAATCCTGGAATGTTTTCCTCAAAAACATTAATTTCTTTCCGACTGAAGAGAGAAAGAAATTAATATCTTGGATGACGTAAATGGGCCCGGTAAATTATCTGGAAATTTTAATTCTGAAGTGAACTAATCCTTTAATGCCGATACACATTGTACGGTTTTGGTCCGTTCCAGACGAAAGATGACCAATCGGGGTGAGTTCTGTGGTTGTGGCTCCTAAATGGTGGTTCTACGTCGTACAGTGAGAGAGGTTCAAAGACGGCCATTGTGATGGTCTTGCAACCAAAGATAGCTTGCGATCATTTTCTGACAGTGTTCGAAATTTAGCATGATCGTCTCACAGTGTGTTTGCTGCTATGACCTACGTCTATTGACTAGCCAATAAAAATGCTATACGTGTCAGAAACAGTGTTAGGACCATTGTGAAAACTTAAGTCTAAAACCCTGACAGGACCCTCCCCTCTAGGAACGGCTCCTGACGTTCCACCAAGGACGATCAGGTCGATGAAAGTGAAACTCTCTGATCAATTGGGGGTTAAGGATGTCCTGGGAGGGAATCCAGGAGCGTTCCTCTGGGCCATAGTGAAGGGATCTCCGTACTCGACAAGAGTCCAGAATCCGATGGTCTGTGCAAGCAGGCTGGCCTCCAATGATCCAGGGAGGAGGGGGAGGTCTGACTGTGCGGGTAAAAGGAGAAGAAACAACAGGTTTTAGTAAAGACACATGGAAGTTGGGATGCTTTTTTAGTGATCTAGGTAAGAATAAACGGTAGGTAACTCGATTTACTTTCCTTAAAATGCGGAAAGGACCAATGAAACGTTGACTCAGCTTGCGGGACTCCACACGCAGTGGCAGGTTTCCTAGTAGATAGCCACACCTGTTGGCCAGGATGCAAGGCAAGAGCAGCTCGACAGCTGTAATCAATGCACGGGCGAAGGCTACGATCTTTTTTTGCTCACAAAGAAAAATCCCTACCCAGCAGGTAGGGTTGGGCATCAAGAACCGGTTTTAACTTGGAACAGTTAAAAAAAATAACGATGCCATTGGAATCGTTTAGAAAATGTGTTTTCGATTCCGATCATCGGGTCCAAACGCGCAAGTTTTGGTCCATAGTAGGGATGTTAACCGATGACCGTTTGACCGATGGTTGACCGTATCAATGTTAACCAATCAAAGTTGTCGGTAGTCGGTTAAAAAAAAAAGTGATCTCTAAATTAGGCTTTTATAGACAGTGGACTAAACGCTACTACAGCCATCTCGATCCAAGATATTTTTGTGTGAAGTGAAGAAATCCCTCACACTCAATTTTTCATAACTCGCCTGTTTGTACTTAATAAACCAATAAAAACATTTGGCGCGAGGTCACAGCGTTTGGCTTCGCGCGCTCACAAGGTTTGTGAAAAGTAAAGGCTACAGGCTAAAACACTCGAGGTTAGAGCCAGGGCAGATGACAGGATGAAGCGTGCAAAGAAAAGTAGTGTGTGGGACCATTTCACCAAAAAGAATGACACAGATGTAAGTTGCAACTTGTGTGATACAGTGCTTAAATACAGTAGTAGCACATCATCTATGATGTATCACCTGAAAACGCGACACCCGCAAGCCTCTTCGGGTGAGAAAGGTAGCCAAAGCCAACCTACCGTGTCAACTATGCTAGCTGGTAGGAATTAGCACTACCTCAAACTAAAGCGGCGTCTCTGTCATTTTCTTAAATGAGCCGAGGCAATGTTTCAAATGAGCTTCTAATGCTAGACTAACGCCTTTATTTTCAACGTGATCACCTTGTACCCAAACCATTTAGAAACTAAGGAGCCATTACATACAACCTCCGATTACATGCAAGCTCCTCGGCGCCGCGTTTGTGGGACTCATGTTTCGTGCTGTAGTACTAGGGGATTTAAAAAAAGTGACGTGAGTGGAAGGGGGGCGCCGGGGCAGTGTGTGTGTGAGCGGGAGGCAGAGCGGCAGAGAGATGCGACAGAGCTGCGAAATTGCAGGCGCGGCTCGAAATGGCTGTTATTTCAAATAGCATAGCATTTTTTAAACTAATCGGTTAACCGGTTTTAACGGCTAATGAGGCTCGGTGGTCGGTCAAGAACATTTTTAGTTTTCGCCATAGTCCATAGTGGCCACAGACAACTTTTTTACATCGCTTATAAAAAGCTGGTGCGGCAGTGTGCACTTCACTTTTAAATTGGCGCCTCTATGTGGAATAGTGCCTGGAAGCAGATCGATGGCACGATCATAGGGCCGATGAGGGGGTCAATAAAAATTTAAATAATACATAAAAAGGGGGTCAAAAGTCAATAAAACAAAGAAACCATACCAGGTACACAAAGTAGATTTAGATAACTCCAAAAGAGGCACAGCAAGAGAATGACCTAGACATGGTCATGGTACTGGAAACACTGAGCAAAGTACTCAGGAGAAGGGTGACTCAGGCTATGTTTAAACGGAAACGATCTGAAGAAAAAACGCAAAAGTGCCGTTGCGTTATCATTTTTTATTCTGCGTTTAGACGAGCGTTATGGTTGGGAAATCCGCGTACATACGGTGACGCAAAAGTGTGTGAAATTCGATGTAGTATGCACCCCAGGTGGCTAGGTGGCAATGTGAAGCACTGCCACACAACAACACCAATATCTGAGAATATTTTGTACAACTGCCGAAAAGACTCTTGTATGTTTTTCAGAGCTGCTAGCAACTTGAAGGTCCGACGTATGGAAATAATCCGACATTGGTTGTTATTTTCCTGTACTGGCGCATGCCTGTGTCGTAAACGCGTACGCGACAAGAGACACTGTGAGCAGATTTGCGTTTTTACCGTTTAGACGGGAACGCGATGGTGGAGCGTTTTAAAGAATTCCACTCTGGAGGGTGGTTTCACTTTTTTGAGTTTTTAAGCCCCAAAACGCCGTCGCCATGTAAACGAAAGGCACATCCGGTAAAATATTTTTACGTTTTCACCCGGAATCGTTCTCGTGTAAACAGGGCCTTAAATACACAACAGGAAACAAGGCACAGGTGACAGCAACATTAAGACATAATGACAGAGACTGAAAACCAACAAGAAAAGCAATGGGGGCCTCTAGTGGCCAAACATAAGCCTAAAACCCGACAATATTAAATGTCGAATTGATCGATACGACATGGCGCTAAACCTTGAAACAACTTACCTCAAGCTCAATTTGCAAAATTGACATGCCAAGTTGGCCTCTTTTCCCTAGCCATGACCGTGTCCATTCTCCTCTTTCGATTCCTCATCTTTTTGCCAAAGTGCAATTAATCTTGCTCTATTTGTTTACCACTAGCTAATGCTGATGACATATTATTCTTCTATACTAACTTGCGTCGTAGCCCACGATTCAATAGGTGCCATTATTGTATACATGTCGTACCCAAGTTTATTAGATCCATGTCATAGTGTGATTTTTTAATGATCTTAATGGACTGCTGAAATCGCAGGCATTATGCATGTGAAAAGAACAGTGCTCTAAGGACTCCAGCTTACAGCTCCTTCCAGTGGCTTGTTTTACACTCTTAATTTCACTTGCATAATGTCAAATTGCTTGGGAGGATGCTGTCGGCTTCATCTTTTAATGAGTTGGTTTGCATGGACTGTAGAAAGCACAGTACGCAGCGGATTTTGGTCGTCTTTTGTGAGACACAGCTAGCCGTGGTATTGTTTTACTGTGTGTCTGCATCCACTTTGATTTGGGATAATGGAACCCCACCAAGATATACAATAAGAGGGTTGAATGTGTTAGGATCTAATTCCGTCTCATCTCAAAGAGGCATGCACACACTGCGAGAGAAGTGGACATATCATCACTCCAAAGAAGCCTAATGAAACCGTTAGTAGTTGATCACAAACCCAGAGCATATTCAGAATCAATGGTTGTATGGCTCATTGACCATCTTGACAAACTATTTACAAAGCAAAACCTCATACAAAAATGAATTCTTCTGTTTGATTGGGAAATTAGAAAATAGGACTGCTTTCTGCATTTCCTTTGTTCTGCATATTGTAAACAGCTTGGATTAATTTGAGAGGAAAGCAACTATAACTGCAACAATAGAAACAACAGATGCATGCTGGCTCGTAAAGAATTTATCATGCCTATTACAGAATCAGGTCAGCTCAGTTTGAATTAATCTATGCATTAATATATACAATTGTAATTAAAAAAAATTAAGAGAGAGAGAGGTGCAACAATTTATCTTCATTGCGTGAATATGTATTCTGGAATATATAGAAGAAACAGCTCTTAAAGGAACACTCCACCGTTTTTTAAAATAGGGCTTATTCACATTCTTTCCTACATTTAGATAGATGTGCAAATGCATTTTTGTCTCAGTGCATGCATTGTTTTAGTTTGACAGGGTCGGCGCTAGCTTAGCTTAGCACAATGAATGGAATCCTTTGTTGCCAGCTAGCGTGTCCTGAGTAAAAGTGATTTTGACTTGGGACTATATTAGGGGGAAGCACAGGCGAAGCACTGCTACTTGGGATTTCATGTGTTGCATGATATCTCTGCGCCCAAGTAGCAGTGCTTCGCCTAAGCAGCAGTGCTTCGCCTGTTACTTCCCCTGATAGTCCCAAGTCAATATCTGCCTAGGAAATCGCCTAGTGTTAATCTGCAGCGCTATTTGTACTCGTTGTGAATACACAGGCCACAAGAAGTAATTACGTGTTTTTTAAAAAAAAAAATTATCACTTTTACTCAGGACACGCTAGCTGGCAACAAAGGATTCCATTCATTGTGCTAAGCTAAGCTAGCGCCGACCCTGTCAAACTAAAACAATGCATGCACTGAGACAAAAATGCATTTGCACACCTATCGAAATGTAGGAAAGAATGTGAATAAGCCCTATTTCAAAAAACGGTGGAGTGTTCCTTTAAAGGTGCCTATCAATCACACCTTCTGTGTGTTTGTTGCTAAAGTCACACATAATAAAGTCAAATTATCTAGTAGTGACCAATACAAATGGTGACTGGACAGTTTGCCTTCATTATATGGGTATTAAATGTTAACACAAAATGAATTTACTAGGCTAAATATACAAGAAGAACGGCAAGGAATTGTGGGGGAGACCAGGGCTACTTGTCACACAGTGAAGAGTTATATTTCACAAAAACAGAAAAGTCCTCTCACACGCATGTTTTGGATTGAATGTGTTATAATGTTTGCAAACCACTTAAATTCTAAGTTTAGTAAATTCTGTCTTCTAAACTAAAATTACGATATCATCACATGTTTGGAATGCCTGTGATTTTCAGAACTGTTTTCTCAGGACTGAGATGTTGGGGCAAATTGTGACATGTATATTATGTCAATTTGCAGTTTATTTATTACAACATTTTTGGCCCAAATGAATAAAACTGAATAAAAAAATAGCTTTTTATCAGTTAATGAATGTAGAATTTGAATTGAAATGACAGGAACAGGATTATTCTGCACCGCAATTCAAAGGAATAACTGCAGTACCTCATTAATTTTGACTATTGCATTTGTTTCACTGATACAGTATGTACGTACAATATGTAGATTTTGTTTCTTGACTGATAATATATCAATGATTTTTATTAATATCACTACTGTTAAAATGATCATAGACATAATTTTATTTTTAATATCCACTACTCTTTGGTGCCATTTAAAGTTCCACCAAGGTCCATAAGATGAAATGCTATTTTTTGACATACCCAATTTTAATATAATATACAAATTGTATACCTTATTCCATCCATCCATCCATCCATCCATCCAGAAGAATTCTACATCCAATTTGCTACTGTTTTCCAAATTAATAAATTCTGAATTCATTTCTGACTAGCAATCAACCCTGCTGTCAGTGCCTCATATGATGGCCGAGGGTCAAAGGAATGCCTGAAATATTTCAGAGATTGGACAGTGTGTTATTTTTAGAGTTGTGGAATGAGAGGGGAAAAAGTTGAGAGCTTTACAAGTAGGTCAGCTGCAACATTGCTTCATATCGCTTTCAGTATTATTACCGTCCTGCAGCCCAAGTTTTAATCCAGCTTGAGCTGCACCAATTGCACTTTCACGGACATCTTTTATTGTTGTCAAAACTGCTTACAGAACCAAAACTGAGCTTTGCCAAATACCTGAAAGACTTTCAGAAGCGAACGATGGCCAATGATGGTCAGATTTGTTGTGCAGATTTGGTTGTCGGTGTTGGGGGGATTTTAAGCCTACAGGATTTTAAGCCCGATTTGCAAGTTAACGAGCTCGCCGACAGGTCGGGCTGTAATCGCGTGCAAATCTGCGGGTGATCCGTACTCGCCAATCTTGTGAAATACTAAACGACGCATCAAAAACTCTCGCTGACCTCTCGACCCCTCGCCGACGCCAGACAAATATCTGGAGCTGTCGGCCAACTCGAAAGCCTTTGGTGTCACGTGTTGCGACGAGCAACATCCAATGATCAGCTTATCATCACATTACACAAGCCTTTCGTATTTGTAACCATCGTTGCCAAACCACAACACGAGCAGGCAGCTGCTTTTTCATTCTAAACATGTTTTACTCACCTCCAACTCTCTCTGTAGCACAGGCAATCCCTTGCAGCCAATGCCCGTGTGTGCTTACCATCCTTTCACCCATATTCTTTTTTTATTTCAGGGTTCTAAACAGATCATTACACAAAGATTTTTTTTTTTTTTGCACCGCCGTACATTTTCAAATAGACAACTCCTATTTTGCGTAATTTCCCATTCAAGTTCTCGCATGTGGTTTGGGGACCGGATAGTTGTTGGGTTGACAGAGTTGTTGTCAGCTTGTGTAGTGTGTAACCCTCTGTTGTAGATCATTTATAGTGTGTACACCACCACAACGATTTCAATTATACAGGGCAAGTCATGTGGTCTAAACAGTATAGCGATCTGCCGACGTTTAAAGTTGTGTAGTGTAAACTAGGCATCACATGTTATTATTGTCAGTTGGTTCCCTTCTACAACTGTACAGTAGAACTATGTTTGGTTTGCAGATATTTTTTTCACTCATTGTGGTATTTGTTCCTCTGTAGTCAAGTGTTTGCCCGCCTTGCATGTGATCACTACACCTCCTTTCTTTTCTTTTGCCTTGTGCTGGTTGCTTGTAGCTCTATGCATAAATAACTACATTTTGGAGAAGTTTACAGTCTAACTGTAAATAAAATACTGCATACATGTGCATATATATACCACAATTTACTAAAATGGGGGCACTAATTAATAAGTCATGGGAACGAATCCTTAAAGGTGCCCTATAATGGTTTTTTTAATTATTTAATAATGTTTTCTGGGTTGCCCTTATAATGTTAGTATGTTTTTTAGATCAAAAATAGTCATACTTTAGAAATAAAAGGCATTTTTCCTAGCCTGATTTTAGTCTCTGATTTGAACACTCTGTTTGAAGGGGCGTGTCTGCTGTGAGAACCGCCCACTGCTGTGATTGGCTGACCTGCTTGCATATGAAATGAGACACGTGAAACTCTCTCGAATACTTTCACTACTGCTGTTAAATACGTTTTAACTATTACAGCTATCGAGATTAACGAATCGTGAGATGTTTTTAAAGTATTTAGATCTATTCCCATCACATAAAATGTTGCTGTGATGAGCATTGAGCAAAAGCAGATGACAGTTTGTTGATCGCGAGACAACGCAGTTTCTCTCTCTCATGCTTTCACTAATGCAAATGATGACATACAGTAAGAGCTTCGTTGTGCAGTGTAACAGCGTCATTGATTTCATAACGAGTTTGGCAAGAGAGATAAACTCGCGCTGTGTGGATTGTTCTTTGATCGCTTTCTGTATAGTTTATTTACTGAGAATTAGCCTATTTAACGTTGGTTATGTAGCAGCTATGCTCGTTACTTGGAGTTTGCTATATGCTATTACTGTACTAGGATCTTGCGCTGGGTCTAACACAGTGTAAATTATCGTTAATAAAATCACTACTTACTGGTTGCGGGAATATAGTTGGAATTACCCCCTTCTTCAGTTTGAGACGCTGAGAGAAGCTTGATATTTTCCAAGGTTCTAAAATAAGTCCGTGGTGAAATGGGCTGAGCAAACTAACAACTTCGAATTAAACTGTTGCAGTATCCGATTATATATAAACATCATCCACGCCTGTTGACATTTCTTTTCTGTGGGAAGGGTATGAAAAGTCCTCACATCCCCTGCACAGCCTGGAACATAGCATTTATTTCCATGATCTGACTGCCATTTTCTCTCTGATCCTCGCTTGCTCGGATGACTCGGCTGTGCAGTGCTTGTCATTGAGGGGTGGGATATGCAAATCTTTGGAGGCGTGATCCCCGACTGTTGCGTCACAGTCGGTATTATGTGGAGATTCGCCTGTTTTTCAGGGGTGTTTTTAAAAACGAGATTTAAATAAGAAGGAGAAAACAATGGTGTTTGAAACTCACTGTATGTCATGTCCATGAACTGAACTCTTGTTATTTAACTATGCCAACATAAATTCAATTTCACATTATAGGGCACCTTTAATTCATGGCCACACTTTAAGTAAAACAAGGGAACAAATTAGTAAATTGTGGCTACGTTTTACTAATATATTTGTTCTCATATCATATGCGGGTCTCCATATAAAATAAAACTGTTACATATTACTTTTGTAGCCTATTTACCGTACTACTAAATTAGTCACCTGTGTTGGCAAGGACCAAAGTAGCTAAATCATTCACAATATGGCATGTGAACGAATATTTTTGAGCTGTTGATGATTTAGGCTCTAAAAAGTATTGCGTTTTATTTATGTTGTTTCAGTTAACGGGGCGAAACTGTCTGGTGCGTTCATTTTGAATCTGATCTTCAGGATCCGTTTGAGCTGCGGTGTCTCTCCGAGCGCAGAAACACGCCAGGTGTCCCAGCAATTAGCTGCTGTGAGATTGATGAGATCTGGCTGGGCTGATGGAATCACTCTTATTATATTACATCTGGACCGATGTCCATTTATTTATGAAGCACTGGAGGAGCAGGTGACTGCGCCGTGATGGAAATGATGAGGTTTATAGTAGCGTGGCCCTCGTTTGAACTGTGACAGGTAAACAAACTAATTGATTTTAGAGGCCCCAAGGAAACAGGAGCTGCCACATTTCCCACTTTTCTGTTTGCCGAACAGACGAAGCTGTCATCCGCAGCGGCAAGAACACGTCAAACGCGGAGCCGGTAATTTGTGCTGATGAATGACAAGCCGAGACTCTTGTTAGGTAGACGGCTCGCTCATTAGAAAACACATTTTCAGATGTCAGTGTGCTCCCGTCTTCCGTTTTCCTTCGTTCTCTGGATGGAGGAAAGGAAGAAATAAGCGCAGTGTGAATATTGCAATGTCATAGAATCAAGCAGAAGGAACTCAAACCTCAATTGACATGTCTGGTGTATCCGAGCATGTTTTGAACACTGACAGCCATCTGCGAGGGGTTCCTTTCACTCCTGCTAATGAGCGGCGTGTCACCGCGGCCCGATCTCCTCTGGACCGTCCCGGGAGATGCGTTACAGCTGTCGGGACTCACGGCTCCATCCTGCGGCTCGCAGCGAAGAGCCTCAAACGACATCGACTTCCACCGTGAGAGGAAACACAAAGGCTCCGCTGATTTGCTTTCATGTGCGCATGAAGGGTTTGTCAGAGTGAGTTGAAATGTAAACTAGCGCGTTGAATGCTGCCCCTGAACCTGCCGCTGTGTTTAAGTTCTGTGAGCACTAATGCAGTTTAGAAGTCTTCTGGAACACTGGTTGAATTATTAATACACCTTCTGTGTTTGTTGCTAAAGTCACATATACTGTAATGAAGTCAAATTGTCTAGTGACCAATACAAATGGTTACTGGACAGTTTGCCTTCATTATATGTGAATGAATTTACTAGGCTAAATATACAAGAAGAACTGAGACCAGGGCTACTTGTCACACAGTGAAGAGTTATAATTCACTAAAAGGTTTTGAGTCCTCTCACACGCATGTTTTTTGGATGTGTTATAATGTTTGCAAACCACTTAAATTCTAAGTTTTGTAAATTCTGTCTTCTAAACTAAAATCATCATAATTTTGGAATGCCTGTGATTCTCAGGACTGAGATGTTGGGGCAAATTGTGACATGTATATTATGTAAATTTGCTGTTTATTTATTGCAATATTTTTGGCCAAAATGATAAATTGATGTTTAAATGTATTTGGCCATGTATACAATATATTGTACGTTTTTGCTGTTTAATGAAACGTTTTGTTTCATAATTAATTTCCTGAATCAATTACATTAACTATAATAGGAAATTTAATGTCAGGGGTTTGTGAGATCCATCCATCCATCCATCCATCCATCCATCCATCCATCCATCCATCCATCCATCCATCCTACCTACCTACCTACCTTTCTTTCTTTCTTCTTTCTTTCTTTCTTTCTTTCTTTCTTTCTTTCTTTTCTTCTTTCTTTACTTACTTATCTACTTACTTACTTACTTACTTACGTTACTTACTTAACTTACTTTACTTACTTACTTACTTAACTTACTTTACTTACTTAACTTACTTAACTTACTTACTTACTTAACTTACTTACTACTTCACTTACTACTAACTTACTTTACATACTTAAAGGGTTAGTTCACCCAAAAATGAAAATTAAGTCATTAATTACTCACCCTCATGCTGTACCAACCCCCTAAGACCTTCGTTCATCTTCGGAACACAAATGAAGATATTTTTGATTAAATCTGAGAGGTGGATCACTCCTCCATAGGCTTCCTAAGGGATTGAAACTTGATGGCCCAGAAAGTCATTGAAGAAAATGTTTAAATATTTAATGTGCCTACAGTGGCTAGATCTTAAGTTTATCGAGCTACGCGAATACATTTTGAGCGCAAAAAAACAAACTAAAATAGTGACTTTATTCAAGTATTCTCTTTGGGCCTGGAGATTTCATGTAGTATTATTGTGCAACGCTTCTGGTTGAACGTCACACGCATCACACACATGACCAGCGTCGGCCAATAGTGAGCCTACGTGTGACATATAACACAGAAGCGCTGTCCTGTTACACTACGTCAACAGCTTGGAGAATGACACGGAAGAGAAGAGATGGTTGAATAAAGTCGTTATTTTAGTTTTTTTTTTGCGCGCAAAAAATATTCCCGTCGTTTTATAAACTTAAGATTGAGCCACTGTAGCCATTTGGACTATTTTAACGATGTCTTTAATGACTTTTCGGGGCTGTCAGGTTTCAATCACTTAGAAGCCTATGGAGGAGTGATCCAGCTCTCAGATTTAATCACAAATATCTTCATTTGTGTTTCGAAGATGAACGAAGGTCTTACAGGGTTGGTACAGCATGAGGGTGAGTAATTAATGACTTTATTTTCATTTTTGGGTGAACTATCCCTTTAACTTACTTAACTTACTTGACTTACTTTACTTACTTAACTTAATTAACTTACCTTAACTTACTTTACTTACTTACTTACTTAATTACTTACTTACTTACTTACCAACCATATATACACAGAGGGTACATGCAAATGCGCATTGCAAACTTAAGTGGAATGTTAGTTTTAAAAGAACCGAATAACAAGAACAAACAAAAAAATGCATCTCAACCTTTAATTCTGGGACAGGAGTATAGGAAGAGGAATAAAAAGAAGTAAAATTATCTATAGAGGAAAAATGGTCAATTGGAAATAATGTTAAATATTCTCTGGTTTCACTCTGTAAATCCCAAGACAAAAAAAATCATCCATGAGACGGCAAAGTAAACTGAACGAGCTGGATGATAATTTCTCATAGCTGGGGATCATTTCACTGAAATACAAATTTCTGATGATACCAGAAGAGAAGAAAAACACACATTTGACTCTCTATAATTATAGTCCATATCAACTGGTTTGCAAGGCTTTTTTTAATTAAAAGGAAAATATCTTTGTTTCTCCTTCCAATTGAACGCTACTGTCAAGGATTTAATGCGTTTTAATCTAATCACAAAATCGGAATATTCACAAAACACTGCGATATCTCCCAGAAGCAGCCAGCCGTTCATTTTGAAATTTGTGTAATTTACTATCACATAGCAGGCTGAAAAACCCTTTCCTGTGTGAGAGAAAGAACACAGGACGAAGCACGGAGAATAATTTATCATGGGATGAGTGTCATTTGAACCTGCGATTCAATTAAACTGTATGTTTAATTTTGCCTCAAGATCAAGAGTTAAAAAGCCTATTAAAGTGGCTCTCTTGATGCCGAATCTATCCGTTATCAGCATGTCGAGGAAATTCGAGAGGCTCTCTGGTGAGCATCTCTATCTATGACACACTGTCAGTATTGTTGAGGGGGTTGTGCCGTCGATGACATTATTCACTGCATCATAGGACAGGTGGGTATGAACAGGGAATATTATAACAATAATAACCACCCCCGTGTTCATAACAATAAAAATAACAAGCGTAATGGTTTTTAAAGAAGCCACACGACTCTTTGTAAGCAGCATTATCATTGTATTTCCCACACAGAAACACAAGACGTCAACTGTGCTTAACAGCCTTCACCTTTGTAAGTATTGAATTGTTAAATGATGATTTAATTATGATCTCATGGGCTTAGACTAACTATGTCATCAGCCTCTTGTTTTTGCGATGTGTTAAATCTGCTGCAATAGCTGAATGGTTTTGCATTGAAGTCACAGACAAAAATATATGAATGTCACTGCATTATAACAAAACATTGAAGAATATGAAGAAATATAGCATAAAGTCAAGCAAAAAGATGTTCATCCATTCCAATGGTAATATTAAATGATGTTTGTGCTGTTTTGTTTCAGAAATTGTCATTAAGGACCTGGCTTTTGCTGTTAAACAAAATTTTACAAAAGATTATCACTCTTAAAAGAAAAGGTTCTATATATAACCTTAAAGAGTTCTATCAGGCGTTTAATTTAGAATCTTTTAGGGGTTCCCATTAAACATGACAGTATTATTGCCATAATTTAAGACATTAAATAACCTTTTTGGCATTGAGAATTCTTTCAAATTGAATCAACAACCCTGTAATTCTACAGAACACCATTGAACCTTTTTTTTCTAAGAGGATGAACGGTGCTATTGAGGACACAGGAAAAACAACAACAAAAAAATGATCACCAATTAAAAAATATGTTAATTTTTTTTATTTTATTATATGTCATTTATATCTCATAATACATCTTTAATCTTGTAATCATATAGCTTTATTCTGAAAAATGTATTATTTGACTCTCGTTTAATGTCTATGACATTATTTTCAAAGCATAATGACTTTATTTTCCTCATGGAATGATTTTATTCTTGAAATCCTTAGATCCAATCTTGTCATACACTGCCCGTCCAAAAAAAAAAAGTCGCTGTTTCTAGCATGTTATATGTTTGGCAACATTTCTTCTAACCCTAACTGATGGAGTGTGTAGCTTTTCATTTCTTAAACAATCATGTAAGACACATCATGGCCATATTCCAGGATGACAATGTCAAGATTCATCAGGCTCAAATTATGAAAGAATGGTTGGGAGGAACACGAAGAATCATTTTCACACATGAATTGGCTCCTCTAAGTCCAGACATGAAATTTATTGGGTGTCTTTGGGATGTGCTGGAGGAGACTTTACAGAGTGCTGGACTCTTGCATTGCCAATACAAGATCTTGACCAAAAATTGAGGTACCTCTTGATGGAAATAAATGTGATGTTATTGTGTATGTAAATGTGCATTTATTGACAATGCAAGAGTACAACATATAACATGTTAGAAATATAATTAAGTCTTGCCAATTTAAATCCAAACAGTGACTTTTATCCGGTATTTTACAACCATGAAATGGGGAAATGAAAATGTATTGCCCACAAGCATGTTTGAAATGAAGACTGAAAGTATTGTGACTCTTTGTGGATTTGTGGTTCCTCTGCTATGAAACCTACGTGAAGTAACATCATACAGCCCCTGTAAAATCACTTTAAGAATAGTCAAGAAGGCTTCTCACATTTGCCCAAAAATTAGGTTTGGCCTTTGATTTGAAATTTTGCAATGACATTCAAACACTTTGAAATGTGACTTAATTGTCCAAATGCATTTCAGAGGTGTTGTATTATTATTATTATCCTAATGATTATAATAAGGACTGCTTGTAAATGAAATGAATAGTACTTCACTTTGCAGTGATCTGTGCGGCTGTCTTTGTCAGGGATTCTGAACTTGAGTTGGATGGACCGTGGTGCTCTGATCGTGGCCTGATAACCAAAACGGATCAATATGTGTGTTGTAAAGGTTAAATGACGCTCTGTAGTGTGTTGTCATGGTGCAGCGTGAGTCAGGATGAATGATAAGAGCAGCTCGAAACTACTAAGCCACTAACATGACCAGAAATCCTGTTATGAGTTAATCAGAAGAAAGATGCAGGCTTTAAAATCTCTGCTTGTTGAAATGAGAAATGTGTGTTGAAATTTCCCCCGTGCGCTATGGATTTTTTCAGCATTCCCAGGCTGCGTGTTGCTGACGGCGCTCCTGATGCCGCTGTGTTCTTCTCCAGGAGGATTAGACACTTCCTGAATTACGTAAGTGAGCTAATGAGCTGCACACACTCCCACACACACACACCAACACACACGCTCATGCACACTCCAGTCCCTGTAGGGACCTCAGACAGACAGTCTATCCTCTCTCCCCCGGGCTTCTCACTGCATGTTATATACACCAGAGAGAGAGAGAGGAATACATGAACTGTATCGTGTATTCAAGGACACAGAGACAATGTAAAAATGTTTGTGGCTGCTATCACTGTTTATCTTTAATTATTCTGATTTGAAAAGTTTACTACCATACTATTCATACTCTTCCTGCAATATACATTGAGTGTATATATATATGTGTGTGTGTGTGTGTGTGTGTGTGTGTGTGTGTGTGTGTGTGTGTGTGTGTGTGTGTGTGTGTGTGTGTGTGTGTGTATATATATAAAAAAGCATATGTTGATTTTGATTCATATTAATGTCTGGTAACTTGCAAAGGTCATCAAACCATTTTAGTTTACTATGTTTTCTATGTCATTTACAGAATAGATTATAGCAATGTATACTTATTAAATCTTGACAACATAGGCCTACACATAAATCAAAAGATATAAAACGAATGAACACAAGTCGACTTGTGTAGGCCACCTGCCGGAAGCTAGTTATTTTAGTCGATAAAGTTGTAAATATGGATATTTTTCTTACACGAGCGCAGGTCTTCACTTCAGAAGGTCTTTATTAACCCACAGAGCAGTGTGGAGCACTTTAATCAGGGATGGATGCACTTTGATGGACTTCTAAAGACACCTATTCACTCCCATTTTTTATATATAACTCTGATTGTATTCGTCTGAAAGAAGAATATCATATACACCTAGGATGACTTCAGGGAGTAAATCATGGGCTAATTTTCATTTTTGGGTGAACTAACCCTTTAAGTGAAGCTGAGTAAAATTTTCTAATTCCAATAGTTGAATTATGACCAATACTGTTAATTATGACCAATACTGTATCAATTTGCTTTTAACATACTGTATATATATTTTTAATTACACACACACCCAAATCTGTTATTACAGCATTGTAGTGATGTTCATGTCTGCTCATCTTGTAAATATGATCATTCTGACATGACTTGAAGACAGTAAATGACAGCATTGTGGGTATGTGGTGTCTTTTTTCAAGGTCAGCGCTGTTGCTATATTAATTAATTTGTCTGATTCATTCCACAGATGTTGTCAGTCTTGAGGAGGATTGTTTGCATCTGAATACTCTCATGTTCAGGTCGAACAGTAAGATGGTGAGTATTATTTCCTTTATTCAGATAATGGGACAAAAGGACAAAACAGTCGTCCTTGGATCTGCCCTTTCACAAAAAAAAAAAAAATCAACTATTGTGAGCGTTTCAATTGCAGAAACATGATGTATTGTTTTCATGGCAGCAATGAGCTTAGTAATTGTAATGAGTACGTATTAATTCCCCATTGATTGTCAAATATTTAGATTTACCCATTAATTAAAATGTGTACTTGAATGCTTATCTTCTTTGTTATATTACCTCTACTGTGAACAATTAGGATTTTTTTAAAGACACTCGCTTCCATAAGCTAATTGTTTTCTCTTTTTTTCTCAGGGAGACTTTATCAGAACTGGCCACTAATTAACAGAAATCGCAGTAACTATTGCATAGGTAGCTTGTTAATTAATGGTCTAAGATGCAATTAAATTACAGATGCACGTCCTAATTTACTAACCAACTTCTCTTAATCCTGTGTAATTTCAGAGGGATCTTGTTAAATCGAAAAGCGGAGTGATCAGGGTGGCAAAGTGCTAATTAAGCTCTAAACGGGGGGGCTGCATCAACAGAGCACGGGGATGATCCTTCGCTGTCTGTTTACATCACTGCAGTGCATTCTGGGAGGTCACCCCACAACCTGGGGCAGGCGTACTGTTCTTCTGCTCTGGGAAAAAAAGCGTGTAAGACAGATAAAAAACAGCACATCTAAATCCCTTCAGCTCTGTGTTTACAGACACAGATGACTTTATCTACTCTAATGTCATCAACATTTAGAGCAGGAAACTTTATTTCCAAGAACTGAAGCTTTTCCACACAATACGTGGCCGGTGAGTAATTTGTTACAGAAGCACAAATTCTCTGTTAATGGTGGGAAGGTGCACTTTAAGTGGTTATATGGGTGGTTCAGGGTTAGTACCTAGTTATTACACAGTAATTGTATTCACTATAATAAGTACTTTATGTACATGGGGAACAGGACTGTAAAATAAAGTGCTACCAGCTCTCTCATTGGTGAGTCGTCGCTTTAATGTCTCATTTGTTTCTTAAAGGCAGAAATGATTAATTGAAGAGAATGCAGACTTGTTTAAAGGAGAACTCCGGCGCAAAATGAAATTTGGTCTAATTACACATTGTTACCTAGTCAACCGTTATCTGAGATTTGTTTTCATGATTATCGAATGTAAAGAGTTTTATCTCTAAAAACAGTTTAGCCTATAACGCTAGTATAATGCTAGTATATGGGGCATAGAGTAATGACAAATAAAAATCGCTAGTTAATACCACTAACAAGGCTCAAAATAGCCCAACACTAACACGGTAGCATAATCAGGGTCCCTACATACAAACCGAAGCATTGAGAACGTTGTAAGTGTACAGACAGTTTAATAGAAGATAGTTTAATAGAAGATATTTTATAAAGATAGTCCACTTCGCGAAAACAGACAGGAGCCATCTTTGGAAAACAGTCTTGAGCAATCGAACCACGAACGCCGAGCCACCTTATCACAACAACTGGCTCGTTCACATCTCACCAGCGCACTTGGCTCGGCGTTAGTGGTTCGATTGCTCGAGACTGTTTTCCAAAGATGGCTCCTGTCTGTTTTCGCGAAGTGGACTATCTTTATAAAATATCTTCTTATTAAACTGTTTGTACACTTACAACGTTCTCAATGCTTCGGATTGTATGTAGGGACCCTGATTATGCTACCGTGTTAGTGTTGGGCTATTTTGAGCCTTGTTAGTGGTATTAACTAGCGATTTCTATCTTTATTACTCTATGCCCTATATACCAGCGTTATACTAGTGTTATAGGCTAAACTGTAAACTGAGATAAAACTATTTACATTCGATAATCATGAAAACAAATCTCAGATAACGGTTGACTAGGTAAAAATGTGTAATTAGACCAAATTTCATTTTGCGCCGGAGTTCTCCTTTAAGGCTCTCATTTTTTGGACGAGAAAAAAAGAGTTTCAAAAGAGATCTCAATTATGTCTCAAACTTTGCTCAGATTTGACATACCAAAGTCTGCTTACAAAGGTGAGAAATCTCACTATGAACGCATCATTTATAAACAAATGCTAAGTTAAAGGGTTAGTTCACCCAAAAATGAAAATTCGGTCAGTAATTACTCACCCTCATGTTGATCCAACCCCGTAAGACTTTCATTCATCTTCGGAACACAAATGAAGATATTTTTGATTAAATCTGAGAGCTGGATCACTCCTCCATAGGCTTCTATGTAGTTAAATACTTGCCGGCCCAGAAAGTTAGTAAAGATATTGTTAAAATAGTCCAAGTGACTACAGTGGCTCAATCATAAGTTTATCAAGCGACGAGAATACTTTTTGTGTGCAAAAAACAAACAAAAATAATGACTTTATTCAACTATTAATTTTCTTCTGTGTGGGCTTCTGAGTGAGTTCACGTAACAGCGGAGCACTTCTGGGTTGTACGTCAGAACGTAGGCTCACTATTGGCCGACGCTGGTCATGTGTGTGATGCTGGCCAATAGTGAAACGTTCTGAAGCTTCCTTCTCAGAAATTTCTTGTGAGGAAAAAGAGCTCAGTAATATCTCAGTAAAAAAAATGTAATTTCAAGAATTTCTTGTACTCAACATCATGTTGTTGAGTTTCAAAAGAGATCTCAACCACGGTCTGCTTCCAAAGGTGAGAAAACTAAGGATTTGTTGATACATATTGAGTTCATAATGAGATTTCTCTCCTTTGGGATCAGACCTTGGTATCTTGTCAATTCTGAGCACATATGAGACATAATTGAGATCTCTTCTGAAACTCTAGAAGAATGACATGAAGATGAGTAGAGTCTTTTTCTTGGGAGAAAACAACAACAACTTGATGTTGAGTTCAAGAAATTCTTGAAATGTTTGAGTTCCTTCAGATATATTTTATATCTAATTGCAGACTTTGGAATTCAGGAAAATTAGACATTTCTGAAACTAGTGATGACAAGAGATTACTGAGCTCTTTTTCCTCACAAGACATTTCTGAGAAAGAAGCTTAACTAAGGATTTGTTGATACATGATGGGTTCATAGTGAGATTGTTTTACCTTTGGAAGCAGACTTTGGTATCTAGTCAAATCTGAGCACAGTTTGAGACAGACATCTCATCATCTCTACAGTTTCAAAAGAGATAAAAAATGGCTCAAACTGTGCTCAATTTTCAACATACCAAAGTTTGCAATCAGATATCAGTGATTTCTGAATTAACAAAAGTAACACAATGTAGTTTTTTCAACCTTCATAATATATTTCCAAGACCCTTGTGATGGTACATCGACTTAAAATAAGTTAAATGACACGTCTGCCATAGCCTGATGGGGTCTGTATCGCTTTTACTGGCACTATGTAACTTCGGGTTTCGGGTAGGAACCCGTGCACAAAAAGAACTACAAAATTCGACTGTTTTACGTCAAGCGCTACAATAGTCATTATTTCGTTTTTCTTCGTTTCTGATGTCGCAATACATCATCCTTTCATGAAATCATGTAACATAGGGGAGCGCGGGGAACAACCTAACGCGGGGTTAGATGTAACACGGACCGTTTACATAGTTAGTCAGGATCAAGCTGGTTGTGTTTCCGCTCTTTTACTCTCGCTGCCAGAAGACGGTTTCCCGCGAATTTTTGGAAAGTTTTGATAAGATTTCATGAAGATACTGGACAAAGAGTGTTTTGACACCATGCAAGTAATTTTTTTTCATCCTACGTTTTTTTCGGTTTCTGAGCTGGGTGTGTACGTCACCAAATCTTACTTTATATTACCTTAATCGCCGTCTTGTGGGCTAAAACACAGCACCGTTTTGAAACATGTCAGCAACTCCTAGCAACTGTTATAGGCTTAAAATATGTTTTACACAGTGGGGTTAGTTGTAACACAGTGTTACAACTAAGCCGCCAAGTGTACAATGATAATCAAATGAAAACAGGGAGCCACACAAGTTTTCAGGTTTGAGTATTTATATATTTATTTTGTCACATTAAACTTTGTTGGGCTTTCACAAACAATGTTGGAATTAAAATTTTAAAATTTTTGTTTATATGCATTGATCACTTGTTTATTTATTTAAGCGAGTTTTTATTATTATTATTACTGTTATTATAATTATTGAGCATGCAACTGCCACACACAAATATAATTAAATTTCAATTACAATATTTGATGATTTTATTTATTTATTTATAGCAAAACTGTGCAGCCCTTTCATATATCTCTATCCATGATATTAATCCATAATAGAAGGATGATTGGATGAGGGATGGATGTATGGATATCTATCTATACAGATGCACAAACAATATCAAACTATACAGATAAAATAGTACTAAATTATGTGTGTTACACACAAGTGTTACAACTGAACTAACCCCTCTGTCTGTTACAATTAACCCCGCATATGGGGTAAGTTGTAACATTTGCACTTCTGTCACTTTCAGTGCAACTGCACGAAAATGGTAGGTCCTAGAAAAAAACTTTAAATGTTCATTTGTAGCAGAGATGTGTATGTTGCTTGTGTAAAAAAAATATGAATCTAACTTAATTATTTTTTAAATAATTGAGCCAAAACCAAAATGTGTTAGGTTGTGCCCCGCTCTCCCCTACTCTACCTTGTCTGTGGACATCGTTCATTCTAAAGCCGGTGCAGGATAAACAGCGAGCGTGCGTGCGACGGTAGGCTAAATTATTTATGACAGCGGCAATGGACAATTTCGTTTCCAACCAGTAGGGCGACCGAAGAGGAAAAGTTACTTGGTGTTACTTTAACAAAAACATTAGCTCAACAGATTCTTAAAGGGATACTCTACCCAAAAAATCTGTCATCATTTACTTACCCTCAAGTTGTTGCAAACCTGTATGAGTTTCTTTCTTCTGCTGAACACAAAGGAAGATATTTTGAAGAACGTTTAGAACCAAACAGTTGTTTGGCACCATTGACTTCCATAGTAGAAAAAAAAATACTATGGAAGTCAATGGTGCCAACGTTCCAATTGTTCTTCAAAATATCTTGCTTTGTGTTCAGCAGAAGAAAGAAACTCATATAGGGTTGCAACAACTTGAGGGTGGGTAAATGATGACAGAATTTTTGGGTGGAGTATCCCTTTAAGGTATTGCTTTTCTTCAGATTTTTCTCCCGAGGAAAAGACCAAAGTCATTTTGCATGTGTATCCTCAGCTCCAGAGTTCTTGAAGAGATCACAACTTTTCAAATGTGCTTAGATTTGACAAGATACCAAGGTCTGCTCCCTAAGGTGAGAAATATCATTGTGAACTCACAATGTTTCTCAAATTCTTAATGAAATCTCTCCTTTTTATTTATTTTTGGCTTGTGGGAGAAAAAAAGACTTAAGTAATAATTTTTAATATCTAGAGTTTCAGAAGAGATCTAAAAAATGTCTCAACCTGTGCTAAAATTTTCCAATATTCCAAGTTGTCAGTCAAATATCAGTGATCTATGAATAAACTCAAAACTTCTCTCAACTGATTATTAATTAGTTGTTCATTTTTCTAGATTTTTTCTCCTGAGAAAAAGACTTCATGTCATTACTTTAGTGTTTTGAAGAGTTCCCAACATCCTCAAAAATGGTTTGACAAGATACCGAAGCGTAAATTCTTAGTTTTGTCATCTATTCAGATTTGAAGTCCGTCATAATCTCACACCATCTCTACTTTATCACAAATTTTTAGTCACAAAACTTTAAGTCACAAATTTCGATATGAACTCAAACATTTCTCATCAAATAATCACTCACAGTATGTCAACAATTGTCTCATTTGTGTCCATTTTTATGTCTCCAAAGGAATTTTTGGAAAAACATCTGAGAGAAAGTTGACACTTAAATACAACATGATGGGGTGAAGCATTAATCAAATCCAGTCGAGACTACAGACGTTTCTTACCAGGGGGTATTAAATGACAAAGTTAAAAATCAAAACTGAAAAATAAGGTATTGCGGTAAAACAACTTTGCAACTCTGTCACTGCGAGTCAGATATTTTACATTTGTCTCATGCTTGTTGACCACAATTTCCATCATTTTTAAGTGTCTCCTGTGAGGAAAACATAGTCCCCGTCATATACGGTTAAGATGCCTTCCTCTGGGCTTTAGGGAATCAGACAGACAACATGGCTGCCTCTGATTAAGAGTGTAAGAAATCCTGTTACACACTTGCAGCTGAACGCCTGAGAATATCACCACTCTCATTATTGGGCTGGGATTTAGAGAAGGGCTTGTAGCGTTCCTCATTGGGAAAATGTCTACAAACATCTTTTCATCCTTTTTCCTCTATATTTTACTCCCTCAGTCAATTTAGTTTCATCAGTCTTGTAAAACAATAAGTAGTCATGTTTCTTTTCTGCATGCTGTCTTATGGTCAAGGTGACTCTTTGCAAATGCGTGTAATAACAGAATCGTGTAGCGGGAAATGCTTACAGCTGTCTGTAGCGCTCTGCTTCCACTGCAAGATCTTTTAGTTTTCCTACATGTTGCATCATAAAGAACAGACAAAAGGAAAGTTGCATGGTCAGTAAAAGATTTCAATGGACTATACACAAAGTTTGTAATTTGGCAATCATTTTGCGTTCTCTCAAGAATTTTTTGCATTCCCCAAAGAAACTGCGTTCTCTCGCAAATGTTTTGTTCTCATGAGAAACTTTGCGTTTGCTCGCAAAGAACACACAACTTTTGTGAGTGAACCCAAAATTTTTTGCAAGGGAATGCAAATATTTTGTGAGCGAACACAAAGTTTCTAGGGGGAACTCAAAAAATTTGTGTGAGAACATTACAATGTCCCCTTAGGGCACAAGTCGCTATTTTAAAAAGAACATGTTCATCTGTTTGCAGTCGTATGCAATGCAACCAAAATGCACACTTCTGACGATAAAGATTCAGTAATGGGGCAGCCGGTGTTTTGTCCGCATCAGCGGAAGTATACAGACATTCATTTGAGAACTGTTAACCGGTATATTTTTCTGAATAAGAACCGCCTCTCCATTCAAAACCATTGGTGTGTTGTGCATTATTGTGCATTTGACACTCCAGCTTGTGTGGGTTCAAACTTAATTTTTTTTACAATTTCATGAAATGCTCTTTAAAGGATTAAAGTCCACAGAGTTTGAGAACGCATCTGCAACATAGAGACTTTGCTCTGTAATTACAGTCGTGCCTGTACCAGCAATTTGTTCTTGACACAAAAGCATAAAAGTCTTTCCTAAAACGGCGACCACACACACGCAACTTTTGGAGACTATTTTGATCCCGCTAGAATTCCTATCAATAACACGTACGTCCCCGATCAGCCAGTGAACTGCAAAACACAGTCAAGGCGGCAATTAGCGCAAATTAACAGACATTTTCAAAACCGTCTTTGCTCAGAAAATGGCCGCTTTGTAGTTCAAAAACATCCCAGTCTGGCCCTCGTGTGGGAGTTCTTCCAGCAATTGCTTAAATCCTAAAATAAGTACTGCAATCTCCAGGCACAGACACACTGTAATGCTTTAAAAACAATTTAGAAACTGTCATCGTTGTAATTACAGTAACTAATTACCGTCCTCGGCAAACAAATAGCTTAACATAATACGGCGGCCCAATCAATTTTGAAGAAATGCAAATTCCGAGCGCGAAAGGGGGGCATTTTGGCAAACCTGAAAAGGAATTCCGGAAATAATGCACTTTGTTTTATCCACACATAATTCCCAGGGAATATCATATCATAAATATTTGCATTCAGTTCTTATCAGGACATTTGCATTTGCCTCTTATCAGCCGGCAAACCAGGCACCGGCAGATAGCGAGAGCGGCTTCCACGCCATACACACATTTCTAATGAGACACGTCCCAGGCTGATATCATATTTTGGCTAGAACTTTATCGCCAAAACGAGGAGGTCATTTTCTCCTAGAGTTGGCTCATCTTGGAGCTGTCTTTGAGTTGTTGCTTTTTTCTCTCATTTGATGTGATTCAACTCAGATTCATTTTTTAAAAGCCCACATAAAAAGGATTATTTCTTTTCTTCTCGCAACCGCGACTGCCTGCTATCTGTGGCACGTATGCTAGCAGTGATTATCACCACGTCACAAAATATTTCAGTTTTATCAGTGTATTATTTTATTTGCCACTGCATCATCCCTTGAAAGATGGTGAGAGGAAGAGAGACGGGCGAAGCTCATCTGCATGAACCGTCGTCCTCGAAGCACAAGCAGACAGCAGCGCAGCCGTGCCCATCTTCTTCAATTACTACACGTGTGCAAGAGTTAGAGGGGAAAAAAATGGAAATTATTGTTTGATAACGTTTTCAAAAAGGCATTCCACAATAACAATTTCATGGCGCATTGCAGAGTGTAATTATAAATCAGGCGTTTTTCTCGGACAGCCAGAAAAACACTGGAGGTCAAGTGAAGTGTCCTAGTCAAATGCTGGTCTCATTAGCACAATCTGCTATTATCTGCTAATTATTTCTCTGTTGCTCCAAACCGCTGTGCTGGCGCTGATTCGTCTACCCACGCGCCTCTCAAATCAGTCACCTCTCCAGAGCGGGTGCTTGTGCAAATGCGTTCCTTTGCATAAATTACAAAAATGATTAAACGAAATGTTACGTTTTCTTTTGATGTAACCATAATCAAGAAAAAAAAACACACAAATATATGTTGACTCACTGTTTTCCTACTTATTTTCTTGGTGTCTGTTCTTATCGCTTTTCTACAATTAAACGCATTGCTACGCTGAAAAATAAACAGGAGTAAACTAGAAATGCTGAATTATAAAATTCATATGCAACCCAAAGAATCTAGTGCAAAAACAAAGTACACTACCTTTCAAAAGTTTGGGCTCAGTAAGTTTTTTGTTTTGTTTTGATTTAAGAAATTATTTTATTCAGCAAGAATGCATTTATTTGAGCAAAAGTGACAAAGACATTCATAATGTTTCAAAAATAATTTTATTTCAAATAAATTGTTTTTTAAATAAATTGTTCTTTTGAGCAATTTCATCAAAGAATTCTGAGCAAAAAAAGTATCAGTTTCCACATAAATATTAAGCAGCACTGTTTTCAACATTGATAATAATAAGAAATGTTTCTTGAGCAGCAAATCAGCATATTAGAATGATTTATAAAGGATCATGTGACACTGAAGACTGGAGTAATGATGCTGAAAATTCAGCTTAGTTATCACAGGAATATATTACATTTTACAATATATTAAAATAGAAAACAGTCATTATATATTGTAATAATATTTAACAATAATACTGTTTTTACGTTTTTTTTTTTTTTATTAAATAGATGCAGCCTGAGTGAGCAAAGAGACTTATTTCAAAAATATAAAAAATATTGACTGACCTAAACTTGTAAACAGTTGGACATTTTCTATAATTTTTTCATTCCTGGTGGAGATTTTGATTCTTAGTGATTTTAATACTTTTAATTGATTTTATCACTAAAAAGGTTTGTTCATTGATAAGTTGTTACATTGTTGCACCAGTAAATCTGCATATTTATTATGTGTGTTGTGAGTGATCATTGAATAATGCATGAAACCGATTCGTTCAACAAATAAGTCATTCATGATTCAAACTTACTTATAGATGTCCCAGCATATTTAACTGGGAGGACATTGTAACATGACACACAAATCAGCTTGAAATCTATGGGAATGTGTAACGTGCAGAAGCAAACATTTAGGTCAATGCTACAACATCAATGCTAACGCAATCTCTGTTTACTGCTATCTCTGCTCTGGGCTCTTTCTGATTCTGAAAGAACACAGATACAGAGGAATGAACTGATATGTGTATCTCGAGCAGACCAATCTCTCATTTTTGGAGCATATTAAACGTTTTGCTCACCCTGTCTGCTAACGCTAGTAGTGGCTAAGTTATCTTACCTTTGTTATTGTCTTGAAATCTTATCAACATCTTTGTTTAAACAAAGAGGCCAACACATTCCTGCTCTGTTTCTGCTGTTTTCCCTTCATCCTTTTGTGAAGCCAGCTAATCAGATAGTAGCTTGTGATTTCAGCCAGCTTTTGACTTTTTTTGTAATATGCATCAGATACTTTTGAATACAGGAGAATACAGGCAGCCTGTAAGCGTTCCGTCTAAGAACAAAATGGAGATCTGTGAGATAACCCTTCCAACAGAACATCTTCTTAAATGAATTCAGCTGACAAAGTAGCTGATGACATTTAAGTTGTAGTGGATTTTAGGGATAAACGTTCTCTTCTCTCACGTCTCTCAGGTGGAGGAGCAAAGGCTCAGACAGACAGGAGGAACTAAGACATATACACAGATACACAGACATGTGGACAGAAGTCAGGTAGAGACGTCACAGCATGCACAGATTAACACTTACAAGTTACTTACTGGTTTCAAATGAATGTTGAATTAGAATGTTATTACTGTCACGGTTCACAGATGGAACAGGCTGGATAGTAAGTTTATAAAGTTTATTTGTGCAGATGGTAATTCAGGCGGAGACAACAGGTAAGGATCAGAATGATGTTGAAACATGTAAACAGTCTTAGCTTGATGGATAAAGTCCTCTTTGTACTCTTGCAGATGGAGATGATGGCAGTCACAACGGAGATGAACGGATGGATGATCGGATGGATGAATACAGGAAGATCAGGAAGCAGGTAAGTAGCAGGTAGGCGGATGGTGAGTCTGTGAATCATGTAGCGACGAGATCAGACAGTGACTGCAGGGAGAGTGAGTGTTTTATAGTCCATGCTGGTGATGGGACACAGGTGACAGTGATCATGATGAGGTGCAGGTGCAGGTGATGATGACCGGGAATGCTGGGAAGTGTAGTGAAGACACAGATGAAGGAGGTGAAGACACAGAGGAAGGAGGTGAATGTGACATAACTCCCCCCTCCCGCTAGGCGCGACCCGCACCGTACAAGGCAGAACACGGGAGAGGGGGGTGGGCATCCTGGAGTCCGTGACGGGAAGGTGGACCAGGTGCAACTGGACGGACTCCAGGATGGTCCAGGCGGAGCAGGATGAGGGCATGACCAGGACGGAGCAGGATGAGGGCGTGGCCAGTGCGGAGCAGAACGTGGGCGTGGCCAGGGCGGAGCAGAACATGGGCATGGCCAGGGCGGAGCAGAAGACCCCTCGGGTGTCCAGGGCGGAGCTGTTGGACCCTCGGGTGTCCAGGGCGGAGCTGTTACCACGGCGGTGAGGACCCTTCAGGCGGCCACGGCGGAGAGACCCCTTCGGGCGGCCACGGCGGAGAGACCCCTTCGGGCGGCCACGGCGGAGAGACCCCTTCGGGCGGCCACGGCGGAGAGACCCCTTCGGGCGGCCACGGCGGAGAGACCCCTTCGGGCGGCCACGGCGGAGAGACCCCTTCGGGCGGCCACGGCGGAGAGACCCCTTCAGGTGGCCATGGCGGAGAAGGATAGCCCCCCGCCCAAAATTTTCTTGGGGAGAACCCCCTCCGGCTTAGGAACAGTCTCTGGCTGGATGCGGCTGACGTGAAGCACAGGCTTTGAACTCACAGTCACTGGCTGGACGGTCTCTGGCTGGACGGTCTCTGGCTGGACGGTCTCTGGCGGCGACGGGCTCAGGCTCTGGCGGGCAGGCGACGGGCTCAGGCTCTGGCGGGCAGGCGACGGGCTCAGGCTCTGGCGGGCAGGCGACGGGCTCAGGCTCTGGCGGGCAGGCGACGGGCTCAGGCTCTGGCGGGCAGGCGACGGGCTCAGGCTCTGGCGGGCAGGCGACGGGCTCAGGCTCTGGCGGGCAGGCGACGGGCTCAGGCTCTGGCGGGCAGGCGACGGGCTCAGGCTCTGGCGGGCAGGCGACGGGCTCAGGCTCTGGCGGGCAGGCGACGGGCTCAGGCTCTGGCGGGCAGGCGACGGGCTCAGGCTCTGGCGGGCAGGCGACGGGCTCAGGCTCTGGCGGGCAGGCGACGGGCTCAGGCTCTGGCGGGCAGGCGACGGGCTCAGGCTCTGGCGGGCAGGCGACGGGCTCAGGCTCTGGCGGGCAGGCGACGGGCTCAGGCTCTGGCGACGGGCTCTGGCGGGCAGGCGACGGGCTCTGGCGCTGGGTCAACGGGCTCTGGCGCTGGGTCAACGGGCTCTGGCGCTGGACGGGACCAGTGGTGAAGGCTCACCTGGGCTGGACGGGACCAGCGGCGAAGGCTTGACTGGGCTGGACGGGACCAGCGGCGAAGGCTTGACGGGACCAGCGGTGAAGGCTTGACGGGGCTGGACGGGACCAGCGGTGAAGGCTTGACTGGGCTGGACGGGACCAGCGGTGAAGGCTTGACTGGGCTGGACGGGACCAGCGGTGAAGGCTTGACTGGGCTGGACGGGACCAGCGGTGAAGGCTTGACTGGGCTGGACGGGACCAGCGGTGAAGGCTTGACTGGGCTGGACGGGACCAGTGGTGAAGGCTTGACTGGGCTGGACGGGACCAGCGGTGAAGGCTCTGGGGGAAGAAGCTCAGGTAGGTCGTCAAAGGGCTCGGCCATCTTGGGAGAAGTATGGAACACGGAGTTCCTGGAGAGGCATGCAGGCACGGCGTGGCGGGACCTCACCAACCCAGGATCAAAGAGGGACCAGAGTGGAGAATGGTGTCGGGACTCCTCACGACCACTGCCTCTACTGCGGCCTCCACGGCTCCCGCGAAATATGGCCAGACGGGTTCCCTCGAACGAACTTCCACGGGCAAAAGGTGGGAGATTTTGGCTCTCCTCTGCCAGGACGACAAAACTAACCCTATCGTCCATTTTAGGGTGGTCTGATCTTCTGTCACGGTTCACAGATGGAACAGGCTGGATAGTAAGTTTATAAAGTTTATTTGTGCAGATGGTAATTCAGGCGGAGACAACAGGTAAGGATCAGAATGATGTTGAAACATGTAAACAGTCTTAGCTTGATGGATAAAGTCCTCTTTGTACTCTTGCAGATGGAGATGATGGCAGTCACAACGGAGATGAACGGATGGATGATCGGATGGATGAATACAGGAAGATCAGGAAGCAGGTAAGTAGCAGGTAGGCGGATGGTGAGTCTGTGAATCATGTAGCGACGAGATCAGACAGTGACTGCAGGGAGAGTGAGTGTTTTATAGTCCATGCTGGTGATGGGATACAGGTGACAGTGATCATGATGAGGTGCAGGTGCAGGTGATGATGACCGGGAATGCTGGGAAGTGTAGTGAAGACACAGATGAAGGAGGTGAAGACACAGAGGAAGGAGGTGAATGTGACAATTACGTGTTCAAGTGATGCAAAATGTAAAAGTAAGAACAAAAGTACCATGTTGACATATTTTTCAGTACTTTCAGTTAAATTGGTTTTCGACTGGTATTAACACAATTTTATTAATTTATTTTAATTAATGTCAGCCAAAATTTAATTAAATTTAATTGTGGATGCTCATTTGTCCTATATTTCAAGTTAGATTGCCTTTACTACTAACAACGTTAATCTGAAAAACATTTATCATTTAATACTGTTAAAAATGCAAATTTCAAAATTAATATTTTTCATACTGTACATTATAATGTTGTGATGCCTAAATTTACTTGTAGTACTGAAAATGGTTGATTTTAGTGTTTTTATTTGAATTTTATATAGACAAAGTAGAATTTATTCACTTATTTATTTCTCAGTTATCAGCCTCAATCAAAAGTTTGTAATATCGGTGCATCACTGTAACATAATACAACATAGATTATAATGTGGATCATTATTTGTCATCACAAAAGGTTCACTTTTATTTTGTTCTTTACTCTGACCTGAGAAATAAATGCTCTCAGTCTCTCTCACAAACACACTAAAAATGGCCTGTTTGTGGTTTGGAAATAGCGTACGAGGGAGGACAGGACAGGGTTGGGTGGAGTCGTGCCGATTAAGTGATTGGAAGCATTCGGCCGCTGAAGTGATTTTCTTCAATCCTCCAGATAACATCGTCCCTGCGCTCTTTATCTCTCTTCTTGAACTTCTTTTAAACATCCCTCCCTCACTCTCTCTTCATTACATACTGTCCGCTTCTTCTGGCGTCCACTTTCATTACCGAGACTTATCTCATTCAGCCTTCCGCTGTCACTCCTGTTATTGTGTGGCAGAGATTTTTTTAGATTAGCCGTTCCCACAAAATCTTCACACCATTGAGCGAAATATTTATTTATAAGTGAGGTAAATTAATTAGATTGTCATTGAGAGATGGAGGGCTAATGCATGTGCATGTGGTTGGTCAATGGTGCTCTGATTGCTAGAGAAAAGTGCATTTTAAGTCAAGTGATGCTTTCTGGCCTTATTAGACCTGACTGGCCCCTGATTCATGGGATTTAAAGTGAAAAGCAACTGCAATGGCAGTCAGAAATCAGAAGCATGCTCTCCAATCAGTCCTATCACTTGCTAAATCAAATTCTTTAGGGGAGACAGAGAGAAAGCCTCATCAGACAGGTCTGTAATTTATAATAAGAGTCATTGTGCGACGATTATGTGGTGATTATTAATAATATTCATGCCATCAGTTCATTATGTGATTTTCAATTCTGAAAACATAATTTTAACTGAATTTTAATTCTAAAACAATGCCTATTAAAGGAATAGTTCACTTAAAAATTCTGTCATCATCTACTCACCCTCAAGTTTCAAACCTGTATGAATTTCTTTCTTCGGTTGAACACAACAGAAGATATTTTGAAGAATGTCGGTAACCAGACAGTTGCTGGTCCCCATTGACTTCCATAGTATTTTTTTCCTACTATGGAAGTCAATGGGGTCCAGTAACTGTTTGGTTACCGACATTCTTCAAAATATCTTCCTTTGTGCACAAGATTTGAACAAATGCGTCAGAATAATTTCAAACCTATTGCCGATACCAGATGTATTGATATAAAACTGTTCTAAACATAAATTGTGTAATTTCTGCAACAACCTTCACTAGATATCAATTGCCACATTTGGGTCAGTTTCTGGAACACTCCTCTTCCATTGGTCAGACAAACATATTCTTGTCCCACCCCAAACTCAAACCTTTGGTTGATCCAGTGTTGCTACAGTTCATTGGGCTGGTCAGGATGTTTAGTCAGTATCTGCAGAATCTCTTTCAATCAGATAGAAATTAAATTTGAATCAAGTTTGATTGGATCTGTTTTGAATGATGTATAACACTTTTAATGACCTTGTATCTGTATGAACAAAATGAAAACAATTAAAACAAATCTTTTTCACACTGATAAAAAAAAAAGCGACGTTTCAGACAATGTGATAAAAAAGGGTGATGCTGCAATGTATATCATGAAAAAAATAATACAGCCGTGCCCAGAATTAATCATACCCCTGGTAAATATGATAAAAAATGGCTATAAAAAATAAATCTGCATCGTTTATCCTTTTGATCTTTCATTCAAAAAATTGGCAAAATCCTTACCTTTCATTGAAGTAAAAGATTTGAAAGTGGGGGGGAAATCACATTATAAAATAAATGTTTTTCTCCAAAACACGTTGGCCACAATTATTCATACCCTTTTATTAAATACCTTTTTGCAATCTCCTTTTGTCAGGGTTGGGTGCAGGTGACCGAAGACGAGGACACGGAATTTCAAAGACAATAGTTTTTAATAACAAAAATGAAACTTTCCAAAATGAAACAAGAACAAAACTCCAGGACTTTCAGGTTTACACACAACCATACATAGACGACGATCGACAAACACTGGGAGAAAACACAGGGCTTAAATACACATGGAATGATTGAATGATTAACTGAACACAGGTGATAAAACTGAACACAAACGAGGAGCGGGAAAACTTAACAACCACAAAGACAGGGGAAACCAAGATCACAAAAACAGAACTCAAACACATTGAATTGTTACAGTACCTCCCCCCTCCCCGAAGGCGGACCTCGCGCCGTATAACATCCAAAGGGGTGGGAGGGTGGGCGCCCTGGAGGCTGACGAGGGCATGGTGCAGGTCCAGGAAGCCTCCAGGGCGGAGCAGGCTGTGGGCGTGGCCACGGCGGGGCAGGCTGTGGGCGTGGCCACGACGGTGCAGGCTGTGGGCGTGGCCACGACGTGCAGGCTGTGGGCGTGGCCACGACGGTGCAGGCTGTGGGCGTGGCCAGGGCGGAGCAGGCTGTGGGCGTGGCCAAGGTGGAGCAGGCTGTGGGCGTGACCAAGGCGGAGCTGTGGGACCCTCGGGCGTCCAGGGCGGAGCTGTGGGACCCTCGGGCGTCCAGGGCGGAGCTGTGGGACCCTCGGGCGTCCAGGGCGGAGCTGTGGGACCCTCGGGCGTCCAGGGCGGAGCTGTGGGACCCTCGGGCGTCCAAGGCGGAGCTGTGGGACCCTCGGGCGTCCAGGGCGGTGCTGTGGGACCCTCGGGTGGCCACGGCGGTGAAGACCCTTCAGGTGGCCGTGGTGGTGAAGACCCTTCAGGTGGCCATGGCGGTGAGGACCCTTCGGGTGGCCATGGCGGTGAGGACCCTTCGGGTGTGGCCATGGCGGTGAGGACCCTTCGGGTGGCCATGGCGGTGAGGACCCTTCGGGTGGCCATGGCGGTGTAATTTTTTCGGGCCTCCGTGGATCTTTGGCCGGCCTCCGTGAATCTTTAGCCGGCCACGGCGAAGGCGTATAGCCCCCCCCCAAAATTTTCTTGGGGAGAAAGACAGGTTCAGGAACGGGAACAGACTTGACATCAACGGGCGCTGGGTCAACGGGGTCTGGGTCAACGGGCTCTGGGTCTGGGTCAACGGGCTCTGGCGCTGGCTCTGGGTCAACGGGCTCTGGCTCTGGCTCTGGGTCAACGGGCTCTGGCTCTGGCGCTGGGTCAACGGGCTCTGGCGCTGGGTCAACGGGCTCTGGCTCTGGCGCTGGGTCAACGGGCTCTGGCTCTGGCGCTGGGTCAACGGGCTCTGGCTCTGGCGCTGGGTCAACGGGCTCTGGCTCTGGCGCTGGGTCAACGGGCTCTGGCTCTGGCGCTGGGTCAACGGGCTCTGGCTCTGGCGCTGGGTCAACGGGCTCTGGCGCTTCATGGGACTCGGAACTGGACGGGGCCAGCACATCAGGGAGCTTGGGGCTAGATTCATGCTCTGGCGGGCAGGCAACTGTCTCTGGCTGGACGGTCTCTGGCTGGACGGTCTCTGGCTGGACGGTCTCTGGCTGGACGGTCTCTGGCTGGACGGTCTCTGGCTGGACGGTCTCTGGCTGGACGGTCTCTGGCGGAAGAAGCTCAGGAAGGTCATCAAATGGGTCAGACTCAGGCTCTGGTGGGCAGGCGATGGGCTCAGGCGCTGGTGTGCTTGGAGCTGGTTGGAGTGGTAGATCTTCCAAGTGGTAGCTGGATCCACAGGCCCACAGCGTGTGATCCAAAAACTCCAGGAAGGATAGATTGAGGTCCTTCACCAAAATTATCTGGGCGAGAGGGTCTTTTAGTCCACCCCAGAAACTTTTTTTCAGTTCTTCTTCCTCCAGCGTCACATCATCGTAGAGACTTAGGTAACGCCCCGCATACTCCTCAAGAGAGAGCTCCTTTTGAAAGAGGATTGGGATTTCAAAGGGGCTCACCACCTTGCTTTTCCTCCTTCGGCCCATTTTTCGCTTTTTTAATGGTCGATCGTTCTGTCAGGGTTGGGTGCAGGTGACCGAAGACGAGGACACGGAATTTCAAAGACAATAGTTTTTAATAACAAAAATGAAACTTTCCAAAATGAAACAAGAACAAAACTCCAGGACTTTCAGGTTTACACACAACCATACATAGACGACGATCGACAAACACTGGGAGAAAACACAGGGCTTAAATACACATGGAATGATTGAATGATTAACTGAACACAGGTGATAAAACTGAACACAAACGAGGAGCGGGAAAATTTAACAGGGCTAAACCAAAAACCACAAAGACAGGGGAAACCAAGATCACAAAAACAGAACTCAAACACATTGAATTGTTACACCTTTTGCCAAGATAACAGCTCTGAGTTTTCTCCTATAATGCCTGATGAGTTTGGAGAACACCTGACCTGAGATCAGAGACCATTCCTCCATACAGAATCTCTCCAGATCCACAAGATTCCCAGATCCATATTGGTGCTTCTTCTCTTCAGTTCAGCCACTCATTTTCTATATGGTTCAGCTCACTGGGACGGTCATGGCAGAAGCTTCATTTTGTGCTCCCTAACACATTTTTGTGTTGATTTTGATGTTTGTTTTGGATCGTTGTCCTGATGGAAGATCCAACCACGGCCCATTATAAGATTTCTAGCAGAAGGCGTCAGGTTTTGATTTTTTATCTGTTGATATTTGATAGAATCCACAATGCCATGTATCTGAATAAGAAGTCCAGGACCTCCAGCAGAAAAAATATGCCCACAACATTAAAGATCTAATGGTATATTAAATTGTACACATGGGATAATTTTTATCCTTGTGTGCACCAAACCCATCTAGTGTGTTTGCTGCCAAAAAGCTCTTTTTTTAGTTTAATCTGACCACAGAACCCTGTGCCGCCGTTTGAAGATCCAGTCGTGTCTGACACCTGAATATGCTGGAGTTTGTATTTGGATGAGCGAGGATGATTTTTCTTAAAACCCTCCCAAACAACAAGTGGTGATGTAGGGGTTGTTTGATTTTTTTTAATAGGCTTTCTGACCCCAAAACTCAACTAATCTCTGCAATTCTCCATCTGTGATCCTTGAAGAGTCTTTGGCCACTCAAACTTTCCTCCTCACCGCCCATTAAGAAAATATAGACACACGTCCTCTTCCTGGCAGAATCGTAACAACTTTGGATGATTGGAACTTCTTAATTATTGCCCTGATGGTGGAAATGGGGATTTTTAATTCTTTTGATATTTTCTTACATCCACTTTCTATTTTGTGATGCTCAACAATCTTTTGCTGCACATCAGAACCATGTTCTGTGGTTTTACTCATTGTGATGGATGATTAAGGGAATTTGGCCTTTGTGTATCCTCATATTTAAACTCCTGTGAAACAAGAAGTCATAGCTGGACAATTTCATGTTCCTAGTCACCCTGGTGTGCTAAAAAAAGGTAAATATTAATGGGAATATACTTCATAGATAAATTATTCATAAAAAATTCTAGGGGTATGAATAATTGTGGCCAACGTGTTTTGGAGAAAAATATTTTTTATAATGTGATCCCCCCCCCCCCCCCCAATTCTTTTACTTCAATGAAAGTTTAGATTTTTGCCATTTTTTTAATGAAAGATCAAAAGGATAAACGATGAAGATTTATTTTTTATAGCCATTTTTGATCATAATTACCAGGGGTGCCATTAATTCTGAGCACCACTGTTTATATATATATATATATATTTTACCTAGGATACGTGTCAACGGAATCTCCAAATCAAAAATTAGCAACCTTTAAAATAGCATAGCAGGAGATATTTAAATTATACATGTGTAATTACATATGCATATGTATTTCCACAAAATTTTCAGTGCTAATTTTACTTATTTTACTATAGTTAGCAATTCCAGAAGCTTTAAATGCATTTAGTGATAAGCTGGATCTTATTAATATACTGATTTGTACTGTTGGTCCTAAAATTTAAGTTTGTGCTTAATTTTCACAATTTCTATACAGCACAGTACAGTACAGTACAGTACACTGTGTTGAACAAAAAAATGGGGTAACACATTGAATTAAATGTGAAATTTTGAAATGGAAAGAAATAGTATTTTCTTGAAAAACATACTCCCGTTTTCCAACTTTGAAAAATCTTTTTTTTTTTTTTTTTTTTTTACAATGTAGGGTCCATTAATTAGTGACCACATCTATTTGTGCCTGGTTTCACAGACAAGGCTTAAGTCTAGTCCCAGACTAAAATGCATTTTTGAGCTGTCTTAACTGAAAGTAACTTGCTCCTTTATATCTTTAAATGTCAGTGCCATTGTTTTGTCTCAAGATGCACACCAGTATTGTTTTTTTTCTTCTAAGGCACGTTTAAAATTTTTTACTTAATTGTTCTCATTTAAGGTCTTAATCCTGACTTAATCTAAGCCCTGTCTGTGAAACCGGACCATAAACTTTTTGGTGAACAGGTTCAAAAGATTCGAGTCACTGGGTTAAATCAAGTTACTTAAATTAACTCTCATTCATACACGCCAAAGAATAAAGTGTTTTTGATCTGATAAAGTCTTTCCCGTTGTCTCTGTGCATGATGTAATTTTATCATTCAGCACACAGGTTAAGAGAGGTAAGAACATTAACACGTTTTCTTTTTTTTTTTATGTGCACATATTCACACAAAGCACATTTCCCTGCTGTTTTAATAACTCATCTAAGACCTGTGATCTAATCGGCATGTACAGCAAGTAATTAAAGTTGAAATTAATTACAGTCTGTGCTGATATTCTAATCAAACAGCTTTGGAGTATTTCGTAGCAGAAAGTTGATATTTTGTCATCCGTGTTTTATCTCCAGTGGCGGCGCGCGATCGTCTGTACTTGCAGATTATTCCTCGCCAGAAAAAGCTCAGGAAACGACAGATAAAGAGGGAGAGAACTTGCACGTTTCTCTTTTTTTCTAGTTCCCGCTCTGACCTCTTGACAGTTCTCATCCCTCGTTCCGCTCCTCCGTCTCTCCCTCTTTCTCTTAACATTCCTTTATCATGACAGTGTTTGGAGAGAGATATGGCCAAGGCTTTGTGGCTCTGTTTGATGGAAATTAGACAATCGTTCATTAGTGAGTTAGATAAAGTCTCTCCCTTCCTCCCACCCGGCTGACAGTCGTCTCCTCGGGGAGCTCATTTCACACCGAGAGCTTGCGATGGTGGAAGTGACTCCGACTCGCTCGGGTCCCATCTGAGTTTGTCTCCTCAGACAGTGCCACTGGAAATGTCAGCAGGAGCAGAGAGGAGCCGTGTTGAGGCGCTCACTCTAACAAGCTGAAGGGTTCTTCCCACGGGTCCCGTGTTTGCAGAACCGCTCTTATTTCTGCCGATTGTCTCCAGTCAGGCTCGTCAGAGAGCTCGCTGCTCACAGAGGTTGCTCTTATAGGGGAGACTTGTGTGAGTTCTGCGCCACTAGCGTCAGTCGCAAACAATAGGACTGTTTTCAAACAGGTTTTGCAAACACTCCACAGATAGTGTCAATCAAACATGCATACATCGATCTAAAGTTTGGGGTTGGTACGATTTTTTTATATTTTCGAAAGAAGTCTCACACTGAAGGCCATTGCACACTGAGTCCGAAATTCGCATCCGAAATTTTCGCACGTTAAAAAAAAAAAATCGACCTCACGTTATGTCAATCATGCTTGCACACTGCCTCCGAAACTTTCGTCCGTCATAAAAAAAATCGGATCAGGTTCGATTTTCTGCGTTTTTCGCATCCACAGCCAGCATTTTGAGAGGTTTTTTGACTATTCAGACACACCGTACAAGCGAACGACACAATCCAGAATGGCTGATAAATTCGTCTCGCAGCACAAAGTACTGTAGCACTATAATAAACAAACCTGTATACAGCTGTTCTGTATGCCCAGCGTTGCTGCTGGCCGTGTGTGTGTGTGTGTTGGGGTGTGTGTGTGTGTGTGTGTGTGTGTCTTTTTTGGTGGTCTTCTTTTTATTATGTGGCTCCAGTATCGCTAGCAAAGCAGCAAACTGTTCCATTGATATTCTGAGGTACATTTTGAATCGCTCGGGATAATTGCGCAACTCCTTGATGAGCTGAAACTCTCGCGGCACAAGATTGGATGAAACCTCTTTTTCTTCTTTTTCTCTTTTAAAGAAGAGAGGGCAACAACATCATCCTCACTGCTTGACGAATCCATTTAGTATTTTTTGCGTTTTTTTCCGCAAAGGTTTAATAAATACGCATCGGACTCAGTGTGCAAGGTTTCTGTGCGTGACGAATTTTTAGGCTGATGAACACGAAAAAACGCATACGAAAAATTCGACTCAGTGTGCAATGGCCTTGAGTCCCAAATTCGCATCCGAAATTTTCGCATGGTAAAAAAAAAATTCGACCTCACTTTGTCAATCACGCTTGCACACTGCCTCCGAAACTTTCGTCCGTCATAAGAAAAATCAGGTTTGATTTTCTGCGTTTTTCGCAGTGTTTGAATGGCTTTTTAACGTTTCAGAGCCACTGAATGACGAATACGAAAAAACGCATACGAAAATTTCGGATTCAGTGTGCAATGGCCTTTATGCTCACAAAGGCTGCATTTATGTGATCAAAAATACTGTAAAAAACTGAAATATTATAACAATTTTAAATTACTGTTTTCTATTTAAATATATTTTGTAATGTAATTTATTCCTGTGATGCAAAGCTGAATTTTCAGCATCATTACTCCAGTCTTCAGTAGGCACGTTTCCATTACAGATTTGCGCAAAAATTTTGCGATTTATTTTCTAAAGGCCATTGCATATTTTCGCACGTTATAAAATAAATACGACGTCACGTTATGTCAATCACACTTGCACACTGCCTCCGAAACTTTCGTCCGTCATAAAAAAAATCGGATCGGGTTAAATTTTCTGCGTTTTTCACATCCGTAGCAAGCAGTTTGAATGGTGTTTGAATGGTGTTTTGACAATTCAGAGCCACCGAATCACGAATACGAAAAAACGCATATGAAAATTTCGGAATCAGTGTGCAATGGCCTTAAATGTCGACAAGAAATGATTGCGAAATGACGGCATAAATATTATATATATTTAGTGCCATAGTCAAAGTTTAGGGCAATTATTCTGCCAGTATTTCACTGTTTTAAGATTACCATGGACATTTGGCAAGAGTAAAATAAACACTTTTTTTGATGTGACAAAATGTTATCAGTATGTACATAAACATTATATACCACTCTGGTCTCTAAATATCAGCTGTTGCTAAACTCATATTGGCTGTAAAAATTAATGTGGAACGCACAGATCAGATAATTTGGTCCTATTTTTAAGTTGTTGAAATTACTTAATTTTGAAAATCATACTTGGTACCATCTTGACAAACAGACATTGTTGAGATTTGTCTGTGAGATTAGGGGTCTTTTTTCCCCGAGAACAATCTAAAAAGGCGAAGACATTCAGGAACTGTTCATTTAATTTCATTGTTGTCTTTGAGGAACAACTGAGATATAAAAGAGATCTCATTTGTGATTTGTTTTTTTGCGCTACACAATTTTGCTGTGCGTCGTTTAAGTGGGATTATGATCGGCTCTGGGCATTATTTAAATCAGTTTACATTAAATTAAATGAGCTTGTTTTCAATCAGATGTATTGACATACTGCAGGAGAAACTGCAAAGACATGAACGAGTTAAGTGGGCTTTGTATCATTAGCAAGGAAAATGCTTACAAGAAGTATTCTTGTAGCATGCTTTATTCATTTGAAATTTTCCTAATGATGAAAAGTAGCGACTTTTAAAATGATTAGCCAAAACTCCAGTCGAATGTAAACAGTGTTTGAGTCGGACACAAAGGAGAAGTTAGAATCTCACTCCTCAAACTTCCAAACAAAAGTTTGAGACAAAGAGTTTCTTTCATTGTTTTCAAGGCGATTCTGATGTGCAGAAAAACAACCGTTTGAGGAAGCGTGTGGAATGTGATCTACACCAGGGTCAGATGAACACATAATCACAAGCAACTTCACGCAAGGCAGGCCTGCCCCCTCTCTCTCTCTCTCTCTCTCTCTCTCTCTCTCTCTCTCTCTCTCTCTCTCTCTCTCTCTCTCTCTCTCTCTCTCTCTCTCTCTCTCTCTCTCTCTCTCTCTCTCACTCCCTCGCTTCGCTTTTCTCTCTCTGTTAGGCCGTCAGATATGAAGAACTGTCCCTGCGTCTCGGCTCACAGATCAGAGGCTTCTGTTCTGGCCTGCAACAACTTTTCCTGCATTAAAACAGGTCTGATAGAACTTTCCAAAGGTCTCTGATGGCGTTCAGCATTCGCCTCGGGGAAAATAACAAGCTGGTTGCTCACTTTGTGACCCACTGGATGAGGTAAATCAATACAGACTTACCAGGAGGAAAAATTATCATTTTAAATAAAAATAAAACGTGTTTTACGTTTTACGTGTTTTACAGCAAGGATGTATTACATTTCTAAAAGGGGTAACACTTTATTTTACGACCCGCAAACAACTGGGAGAGTGGGGGCGGTTGCAACACTTTTTACATTTCCTTAAGATTCTCAGTGACTGTTTGTATTAGAAAGACAAAACAATAATAATATTAAACCCATATATGTCACTACCTGCCATATGTTGCAACATGTGTAATATGATAATATTAATGTAATTTGTACTTAAATGGACCCTGAAAAATGTTGCGACTGTCCCCATATATGGGGAAAGGAAATGCAACAGTACGAGGGGCAGTTGCAACAATCATTTAGATGTAATAAAATTCAAACTTCTGCATAATTTGTTTAATATTTTTTAGTTTATTTGAGACCAGAGTTCATTGAGTTAACTTATTAAGTAAAAAACAAGTAGGCTACACAAAATATTAAAGTTTACAACTGTAGTAACATGCAGTAACAATTTGACACACCAAACTGATTATTTCATCAACAAATGATTATTTCATAGCTCAACAAATATTCACAATTCCGCATCTGACTCACAATTGTGGCAAATGTAAATGGAACCACCATCAGTGCAGGCTTCATGAGCCCATTTAGCCTGGGAAAACCCAGACAGCTTCCGGCAAATTTAGATTTGCTCTGCAAGTAAGTCTGGCAAAGAGCTCATTCAATCCCATTTCTCATCCGTCGAAATCGAGGCACCAATCAGAAACGTTGGGCCGGGCTTTAACAATGTGACAGCGCAGCGACAGTGAAGAAGATTTTGTATATTACAAAGATGGATGCACCATGGAACATCACTCGTTCGAATGGTTCAAATCAGCTATCGCGTCTGTTTTAAGCGATTTGAAAGTTTCCTTTTAGTTAAAACCCTTCATCTCCTTCATCGCTCTGATTGTTTTTAGGTATTCAATTGCGCCCAGAGGCATTTGAGCGACGTCCGTTGGTGACAACCCTTTGGAAATGATTTGTCTATGAAGCTTTGCCAGACCATAACTCAGTTACTACTGATAATGATCTGGTTTTAACCAGGCTATAGCCCATGTCTTGCACTGCCAACATTGAAGCCACACCCCTTTCAGTCTGGAGTAGCTCTTCAAAAATACAATGCAAAAATCTTCTTCTTTCTCCGATTCACTGTTCTTCTCTGTATGTTTTTTTCTTAATGGATGCCTAGTCTAGTTTGAATTTTAAAAAAGCAATTTGCTGAAATACAAAGAGGAGACACCTGGCTATTGAAATATGTTCTTTATCAAACCACTGAATTGACTTTTATATCAATTTTATCTAATTGTTATTTTTATTGTCATGAGGGACAGTTGCAACACCATGTGGGGACAGTTGCAAAAATGCGTTGCAACTGTCCCACCCCTGGCAGCCATCTTAAAACTAGTGATGCTAGCCTAACAAATTAGCTTGAAGACAATGTACCTACGTCTGTTAAGAGCTAAGAAACTGCACATTCAAATTATAAAACTATAAAGATCAATACTTAAACCGTTTAGACAGTATGACAAAAAATCTAGTTGTAAAATTTTTTACTTTTTTACCTTGAATTTCAGTTCTCCCATAAGGAAGTTTAACATGTGGTTACTAACTTCTAGAAAGAAGGAGGGGCATACTGAGCATGTGCAGTAGGAGTGTCATGACTCCAGCTCATTCCTGATTGGAGAAATCAGCAATGTTGCAACTGCCACACGTTGCAACTGTCCCCACTCTCCCCTACACCGAAATTACGGTGTACGTTTCTGTAATTATAGCGTACTTCCGTGTAGGTATAAGGGAACAATATGTTAAGTTTTGGGTAATAAAGGAGTAACAAGCAGATATACAACCTGTAAATAACTGCGTAAGTAAATCGAAATTACGGTGTACGTTTCTGTAATTATAGTGTACCTCCGTGTAGGTATAAGGGAACAATATGTTAAGTTTTGGGTAGGCTAATAAAGGGGTAACAAGCAGATATACAAGCAAATTATTTATAATGTAATTATTTTAAAACTAACAGGTGCCTATTATGTTAATATATGCAGGTAAAAATTGTACGTCTGTTGTATATAAAAGTTATCATCACATTTCTGGCAAAATATGTTCTTGTGCAATTTTACAGGGTAATTTTGACATCTGTGGGTTGAAAATGAAACGTGTATGGCTGTATGTAAGCACAGTATGATAAAAAATGAATTTATTGGCGTTTCTTACTACTGTAGATTAATTAATGTTAAATTAACCCACAGATGCCAAAATTAAATGTAAAATTACACAAGAACATATTTTGCCAGAAATGTGATGATAACTTTTATATACAACAGACGTACAATTTTTGCCTGGAATATATTAATAGGTACCTGTTAGAATAATAACATTATAAATTATTTACTTGCATAGCTTGTTGCCCCTTTATTACCTTATACCTACACGGAGGTACTACACTATATTTACAGAAACGTACACCGTAATTTCAGTTTACTTACGAAGTTATTTGCAGGTTGAATACTATCTGCTTGTTACCCCTTTCTTACTCCAAACTTAACATATTGTTCCCCTATACCTACACGGAAGTACGCTATAATTACAGAAACGTACACCGTAATTTCGGTTTACTTACGCAGTTGTTTGCGGGTCGTAAAATAAAGCGTTACCCTAAAAGGTGATATTTAAGACATGTTACAAAAGATTTATTTGTCAAATGATGTTCTTTTTTCTTTCTATTAATCAAAAAGTCCTGCATCAGCGTTTCCACAAAAACAAATTAGCACAATTGTTTTTAACATTATATATTCGACTTTGACATCACATAAATAAATATAAAGTTCTGGCATGAGAGGGCACATCTGATTGGTTCCTGCTCTATCAGTAGCCAATGAGCTCGCTGCTCAACCTTCAAATACTAGGACAGCATTTGCTAGCAGTTGCAGCGTGCTTTCAGAAACACCTCCACCTTCCCCAGCTCCACCTGTATAGATCTGCTACCGGTAATTAATGTATGCTTTATTGTACAGTAGCAGCATATTTTACTTGGTCACAGCAGCGTGTCGTACATGTACTGGCATTAGAAAGTCCCGTACTCGCTCTGCAGCAGCAGCAGCGTCCCAGACAGCAACATGGTGTCGGCCCAGATCTGGCCCACCCACATATGGTAGACCGGATCTGGGCCGACACTATGTTGCTATCTGGGGTAGCAGATCTACTCCGCCAAGACAAAATGTATTGTAATTTGTAACAATATTTCTGTTTTTAGTGGTATTTTTGAATAGGCTAAATAAATGCAGCCTTGGTGAGCATTAGAAACTTGTGAAAGGTATACCTCAGTAACAAAACTTTCTGAACTTATTTGTGGGTTTTTTTCTTCTTCAGAAATCTCATAATGTTTTGATTTTGCTCTTGATGGTTCTAGGTGGGTCCAGGTGTATCAGTCGCCCTCATCCGTTGTCCTCTTGTAGTGCCTGAACCTCAGCTGAGTCGGGTGGCAGCCTCCCATTTGTGAAATGCTACGAGGTGACTGGAGCTTCTCTGCCCGTTGCTGAGAGGACAGATGGAGAGGCCACGGAACGTTCTGGAGAGCCGATGGTAATTACGAGCCAGCAGCAGAGCCGGTGGCTTCCGCAGGGAACAGTCCTGAGCGGAGCCGCTCGAGTGGCGTGGGGGTTATTTGCCCTTTGGCTGCTCAGCATGCTGTTGCTCCACGCGGTGAGCTCGTGTTGGGACCGCCGTCGCTGCACTTTTCTCCATCTTTACATCAATGAGTGTGTGAGAACATGGTGACAATTGCGTTGAGCTTTTGTCATTCACAGGGAAAGTTGAACTCTTTAGGTGTGTTTCCAGTTCTATTCACAACGTATATATATATATCTCTAAAAATGCATTTTATGGAATAGTTCACCCAAATATAGAAATTCTGCCATTTAATCATCCCATACCTGTGTGACTTTTTTTCCTTTTTAGAACACAATTTTGAAGAATCTTCAGGCAGCGTGTAAAAGTGATAATTAAGTGTTCTTCATACAACATTTCATATTCTCTTCAATGACACTTGTCTCTTTGGTAACCAAGTGCAATAACTGCTGAAAAAAAATGACAAACATTGTTGTGAACACCACACCTGAGGAACATTTGTGTAGAAATGTATAAATCATAAATATTGAAATTGATTATTTTTATTTCCCGCTGTTTAGATCATCATAGCTTAAAACATGTATTTTATATAGTATAAAGTATATGTGTTTTATAATGGATTTTTTATAGTTTAAGATTGAAATTTTGGGTCTAAAAAAATCAAATAGAACATAATATTCCTTGTAATTATATGCTATTTTTCATAATTGTTACCTTATTTTACAACTGCAGCCCTATTTCAAAATTAGTAGTATTTCTATTACTAGTATATCTCACAACAATAATTATAATAAAAAATATATAATATGAAAGTATATGAAATGTAGCTGGCAAAGGCATATGAAGTTTGCTTACATTGCAATTTTTGTATCATTTATTATTGCTCATGTATGTTTATGTATCCATTTTATTTTTACCCTTGTCTCTTACTTTCCATCTTAAACTATAAATGATTCATTATAAAAAATATTAATTAATAAATGTCTAAAACTCTGATGATCTGAACGAAGAGTCAAATACATTTTTAATTTTTGATTTCAATTTTTATATTTATGATTTTTCTATGACTGTACCCTAGTTGTTGCATCCCTTAAGTGATTTTGTAGTTACTGTTCTTGGTTACCATAGAGACAAAACTGTTTTAATGTGACCTTCATGTAACAAAAGGGGAAAAATTAAATCTGTTAGTTTCAATCAAAATCAAACCTTGAGACAAAAGGTGCATGAAACACCCTATCTTTTCAGATCTGACCAGTCATCTGCACATCTGAAATGCTTGCCGGCTGCAGATGATTAATTACTTTGTCACCCATCAGTCTCACAGAAAATGAGGAGAGAGCAGGAAAAGGGAGGAGTATCCGAGAAAACGAGTGAGCTCAGCTTTGCAGGATGCTGAAATGTAGCTCTGCAATCCCCATAGGGCTCATATTAATGAGGGTGCAGGGAAAGTTAACAACTCGCATTAAGCACTAATGCATTCTTTAATTAATTAAGTGCTCATTTATAAATATCCAACACATCCTGTACACGTTCAATCTGACTTAACAATAACATATTAACGATTCCTGTTCCAGGCACAACATATTTAAATGTCACTGATACTCCAACGGCTAGATAAACATACTCCCGAACTCTATTAACAGCATTAGGTGATGTCTGGAGCAGCACGTATTCCCCTGCAATTCAGTCGTAATTACAAATTAATTTCACGTTTAATGTATGAACACAGCCATGGTGAAATTTAGTTAATTAGTTGATTAAAATGCATAGTTCAAAGTAAAAACTGAGCAATTTTGGTCCATTTAGTATAATCATTTTGTAGTTATTGGACAGTTTTAACTCTCTTTCTTTTTCTATTATTTTTACACAGCATGTTCTTAGACCAGGATGATGTATTTAAGGACTCCAAATGTGTGCAACACCACAAAAAGCCTTTATTGTCATTACTAAGATGGAAATCAAGCACTTAAATGGCGAGTACACATCCAGCGTTGGCATACCGGAGCTGCCCGGTGTAAATGTAAGCAGCCCTACACACACACACACACACACACACACACACACACACACACACACACACACACACACACACACACACACACACACACACACACACACACACACACACACACACACACACACACACACACACACACACAGCTGGTATCACAGTGCTTTGAGAAGTGCTTTAATCTCTGATGTGCGTTAGGAAAGTACAGAGATGGTAAGAAAGTAAGGAAATATCAAATGAAACTCACATAAAAATATTCTAGGGTTTTAGGGGAAAATTATTAGTAAAAACATCCTAGTAGAATATAGAAAAGCAAAAACTCTATATGATGGCATTACATTTTTAGCCCAATGCGATGGGCTCCATAAGAAGGGTAACATGATATAGACATGTTTGAACATATAATCTCTGAGGAAAGATTAATCTGGGTTAAATTTAAAAACAATCACTTTATACTCATCCGATAATTCGACTGTTTTAAGAAAAGCAGGAATACATCTTTTCTCTTGTAGCTTAATACTGGGACAAAGAAACATATAGAAGTAGCTGAAAAGAAATTGGCAGAATGTTGAAAATAAAACCAAAAAAAAAACAACCCTCAGGACGTCAACAATTCCGACACTGGAAAATAAAAGCAGCTGTGTTAATAAAACGCTTCGTTTCCAGACAAACTGCTTAATGGGCGTCTCTCGGAGTCGGTTTCTACTTGTTTGAAATCAATCAGAATATTTACGCCCGTGGAAGCAGGCAATCTGTGGAGCGCCACACACCTCCTCACTGGAGAGGAACTTCACTTTTGGCACGGTGTGTTTCAGTATTTCATGGAGCTGCACCTCCTTTTTCCCTGCAGGCGTCGTCTCAATGTTCCAGCCGAACGTGTGTGCGCTGAACAAAAGCATAAGTTGTTTACGTCAGGGTAATTGGTCATGGACGGGTCATTACCTGCAGCAAGAAAACTGAAGAAAAGAAAAGTGTAAAACAAAAATACGTCAATCTGATTGACTGATCAGGTAATATATGAACAAACAGAGATTCATATATATATCTGTTTGTTCATAAATATCCGTTTCATATGTTTCATATATATTGTATGATTCACTGTAAAAAACTATGTATACAAACACATACACACATTAGTGGGATGTGATGTCCGGCCTAGAAAAATTGACATTTTCACCCTCAAAATTATTCATCTTTTTGTAAGCATATCGCGTAGTTGTGCTTGGAGTCAATTGTTTTATTTGTGAAAACGCGATGAAACATGCCAAATTGTGCGGACATCGTTTTTGGCCAGGCTGTCATACAAAGAAATTATGAACATGAGAAAAAAACAAAAGAGAACCAGAGAAATATTAATAACTTATTATGTTGTAGTCAATGTGTGCTTTTTTAATGCACTGTAAAATAAAACCTGCAGCTGTAGTTTACCTCGTTTTTGCCAAAAGATTTTGTCGGATAAATGCCTTCTACCAATTTAGTGTTTTGTTCTTCTCTCATAATCAAAATATTTTCTTCATATTTTGATGGTTCAGTTGTAGGGTCATTAAAAGCAAATCCCCAAAAGTACACAACTAATCCATATATTTCTGAATCCATATGATAGTTTTGTGTGAGGAACACACCATTTCTCATTGATAATCTTCACCTCTCAAATCAAATCTTGCTTGACTTCAGGTAATTTGGTTACAAGGTGAAGATGCTTATTGGGGTTATTATTTATTATTAGTTCTTTTTTTTTAGAGAAGTCTAAAAATCATCATCCCTATTTGATACAGATAGGAATTTCCATGCGGTTGGGTGAGGAAGAGCTGAGCACTTCTTCCTCAGAAGCAGCACCCTTCGCTGCCTCCTCTTCCTCCACGTGGCTGTCGGGCAGGAGAGGGCGATTGCGTTCCCCTCCCGCGCCGTGCCGCCTGTCCGCCTGTGGGACCTGCTCCGTGGGCTTTTCATCAGCTGCCATTTTCACCAGCATGCAGTAATTTCATGGCTCATTGCAAGCGCTGAAAACCTTTGAAACTGCAAATGTTAACTTTTGCCTGGCCCGGAGCCATTTAGAAAGCGATTAATTCGGCAAACAGACGTGAGCCACTTTCTCCTCCCAAGTTTTCGCATAATTTTCCAACCCTTTCTATCTGGGATTTGCATTGCAGGGAACTCGCAGGACAAGGATAATAACTATTCCTGTTAATTGTGGTTTGGTGAAGACACAAGGCCTGTCCCTCCGCGGTCTGATCTTGCCCGTCGGTCCCGATCCAGTCCAGAACAGAGAATCCGAGAAAATCAAGGTGAAGTGTGCGCTGTTTTAGATATTAAATCAACAAAACATTTGCAGTCCATTTTACTTCCGTAATGTGACGTATTTCTGAGTGAAACAGAATATTCAACAAAGAAATGTAAGGTGGGACCATGGGACTTTATCCATCGGGAATTGATTGAATTGTGAAAGATTTGTGTTTACAAAAGCTTTGAATGTTGCTCAGTCACAACTATCCATTTCATAATACAGTTTTACTGTTATGAGACTTTTAAAGGTGGGGTATGTAATTTGGAAAACGACCGGCAGATTTTGAAAATACACAATTCAAATGGTCCTACCTTCTTTCCTCCAACGCTGGCCCTGACTCCATCCATTCGAAGAACATGCGAGCTTTGCATATGCGCACGAAGGGGGTCACGTGTGCTGGGGGGAGGGGGGTATAGAGCTGGTAAGTCCCGCCCCTTCTGCTAACCCGCTGGACCTCTAGGTTGAAAAATCGTCAATGCAAGTGAATGAGAGAAAATAATTTTTTTCTAATCCCGTTTGAATTTTGCAATGAATGTGAACATATGTTGTCTGTGAATTTTTTATATAATTTTTCATGTAAAGAATGCTACAATTTAACGGGTAGAATTTTCATATGGTTAGTGTGAGAGCACTTTGTGGACTACAACTCTTCGCTGCTTTCGACGCGTTTGATATACGTCACCACAACTAGCACACGGATCCCGCTAAACATGCCTTTGTTTGAATGGTGACATTTGGGTACAAAACACACTGGCATCTCGATCTAATTCCTTAGATTATCGCACCGTGATTTGTGGAGGAAAAATGTGTTATGCGGTGACGTCACATATGCGACGTGTAGTCTTTCTCGTTATGTCTATTCCACAACTGCTATAGCCAAAGAATCATACAATAAACTGTCAAACTCGTTACATGAGAAATTATGTAAAAAATTCACAGACAACATATGTTCACATTCATGGCACAATTCAAATGGGATCAGAAAATAATTATTTTCTCTCATTCTCTTGCATTGACGCTTTTTCAACCTAGAGATCCACTTGAGTTTTACGGATGGGCGGGACTTACCAGCTCTATGGTACGACGTTTGATTGACAACCTTACTGTTTAATGATTCTAGGTGGTCTTGGAAATGATTGGCTGGAATTTTTCGAGTCCTGCCTGTTCCACAGATGATTAAATTGCTTAATTTTCATTTCAGTGCTTCAACTCAGTGGCTGTAAGTGGTTTAGGAATAGGATTTCAAGTTATTTTGAAAAAAAAAATGGACAAAAAAGAGAATCGTATACCCCACCTTTAAGTCAAGTGTTTCATAAGTATATTTTGGTTCACTTTCAAAAGTCAGAATAATCAAAGTACTTTTAATTTGTAAAATATTTAATCCATATTATGCCCTTTTACAAAGTCTTGTTTTTGTTTTTTGGGGTCTACTAGGCAAGAATTTATGGTTAAATATAGAAAAACATCATTATTGTTCACTTTTTTTTCTTTTTTTGCATATGCCATGGGTGGGAATTATTTAAATGAGGAATATTGTGACGTGTTCGTTCCCAGGAGATAAACTCAAGACTACAATCAAGATGTTTCATGTAGTTCAGAAACAGTGCACACTGGAGAATAACTCCTTTTGTAGTGACTTTGTTCATTGTAACTTTGCAGACATTTTTCATGCTCAAACAGCAGCAACAACAAAAGCATAGGCCATCTTTAATCAGAAATATACATTACTGCATGGTTTATTATTACATACTACCGTGTTAAAATGACTCGCATCATGATGTAATGTTTTGGTCATGCTGCCCACCCCTAATTCAAAAGCATTAAGATTACTCTGAAATACTGAAATCCAATTATCAAGGCTTCCAAACATCTGGAGTTACAGATTCACATTTTAATCTGTCAACACAATCAATCAGAGCGCTGCGTATGAATGTTAAAGCTGCAGGTACAGCGTATGTTGTGTGTGTGGTAGGAGAGAGAGTCCTGTGCAGTAAAGCGTGAGAGATGCAGACGTCCCCCACAGCTGTCCACCTGCGCTCTGGCACCCACAGACGCTTACCAAACACAAGAACTAATTCTGCCGCCTGAACTCCATTAATTTCCCTTTGCTGGGACACCCAACGCTTGGCAATAGCTTGTGTCGGAGAAAAGCTGGACTTGGTCAAAATAGTACAACAACCCAAAGATGGCAGAGGGATCGTCTTTAATGCAAGGAAGCCTGTTTCCGCCACTGAATTAAAAGACTTCTTTTCTCCATAATTGCGAGTTTGCATCGTACAATTCTGAATTTTTCTTCTCAGAATTGCTTGATATAAACTCGCAATTGTGTGTTATAAAGTTAGTCAGAATTGCGAGATATAAACTCAGGAAAATTCTGAGGGAAAAAAAGACTGACTTGCAAGTTTATTTCACACAAATCTGACTTTATAACTTTGCAATTCTGATTGTATAACTTAAAATTGCGAGTTTATATCACACAATAATGACTTTATTACTCACAATTACGACTTTATATCACGTAATTCTGACTTTATATCTTGCAAATCTGACTTTATAACTTGCAATTCTGATTGTATAACTTAAAATTGCGAGTTTATATCACACAATACTGACTATACTCAAACTTACGACTTTATATAACGTATTTCTGACTTTATAACTTGCAATTGTGAGTTTATATCTTGCAAATCTGACTTTATAACTTGCAATTCTGATTGTATAACTTAAAATTGCGAGTTTATATCACACAATAATGACTTTATTACTCACAATTACAACTTTATATCACAGACTTCTGACTTTATAACTTGCAATTGTAAGTTTATATCTTGCAAATCTGACTTATAACTTGCCATTCTGATTGTATAACTTAAAATTGCGAGTTTATATCGCACAATAATGACTTTATTACTCACAATTGCGACTTAATAGCACGCAATTCTGACTTTAAAACTCGAAATTTTACAGGTTTAATTGATCTGATATAAAATTAAAAGGGTTTGGCTGAATCACAACTTAATATTAATAGGGAAAATCTTTTAAATCGATATAATTGGTATTTTTCAACTCATCTCTGGGCTCAGTATAGTATACAGAAACCACAAGGCATGGGAATTGCAAGAAATGTAATGTTTTTTATTCACTTAAAAGAACGACTCTTAAGAGTCTTTCACCATGTATTGGTCGAGCTGTATGGTTTGATTCACTGAAAAGAACCAGTTTTAAAGAATCATTAGTTTGAAAATCGAATTTCACTAATTGCACTGTATATTTCGTTTCACTATAAAAAGAAAGGACCCATAAGAGTCATGAGGTCAGCGCAAATTCAGAGCGACAACACGCGGAGCGCGGTAAAGGCCTAAAGTTATCTTTATAGTTATCGTTCTTGGTGTTAATGAGAATAAAGAGAACGATATTGTCCACTGGTGAAACTAATATAATTATCGTTATCGGTAGCACTTTATTTTACAGTCCTGTTCCTCATGTACAAATTATGTAGTTATTATAGTAATTAACTGGGTAATAACTAGGTACTAACCCTGAACCTGTCCATAAACCTATCCTTGACCCTGTAGTTACCTTATATTACCCAGTACTTTCTTAGGTAAGTACACTGTAAGTACATGTACTGTAAAATCATCTTTATAGTTATCGTTCTTGGTGTCAACAGGGCTTAAGAGCTGAAAGAATGAAAAAGCTAGTAAATGAAAACGATTCATTTTAAATGATTTTTAGATGGTGATTAATGCACCTCTGCAAAGTTATCTGGGAAAGTGACACTGTTTTACACGGCAAGTTTCATAATGCTATAAACCTTACAATAATGCTGCCGTCTTTACAGGCAATTTGTCAGTCACAGTCACTTTCCGTTTCCACTAAAAATGCATCAGCAAAATCACTGCCGTTTCTTGTTAACCGCGAGCAATGGATAGGCTTGGTTCATGAAGCTGTGTGAAGTTTGTAGGAGACCTCCTTTACTCATGCGTACAGATTTTAATGGGAGACAAATTTGCATCTCAACACCGTAACTGCACAGGAGTCTGACAAATAAAAGAGGCCACCTGGGATTCGTGGAAGCTGCCCGAATCGTTCTAATGAGAATGAATTCAGCTGTTGGGATGCAGTCCTGACAAACACAGCCTAGTTTCTGCATGGATGTTTACTTCTAAATATTCCTCTACTTGTCAATAAAATGCCCCTCTGCTCCCTTTATCAGCTGATGTCGAAAGAAGATCTGACAGCATTACTGAGGCATTTTCCAGCTAACAAATCTGGCAAATCTTCTACAAAATTTTCCATCAAGAACAATTAAAAAGAAGGAAAAATACAAGGCACAAAATAGAATAAATGGTTATATATATATATATATATATATATATATATATATATATATATATATATATATATATATATATATATATATATATATATATATATATATATATATATACCATTAGGATATACCATTTCAATACCAATACTTTGTTGAAGTACCTCAGATAAAGATTATGATAGATAGATAGATAGATAGATAGATAGATAGATAGATAGATAGATAGATAGATAGATAGATAGATAGATAGATAGATAGAATGAGCGACATATATATATATATATATATATATATATATATATATATAGAGAGAGAGAGAGAGAGAGAGAGGAGAGAGAGAGAGAGATGAGAAGAGAGAGAGGAGAGAAGAGAAGAGAGAAGATGGATAGATATAATGAGATGATATATAAATAGATAGATAGATCGGTAGATAAAAAGAACGACAGATTTAGACAGACAGATGGATGGATGGATGATGGATGGATGGATGGATGGATGGATGGATGGATGGATGGATAGATAGATAGATAGATAGATAGATATAATGAATGATGGATAAATAGATAGATCGATAGATAGATAAATAGATGGATAGATAAAAGAATGACAGATATAGACAGACAGATAGATAGATGGATGGATGGATAGATAGAATAAACGATAGATAGATAAATAGATAGACAGATGGATAGAACTTTCTACCGTGTATATAATGTATGCAACTAATGTGTGTGTGTTTTTTTTTTTAAATGTACCATGGGAACATTGGTAAATACCATTATACATGAATACACTAAGTATTCAATACATATTTGAAATTGTACATCAAAGTATCATGGGAGTACAATTTTTTTGGGATGTATACCATGACAATATCATGTTTTTTTTTAGGTAATGGATGAAATGCTGTAGAGAGATGTACACTGAGTATGTAATGCCCTGAGGTGTGTGGCTTTACACCGGGATCATGGTGTTTACTGCTTCCTCACCTGGCTCGCCGACAATCACATCTGCGTCCTGCGTTAACGGGACCGTCCAGCAATCTCCACGCCAATGCTCCGTTAATTGAGCTGGAAGCCACTGAAGTCACCGTTGCAGATAGTGGCCAGTTTTATTTCACTGCTTATCATAAAGGTTCCACATGTCCCAGTTCCAACACTAAAATAAAAACAGATAATATTGTCTTAATTGCATCCCTTCAACAATGATGTTCAACAGCCAAACACATCAAATTAAATTTTGTTTTTGTCCGGCGAAAGGCTAGTCAAGGTCTTATATTTCCATTGCAGGTACATTGTCTGATAAACAGGGGAACGAAAAGAGTAATTACAGGGAGGAAATTACATCAGAAATGAAGGAAGTCGTGAAAGGATTGGTGCTTAAATGGGATTGAGCAGAGCGTTAAAAAGGCCATTAGCGTGCCACCACACAGGTGTTCCTCACTCCTACTAAACCACAGAACACAAGAGAAAAATACTCAATAAAACAGACTTTTAAGTCAACATTTATCACATCATTCAAAATAAGTTCTCATTTCACACTTGTACCACTTTGCCAAAGAAATTAAAACATTCTCACTAAAGGCCAAATGCAGATATTATTGCGGAGGTTTTTTCTCCGCTGAGTAGATTGAAGTTTATTTTCTCTCCATCTGCTAATGACCAATGCCTGTCAATGTCCCTTGTCTGTCATAAATGTGTCTTTACTCTCAGTTTTCACAGTCTCTTGAACTACTGTATCTCATTCTCAGGCATGATCCTCTTTTTCAGTGTGTCAAAACCAAACGTTTAGGTTTCGCTAAGCACTTTCACTTCCGCTATCACTTCAGTGAACTGTAGTCCATTGGTTTCTCCAGAGGTTTCCTGAGAGCGTTTGCAGTGTTTTAGTTCTACGGGAGAAACACATAATTGTTCAGTGTTCACCGTTTCCACAGGTGTCCAGTCGTGATAAGATAAACGGAGAGCTCTCTGTATTACACTATACTACAGGCCTGCAGGGCGGATCATCTTATACAGAGAAACACTGGGGGAATTGCTTTAATTACTTATTACAACAAAACTTTGAGTGTTCAAAATGGGAAGACATAACTCATATGTTTTTGGTTTTTGACATCAATGAAATGGTGATCTATATTTATAGTGATCTATATAGTGATGCTACAAAACAGCATTGTTAGGGTTATGTTTAGTTTGGTTTTGGTTGGAGTTCCCAACCAAAGTTGGAGTTTGGTGGAGTCATTGTAAGTTTCCATAGTTGTTAATTAGTTAATCACCTGTTCCCTGTTGTGTTATTATTCTCCCTTATCATTCAGTTCTTTGACCATTATTGTCTATGATTTGTCGTGGTTGTATTCTCCCTGATTTATGATTAAAGACTGTTTATTTCTATGAATCTCCTGCATCGTGCGCTTACTACAGCCACCTGACAGTATTTATGCAATCAAAAATGCAGAAAAAAAGTCACAATTTTACAAAATAATACAAATAATATCACAATTTAATATAACTGTTTTCTATCGTAATACATTTAAATATGTAATTTATTCCTGTGAGAAAAGCTGAATTAGCTGAATACTCTAATACAATAACTTTTAGAATTTAAATCAGCATTGGGTCAAATACTGTTTGACAAATACGACAAATATATGACAAATACTGTTTTAATTTTGCACTGTGATGCTCAATACACACACACACACACACACACACACACACACACACACACACACACACACACACACACACACACACACACACACACACACACACACACACACACACACACACACACACACACACACACACACACACACACAATATATATATATACTTTGTATATATACTCTTTGGGACCAGAATAAGCAGCACATTTTCTTTAAGAGAGTTCTTTAGTCCTGCTGCACCCTACTATAAAATAGGATTAGAATTACTCCCTGTTTACAAATGACACCCCTGCACCTCCTCCCTTTCTCTCTTTTTTCTAGTTCTGGGTGGCATGAAGGTTGACATGGCTGCGGTCCAAGATCATCGTGCCTGTGACCACACAGATGGGGATGAGATAAAACTTCTGTGAGTCTCTCTCTCTCACACACACACAATGCATTTCTGCATGGGCTGTAAGAGTGTGATTGGTTATTGTCGGTTGGGGGGCGGGGTTAGGGAGCCACCTGCGGCAGTGACATCAGCACGGCAGAGATCAGGGCCCCGTGGCCTTCATCCCCCACCGTCCACCTCGTGTTCTTTTATCTGTGATCATGTATCACCCGCAGCTACACGTCCAACCGGAGGAGACAGATTTCATCTGTCATCTGCGAGTGGATCTCAATACCCAGAACTAAGTCAGTCCAGGAGTCCATGTCCAGCGGCCGGCCTGCCAGAGCTAATCTCACAGATGAAGCGTCTCCTCTTTTGCTCAGTCATGTCCCTGTGCGGGAGGGGGAGAGAAGAGCCTCGCCATCAGATCCAGCTCTTATTAGAACGTCCATCTGGGGTTAAAGAGATGGTTCACCCAAAAATGGAAATTCTGGCATTATTTACTCACCCTCATGCCATTTCAAACCCGTATAAAGTACCTCTCTTTCTTAGGGAGAGAAATTACAGCGAATGGTCAGTGAATGGTGCAATTTCAGCGCAGTCTCATCCCAAGAAGTCATATATTGACGTCTTGGGACGTCTTTTGACCATACGTCAATATCCGCCTTTTTAGGGTACCCTTAAACGTCGGTTAGATGACGTTATCGGATCCTAACTCTACCCCAGACCTAAACCTACCCCGTCATCTTACTGACGTTAAAGGTAAAGTGTCAGTTGTATGACGTCCTAGGATCGTCATATAACCGACGTTTAGGGGTACCCTAAAAAGGCGGATATTGACGTATGGTCAAAAGACGTCCCAAGACGTCAATATATGACTTTTTGGGATGAGACTGTGTTAGCAATTTCAAGCTTTACAAAGGACACAAAAGCCCCATAAAACTATCACAAAAGTGGTCTATTTGTTCTGTGCAATAGCTTTTCGTAATAAACAAACTGAAATTAAAGTTATTGATAAATTTTCAGTGTGAACAGGTCATGGAGTGAGTCACTGAGTTGAACTTCGAACTTCAAACTTGAAAATCGAATTAGTCGGATTTGTGAACAAATCATTCTGACCAGCGTGAACTGAATGAACCAATTCATATCAAATAAATGATTCGACAGAATAATCCATTTATCATTCCGGAAATCTACTTCTAACATAAATTCTCTTAAACACGCCAAGGAAAGCAAAAAAGTCATGATTTATATATAATATGATATAAACTAACTATAAACTAAACACACACACACATTTTAATTTATGGATTTATTTGCATTTTATAATTTGACAAAATTTTAATTACCAATTAATTGTCCAAAAATATTCTAATCTCTATTTTATGGTATATTTTCTTCCCTAATGTTTACTTATAATTTTTTTATTTATTATGATTTTAAAGGTGATTTAAAAAGATTATTTAAATGATGAACTAAAACAATTGAAATCACCCTTTTTTGTTTTTATTCTATAAAACAAAAACTATTTTTTGTGTGAATATATTGCCTGTAAAAATGGGTTAGTTAAGAATTACTGAATTATTTTTTACTCTCCAAACACTTTTGGAGGGACTTTTGCTTTCTTCAATATGAACATTTCTCGTCAAATTCGTCTAAGAATAACCAAACTGATCTACACTATCTGCGTTAATTTTGAAATTATGTTCTCTTATTGTGTCAAAACGTTTTGTGTTTTTTGTCTATTATCATTCATTAAAAGGATTTTGGGAGGAAAAAACCTTAGTCAAAGATACACTGTAAAAAGTGAACAGTTGGATCAACCTAAAAAAATTACTTCAATTGGTAACACCTAAAAAAATTAAGTTTTCTCAACTTAAATTATCACGTTAAAACGTGAATTTTTTTTTAGGTGTTACCAATTGAAGTAATTTTTTTAGGTTGATCCAACTGTTCACTTTTTACAGTGTACTTGACCGTTACTTTTCCGGTCAAACTCTGGATAGAGTTTGAGCATCGACACAAACTCCACGTCATCTTAACATAGTGCTGCAGTTCAAGATCTTTTCTACAAACACACACCCACACGACCGCATGCAAACCTTGAGTTCATGTATCTGTGGTGTCAAGGGAGCATGCTTTAATTAGAGAGACTAATCAGCGTTAACGTCTTCATATTCCAGACAGGAGAATGACACGTCTAAGACTCAGACTCGCTCGAAACTCATCTACATTCATTGTGTTAACGTGCTTCGATGCAGTGGAAGATGCCCACCCACATATCTGCTAATTGCAGGTCTTTGCCCCTGAGCATCCTTACAGACACAGAGACAACAGGAACATTTGGTCGTTTTAGCTCTGCTGCTTAGAATGAAAAATTGATGACACTTTTGCCTCCTCCACCCTCCGGTAGCATTGCAGAAGGAAAAGTCTTTTCTCTTCTCTGTATTTGGATTTTTGTGTTTTGTTAAAAAGTCGTTTCTCCAATGTGTTTTGGATGAATACACCCCAAAATTGCATTATAACAACTAGGTTTTTTATATATATGAAATGCAAAAGTAGCTGCCATGATTGGTTGGTGGTTGCCAGGCTGTTACTTTCAATAGAGTTTGATTAGCATATTGCTCAGCTAATGCACAATACTCAAGCAAATGTTTGGCAAAAGTAGACTGAACTATTTTAAATTACTTTTTTTTTTTATTAAATATTTTAATATTTAAAATAATGCATTATTCTTTTTTTAACTATATGGTTCCTAAGTTTGGAAACATTACAATTGTTTAATGTTTTTTTTAAAAAGTCTCTTATGCTCAACAAGGCTGCATTTTTTTTATTCAAAAATACATAATAATAATATGTTAAGTAATATAAATAACATAATTTAAAATAATTGTTTTCTTTCTTAATGCATTTAAAAGCAAATTTATTTGTGATGCAAATAAAGCCAGATTTAGCCAGTCGTCAGTAGAAATCACTCTAAAATGATTTGCTGCTCAAGAAATATTTCTTTTTATTATTGTCAATGTTGAAAACAGAATTTGCTGCATTTTTTTTTTGTGTGTGGAAACAATGATCCCATAATGATATTCAAACATTTTTAGTAAGGTTTAAAAAAGAGCTAAATTTATAGTTTTATTCAACAAGGATGTATTAAATTGATCAAAGGTGACAGAGAAGACATTTTATAATGTTACAAAAGATTTCTATTTAATAAATAAATGCTGTTCATTTAACTTTCTACTCTGTGAATCCTGAAAAAAGTATCATCATTTCGACAAAAAATGTTAAGCAGCACAACTGTTTATAACATTGATAAAAAGTATTTCTTGAGAAGCAAATCAATATATTGGAATTATTTCTGAAGGATCACGTGACTAGCCTGGCAAGCCAGACCTACATCAAGATGTTAGGTCTGGGAACTCACCATTGGCATACCTCCGTCCGAAGAGCGGGATAAACGGTGTTGTCTTTAAAAATCCCTTTGCACGCAATAGGATAGCGCTACAACCAACCAGAGCAACAAACGGTTGTGGAGTCCCAGGGTATCCAGTCATCAAAATTCCGAACACTTCTTCCTTTTTTAAGAATGACTTAAGTGACGTTCTCTTAACTCCAAGTCGCGGCCAAAGTCGATTTGAAAGACCGCTGTTCGCCAGCAGCAGCGGTCATCATCTTTGTTTTCAAGTAGCAGGGAATTCACACGGAACCGTCACAACTCTGCCGTCATTATGTTAAGCCCGCCCACCAACTGTATACACGATGTGATTGGCCTGACTAGAGTTTGGTTTTTCCAGCTCGAAAGCCAACGGAGAGTTGCTAGACTATGGCTGCAAAATAAGTTTTGCTGCCGCTAGGGTGCGTTTAGATTTCTAGGCTATCACATGACTGAAGACTGGAGTAATGATGCTGAAAATTCAGCTTTGCATAAATGACATTTTAAAATATATTCATACATGGTCCGTCAGCCCTAGGACTCCTCCGGGCTCACTCGTCTCTCCGGATCAGCCTCGGCCAGTTGTCGTTCTGCCTCAGCCACGGACTTCCAGGTCATTGGCTCCACCTCCACTCTCCACCCCTTTGGCTCCACCAGGCTTCTCCTTCCCTCTGGCTTCCCCGTCATCCTCGCTCCCTCCGTCTTCGCCCAGTCTGACGATCCCCCATCTGCACTTTGGTCTAGGGCTTGCTAGGGCTTCAAATCCGTCAGCCTCTCTGCTTCCCAAAGATCTCCATTCACCTTGGTTCCGCCTCCGTCAGTCAGTCCCCGGGTTCCGCATGAACATTCTGCCAAAGCTCTTCCCACCGCCGGCTCCACCATGGTGTCTTTTTCCATCGGCTCCTCCCCATCCCTGGCCATCGCCAGCTCCAAAGCCCCCTCCATCCTTCCCTCCGCAGTCGGAGTTTCAGTTACGACATGCTTTCCGGGAGGGGAGAGTACTGTCACGATTATTTTCTGTTTGGTTCGTTCCTGTCCTTTCTGTATTAGTTCTCGTAAGCCTCTATGGTTACTAATCAGTTAATACTCGTCCAGCTGTTCCCATTTAGTCCCCCCTCATGTTCCTTGTGTATAAATACTTCCTGTTTGGTTCAGTTTGTTGTCGGTCATCGTCTATGTATAAGTGGTTGCGTTAATGTTAATCTCCAGCGAACGACTGGTGGATTGAATCGATCAGTGGATTGAAAAAAGACTGTTCTGTAAATTCTTCTTCATCATGTGTCTAGTCATTTATAGTCATATATCACAATATTACAGTTTTAATGTATTATTGATTAAATAAATGCATATACTGTATATATATATATAATAAGAATTTAAATATTTCATACGGAGCCCCTAAAGGAGATATGGTGATGGAAAAAAATATGAGATGGGAGGAAAAATATAAATATGAAATATATTTCGATGGTTTTGCGTTCTCTTGCAAAACCTTTGTATTATTTTCGAGCCAAAGCTGGTCACTTTATCTTGCTGCAATGTTTTTTTTTTTTTCATTGTTTCAGACATCATTCATGTCTATAGCACAAAAGACACATTTTATTTAGAAGTTTTAACTACCAATTATTAATCTTTGTGACACAGTGGTTTCACACCCTCCTGAACCATCAAACTTGCAGTCAAGGGGAACCAAGCAAAGCTTCATCACTTCATTATCCTCTCATTTCATCAGACTCTGATGAATATTTTTTAAATTGCTATAAGCCGTTTTCATCGTGAAGCCTTAAAGCCATAGGGTTGAAACAATCTCTTGTTTTTCCCTTCTGACTTTCCTGAGGAAGTGGAAAGAGGTCTTCAGATAGTAGACAAGCAGAAAGCCATGAGCTGATGAGTGGAAATCCCTCTGCTTTCTAATTAATGGAGGTACACAGGGCCAGAGGATGAGGCGGATCAGGGAAATGACATCAGGAGGGAGATAGCATCACTCATTTCTCCGGTCCATTGTCGCCCCACGGGATCGGCTGAAATGAACCGCTCAAGCATTCGCCGATACATTTGAATGGTGGAGAAAAATTCATTGTCCAGTGGAGAGTTTTCGATAAGGATCTCTTCCACTCTCTCGTTTCTATTCTGCTTCCACTTCTCCTCTTTGTCAGAGAGCGTCCCGATCAAAAAACGGAATCGAGGCATCGGCAACAGGTGCGGTACATCCCTCAAAGCTGCAAGAATCTTGCAAATGAACTGAGGAGATTTGGTCTCGCCTAACCCTGGTTTCTTTCATCCATCGGTCTGTGTCAAAAGGGGCAGACGTGAGGTGGTTCGGGAAGGTGGAAGATCATTTAGGCGCATCTTAGCTGGAAAGAGAATTCAATGCAGTCAAAAAACGGAGATTTTCTGCTGGTGACTTAAGAGTGTGTAGCTATACAGCTCTGAGAGTGAACAGCGGTTAGATGAAGGCAGATGAAAATTTGATGAAAATTCGAATGCCCGGGGCTGCGTTTCCCAAAAGCATTGTAAGCGTTGCCACCGTTGGTCTCTATGATCAACTTAGCGCTCGGTGCTTTTAGGAAACACAGCCCAGTACAGTAGAAAACGGTCAAAAAATATAGGGAAAGGGCTTGGTTTGCATGACAGTGTGCTATATTCCTAGTGTTCTGAGGTCATAACAGTTTTGAGTTAAGAACAACCCAAAAATATAATTCATTTTTTCTTTATTGTTGATTCTGACACCAAAAAATGGTTATAATGTGTGACTGATGTTAAACATAATTTCTTTCTCTTTTGTGTAAGTAAATAACATTGTGAAAGGGTAAGTAAAAACTGAGAGATCTGTCATTTTCTGGCAAACTATTCCTTTAAATGCATTTTCGTTTCGCTTTACAGTATGTCTCCTTTGTTCATTCTCTCATAGTGTTGCACTCAACGCCGTTTTCGGAGAAGAAAAACGTAATCTGTCTCGGGTATCGTAAAAAGCCAGGCTTTAGTGTGTGAACGTGGAGTTTTAACCATTGGGTCAAAGTAAGTCACTAAGCATTGGTAATGTTTTTTTTCCACAATTTAATTTAGTTGATTTGCTAAAGCGTAAAAGTTTGGAATAGTGACGAATAAGACTGTTGAAATGTATTTGCAAGAAGGGGAGTCCCTTTTAAAAGCTTCTGGTGTTTACTGGTGAAAGAACAGTGTTGGTACTTCCATGATCCCTGCATTTGTAGTTGTAATAGTCATTCCGGCTCAAATAGAACAACAAAACTGGAAATGGAGCTATCTTCAACCGAACGAAAGAAACAGCAGAAATCAGGGTCTGTTTTGGATTAAGCTTTGCCACCTTATTCCTGTTCCTCGCAACACCAAACGGTTTTAGGAACAAAGAGCTTTGCAAACGTTACTGCAAAATCCCAGTTTCCTAAACGCAAAAGTGGAAATGACCCATCATTCGGTATTACTCGCCATATCGCTGTAGCGAAAACACCGCCAAAGGTCCGCGTGCCAGAATCACACACATGCTCTGTTGGGATTTGCGCAGCCCTATCCATTGACGTTCCCTTCAAAGTTCCCGGTGATAAGTGAGAACTGAACTCAGCAGTGCATATATTCCCTCCCTGCTTGCCTGCCGTAAATAAGCGGGCGTTTCTGAGCTCCGCTAGCTTTGTCTTTCCTGGCTTTTAAATGATAATTGAAGTTTTCCTGGCTAAGTTCCGCCAGGAGTAGTTCCGTCCCTAGAGACCTCCATCCCCGTGTAAGAGGTTTTTTATTTATTTATTTATTTATTTTATTTTACCCCCACCTCAACTCTTATCCCGTGCTGATATTTAACACATAACCACTCATAGTCTGCCTATGAGATATGAATATAATTGTATGTTAGTTTTTAATTACAGGAAGAATCTAACTTGTAAGACGATGAGCTGGAAGGTGCCACCGCATTGTTATATTTTTTCATCCTGGTTTTTCTGATTATGTGAGCTGGGCTCCTTTGCTAAGCGTTGATAAGCAGAATTTCCATGTTCCCTGCATAATTAATCCATCTCTGCCTGCCTTCCATGCCAACTCCTCCGTTATCGCCCGCACATGCCTGAATTGCAAAAGAATTCTCTCTTCAATTGGAACTTATTGATATTCCAAAAAACTGGAAATCCTTAAATTTAAAGCCACAGATTGTTAAATGGATTAATTTCGCGGCAATCTCGGGCATCTAACGCGGGAAGACAGGCAAAGCGAATCCAAAGTGTCTCCCGTTTGTGGACTTTTAGTCCCAAATGATAGGGTTTATTGGCATCTTTTTTTCTCCCCCCGCTTCTCCTCCATAGTCAAAAAATTACCATTCATTTGCATCGTATAAAACACTTTTTATATGGTCTGAAATTCAGAGGAATGTCTTTCAATGCCTGTCGTTTGGCCGCCCGATAACAACTCCGGCCTGCCACATCTGGAGCCTTTTGATACTGTGTGAAAGGGACGCCTGAATATTTAATATTTTTATCTGTTTTTCATCGAAGGTTTCACCATTAAGGGTGGCGGCGGCGCTATTTGCATGGAGGCTGGCAGATGTAGATTCACTTTTCTGAGCCGTCTACACCCAACCTCTCTGTGAAAATATACAGATGCGTTGTTGTTTTTTTCTGCTTCTCTTTCCTGTTGTGTTGCACTGGTGCCTCTGCGAGCAAAACCATCATGCCACGAAAAAACCAGAGATAAAAAAGATCCACATGCACACGTTCTAGTCCAGATGTTTTAAATGAACAGACCATTATATTAGGTGCATTAGAATAAGGGCCTCTGATTAACTGGCAGCTCTGCTCAGAAATGTGATATTATGCTGTTATTGTTACATCTGTCATGGGCGCAAGTGCTCCCTGCAAGCATGTAATTAACCGCAACTGTTGTGGACTGTGCCCGGCCATTTGTAATCTAATAATTATAGATGAATCAACTCGATATTCTGTGTATTTTCCTCCCTTGGCAGCCTTTAATGAAGGTATTGCAGAAATTGCGTGCAGCTGTATTTCAATGCAATTATTCTGTCAGAGCGTTCATATGCCGTTTGTGACTGATATCCACTGAATATTATCCTCCTCGCAAACCTAAACGGAAGGGAAGACTGCAAATAAATCCCTTAGGGAGGATATTTTGCTCAATACTGGACATAATAGGATTTGGATAAAAATAAAGAGGTTGATCATTTGCTCGTGGTTGTAATATATATGCACAATAACAATGATTTGGACTGGATTACAGTATAGAAATGCCCTGCTGGTAAAAATAAAGGATGAATCTCTCTTTTGGTCAGGATGCAAAATAATCTTTTTGGGGTTTGCATTTAGGGTTGTCTTCTTTAAACTAAGGCAACTTCCCCGACTCTTTCTTGAAGCTGTAGTCATGCAGTTTACTTAAACTTGATAAGTGGTGATTGATTCTGATTAGAAATGTATTAAACGTGCAGAACTATTGTTGTCGTCCTCAAAAACGGTCAGTTACGTAACTGTAGAAAAAATCTGCTTCTCTCTAAATGCTTCTAGTGGCTTTGCATGTTGTTTCACAAGCTGTTAAATGTTTAAGTGTTGCAGTATTTCACAGCTCTTGCTGACATTTCTTTCAGCCTGCACTGGAAAAAAAAAGTTCTGTCAGGTAACCTAAAATAATCTGCTAAGATCTAAAATAAGTAGAAATGTGATTTAATATGACTGAATCAACCTGACAGCAACAAAAGTCATTGTTATGGGTCAGAGCAGGTATAAATGGTTCATTAAGGAAACAATAATGTCTTTTTAATTGTGTGTTGTGTGTGTGTGTGTGTGTGTGTGTGTGTGTGTGTGTGTGTGTGTGTGTGTGGTGCGTGCGTGCGTGCGTGCGTGCGTGCGTGCGTGCGTGCGTGCGTGCGTGCGTGCGTGCGTGCGTGCGTGCGTGCGTGCGTGCGTGCGTGTGTGGTGTGTGTTAGAAGAGGTTGTTAAGAAAGATGGTCTACAGATCAGCATTGTCTGTCTGTATATGTTTAAGGAATAATGTTAAAATTGCTTATTTTCTATTTTATTTTAATATTATTTACAGTTATGACAGTAATATATGTGAATATATTTGATGTGAATTTCTAGTGGTTCTTGAAATTAGGGATAAATATTAAAGTGGAATTGTTTCTATTATGATTCATATAGAATTCACACCTTTTATGATTTGTTGTAATAACAACTATTATTATTATAAAAATGTAGGCTATATTAACCATAAATATATTATTTTAATAACTTTGATAATCTCCCAATTTAAATGCAAATGCAACAGATATTCACAGAAGCAGAAATTAATTAAAAGACCGTAAAAAAAATTATAAAATCAATAAAACATTCTTGAAGAATCGGTCAAATATGAATCAATTTCACAATGAGATTTTTTTTCAGGGGAAATCTGACAGTGGGGTATAATCTATGTTTCTACTGATAATATAAATAACACCAATATTTTTTGGGGAAAGAGGTCAAATAAAAAGAGGGAAAATAAAAATAATCATTTTAGAACACGGTTTACATCTTTGATTTGCATATTTGACACAAACAAACAAATCCCTTCTCCCAGAATGAGTATTTCCTTACAAAGGCTTTTTTTTATTACTAATTTATTATAATTATTCTAACAATTTCTTCTTCACAGAATGTCAAATAATTTCCATCTCTGTGTGTATTACTTGTTTTCAGCTCCAAAACACAAACCGAAGAAAAGCTTCAAAATGGAGGGATGGAAATCAGCAGTGAAAGAGAAGAAAGGACGAGTGCAGAGAAAACAAAGAAACGGAGGAACAACACAGAGAAGAAGGGAAGAAAAAAAAGAATCCGGGGAAAAGAAGGTGTTGTGTGTGTGTGTGTGTGGTGTGTGTGTGTGTGTGTGTGTGTGTGTGTGTGTGTGGTGTGTGTGGTGTGTGTGTGTGTGTGTGTGTGTGTGTGTGTGTGTGTTGCTGGGCAGAGGGTTGGCAGGAGGGGTGGAGAAGCGGGCACGCTCACAGACATCTGTTGGCACGCTGCGGATGCTGGAGGGGGGGCACGGTGCCATGACCAGCGGGAACATGGCACACTGATAATGCTGCAGCTATACTGAGATACACTCTGCATCTCTATAGAACGCCACACACACAAGCACTAATGATCAAATAATCTCACACTATCGACAGGAGCGACGCGGGACACACATGTTGAGGATCAAAATATTATAATTGGCAGCTTTCAGGTTTTAGTTTAGGCAAAATACTTTTTATAAGAATTCAAGAGAAATGATCCTGCTCAATAAAAAGTGAATTTACATACAGTCTTAAAAAGAAAGGTTCTCTATTGGTTATTTTTACATTCTTACAAATAAAGATTCCAAAAGGGGGTTTTCACAGCGATGCCTTAGAAGAAACATTTTTGGTTCCCAAAAGAACCTTTGAAAGAACAGTGGTTAAAATAACCATTTTTATCTTAATGTGAAGAATATTTGAAGAACCTTTTGTTCACTATATAGAACCTTTTATGCAATGGAAAGGTTCCATGAATGTTGACGGTTTTCCCTGGAACCACAGATGCCAGAAAAGTTACAGTGAAAAAAAGGTTATTTTAGAAAATGTAAATATTCCTCTATGGCATCACTGCGAAACCCCCCTGTGTGGAACCTTTTTTTAAGAGTGTCTCTGAAGATCTTTCAGTGGTGCAATAATATAGTCGCTGATTTAGTTACATTAATATTTTTATTATATTTGACTTCAAATAGATTAATTGTATATATAATTTTAAGTGTGTATATAATATTCATATATATGTATATAGTATATATTAAGTATTTTATATATACTGAATATTATAATTGATATATAATTAATTGATATTAATTATAATATTCAGTATATATATATTCTAAATACATAAAAGTAAATATAAATAGAACCAGTCAATTTCGATGTTACCACACAGAGCACTTTTTTTTTCGGTTACCGTTACCTGACTACACATTTTTTACACTGCGAGTCATTTCTCAGCAATATTATTCTCTGTATCTTCTGGTCTTTATTAATTTTATCATTATCAACACTAGACCTTCCATCTCTTTTCAAGCAGATGGACATGAATGCATGGCCTTGATGCTCGTCCACTCCTCCAGCTGTCTAACAGCGCCCACACACACACACACACACACACACACACACACACACACACACACACACACACACACACACACACACACACACACACTCGCCACCTCCTCTGGATAGCAGCCAGTCCCATAATGCCAGTTGGTGTGGCATCATAGAGCAGACAGTCAGCCTTGCGTCTTCAAGAGCCACCGCCGATGCTGATGCTGAAGTTCAGACGGCAGTAAATCATATTTAAATGTGCTAGAGGCCGACGCGGGTTTATATTTAGCTGTGCGCACACACACACCTCGTTTACAGTGATTTTGCAATGTGAAAAGTGAAAATGTGCTGTTTTTAACAGTTTTCAAGAGCTGTTTCTATTTGCCCTGCTCCATTTTTTCATTAGTGTAACCTGTGTAGTCAGATTGATAAAGTAATACTTTTGACTTGATTTAGATGTTACCAGATTTTATAGTAGGCTCCCAGGCAAAGCATTTTTTTTAAAGTGGACAAAAATTGGCTTGATCTTCACCACTGAAATACATGTTTTGCTGCAAGTCAATGACTGTGCATTTCTTATCATCTCAGCACAATCCCATATGCCTTCTAAATCCCTTCATTTAATGTTACCATTAAACTCCTCACTGTATGTGTGTTAAAGTAGCAGCGGCATGATCTCCATGCCACTGATTTCCCCTGCGATGAGAACAGCATCATGTTAATTATTTCAACCATCTGCTGCAGCCCGTGATGGAGGAGCCCTCCACCTCACACAGATTTGTACCTGTCAGTCAAATTGCACGACCAACACAAGGCGCCGCGCGGCCAGAATAAGATCCAACGCATGCAAAGGTCCCGAGGGATCGAGCTGCGGTGTGAAATTAATCTGGAGTTCACAATTTTAGCTGGACTCTCTGAATTTACACTCAAAGAAGCCTCAACATCTGCGTATTTTTGGAGTGTTTTGGTGTGAGAAATGTCAAATGCTGAACTTTAGGGATTTCTGCGGATCGTTTTGATTAAAAAAGAGGAGTCTGATCAAGATATGGGTTTTTAATGGTCAATGCTGAGCATTTCTGTTACTTAACATCACAGAATCCTTTAAATTCATTGTTAATACTAACCAACGTTTTTGCCGTTGCCCCCTCCCCCTCCCCCTCTAACTACAAATGATGTCACTTCCTGCAGAATGATGTCATTAAAGGTGCAGTGTGTAACATTTTTGACTATTTATTAACAGAAATGCAATATGACATCCATAACTATGTGTTCAGTTGTGTATAAAGAACTTACTTAATAAGCCGTAATGTTTTAAATAACCTTAGAATTAGGCATTTATATCTACATAAGCGCGGGAATCCCCTTCTATGAAGGCCGCCATATTATGACGTCATATTTCTACCGTAGCCGACAGCGAACAAACAGCGTTACAGAGCGCGTTTCGTCACTACCTTGAAAGAGAAGCCGCAGAAAGCTAGAAGAAGCTAGTCATAAACACCGTGAGTGTTTTCCCTTGTCAATGGTGTAAATATGTAGTTGGATTGTTTCATGTAACTTAATTCTTCACCCTCGCTGTGTTATGGCTTTGCTATGTGGGGATAGATGTGCTGGTTACGTTCGTGAGACAGCTGATTAGTAGGCTACTCTTGTCATTGACCGCAAAACAGTTACAGGAATCACCAACCCGTCGATCTTGGAAGCATTTTAAGTCGATCGAGTGCTGTTATTACAATCACGTCATTTTTGCCGCACGCACCTTTGGGCTCATGCGGACGCGTCGAGTATAAACAAGGCTTTAACCAGCTCAGCCACAGTAACAGCTCATATTAGCCAGCTAAACTTTTACTACCCAGTTAGAAAAAATCTATAGTTGCATAGTTTCATGTGGTTCTGTTCCTCGCTGTATTATGGGTTTGCTATGTGGGGAGAATGTGCTGGTTACGTTCGTGAGACAATCAGCTGATTACTATTATTTACAACAACTGTGACGAGATCTGTCGTGTCGACAGCTCAGACCAATATTATTATATTATGTATTAAGACCCTTGATCCTCACCTGACTATGGCTTTGTAAACTTTATCCATGATGTGGTTTATAATGGACTGTGGTACTCCATGTTAGCTGTGGCTTGTTTTACTCTGGCTCACTACGAGATGTTTGTCCCGTTTTAGCCACCGTAGCTTCTTCGAAAGGGAGGGGTGAGCAGTGGGCTGAGCCCTTAGTGTAAACTCGCAAACGAACCGCTAGATGTCGCCAAAAAGCTACACACTGCACCTTTAAGCAAGCTTTTTTTATTATTATTTTTTTTATTAAAGAAACTTAGAATGGAAAAGATACAGGAAAAAAATACTAATTGATTATCAATTCAAACAATATTCACAAGAAAAAAAAATACTTTGATAAAAAAAAATGAATATTTTTAAATAAATTGTCTGTTTTTCCATGTTAGATGTAGACATCATGCAAACACATTATTTCGTTGTGATATTGTGATTAAAGACTATATATGATTTCCATGAAATTACTTACAGTATTTTACCCAGCAGCCAGCACAATAAGAAACATTACGGGAATATGAAATTGTTTTCTAAATTTGAATGAGCATATTCTTTCTCAAAATTCAGTTAAAAATGAAAACAGAAAATTTTCATTACTCATCAACAGGGTTAGTAGATTTGTGACATTAGTCAAAACTGATAATAGATTGAGTGGCCACTTTAAATCAGCCAATCGAGTAGAATGATAATCTCAAAATAACCAAACATCATCTCATTAAACCGCCTGTATAGTTTATTGGTTTGAGTAATGCAGTGTTGCCAAATTCAACAATATTTCATTACATGTATGCAGCAGTGGATGTCTCTTTGTGTTTTGAATTTGGGATGAACAACACCTTAGCAATCATCATTATACAGTATACTATTATACAGTGTTTTACAGCCATATTTATTATCTGACCTGGTGTGTCTGGGTTCATTCTGAAACAAAATACGAGGCTAAATGAAGAAAGAGCAGTGTTTTCTGATCACTCTGATCTCCTACCGCAAAACACTTTGATTGAATTATTGATTGGTTGAAAACAGCCTTTATTTCTTTGCATATGTGTGTTCATTTCTTTTTTGAAGAAATGAAACCTGTTTCCAGACGTAATCTAACCTTGAACGATACGAGAAGACAGAAAGGACTGGCTGGCCCTGCACTCGCTCATGCAGGGTCACTTCATTAATTTGGAGGTGCTGGTTAATACAGAGCGCACGCGTTGCCCCTGACCTGCCACAGGAGCTCAAAGAGGGCCAGAGAAGTCATATTCAGCCTTATTCACGAGTTACACCAAACAACAGACTGAAACAGCTGCGGCCTTCAAAATTAAATGTTAGTGAACACCACACAGACACACAATAGAAATGAATATATATGCAACATATACTCTGTTTTACAGGGGTGCAGAGTTCAAGGGAACAGCTGTGAATGAATTAAGAATATAATGTTTTTTAACATGGAAATTAATAGCTTTTTACTGAATTGTCAGAATGTGTAGGTCCAAACTGTAAACTTTAAGTTTGGTAAAGTATAACCCCCTTCTCTTTGCTGTCCGTTGTCTAGTAATTTAGAATTCCATGAGTTTAGAACAGATAAGATGAGAATATCGATCGAGAGAGATTTGGAAATGTTATTTGCATTTAAAACGAGCTTAAAATTCTCTTCACCTAAAAAAAACACTTGCAACTCGTTTATTTTTTTATTTTTTTTTACTTTTTATGTGTTCGAATCTGTATTTAGAGGGAAGTTACATGGTATTACATTTTGATAAAATATTAACCATTTGGAATAATATGCACATGTGACAGATATAAATAAGATTCATATTATGAACAATATGAATAATATTAAAATAATGAATTAAGATAATCACTTATGAATAATATTAACAGTTATTTGGACAAGAATCAACATTCTCTTTTCAGAGATGAGAACTGAGGGATTTGAAATGTTGTAAAAGTGATGCAGAGATGGCGTTTTTATAGTAAGGTATTTTATTGAACAAATTAATTGCCATATGTAGCTCTCTAAGAGAGTTGATTGTAAAGCATTATCTATTGTAAAGGGTCATTTCATTATGGTTATTGTAGCGATGTGCGGGAATTTATTTTAAAGGAAGTACCGTGTCTATATTAAAGCTACAGTAACATCTGCAGCTGGTCAGCTTGAGATCCTTTCCATCTAAACTGGTTTATAGGTCTATATTAAGCCTAATGGTGGATGTTTTATGAGCATTAGTCACGCGTCCGAAGCACGACCTAAACCATGTTCTTCCAAAATGCAAGCAGTTTTTTTTTAACTGCAAGAAGGCCAAAAGTTACATAGTGTACCTTTAATTTCATGTTTTACGGTTCCGGTAGGCGCAAATCTGACGTCAAACACAGTGGATAACGGCGCACACTCTGACGTCGCAAAGCGAAAACCCCGGTTTCACTGTCTACACGACAACACGTAACCGGCGTTTCTGAAAATCCTCACCCTCAGCAGGGGTTTTCAAAAATGTTCGGTTTCAGTGCGTTTCCGTGTGGACGAACGGCCGAACCGCGTAGAAAAAGTCACGGTTATAAAAAAACCCTTGTCTGTGTGGACAGGGCCTCAGTGTGTCACTAATGGAACCACATGCAATTGCAAAAAATAATGATTGTCTGCCATTGGTTCAGCCAAATGTTTAGTCAGACCATTGGTTGAGTGGGAAGTTGACATACCCAAACCAAAGAGCAATGTTTGAACGCCACAAAAATGACTGCTTTTAATTTGCAGAGTAGACGGCAGAAATCAAGCTGTAGAAAACACTTATGAACATGAGCTTTAAAACATTACACATAATGAAATTATACAATTTTGATATCAATTTTTCACCACAATTTTATTAACATCTAGATCTGAACTAGAACTATAGAACTCGGCTCTATAACGAACTAACGTTCTTCTCCTTCATGGCTCAAGCTCACGGGCCGCCAGCGCTGGAGCAGAGGATGCTGGGAAGAGCACACTTCTTGCCAGAGTGTAATGGCTGGTGAAAGCAGAAGCAAACTGCACAGAGGCAGATAAAGGTTTCCTCAAGGTGCAGCTCTGTTGACTAGTTAACCCCTTGAAATTATGCCGTAGTTTCAGACTCCGTTCCAAAGTCCCGGAATTGGGTTACAAGATAATTTCACAGGCGACTTGCTTGTCTTACTTGGCAGTTCAACTGGCTAATTGAAGGTGGTGATTTCCGGGCCCTGAAACTGTTTAGAAAATGATACTTTAAATTTGAGTAAAGAGATTTTCTGTGACGTGGACATTGCAGGATTTTTGAATATATATGAATGTATTTTTTGGACCAAATGCATGATGAAAGTAGAAAACTGAGACTTGAGTGAGTTGAAGATCAGTATTGCACATTTCTCATTTAGCATTTGTTGTTATTTCAGGTTGGCCTTATTGATTTAAAATTATATATATTTCTATTTCCTGTTTATAGTTTTTTTTAATAGTGCAATTTCTATTAAATTATTACTAAAACATCTTATCGGTAATCACAAACGACTGAAAAAATCAGGAAAATGTATTTGACCTGTTTAACATTTATATTAAACTATAACTGGTACTGACACTCTTTTTGAACAGGACAAGCATTATTTACATTTCTTTGTAGATACTGTAGAGTTATTTGTGATTTAGAAATTAAACTGAACTGCATTGAATAAATAACTATTTTAAATTAATTAAAAAAATATTTCTCTAAAACACAAAAAAAATACCATCAAAATTAATTTAGAAGATTCCCTACACACTACAGTTTAATACGGATGGCATGTGTATGTCATAGAGTATTTTATGATGCGCAGAAACGGCATATGAATCTGAGACAATGTCAATTTAGTGGCTATGCTTTCCTGGGATGCTTTCTACATTATTATGCTGACTTTAAAAACCATTCAAACTCATCCAATTAAAGAGAGAGAGAGGGAAAAAACAACATTTGTAAAGACACCCATAAAAAAGAAAAGCCACTTCATATTTGCCAACACAACTCTTTTCAAGTCTACTTTTTTAAGTTTATGAAAAACAAATTCTGTCAAGTGTGTCTAAACCTTCGAAGGTAGTTATAACACGTCCAGGACAACGTGAACGCGCAGAAAAGCATGAGACAGTCAAAAGCGGAACACACACGATAAACACAATGTGTTCGGTAAAACCTTTTTTTGTCAGCTGCCGAGCCCATATATAAAGGAATTATTATTTAGGCTACTTAGTTTGGTTTAAAGTAATGCTAAAAGGGGTGCTTTCAAATGATGCTTGGTGCAATTTAGAAAGCAAGAAGCCATATAAGCGACAATCTACTTTTCTTTAGGTATGTGTGGTTTCTAACTTCAACCACACCTGTTCCAAAACCCCGCCCACCAAATAATGGCAGCCAACCCGATTTTAGCAAACCCGGATACGGATGCTTGACAGGTAGGCTTACGAACGTTTCTGATTGGCTAACAAAAAATAAATAAAAAATAACGCAAGGCACTCACTAGGGTTGTCACAAAGACAATTGTAATTTCTGATGCACATATCTGTTAGATAGTAGGAACACTTTATAATCGATAAATAAATGAATTCATTAATATTTAAGTTTCTTTTATTCGAGATGTCTACATATCAAACCTTTTAAATAACTTTTTTGAAAATGCAAAAAAGAATGAACACGTTTGGCGTCAGTTTAGTGCTTTTTGGAACAATAATCCGTATGAACAGTGAAGTTTAACAGCCGTGCATGTAAGAGATTGTGTGTGTACGGCGCCCGCGGTGGATCAAACTTCATGTTCAAACAAAAGCGCGAAACGCCTTCCCCTCTGCCGTCAGTCCGAGCGGACCGCAGCTCCGCGCGCACACACACACATATAGGCTACACGCACGCACTGAGCGAGGGGGACGCGCGTGTGAGAGCAAGAGCCTGTGAATAATCCTCATTCCTTCGGCGACCCGTTCGGTTCTTGGATGATCCATAATAACCTCTAATAACAACCTATAATAATATTTATAAATCAATAATCATCCGGATCAACATGTCCCGCAGAAAGCAGAGCAACCCCCGGCAAATCAAACGTAAGTTACTCGGTTTGTGATTATTATTTGTTTCTTAGCCAGGCGGAGTAAAGTTGGATGAAGGCAGACAGATATCAGTTTATTATCACAACTGATAGTAGCAGCAGGTACAAATGTCTTTTAGTCCTTCTTTTGTTGTTTCGGTGTTTTTGTATTTAATTAGACTTATTTTTCGCGTGATACAATCAATTTAAGATTTTTAAGACTTGTTTGGTATGCTTTCGTTTTGCACATTGTTCGTTAATATTCTTTTATTCTTATTGAGATGTAGAATGTGCATATTTCATGCTGGAAGTTGCATATGACAATCACAGGAACTGACTAAAGTAGTTGATTTAGATTTGAAGATGATTCTTTCAAAGCCGAGAGGGTCTGTTGACAGTCAGTCTATCTTTCAGTGTTTTTTTATTTTATTTGTTGAGGCATGTGGAGATGTTTTTCACAATGATGCAGTTAGTGACATTTAAAGACTTGCTTATTATGTTTTCATTTTGCATTTATTTATTCTTAATGCATATTCTAGTTTTATAGAACCTTTTCAGGCAGAATAAAAAAAAAAACTTGCATGTTTTTAAATGCAATTGTGTTTTTTTAGAAGTGCATTTATAATAGTAATGCATGTGTTTGTTTAGTGCTGAAAGTTTCATAGAATCTCATGCACTGATTTGTATATGTAATTTTATATGTTCGGCTGATTCTTTAAAAAGGTGTAAAGAGTGTTTTGAGTCAGTTCATCTTTCAGTCTTTTTGTATTTGGGCATGTGAAGATGTTTTTCACGATTAACAGGTGATGATTTTTTCAAGGTTTCATTTTTACAATTGTTCTAGTTTTATGGTGGCTTCGAACGCATAATAAATGCTAATAATTGAGTTGTCCTTCAGTTTTTAGTTCACTGTAGTTTTAAAACATTTCCAGATTTTCTTGTAAAGGTCTCAAGGGTCTTTTTAGAATCCTATAATGATATCAGGAAATGAATATCGCCCAGAATCCCTCACACAGGCTGATACAAACTGAAATCAATTTTCTATAATGTAAGCAAATTAAATAATTAATTTTTTTACTCAATATAGGTTGTTGTATTCTTCGAATGCATCCTTCCAAAAGTATTTCTGTAGTCTAAAATAAATTTCATATTTAATGAATATGACACATCTCAGCCTAGAATAATCCGCAGAGCTCTACAGAGTTAAATAAATAATGTGTTTCATAAAATATACACCATCATAGCTTGAGCATTTCCATTTTTCAGGCCTATTTTTGGACACTGTTATGATGGTACTCGAATATTTTCAGCACTTCGGGAAGTGAAAAGATCAGACAATAAAATTGCAGTTCTGTCTTTTATACAATAATTAAATGAGCTGGCTATTGTGGCATTTATCTTTTGTGAATGAAAGAGTCGAAGTGCGATCGCTGGTCTGGGCCCTTAGCAGCCTGTGTGTGTGTGTGTGTGTGTGTGTATGGACCGCAGGGAGGAAGGATGAAGGATCTTCTTTCTCTGTTGTGATATGTTTTTTTAGAAACAGGTTAAACTGAGCCAAGAGGATGAGAACAAGCGAGATAAACTAGTTGCACAATTCTGAAAGCCATATAATTTTTGGTCGCTGCTCGATATTTGTATGTGTGTCATCATGCAGAGTGTGTACTAGTGAAAGAAAATGCTTCTGTGTGCGCGCATGAGATTGTGCTTGCTATTTGTGAGCTCATGTATATTAATATAAATGTAACTTTTTAAAAATGTATATTTCTTTGAAAATGTCTCATTTGAATAATCCAGAAACCTAAAACATTAAGACGTATCTCAGTGAGAGCAAATATTGTTTGACTGTACCAGTGTACAGTACAGTAAACACACATACGATTGAAGGCTTTCAGTCTGTGCAAAGAAATCTTTGCGTATTTTGTTTGATGTGGTACTTTCTGTTATCTCATTCGACAAGCATGACAGCTTTTGAATACTAGAAATGAGCTGGAGTCATTAAACTGTTGACCGAGGCGTTTGCATGCAAATCGATCTGCGACGATCTCCCCTTTTGATTCGTCCAGGAAACTGAGGTCTGAGTTATCTAACAGCTCTCACAGCTCCGTTACTAGAGCATTCATAATATCAGGGTATTGTCTCTGGCTCCGAAAGGTCACGTGAAGCCCATAGTTCCTCTCTCCGGCACTTCAGGAAGAGGAAGAGAAAGAGAGATCCAGTGCACAGAGAGACCGAGTCATTCTAAAGGACAAAAAGGTTGTTGGGCACCGTACGCCCCCTCCATACGTTGGACGGTTATCTAAAATTGTGATTTATGCAGTATTTTAATATTTTGCTTATTCTCTCCCCTTGGGTGCTCTCTGAGCAATGATAAAAAGGCCGGGCTGAAAAAGCACCATTAATTTGCACCGATGCCTGTGAGATAGGGCCAGATAATGGGAAAGATAAGGTGAGGAGATATACCATCAGAGCCGCGATTATTACCATTAAAATTCCAACCCAGCAATCTGCAGCTGGCTGATAATTCCCTCTCCGTTTCCACCACTTTGGATGATAAGGCAAAAAATAGTCATCCACCGCTCCTTGATTAGGCTGCCTGGATATCCCGATAATACTGTGATAAATTATGTATTTCTCCTCCTTGTTTTTTTGGCCCTGAAACGTTACATCTGATTCCATTTTTTTTTTTTATCAATATTTATTTTGCGTTAGTTTTGGTCCCCGCCCCCACCGGCGAAGCGAAGACCCCTCTCGCCCTCTCCTCTTTCAGTTCTTCTCATCGTAATAGGAGTTTGATAGAGAGGTGAATGGAGGGTGAGATGTTTTGTATGGGAGCTCATATCGGCGTTATCAGCTCATCTTCACGAGCCGCTGCTTGCTGCTGTTGTTTTTAGTCGTTATCACCTCATGCCAATATGCCAATAAATTGGCCCGATTGTTAACCGGGCCGAGCCGGGGCAAGCGAAAATTTATGACAGGAAGAGATGAAAATATGGCTGATGTGTTTGGATGGAGCTCGATTAGCTTCGCAGGAGAGTGTGATGTCTCAGTCTGTGTTGAGGAATGCCTGCTGGCGCTGTAATAGGCAGAGCAGATACACAGGTTGGGGAATGGAAAGCATGCCCCGTGGTGTAATTTGTCTGTAAAATAGCCATTCGTGTTGCACATGTGGGGTTGGAGAGCAGGCAGGGTGATGGGTATAGCCTCTCTCCATCTGTTCACGCTCTCTCTGCAGCATCACTTTGCTCAGCGAGATGCTACGGTTTCTCTTTCAGCTCTGTTTCCAAACCAGTGAGCTGCATTGTTGTGTACTTCCTACATAGGTATCATAATACATTTGTGCATTTGGCAGACGCTTTTATCCAATATTGCATTTAGAGTGTCCTTTTAATCGGTTCATGCATTCCCTGAATTGAACCCTTGACCTTGGCGATGCTGGCGTCACGGCTGTCACCACCATAGATTTTGAGAGCCAGTATTTGATGTCGGTGATGCTGCTCGTCTGCACTTCATTACACACCGCTCTAAGGGTGGCTAAAAGTTTTAAAAGTTATATTTTTAAGCTGATTTGTCACAGTGGTCTAACAGCGATTGTCAGTGTTAAAGGAACACTTCGACTTTTTGGGACTTTAGCTTATTCACTGTATCCCCCAGAGTTAGATAAGTCGGTAACGCTTCCTTTTACAGTCCAGTTACCCATGTAAATACTATGTACTTATTTTAGTAACTACAATTACTGGGTAATAACTAGTACTAACCCTGAACCTACCCCTAAACCTACCCCTGTTCCATGTACTTACCTTATATTAGCCAGTACTTTCTAGGTAAGTACACTTAAGTACTGTACTGTAAAAGGAAGCGGTACCGATAAGTCCATACATACCTTTTTCATCTCCGTGCGTGCTGTAAGTCTGTTTGACGCACCCACCGCTAGCCTAGCTTAGCACAAAGACTGGATGTAAATGGCTACAGCTAGCACACTAATCCACACTAATAGCACACTAATTGGCGTTATTTTGTCACTTATTGGGATTAGTGTGCTAGCTATATCCATTTACATCCAGTCTTTGTGCTAAGCTAGGCTAGCGGTGGGTGCGTCAACCAGACTTACAGCACGCACGGAGATGAAAAAGGTATGTATGGACTTATCTAACTCTGGGGGAAAGGTTGAATAAGCTAAAGTCTAGGGATGCAACGGTACACGGTAAAATCCCGGACCGTTCGGTCAGCCCTGCACGGGACAATCTACCCTCGTGTCCCGCGGGACTTCGGTTTCGCCATTGAGTTCGCGCTGATCCTTTTAGTTTTTACTTTACACGCCTTCAGGTGCGTTTGCCTGTCCAGGCAGACGAAAGCCCGCTCCCGCAAGTTAACGTGTCCAAACAATCACTGTTGTGCACCCACACGCTAACTTCTGTCACTCACTGGCTCGTATTACTAGCAGGGCTCTCAAGTGTCACGCATTGAGCGTGACAGTCACTCATTTCGGTCTTTTGTCACACTCTCCCCCCACACATTGTATTTCTCACGCTGAAAAACTATTTGTAATATATTTAATATGCCGCAGCGCCCAAAACTCTGGCCGCACCGCTCTCACTGTGGAACCGGCAGGAATCAAGCGCGTCTGATTCGTCTGGTGTTGTTAGCCAATCAGAAAATAGCACGATTGTATCTGGGTAAGATTTAATATATATTTATATATTTATATATATATATTATATATATTTTTTTATTATATTATTTTGCTCTGCTTTTTTTTTATTCAAACCACAAGCTTATTTATGTTTGTTTAAAGGTAAAAATGCACTTTTTCTTTCACATTGATCACTTCATATATCAAGGTTTGGAATTGGGATCCACTTGAATATTCTAAAGCAGGTGTGCCCAACCCTGCTCCTGGCGTTTCGACTGTCCTGCACAGTTCATCTCCAACCCTAATCAAACACACCTGAAGGTCTTCAATTAAGGTCTTAACAACCAATTAAGGTCTTCAGGATTACTTGAAAATTAAAGGCAGGTGTGTTTGATCATGGTTAGAGATAAACTGTGCAGGACAGTCGATCGCCAGGAGCAGGGTTGGGCACACCTGTTCTAAAGTGTGTTTGTTTACATTTTGTATTTCATAAGTGGTAGTTGAAGAGGTTGTATTACTTAGTGTTGTTCAGTACAGACTAGAGTGTTAATTTATTCCATACACATTGATGTTCTTCCTACTGTGACATTCTGTTTATGCTCATAAGAAAAATAAAACATATTTTTGGGATGAAATAGCAGTCTCTTTCTGCACAAAACATGTACCGAAACCGAACCGAGACCGTGGCCCAAAAACCGAGGTACGGACCGTTCCGTGGGCTATCTGTACCGTTGCACCCCTACTAAAGTCCCAAAAAGTCGAAGTGTTCCTTTAAGATGATGGACTTGGCCAATCAAATCAAAGAAGGCGGGCTTTACTGCTCACAGACTCTGAACATGAATTTCAGTTTTAAAGGTTTTGACAATTCTTTTTTGATAGACATGTTAGATGACTAAGTAAAACCCAGTGATGCGAACTATACCGTCTTTTTTGTCAAATTTTGTTGCAGTTTTGATTAAAGGCTACCATTTTGATTTTATAATTCATCTTTCTTTTTCTTTATTTGATTAAATCCATTTAAATCCTATAATTATTTAATACCTTTAAACAAAAAGGAGCATTATCCCTTTTTGTTTTCCCCAATATTTACCCCCCAAATGAATTGAATGGAAGTCATTTTGTCTCAATTTATGTTAGCAGTGCTACACAAATAGCTCTCAATTGCTTTCAGTACAGTTTTGCATTAGCATGGATACAGTAGTATTTAATTAGATTGGACTTTTGGTATTTAATAATCAACATATTGTTTTTGACTGAGCTTGTCGCAGTGCATTCTAGGATTGCCTTTTTCCTAATGAGAGATCCAAAGGGACGATCACAGTGATAGCAGTTTGTAGCAACCTAAAGTCATTAATTTCAAACAACTGTTGGCGATTTGACTTTATGCAAATGAGCAGCAATGCCTTACGATGCTAAGTAGGATGTTCACTAGGTTTTGGAGCAAAGCTAATTCTAACCAATTCACCAACATGTTTAGGAGTGGACTGTTTCAAACCTTTTTGAGCCTCTTCCAAACCAATTCGCACTGTTTCTCAGTTTTCAGCTGACAAAGGAAACGTCTGACTGAAATAGCTACAGTACTTTCAAAGTGTATTTGCGATCCAGTGCCAACCCAAATGATTATTACGCTCGAACTGAAGAGGATTTGCCAGCTTGGAAAATAATAGTCAGAGATTGCGGGTGGAGGTTTGTTGTTGCTATGTGTCAATGTATGTGTGTAATGGACTGTCAGTATGACTCCATAATGAGTGTGTGATTGTCATCTCGGCTCCGCCCAGCAGATGATGATGTCATACGAGAGCTCCGACAGGCCTATCAGGTGACACGTCTATCTCTGGATGGGGTTTATCATCACAGACTCAACTTATAATGGTGCAGTGAGAGTGTTTGCTGACTTGGCTGCCAACATGTCAGTGTGTGTGTGTGTGCATGGATATGTTTATGTTGGAGATGAAATTGTGTGGTTTGAATTCTGTGGTTTACCAGTCAGTTTAGTATATTTTGTTCTATTTTTATGTCTTTTTGTTTTATCAAATTATTGAAAGAATATGGATGGAGCTTACATCTTTGTGTCTGCGGTCTGGTCGATGTGTTTCATCATCAGGGAAATTCTGTCGCTTGAAGACTGTGTGTGTGTGTGTGTGTATTGTATTCTGTTGAACCGTTGTCCAAACCAGCTCAAGCATTCATTGGATTTGGAGGAGAATGTCATTGTGGTAATAATAAAACTCCTCTGAGATGACTTTCTCATACTTTACACTTTTTTGTGTGTTAGATTCCACAGATGAAAGTGTGCAGTTTTTTGTTTTCCTTATAGATTTGTCTCATGACGAATAGCTGCTGGATGCCAACTTTCCTTTTCGACATCTGTTGGCTGCCAATAACAGCTTGCGTTGTTTTGCCTTGTCTAAGCTGAAGGAACCATTTGTCTCCACAAACTTATAGAAAGCAAATGTTTTTCAATCTTCTGCTTTTATCAATTACTCAATGCAAATGCTTGGTCGATGTATTGAAATTGCGTGGTTGCGTTCAAAATACTTGCATTCCAACCTCAATACTTTAGTTCACCCAGTAGGATTAGTTCACCCAAAAATAAAGATTCTGCCATTAATTACTCACCCTCATGTCATTCCAAACCCGTAAGACTTTAGTTCATCTTCGGAACACAAGTGAAGATCTTTTTGTAGAAATCTGAGAGCTTTCTGTTCTTCCATTGACAATTACACAACTACCACTTTGATGCTTCAAAAAAGTTAATAAAAAGATCGTAATATCGTAAAATTCATCGTAAAAATATGAATTGAGCGGTTTATTTCAAACTTTCTGAAGAGACTTGATTGCTGTAGGCTATATGATGAACAGATTTAATATAGTATTTTATTCACATTGATCAGCGAACATAAACAGAAGCTCAACCGAACCTTCTTGACGCGCGAGAATGAACCTCATTGGTTCTTGCGGAAGCTCAAACATGATGCGTAACACGAGACTGAACCTCATTGGTTCTTGCGGAAGCTCAAACGTGATGCGTAACACGAGAATGAACCTCATTGGTTATTGCGGAAGCTCAAACGTGATGCGTAACACGAGACTCAACCTCATTGGTACTTGCGGAAGCTCAAACGTGATGCGTAACACGAGAATGAACCTCATTGGTTATTGCGGAAGCTCAAACGTGATGCGTAACACGAGAATGAACCTCATTGGTTCTTGCGGAAGCTCAAACGTGATGCGTAACACGAGACTGAACCTCATTGGTTCTTGCGGAAGCTCAAACGTGATGCGTAACACGAGAATGAACCTCATTGGTTCTTGCGGAAGCTCAAACGTTATGCGTAACACGAGAATGAACCTCATTGGTTCTTGCGGAAGCTCAAACGTGTTGCGTAACACGAGAATGAACCTCATTGGTTCTTGCGGAAGCTCAAACGTGATGCGTAACACGAGACTGAACCTCATTGGTTCTTGCGGAAGCTCAAACGTGATGCGTAACACGAGACTGAACCTCATTGGTTCTTGCGGAAGCTCAAACGTGATGCGTAACACGAGAATGAACCTCATTGGTTCTTGCGGAAGCTCAAACATGATGCGTAACACGAGACTGAACCTCATTGGTTCTTGCGGAAGCTCAAACGTGATGCGTAACACGAGAATGAACCTCATTGGTTATTGCGGAAGCTCAAACGTGATGCGTAACACGAGAATGAACCTCATTGGTTCTTGCGGAAGCTCAAACGTGATGCGTAACACGAGACTGAACCTCATTGGTTCTTGCGGAAGCTCAAACGTGATGCGTAACACGAGACTGAACCTCATTGGTTCTTGCGGAAGCTCAAACGTGATGCGTAACACGAGAATGAACCTCATTGGTTCTTGCTGAAGCTCAAACGTTATGCGTAACACGAGAATGAACCTCATTGGTTCTTGCGGAAGCTCAAACGTTATGCGTAACACGAGAATGAACCTCATTGGTTCTTGCGGAAGCTCAAACGTGTTGCGTAACACGAGAATGAACCTCATTGGTTCTTGCGGAAGCTCAAACGTTATGCGTAACACGAGACTGAACCTCATTGGTTCTTGCGGAAGCTCAAACGTGATGCGTAACACGAGAATGAACCTCATTGGTTCTTGCGGAAGCTCAAACGTTATGCGTAACACGAGAATGAACCTTATTGGTTCTCGCACGTCAAGCAAACATGCTTGAGCTTCCTTTTACCTCAACTGATGTGTGAGTTGATGAATGTTTATAAATAAAAGTCTAAATTCAATCTGTTCATCATATAAAGCTCTTTAGAGTCTCTTTAGAGTCGCTCAATTCATATGGATTAGTTTTATCTCTTTATTAACTTTTGCTAAGTTGTAGTTGTAGTTGCGTAGCTGTCTATGGAGGGACAGAAAGCTCTCAGATTTATTAAAAAATATCTTCATGTGTGTTCCGAAGATGGAATTTTCATTTTTGGGTGAGCTATCCCTTTAAGTGGACAAGTTATATTCAAATATCTGTGCCGATGTCACTTCAAAATAATGACAGGATTGAAAAACAGTAAAGCAAAAGAGTGGGGTTTGTTTTGGTCCAAATCCTTGAATATCTTTTTTAATTATTATATACTATGATATTTTGTACATGTGTAATGGATGGAATACCCTTGTTTTGTTGACTTTTTGTCTTGTTTTGTTGACTTTTTTTCTTGTTCTCAACTGGACGATTATGTTGTTTATAAAAAAATAAATGAATGGATTAAAAATAAGAATAAAAATCAAAAACTAGGGAAGTTGTTTTAATGGCAAAATTACCAGAAAAAAAGCCTGATGCATTTCTGAACATATGAGCAATCGGAGATAAAAATGGTTTACCTTCTAGAGAAAACTGGTTGTAAAATACAGCACAACATGGGTTTCGTTATGAATAACAATCCGAATCATTTCCAAATGCAACAATGCATATAACAGCGAAGCTTTTCGCAGCTTGGCGTTTATGTAAAGTATACATAGAGTATGCTTCAGGTCTTGTTATTGTCACTGGTTTCATTTGTGAGAGTTCCATTGAGCAAGTGTGTATGTAGAGTGACCATCTGCGTTTCCTGGGAGGAAAATACAGATGTGTGTAGAGAGTTTGCACATCCATCATTAGAGAGGAGGAATGCTGTCATTTTTGACTCTGAACTTTCCGATTTTCCTTTTCTCTCTTCCTTTCCGTTTGACTGTCTGTTTCTCTCGCTGTGTTGGAAAACAGTCTATGATGCATCAGGGCTGCCAGTTTCAAAAGGTGGAGGTCATTTCCTGTCAAAGTTTCCTCTTTATCTTCCTTTTTCCTGAATTCCTCACAAAATGATTCTAGAGCTGACAGTTTGCCTTCCTCGGCTGTGATATTTGTACAGAAAAAAACTCTTTAAACAATATCTTCATCTTAAGAGAGCAACTCATCAATTTACGGTTGTCACTTTAGATTCACATTAGCTTTAATCCCGAATCATTCATTCAGAAACCTGTTAGTTGGTAATCATGCAGTTTTTGATGAAAGAGATAGTTCACCCAGTATTTTTGACTCTCCCTTATGTTGTTCAAAACCTAAAAAGTATACAAATTATATAAATATATTATGCAAATAAATGTAAATAAATATTTTATTCACTCTATGCTCAAAAGTTTGGGTCAAATATTTTTTTAAAGAAATTTGTACTTTTAATCAGCAAGGATGCATTTAATTCTATTTCAAATAAATGCTGTTCTTTTGAACTTTCTATACTTAAAAAAATCCTGAAACAAATTATCATAACCCCCCCCAAAATGTACTCATCAAAACGGTTTACATCATTGATTCTAAAGGATCATTTGATACTAATAACCACATTATATTTATTTGAGATACAATATCTGAGTTTTCGCTCGTGCATGATTGCGCGTCCATGTTTTTCGAATGGGTGGAGTCAGGGCCATTGTTGGAGGAAAGAAGGTAGGACCGTTTGAAATGTATATTTTCAAAATCTGCCGGTCGTTTTCCAAATCACATACCCCACCTTTAAGTTAAAAAAGTTAGAGTCTACTCGATTGAGCTATTTCAACTACTTCACTGGTATTTGATTGGTTTCTTCTTTTCTGCTTGGCACGAGGGTGAGTAAAGGATCTGTCCCTTTAAATCAACTTTTTCCTTTCACTCTGTCTTGAAGGACCTAACAAGATCAAATCGCAGAAATCGTACTTGACTAATCTGTGTCGTCTGTTGTTTAGTTTATTTAGCTGTGATATCAGTGATCAGTCTATTGAGCTCCAGGTAACAATTGACTTTCAGCCTCAGAGTTAATAGCCTTGTGTCTTGCTTGTACAGATCGATATTGGTATTAATTAATCAGCGCTATCGGCCATGCGATCTGGTTCTATTTGTTGTTACATCAGCGTAATATCAATAGGGAAAGTGTACTCCCTGATCGCCATGGCAACTTCATCGCTCAGGTCAAAGAAAGTTTATCTTATCTTGCTGCTGAGAGTGGCAAACTGCTTAGAAATCTAGTTTAGACTCTCAGATCATCGATTGGGTCTCTCTCTCTCTCTCTCTCTCTCTCTCTCTCCTCTCTCCTCTCTCTCTCTCTCTCTCCTTCTCTCTTCTCTCTCTCTCCTCTCCTCTCTCTCTCTCTCTCTCTCTCTCTCTGGCCTCATTTTGATCAAAACTGAAATGGAAGGTTGGAACATCAGTATTTAAAGTCTGATACTGCATGCCCTCAGGAAGGAAAAATCACAAATGAGATCTCTTTTACATCTCAATTGTTTCTTCAAGGCACCAATAGGATTAAATAACAGACTTTTTTTTTCTCCTGAGAAAAGGACCCGAGTAATCTAACTTTTGTCTTCCTGGGTTTCAGAAGAGATCTCAAACTGTTTTCAGATGAATCAAAATACCAGGTTTTGTGGTTACTCAAATTGACACCAAATTATCTGAGATAGGCTATCAATGTTTAGCCTGACTACGTCAGACTTCCTACTTCCGCTAATTTCATTTCACTCCTGTAGTCAGTCTGAGATAGCAGCCTATCTTTCAGTTTTCCACCGGCCTGAAAACAGCCGGGCCAATCAGCGAACAGAAGGCGGGCTGAGAGCCGTGACGTACTCGACAAGCGCCGAGTTTAAGAGTTAGGTCAGAGAAATCGAAAACGACCGCGGATATGGAGACGCGGATGCAATTCGCTCTGTTGTGGAGAATATTCCAAGCATTAGCAAACTGAAGCCCGAACAAGAAGAGTGTGTATTAAACATTTTGAATGGAGGTGATGTTGTGGCCCTACTCCCTTTGGGAAAAGTTTATTACCGATCGTCAGCGAGAAACTGGGGAGCCTTTTGACAGGTCAGTGTCTCCTTTCTTTTCCAGGTCTTAAATACCGTAAAACTTCAAATAATAGCCCGGGCTTTTATTTGCCCAAATCGTCGAACTGCACCGGCTTGTATTTGAGACAGGCGTCTAAAGTTATATGAGACAGGCCTTTATAATTTAGTGTTGAGATGTTGTTCTTTGAGATGTTGTTCCTAGAGTCTCTAATCTCTAAAAATCTCCAAATGCTCCACGTGAAACTGAGGTGTTCCGACCTTTTACTAGTCGATTGATTTTGATTAATATTTGCGAGGGAGAGAGAGCAAGACAGTGCTCGTGTTGTTTGTTTGAAGACGTGATAGTGCGCGCGCGGCCGGGGCTCGCTCGCTCGCTCTCTCTCTCTCTCTCTCTCTCTCTCTCTCCTCTCTCTCTCTCTCTCTCTCTCTCTCTCTCTCTCTCTCTCTCTCTCTCTCTGCTCGCTTGCGCCCTGTCAAGTGCAGCAGTCATTCTATTACATCAATCACAGATCAAAAAGGTCGTTTACAGCCATGTTCACTTCGGTATTTCGCTCGCATCATCAAGTGTTTACAGTGGAAGTTTGATCATAGATTTGAGTTCGATGCATGATGTCTGTGGTTCGATGCGGCTGTGTCGCCGCATAACATACGTCATAAACAAACTTATCTGATTGGCTAACGGGTAACCAATGACTTTAAACTTCAGAAATCGCCCCCTAGCGGGAGAGAAAACACTTCTCTATTATGCTATGCCAGACTCTGTCTACGAAGCAAAGTGAAGTAGCAGAGTCTGGTATTACCAGGCTAATCAATGTTAGCTCTATCCTCTTCCTGTATTTCAGCAATTGTCTCAATTTGTGTCTATATTTTATTTTTAATTTAAAGTGCCCCATTATGCGTTTTTTTATTTATTATTGTCATGCAGTGTAATATAGCTGTTTGTAAATGTAAAATGTCTGCAAAGGTTAAAAGATCAAAGTGAAATAAAGTTGTCTTCTTAAGTATTGTCCTGAAATTGTCTCCTAAAAGAAAGAATTAATTCTGAACTGAATAAAGCGAGACATCAGTAATTTCAGAGTCACTTAGCAACGTAACAATGTAACAAATTTGCATAAAACCAGCCTAATGTTCTCATTGGCTGCTCGCGAACGATGTTTATTTTTACTCGCCCTCAAACACTATTGTAACTGAGGCGTACGGTGGGAGAGTTTGGTTCGTGTTGTGGACATGTTGAAAAGATGCTGTTTTCAGCGCTGCGAATCCACTTTTCATTCACTTCAAAACTGGAATTGATACAGAAACAAAACTATGCCACCGTTACTGTTCGTATCGTATGTCAATCGTGATTCGTGACAAATCAGAGCAGAGGAGACCAATCACAATAGAGTGGGCTGTCTGACCAATCAGAGCAGAGAATACTCTCAGAAAGGCAGAGATAAAGATTTTTGAATGAACCATTTTCAGGCTCTTTGAGAAATGAGATGATGCAGCAATATTAGTTTAAGAAAATTAAAGCATTTTTTATTTATCTTTGATGTATGTAAACCTATTGTAGAAGACCTCCAAAGCAAAATTAGGAACCTTTAAAATTGCACAATTTTAGGCACTTTAAGGAGTTTCTTAGGTATTTTTTGAACCTCTGATCAATACAATTGTCCTTTTAGGTGGAGGCTTTAAGAACCTGTTTACTCTGAAGTGGGGACTTTTATAAATAAAATGAAGCTGCTATTGTCAGATCGAGTGTAGATTTAGTTGATGTGTGTGTAGGTGTTTGTCAGTCAAAATTCATGTATATTATAATCAAATATGAATAAGGAGAAATGAATGGTGTAATTTGAGAAAAATTATAAAATGCAAATTAGAAAATTTTCTGTCACTATAAAATATATTATACACATAAATAATATTCAAGTTGTTTGCTTTCCTTCAGAAGTTCATTCATATTTGTTGTGTCTGTGTATTATCAGTAAAGGTTTTCACCAAGGCTTTATTAAAAACGGTTTCATATTAATCAGAGGTAGTTCTAGGGCTCTCACAGACGTATAAGAGGTGAGCCTGATGTCATTTTATGTTATTTTATTTATTTATACATTTTTATGAAAGTGCCCATCTGATTGTACAGGCATCAGACGAAGACTAACACACTTGCACTCACCCATACACACACTCGCATGAATGACTCCCATCACATATATAGATGAGAACAAAATATTTAAAGATATTCCCTTTTTTTACTCAACATGGCACTCTACACCATACCGGTGTATAGGAAAGCTACTTTAAAACTAGCCTCAAAGGGTGTAACCTATGTATATATGGCATAATGGCACAAAAAACATTTAAATAATTAAATTTACTGAAAATAAAACTTAACTTATTGAAAGCATAATGATGAAGGATGAAGATTGAGCTATTTTCATGCTAGAAAAGATGTAGGTTAGTAGGGAAGCTACTTTAAGTTAGTTACTCCCCAACATTAGTGCAGCCTGTCTGTGATGTACGACAACTTCTCTCTTTGTCTTTCCCACTTGTTCTCCCAGAGGTCCCAGTTATGGCCCAGTTTGCGATCTGGTTCCAGCTTGGTTATATACCTCATCAGGCTCAGAATAGCCCCCAGGGATCCCAACACACAGACGCTCGTACACCCCCCCCCCCACACACACACACACACACTCCTGCCTTGGGGATTCTCTATTTGGCCCCTGCCAAAACGGGAAACTGCCAGAAAGAGAGTGAAAGGGCAACATCATGAATTCACTCATTTCACTCACACGTCTCCGTCACCTTGGCTCCGAACATCACCGGCGTGGATACGGCTCAATTAAGTGCGTTTCACGGGTTAGACCGCCAATCTGCCCGCCAAAATGTTATCGGCGGAAATCTTAGCATGTAATGAATATGGATATTGACTTGTGTTAAGCTTGTTTATGTGTGTGTGAGGCATGGAGTTGAACACAAACAACACACACTCCAGTGCTTCTCAGAATGAATGAGACTTTAGCCAGTATCAGTATTAGACAGATTCAGGAGCGAAGGAAGAGGAAGTGAGGAAGAGGAAGAGTGTTTTTTTCTGAGACATAGAGTTCACAGTTATGTTTTATTTAAATATGAACTCCATGATGCACTTCTCTATGCTTTATTGAAGTTTCAACCTGGTCTCAGACGTCCTAACGTTTTAGGGTGGATTTTTATGAGAAATGTTTGCATTCATATTGAGGAAATCTGAGCACAGTTTAAGACATTGTTTAGATCTCTTTTGAGGACAAATTAAACTTTTGTTCTCCATTTTAAAAATCTTCCAATTTTGCCTTGATTGGAAAATCTCATCGGAACTGTAGAAGAAACGCATGTGATTTCTCAGTAGAAATGTCTTTAATTTTCATTCAGTCATTCTCCATGTCTTAAGACATTGAGATATTAAAGAGATCTAAATTTTGTGGTTTTGTTTTCTTTATCTTTGCAATGGAGATGTTGACTGGACACAGATTCACTTCTTGAGCTTATGATGATGATGATGTTACTTATTTTTCACTCATATTAAGATTTACAGGGAATATATCTCATCATACACACTGACCTTAAGCTGGTGACAGAAGTATTGAAGTGTGAGTTTCTGGCAGGAATTAGTGGAGCTGGTGTGTATCTGATGGGGGGGGGGGGGGGGGGGGGGGGGGGGGGGGGTTGGGCATTTCTTGGGAAACATCATTAAGGGAAAGGTGCTGGGGAGGATTAAACATCAGGCCTTTCACTTCAATTTGTACATCAGTATTTCCTCGAGCCTGTAATATAAAGCGGACATCATGTTTCAGACTGGCTGGAAAATCACTGGAGACAAAGCTGCGGGAAGTAAATAGATCAACAATTTACGTCAGAAATGTATGAAATGAGAAGTAAACCTCCAGAACATGTTAAGGCATTAAGGGCAAAGCTGTGCATTGATTTGACAGGAACGCATGTCTGAGGATTGTCATGATATGGACTTTCTGTAAAACCCTGTTTTATCCTCTGATTCAGGCATATCTGCCCTTCTGCGTTCACATGATACACAGAAAACATGAACCAGGATTAGGCTTTAATGGTATGGTTCATGCAAATATTAAAATTATGTTCTGTTTACATGCACTCATGTGAAAATTCAGTTCTGTTTACTTGCACTCCAAACTTGTATGAATGTCTTTCTTCTGTGAAACAAAACGATATTTGAATGTAGATGAAAAGAGTCTGTAAAACTCCAAACAAAAAATAAGAAGTGTGTAATAAAATTGCATGAGAGAAACAGACCAAATCTGTCTGTGTGTCTAATAGTTTAAGATATATAGAATATGTAAACAACAAGGTGTGGGGGGGGGGGGGGGGGGGTATACTGTATGTGAGTTGGTGTGTGTGTTTGGGATTTGCAGAGGCACACATTTGACCATCATCAACTTTCTTAAGCCTCTGAAACGGGATAACACATGGGTCAAATGATAAGAGAGGCAACAAAAAAAAATATGAAAGTGTTGATTGATTGATGTCTGGCTCTGCGTTTGACAGCGAGTTTCGGATCAGTGTGTTTGATTCCCTCTTTCAGATTGAAGCTCGGCAAATGTGAAGGACAAAAAGGTCACAGATATTCGTCACATCTCCCACTGGTCTCGTGAAACTAGTTAAAGCAGTGGTCAAGTGGGGCAGCTTCTGCTGTGAGGGGATTTACATTCAACATACTGTACATTATTAATATTTTTTTTTTTGACAATGAGTTTTGTCTTTGGCTTTGAGGCTCTGCTACTTTTAATCCTTAAACATTAATAACTTTAAACATTAACACAGTAATTTTTTTTGTCTTTCTTAGATTTTTGAAACAAACTTGCAGTTGTAGAGGAACTCTTGTCAGCAATTTTCATACTAAAAGACTAATGTTGTGTATCAGGTGTGATGCATGTGACGTCATTACTAAAACTACATGTACGTGGAGCAAAGAACGAAAAAGCAGTTCAATGGCAACCTGTCTCATGTCTGATATGATTTAAGCACAGACATAAAAATAAAAGGAACCTGTTATGTCTGTATAGATGACTCATCCTTGAGATTACTTTTCCTTTTTATTCTTCTTGTCAACCTACTTGACTTCTTTCACATTACTGAACTGTGTAAAAACATTCTAGCGTCAATGTCACTCCCCGTTCAAAACCCTTAAAGTAACAGACGTTCATTCTATCTTATTAATGTAACAAACACATTCATTTAACATTAGATTATTAGTCTAATTGAGAATGCAACCGAACTGTAATTGGGAAATCTGAACCAAAATCATTACTTGCATAAGTTTCTTTCCTCAGAAATCTTTAGTCAAAGGGAAAAATATCACGTGTCAATGAGGAGAAACTCAAGCTGAATTTATAATGCATCATAACCGAGATCCATCGAGCATCAAACTTAACGATTGAAACATGGTGTGTTTGTGATACTGGAGGGTTTGTAAGTGCAGTAATGTGTGAATGTAATGCATGATGGATTGTTTGAAAAGCCTGAAATCAAGGACGTGTGCTGTCTGGCTCATAGACGCTTTAATCGTAATGATCTCCCATGTTCATTCATTTCTCAAGCTTTCCTGAAGATTAGCTCCTTGTGGTGGTCAGAAATGTACATTTGAAAGGACTTTAATGAATGTAGTAAAAATGACTTTCATCACATTATCTCCAATTAGATAGCAGCTCCACTGAGAAGATTTCACACGTTTATCTGAGTTTTAAAAGTTTTTTTTAATCCTATACCTCTCTCTCTCTCTCTCTCTCTCTCTCCTCTCTCTCTCTCTCTCTCTCTCTCTCTCTCTCTCCTCTCTCTCTCTCTCTCTCTCTCTTCTCTCTCTCTCTCTCTCTCTGACTTTCTTCTTTATGGCAGTTTAAAAGATATAAAAAGATAGAAACATAGTTTTGTATTTCAGGCAATTTTTTCAGAGGTTCAAAAACCCTTTCATATCTCAGTTAACTGTAATAAAATGACCTGGCTGTTTTTTATAAGGTCAAATGGCAGCATTATTAGCTGATCCCCATTAAGGTTTGGCTGGATATCATGATTGTTAGCCAGCGCACAAAAAAAAAACAAAAAAAAAAAAACATTGATGGCCATTCATGAGTAACCGTGTATTGCTTTTTTTTTTTTTTTTTGCAAGATATTATTTATATATAATATTTATAAAGTGATGCACCCAAATTCACATTTCGGCTGATATTGGCTCTCTGAATATTCCATAAATCTAAAAAATATATTTTTATATTTTTAAGAAGAAAAAAAAAGCTTTCTTTCATGAATGTTTAAAAAAAGAACTTTCACAAATATAACAACGAATTTTCTTAATTGTTTTATCGGTTCTGAGATTGATTTGTGTTTTCAATATGTAGAGTAGACCAAGTAGAAATATTGTCGCCATTTGGCTACTTTATTGGCTTAAATATATCACTTTTATTAACCGATATGACCGCTGATATGTAATGCCTCCCTAAAAATATTATATAATAATCTGGAATGACCAAGTGACTGTCACGAATGGGAAAGTTGACAGACAGCTTTCACCATGGTTCATAGACATCCCAGTTGAGGTCATGACAGACTTTAAAACTGGCTGTGAATATAGGAACGACACACCTCAAGGCTTTCACTACCACTATCCGATCTGTGACGTCAAAAGCAACACACTGAGAAATCCAGTCCATATGCTTTTACATTTGAACTGTAGTGTAGTGTGACCAGGCCTTCAGCATGATCCGGATCTGAAGTGTGAACGGGTCAGCGTCGTGTGGTCCCAGTGAATAGGCCGTGGCGTGCGATTGCATGTGTCTCTGGTGTTCAGGCGTGTGTGGGTCCATGCGGTTCCCTGTGGACTCTTTGTTCGGCACCTATCGGCATATCAGCAGAGAGTCCTTCAGCCCGGGCCTCTAATGCACCATGTATGGCTTTGTAGAAGCAGCCAGGATTGTGGGCAGTGCTGGGCAGCAGGATAGCTGCAGGCCTTCTCTGCAGTCAGTGGATTAGAGGTGGCCTGTTTTCACACACGCACACACACACACACACACACGCACACACCGGTGTGAAATCGGCTCTCCTCAAATGCTAAAGCCTCTTCCCGACCATCTGTAAAATCCTCCAACTTTGTGTCTAAGTTGAGTTCAGAGTCCAATCTCCACTGCCAAAGCCAGAGAGAGAGAGAGAGGGGAGAGAGAGAGAGAGGAGAGAGAGAGAGAGAGAGAGAGAGAGAGAGAGAGAGGAGAGAGAGAGAGAGAGAGAGAGAGAGGAGAGAGAGGGGAGAGAGAGAGAGAGAGGAGAGAGAGAGAGAGAGAGAGTGACAGAGGATAGAAAGGAAAAAGAAAGAGTGGTCGTCGAGGTTATGTTTGGAATGGCATACTAGCACTTACTACACACAGTATATACTGTAAACTACCTAGTTTGAATATCAGAAGTATCTGTAATTTGCAACCAAGTGTGACGATACCACTGTTTCTACGGTATCAGAATGTAAATTGCGGACTTTATCTCTGTTTACTTAATTGAGAATTGCTTAAAGGCTACATGAGAATGTGCTAATTTAATTGGTTAATATTTATATATTTATGTTTAACTGCTATTTAAATGAATATACATAAACATGAATATGTATGTATTATTTTACATTAACATTTACATTTTTTAACTTTGTTAATGAGTGTGTTCTATAACTTATAGAAATTTCATGTCAGCCCTGTTGACATGAAATTGTAAAATAATATTGTGTGAGACAGTGTGCAGTATCACAATTAGTAGTATGTTGCATTTTTTTCATGTGGCAGCAGTTAATGCAGCGATTTAATTCTTCACTTAATTTAATTAATCATTCAATGAATTTAACTTTTGTGCTTGTAATCAAGTTTTGTGTTGAAATGTCTTAACTTTTAGAAATCTGAACTAATTGTATGTAGCTACAGTATAACCGTTTATTTAACTTCTAGTACGGTTGACACACTGAATATGGTCCACTGGAATGCATTGCTTTATGGGAAATAGGGTTTCAATCTTTGTTCTCTGTTGAGCTTCACACTTTGTTAGATGCAGTAATACAGTACTACTTTTATATAATATTTAGTTCAGAAAAAATACAGTAATGCATACTGCAAAAATAGTATAAGTATGTAGTATGCTATTCCAAACAGAGCCATGGAGCATAAATAAGGAAATACAGAATTGTTAAATTAACTTTGTGGGGTAAAAAGGACATTGTTGATTACAGAGAGACTTGAAGCATGCAAAATGAGTTCAGAATATGGGTAACAGGATATGATGTCTCTAGGACTTCTTTTGAATAAATAATTGCATTTTAAATACATGTAATAATAAATAACAAATAAAATATATAATATATAATCTACCCCAATCTACAGCATCAGTGCAAACCATACATTTTGTGTGTGCGCGTGCGCGTGTGCGTGTGTGCGCGGCGCGCGCGGTGTGTGTGTGTGTGTTGTGTGCGCGCGTGTGTTGAGCCAAAACATCAATCTATTGGTCAAATATCTTTTCGCTATTGGAATTTGCTGGACTTTTCACCTGAAAGTCTGTGTGACCATGAATTATATGTTGCCGCTGTGTGAATTTTTGTGGTGTTTGTCATTTTTGTGTAGTTACGAAATGTATTTAGATATAAAATCAGAAAGGAATGGTTTATTGTCTTTGCTGTGTAGTCGAACAGTTTAAAGAATGACAGATTGTATTTCTCCTTCTGCACATGCTGATTTGTTTATAATGTTTTTCGTAATGGAGTTATATTTCATGATCGCCTAAATCTAGATCTGTGCTTTGAAACGAGTAGCTAAAACGAGTGTGCCGTCTTTTCAGACTCTCGCATCCATTTCAAGTCGCTTTGGCAGTCAGACTTCTTCTGTGGTTAAGCTGGGTGCATTTTTTCCATATTTTGACATTTGTAAGTCAATGGTAACACTCCTCAACGTCAGCTCTCTCCACAGCTGTGTCGAGAAGTGGAATAAAAGAGTCTATCATAATCAGGACACAAATTATGTCCTCTGTTTTTTTCTCCTTCTGTGGCTTTGGAGTTGAGATGCATGTCTAATCTCTGGTGATTGTGTGGCATTTTGGAGGGGGGGGGGGGGAGGGGGGACATTGGCCTTCGTCTCGGCCAGCACATCAGCTTTCCATCCTCGATGTGAATCACGCTGTCGCCGGACTCATCAGAGATGAAACGTTGATTGCTTTTTGACACCCCTCCAGCATGGACTCGGTCTTGCATACATCATCCAAATTGAACACACCCAAAGTTGTGTGTGTGTGTGTGTGTGTGTGTGTGTGTGTGTGTGTGTGTGTGTGTACTTCGCCTTTTTATCCTTAAAGACTTTGATTCCAAGTGCTCTGACGATGTGAGTGTGTGTTTTAGGCTGTGAGGTTGATATTATCTTGTTCGTTCATGATTGTCAGAAAATTGCAAGAAATTGTAATGCCACATTTGTTCTTCTTATAAGCAGTCATCTGATCATCTGTCACATATCTGAGGAAAAATATCTGTTTTGAATTTAGTGGAACATAGAGCTGTTTATGAAAAGCATTTTTAAATCGCATATGAAACCAGTTATGTGATGCTAGCGCTCTTTCACTGAAAGTGTTGACTTTTTTGTTGATCACATTTCATATATTGAAATATATTTTATTACATTTCATTTACACATTTCAAGACAAAGGGAATGTTTGATAGGCACATCTGATTATTTGCATTGATAAATTGGTAGTTTTATGGGTTAATTGTGACATGATAGCTTTAGACCAATTTAAAGAAATGCAAAAATAATAAACATAGTGAAATACTACTAAATAGTAAGCATATTGTGCTTCTTATTACTTGTGTGGATGGAATATGTGAAAGATCCATACAAGCACTTTATGAGATATTAGTCTATGCAACAATGCAATGCACTTCACTTAACTTGACGTTTTATTTCCAGTGTAAAAAAAACCCAGAAATATTCAACACAAGAACCTTTATTTACTCTCTGAATTAAGCATGCAATGTAATGAGTTCATGTGACAACCAATGTAGCATACAGCTTTTTGAAGTAAACTGTTGTTCTTGCTTTTTAGCAGGTAGTACACTAGTTTTTCATTCCGAACAAGTTTGTCACTTACTGCTGAGAGCATGTGTCATGTCCGATTCGGATGGTATTTTTAAGAGAGTTCAATTAAGAGAGGAGCAGAATTAGGTTAATACCACAGGGTTTAACAACAAACATCTGTTTTATTTTAAGCATTGACCAACGGGACATTGAGCTTTGAATGAGTTCGAGAGCTTAATTTGAGTTTCCTCCTACTAATGTCCCCAGGTATGCAAATGAGCTCTTTGTAATTGGTGGGCGTAACAAAGGGGAGGAGAGTCTCTTAATTAGGCAGCACAAATGAGTGCGTGTTATCCAGCCTGCTTTAATAAAATTACTGGAAACAGACAGCATGTCACGCCTCGTCGTGCGAAGAACCCGTCACATAAGATACAGGTCACATAATTAAGCAGGACTTTTTCTAGTTTGCACATATAATATCACTGCAAAAAGCACTCTTTATCAGTATCTGTGCATTTATATTTGCATTTATTCATTTGCTTTTCATATTTCATATTTATATCTGCATCCAGATGAGATGTAAACAGAGTGAAATTTTACTTTGAATTGCTCTGAAAACGTACTGTAAATGTGATATTTTCTTTTCATTGCATATAACGCAAATATGTCATATATGTAATTTCATTGCATTAGATAACTAAATATCAAACAAAGTGGATCTTAGTGGAAAGACCACAAGATTTTCTCATTGTAAGTATTGCAGTGACAGCTGATTTTAACCCTAGTTGTATCGAAATTCGTTCGACACCTAACCCCGATTGTAAACCTAAACTTGACATAAACTGTGAACTCATCCCTCAAATCTGATTGATTGATTGGAATGTTGTTCCAGGGTCATTTCTACTGTCAGAGAAACTGTATCCCAGGCAAGATGCACCATCCTCGGGCACGAATCAAGCTCAGACCCCCCTGGAGGAATATCCTCCTAAAAAAATTTTCCAAATGGATAAACTTGGCCTAACATCCATGCTGTCCGACCTCTCCCTCCAGCCCAGGGAGTGTGGCTCATTCCCGGTCTAAGTCAGATCTGTCCCCTCTGGAGGTTATTCTCAAGTATGTACTGGGCAAAAACGGACCACATAGAAGAAGGTGTACTGGTGGCCGGAGCCTGACCTGACCTTTCCTAGCCAAACAGGAGCTTGTTCCAGAAAAAGTACGCCCAGCGACAGCCAGGTGGCAGTTCCCAACTAGGGGATTCAACTGATATTCAAAGTGAAGACAACATTTTTTTAGACTTTTTTTTTGTTTGTTTGACCTTCCTTTGGGTGGATTGTCAGACAGAACACTTTTTGTTGGGATCGTGGGTCGTTGAGATCTTGGGTTGTCATTGTGGGATATTAAAGTGTGGCAGCACAATTCAGAATCCCAGCAGATGTTGTTGATCATCCTGGTAGTGTTCGCCTATTATATCATGAATACTAAGTATCTTTAGACATTTGACATATTGCGTTTTGCATACTTTGTTGCAGGTACACATATTCAGATGTAGGGCTTGACACCAGTTGGTTAAAAGTCATTGCAAAAATGGCTCAGAAAAGTGAAGTTAGTTCAGAGTTCGTTTTAGGCCACTTGGTTTGATGTTTTTTTATCTAATCCAGTGGCATTCACAAATTTGAAAGTGTGGCTTAAGTGTCCAAATACTTTTTTGAGGCCGCTGATCTGCTCATCTCGGGTCTGTTACTAAAAGCTTTTGCCGGTTCTTTCAGGAGCACAGGTGCTGTATCTGAGCTGCAGCCGTGAATCTGTTGCTCCGCGTGTTAGAAACGAGAAAAAAATAATAACACAAAGTGCAATATCGGCTTCAACAGGAATCATACTGCTGTTTCTCCTCTTAATCTCGACACTGATCTTAATTCCAATAAAACGTTTCCTTTTTCCCAGACCAGGAGGCACTCCAGTCATGTTTCTGTGGTCATACTTTATTGAATATCATTTTAGATAAGAATATAATCCTTTCAGCCAGATGATGTATATTGACCAGCTTTTTTTTTATCAATAATAGTGTACAAGGGTAGAGACCTTTAAAGTGGAGTGTGAGTTTGTATCGGTGTGTACTTGTGTCATTTCATACTCTTGACTTCTGATCTATCGGAATAAACACACATGAATAAACACACATGATCTGGTAAGGATGGTTTTGTATTTCCCTGAAGGGGTTTATTTGACGATAATGACCCACTAACTTTAGATTATCCTGGCTTTTTACCACATGAGTCAAATATTATGATGTGAAAAGAAAGAGACCACAGATCAATACAAGATACTAGTAGTAATGTAGGAAATCAGTTGCCTGTCAATTATACAGTTTAATAGTCAATATACAAAAATATCTGACCGCAAGATGTCAGAATTGACCAATCATTTTGATTTATATTAGGCGTAGTCGCATCTTCTGTTGTTGATAGTTTAACCCTTGTGCATCAATTTAAAAAAGTTACACATAGCTACATAGAGGACAAAAATGTCCGTGTCCAAAAACTGTCATAAAAATATTATAGATTTATATTTTTTTCCACTTTCACTGCCATCATTTTTTTAACCAGCATCAGCTCTAATCATAATGACCAAACATTCATTCATTTTCAGAATTTTAACCCTTAAAATGCTGGTTTGTTTACATAATGCCACTGTTGTTTTTTTATGAAAAAAAGAAAAATAGTAATTATTTTCAATTTACTAAATTCCAAGCAGAATTTTTTTTCTTTGATTATTACAGCCTTGGATATGTCAATGATTAAGAACAATATTAATTTTGATGCATTAATATTTTTTATGCAGTATCAGATTTAAAAAAAAGCTACCACTTAGGTACATAAAGGACAAAAATGTCCATGTCAAAAAAGTGTCATAAAAATATGATAGATTAATATTTTTTTCCACTTTCACTGACTTAGATTTTTTACTAGCATCAGTTCTAATCATAATTACCAAACATTCATTTATTTTCAGAATTTTAACCCTTTAAATGCCGGTTTCTTTACATAATGCCACTGTTGATGTTTATAAAAAATTTAATAATAATAATAATTTTCTATATACTAAATTCTAAGCAGAATTTTTTTTCTTTAAATATTACAGCCTTGGATATGTCAATGATTAACAATAATATTAATTTTGATGCATTAATATTTTTTATGCAGTATCAGATTTTAAAAAAAGCTACCACTTAGGTACATAAAGGACAAAAATGTCCATGTCAAAAAAGTGTCATAAAAATATGATAGATTAATATTTTTTTCCACTTTCACTGACTTAGATTTTTTACTAGCATCAGTTCTAATCATAATTACCAAACATTCATTTATTTTCAGAATTTTAACCCTTTAAATGCCGGTTTCTTTACATAATGCCACTGTTGATGTTATATAAAAATTTAATAATAATAATAATTTTCTATATACTAAATTCTAAGCAGATTTTTTTTTCTTTAAATATTACAGCCTTGGATATGTCAATGATTAACAATAATATTAATTTTGATGCAATCATATTTTTTTATGCAGTATCAGATAAATAAAAAAACTACCACTCAGGCCCATAAAGGACAAAAATGTCCATGTCAAAAAAGTGTCATAAAAATATTATAGATTAATCTTTTTTTCCACTTTCACTGACTTAGATTTTTTACTAGCATCAGTTCTAATCATAATTACCAAACATTCATTTATTTTCAGAATTTTAACCCTTTAAATGCCGGTTTCTTTACATAATGCCACTGTTGATGTTTATAAAAAATTTAATAATAATAATAATTTTCTATATACTAAATTCTAAGCAGAATTTTTTTTTCTTTAAATATTACAGCCTTGGATATGTCAATGATAAACAATAATATTAATTTTGATGCATTAATATTTCTTATGCAGTCTCAGATAAATAAAAAAAATGACCACTCAGGTCCATAAAGGACAAAAATGTCCATGTCAAAAAAGTGTCATAAAAATATTATAGATTCATATTTTTTTCCACTTTCACTGACTTAGATTTTTTACTAGCATCAGCTCTAATCATAATTACCAAACAGTCATTAATTTTTAGAATTTTAACCCTTTAAACGCTGGTTTCTTTACATAATGCCACTTTTGTTTTTATAAAAAATTATAATAATAATAATAATACAAATATTCCATATACTAAATGCTAAGCAGGTTTTTCTTTAAATATTACAGCCTTGGATATATCACTGGTTAACAACAACATTAATTTTGATGCATTCATATTTTTATGCAGTATCAGATAAAAAAAAATAAAAAAAAATACCACTCAGGCCCAAGTCACTCAGGCCCAAGTCAAATCATTGATTTATTACTCCTATTATCCTCCAAAGTTTTTACTTTTTTGATAGAATATGTCCCGGTCAAATAGTCAGATATGTCCGCCCTCTGGAGGTTATTCTCATAGTATGTACTGCGGCAAAAAGGACCACATAGAAGAAGGTGTACTGGTGGCCGGAGCCCATGACTGACCTTTTCCTAGCCTAAAATACAGGGCTTGTCTCCAGAAAAAGTTACGCCCCCCAGCGGACAAGCCAGGTGGCAGTTCCCAAACTAGGGGGATTCAACTGATATTCAAAGTGAAGACAACATTTTTTTAGACTTTTTTTTTGTTTGTTTGACCTTCCTCTTGGGGTTGGGCATTGTCAGACAGAACACTTTCTTGTTGGATCGTGGGGGTCGTTGAGGTATCTTGGGTTGTCATTGTGGGATATTAAAGTGTGGCAGCAAAATTCAGAATCCCAGCAGATGTTGTTGATCATCCTGGTAGTGTTTGCCTATTATTATCATGAATATAAGTATTTTCCTTTTTGGACATTTGGACATTGCGTTTTGCCATCTTTGTTGCAGGGACACATATTCAGATGTAGGGCTTGGACACCCAGTTGTTAAAAGTCATTGCAAAAAAATGTGCTCAGAAAAGTGAAGTTAGTTCAGAGTTCGTTTTAGGCCACTTGGTTGATGTTTTTTTAGCTAATCCAGTGGCTTTAACCCTTGTGCATCAATTTAAAAAAGTTACACATAGCTACATAGAGGACAAAAATGTCCGTGTCCAAAAACTGTCATAAAAATATTATAGATTTATATTTTTTTCCACTTTCACTGGCATCATTTTTTTAACCAGCATCAGCTCTAATCATAATGACCAAACATTCATTAATTTTCAGAATTTTAACCCTTAAAATGCTGGTTTGTTTACATAATGCCACTGTTGTTTTTTTATGAAAAAAAGAAAAATAGTAATTATTTTCAATTTACTAAATTCCAAGCAGAATTTTTTTTCTTTGATTATTACAGCCTTGGATATGTCAATGATTAAGAACAATATTAATTTTGATGCATTAATATTTTTTATGCAGTATCAGATTAAAAAAAAGCTCATGTACATAAGGACAAAAAGTCCAGTCAAAAAAGTGTCATAAAAATATGATAGATTAATATTTTTTTCCACTTCACTGATATTTTTACAGCACAGTTCTAACATAATTACCAAACATTCATATTTTCGAATTTTAACCCTTAAATGCGTTTTACAAAGCCACTGTTGTGTTTAAAAAAAAAAATAAAATAATCAAAAATAAGCAATTTTTTTTCTTTAAATATACAGCCTTGGAATGTCAATGATTAACAAAAATTAATTTTGATGCTTAATTTTAATGCAGATCAATTTAAAAAAAAGCTACCACTTAGGTACATAAAGGACAAAAATGTCCATGTCAAAAAAGTGTCATAAAAATATGATAGATTAATATTTTTTTCCACTTTCACTGACTTAGATTTTTTACTAGCATCAGTTCTAATCATAATTACCAAACATTCATTTATTTTCAGAATTTTAACCCTTTAAATGCCGGTTTCTTTACATAATGCCACTGTTGATGTTTATAAAAAATTTAATAATAATAATAATTTTCTATATACTAAATTCTAAGCAGAATTTTTTTTCTTTAAATATTACAGCCTTGGATATGTCAATGATTAACAATAATATTAATTTTGATGCATTAATATTTTTTATGCAGTATCAGATATAAAAAAAAAGCTACCACTTAGGTACATAAAGGACAAAAATGTCCATGTCAAAAAAGTGTCATAAAAATATGATAGATTAATTTTTTTTCCACTTTCACTGACTTAGATTTTTTACTAGCATCAGTTCTAATCATAATTACCAAACATTCATTTATTTTCAGAATTTTAACCCTTTAAATGCCGGTTTCTTTACATAATGCCACTGTTGATGTTTATAAAAAATTTAATAATAATAATAATTTTCTATATACTAAATTCTAAGCAAATTTTTTTTTCTTTAAATATTACAGCCTTGGATATGTCAATGATTAACAATAATATTAATTTTGATGCAATAATATTTTTTATGCAGTATCAGATAAATAAAAAAAACTACCACTCAGGTCCATAAAGGACAAAAATGTCCATGTCAAAAAAGTGTCATAAAAATATTATAGATTAATTTTTTTCCACTTTCACTGACTTAGATTTTTTACTAGCATCAGTTCTAATCATAATTACCAAACATTCATTTATTTTCAGAATTTTAACCCTTATAAATGCCGGTTTCTTTACATAATGCCACTGTTGATGTTTTATAAAAAATTTAATAATAATAATAATTTTCTATATACTAAATCTAAGCAGAATTTTTTCTTTAAATATTACAGCCTTGGATATGTCAAGGATAACAATAATATTAATTTTGATGCATTAATATTTCTTATGCAGTCTCAGATAAATAAAAAAAATACCACTCAGGTCCATAAAGACAAAAATGTCCATGTCAAAAAATGTCATAAAAATATTATAGATTCATATTATTTTTCCACTTTCACTGACTTAGATTTTTTTACTAGCATCAGCTCTAATCATAATTACCAAACAGTCATTAATTTTCAGAATTTTAACCCTTTAAACGCTGGTTTCTTTACATAATGCCACTTTTGTTTTTATAAAAAATTATAATAATAATAATAATACAAATATTCCATATACTAAATGCTAAGCAGGTTTTTTCTTTAAATATTACAGCCTTGGATATATCACTGGTTAACAACAACATTAATTTTGATGCATTCATATTTTTATGCAGTATCAGATAAAAAAAAATAAAAAAAAATACCACTCAGGCCCAAGTCACTCAGGCCCAAGTCAAATCATTGATTTATTACTCCTATTATCCTCCAAAGTTTTTACTTTTTTGATAGAATATACCTTATTTTGCTCTATAAATAAAGCAAAAGTACAAGATCACTTTGAACAAGAACTGAAGTCAACTCTTCATCCTCACTTTCACATGTGTTCACTAGATCCAGAGCTTCCCTTGCTGTGAAACGTCTCATCTTGCAAACAATGAAATGACAAGGCCCTCAAGCATCACATTTTTATAGGTTTGGCTGTGAGAGCACTTGTGTCAACAAAAATCTACCAGACAAAACAATCACCATTTTCTCGAGGTGAAAACATAAAAAATAATCACTTTTGATTTATGCAAGGTGTTGTGGGGCCTCTAAACTTCTACATCAAAATCAAGCTTACCTTTTACCTTTGAATAAAAACAAAAACAAAAACAAAGTGCAAGCAAGTAATAAGAAATGTGTTTGAATGAAAAAAGTAACTTCAGTAACTTTTTGACCTTTTCAGTTTTCACATGGCAGGGTCTGTGACTCTGCCAAGGGTATGACTCATTTACATGGGGTGGGATTTGTGTTTTCCAGTACAATATAATTTCTTTCTTTCAAAATGTTCACACACACACACACACACCTAAAAATTTCAGTACACACATACTAACCACACTCTGACAACCATACCAACACACCCACACAATTATAGCTTCATAATTTATCTAATTGGCTCTATAGTATGCATAAGCCGAAAACAGCAGAAAACAACAATAAAGTGATAATTTGCTTTATATGCCAAACCTGAAAAAATGGCACCATCTGATAAAAAATAGTAAAAATTAAAATTTTGAAGCCTTGCCAACAGAATGAAAGCCTGTTAAGAAAGATTGCATCATTTTATAGTTGAATGGCACTGGGATTAAAAATCGCAGTTTTAATGGGTTTCAATGGGGACATTTTTGTCCAAAAGGCGCTAAGTGGGTGTATTTTTTTACCTAGTGCAAAATAAATTTTTTAAAGTAAATGAAGGTGAAATATTAAAATTCCAATAAAAATACACACCTGTGGCAAATTTTATGCAGTTAGCATTAACACAGCCAAAGTTATCAAAAAAACAAAACTGAAAAGGACAAAAATGTCCATAAGGATGCACAAGGGTTAAATAGTTAAATAGGGAAGGTGTGATATACTGTATGTGTTTATAGCACTACTCTAGGTGAGATCTCGTTTTACAGCATGTGTGTCAAGCAGTGTTTTTTTTATTTACATTACACAAGCTTTTAAAGGTGTAAATGTATAATTGTTGTGCCACTTGCAGCACAAATTGAAATTTTTTCACAAATTGAAAATGTATTATTTGTATATAAAAATAAATAATATATATAATATTCCATCCATCCATCCATCCATCCATCCATCCATCCATCCATCCATCCATCCATCCATCCATCCATCCATCCATCCATCCATCCCATTTTGTATGCACAATAAATACTATTTTTGTAACAACTAATACAAAATAAAAATGGTATGAAAATATATTTGGTAAAAATATGATTGCTGAAAATATTAGGCTAATTGTCAGCAGCACTCAAGTTTAGTCTATTTTTTTGCCTAGTTTTTAAACCTTTATTTTCATGGCAGTGAGTAAGAGATGTAGAATAGCAAAGTGTTAGGGAGGACATAAAGCTTGAGCGACTGCTGTTTGTGTGAAAATCATCAGGTTTGTTTCCCTCAGGGATCGGAACACGTCTGAATTGTTGCTGTTAATGTGACTGCATGGTCTTGTTGAATGTGACCACAGGACAGGAGCTTGTCTTATTGCCCAGTGCTTTTGTTTTTATTGACTCATAGAAAAGAAAAAAAAAAAACAACATATCTCTAATGTTTCTCCTGCACAATAATGGAAGATGAAATGGAGAGCAAATGAGGTCTGTACGTCAGAGTTTGATTGTGTTGATCAGATCTTGTGGTTGGCTTGAGATTGATCCAGATTGGTGAAATTCATGGTGGCAGATGTCCCCGTGAGAGCCCACACTGAGGTGACATCTCACCCCGAAACATCACCCAGGAGGAGGTCAGAATGTGTGTTTTCCTCCAATTTACATCAAAATCTGTTCACCAAACCCTCTGTAGTTCTAGTATAACCCTGCTTACACCTGCTCATATCCTCTTACTGTTTCTCTCCTGCTTTGTTTTCCTCTTTTATGCCACTATTTGATCCGTGAGACCTGTCTGGCTTTAAGGCGTTGGGACCTGAAATTCCCATTATTGGCTTCGATGCAGTGCATCCTTGCAGATTTTGGGCACAGAGAGCTTCTTCTAATGCCATTATCCTGTGTTCGGGAGCGCTGCCGTTCTCTACCCTCAGACGACTAAGGCTTGTAGACCGGCATGTTATCAGCACCAGATGAGCGTTGTCTTCAGCCTTTTAATGTACGGTAGAAAGAGAGTGAAAACTAATGAGAGCCATAAAGCACCTACTGGATAAATAATTAGGCTGCTTCACAAAAATCCTGCCTTAAAGGGGGAAAAAAACTTTCTTTTTCTTCTGAAGTCAACAGTGTCAGTGATTTCTGAGGTGTTTTTCTTCTTTCATTGCTACTGTAGAGGATTTTCTTCTATGTATTTTTGTCTGAAGACTGTGAAGGTTGACTGCATTGAATAATGAATGTGTATCACTAACAAAAGCACATTTAATCTGAATATCTACAACCCTGAATAATCACGCAGGGAAATGTTTGCCTTTGACAGGCCACTTATGAGCTAATCCTTCAGAAAGATGGTTATTAAACATTTAGATTAAAATGTTTGGAACATGTCTGTATATTCTGTTACAATTGTTTTTGTTCAGATGATAAATATTATATCTTTATTTCTCAGGCTACTGTATATTTGCATGTCCTGAAGGAAATATCTGCGCTTGCAAGGCTGTAAATGAATAATGATTAAAGTTTTAGGTATGTTTGGGTTTATTCAGCTTTAGTGTTCCAGATTTTTCATGCTATTTTGACTGTCATGAAAACTTATGATAGACATATATCAAGCAGGCAGATAAATTAGCAGATTATTTGGCCATTATAGGAGATTGTTCAGCCGATAACTGTCCTATATTAGTGATTATTAGAAGTGTTTGTTTCACCTAATGTAAGTTGCAAAATATATAAAAAGCATTGTAAATGATACACATTTTTGTATTTAAAAAAAAAATGTAAATTAAAAAAAAATTGCTTTTATACATTTTTTAAATGCTGTTATTTTATAAAAAAAAAAATCTTGTCATTAATAGGGATTAAGTGACGGGAATGTCAGGAATGATTGATAAATCATCAAAGCAATGATGCAAGTTTTTACTGAATTCAAAGTTTCAGAAAGTGGCTTTTATATTTTTGTGTGAGTTTCTGAGTTTTAGTGGTACCTTGCTGTTCGATTCATCAGATTTTTTGAGACACATTTTTTGAAACATGATTTTTAAAATGTTTCTGTTTAAAAATGTTCATGTTTAAAATGTTTTAAAATGAGACATGCTTTCGTAATGTTTTTTTTAAAAATTATTTTTCATTCCAGAAAGTCTTCAAATAATGACAAATCCTGATTCCTTGTTTTGAGTTCACTGTTTTATGGACTTTTAAAAAACCTGGCCTCTATTTGTGAATATGTAAGACATGTGCAATTAAAAAAAAAGGTTGGTCGATCACTAATGATAAAATTACAGCATAGTTTAGGGTGTGTTTCATGCTTTATTTCATTTAGATAGAAAAGACCAATCCAATTCAGCATGCGAATATTACAGTGACGTCATTCATTTTGGTAAGTGTTTATAATTCTAAAAAAGAATACCTTATAATACCTCAGAAAGAAATGATCTGCAAAACCATGTTTGGAGTCTGTACATGAAGCAGTTCAATCTCAATTAATTGGAAGAAATTGTGGAAAAGAAAAAGAATAAGGTATTTCAATGCAGTCCTGCCTTGCAACCACTTGAACAGTGTTCACAAATACACAAGAAAGGATAAATGAGATTATTTTATCAGATCATTTTGATCAAAAGACATCTAACTGTTAACATGTGATCTGTACAGGCTTAATATGCTTCGCGTTCAGTGTTTTCTTTTACATGCACCGGGTCCCTCAGGATCAGCTGCTATTGTTGTCATGCTCTACAGAGCGCTCGCATTGCCATTGTTCTAATACTCTTCCGACAGCGTCAGAAGAGGGGGATAGAATGAAGTGAAAGAGTGACATTATCCTCGTCGTCTTTGATTTCGACTCGTCTTTCGGCACTAGCTAATCTGCTGCTCTAATCTCCCCGGCAGATAGAAATAAACAAGCAGGTCTGTGAATGAGGAACCGTGCATTGGTGAACCGCAGGAGGATTATGCTAATTTTTAAGGGATAAGTAGAAGTATTTGAAACATGGCTGTTCTAATAGAGAAGTTGCTTTTAGTAGGTGAGAATTGGGGTATTTTTAAAACCTAAATGTTTATCATTCTCTTTTTGCAGATTGTCAAATGCTTTTCAATCTCCTTTGGCCTCCGTGATGCCAGTTGGCCAGTCGGAGGAACCCTTTCAAAATTTGGAAAGTCGGAAATCAATTACGAGTCGCAGCTCAAATGAAAGGCAAGGCACCGTTCGACTTAAAAGTCAGGCTGGCTCGCCTTTAACCGGGTCCATTACAAAGGGAAAAGGAAATCACACCGCATACCTGATCCACCAAAAAGGCCCTTTTGAAATGTGTTGCTGGGTGGCATCCAGCCTGGCAAACGCGGCGGGCATCGGTGGCGCAGCCCCTGGGCGCGAGGATGCTTGGCCCAAACGCGACGGTCCTGGGCACGTATCAATGGGCACTGGCCCATCCGCTGGGAGCTCCTAAGCCATGCTGTCTGAAGGAGAACCGATGGGCTTGGCAGCACATGTGGGCATGCGGCGCCTGCCTGCGTGGGCACCCGATGTTATCGCCTTGAGCCACCGAACGCGCTGCCCAGCTGACCTCCCTGACTGCGGCTCACACAAAACGCCTTCCTCAGAACTTCTCTAACAAGCTTTTGCTTTCGCATGCATTTATTTTAGTACACTTTTCCTTTTGGTGCATGAATAAACACGAAATGCAAAACAGTCCAAACGGCCTTTAGATGCAAAACTAAGCGTGTCATGTGTCACGCTAGCTACGCGCTTTCCTCGCATTGGATTCGCTTGGAAGCGACCGTGAATGTTAACTTTAAATGAAAATACATAACCTTTGCTGAGGAGCCAACTGAGTTTTTTTTTTTGAACCGCACAAAAACCTGGATGGAGTGCGAGGCGATGAAAGCGTCAGGCGGTGGGTGGGTGAAAGCGCGGCCCCGCGTGCGATTTAAAAGAAACTCCGGGCGGAGGTGAGGGGCGCGCTCTCTCTCTCTGCTCAACTGTCTCTGGAAGACTGCTGCCAGGACATATCTTTTGTCTTCCATTATCTTTATTTTCTTATTATTTAAAATGGCCGGATTTTTTCCTCTCCTTTGCTCCAGCGGTCTTTTTTGATATCCATTTAGATTGGAGCTTCATTAAAAAAGCTCAGACAATAGAGTGACTTCTAATTAAGAGCAGCAGCATCTGGCCTCTGGCACTGTATCCCAGTGTTCCATCTCTTTTGCTGGGGAGAATTCATTTGTTTCTTAATTAAGAAAAACACCAATAGCGTGAAAAATCTGCTTATGTTACCTGAATCCTAATTAGTTAAATAGTGAGTAGAAAACACATTCCAGTAGCCCTAGAAATGAACTCGGCGCTGATAAAAAAATGAACTAGCCTCGCATAAATCGAAGCCGGATGGAAAGTGTGCCATCATTACGGCTAAGACAATATGCAAACTATCTTCAAAGAAATCAAATTGCCGGAATGTTTTCATTTGCATGCATTAACCATTAACATAATGAGGGGAAGTGACACCGGACTCGGATCGAGCGTCTGCTCGGATTGATAACTCCTACGTCTGCAAATAGTCTTTTCCGCCGAGCACGAGCAGTCAGGTCGGCTCTGAACCGCGAGCGTGCGCGTGCAATCAAATAAAGCCGCGCGCCGTCGTCTCTGGGAGGAAAACGAGGGTCTGCGGACATGTTGCACGGAGCACTTTTCAATCCCATCGCGGGCAGGCGGCCAAAGCCGGCACTGTGTGCACAAAATGCGACTGTTTTAAAATCCAAAAACAGTTTTTTTCCTTTTTGCTACATGCTATTGCGGCCGATCAGCCTCTCAGGTCAAATGATTCAATTAAGTGTCTGTTTATGGCTGATACCAAAGCTGGGTGTCGTCTTCACTTATCACCTTTTTTGCAGATCAGTGTTCTCCCAGAATGCCACAGGAGAGATTGCTGGGGCTGTAATTAAAATGGCACGGAGACAAATTTGACGTAGGGGCTAACAAGCGGGAGACGAATCTGACGCGTGAGGGGGGGGGGGCAGAAAGAAGGAGGAAGCTTTTAGAAATGCCGTTAGCCAATTAGGAAAAAGAGCAGGTTAGAAAGAGCGGGTGCAGTTGAATCATGGACCCGACAAGCTTATTGGCTCTTTATGATGTCAACATGTGATCGGTCCTTTAGCACTTAGTTTAGTACCGATTAAATAAGGTCAGAGACTTTTGATTACGCCTAACTGTGAGTCTAGCTAAAAGCCTGGTCTTGGGCGGTTGACGCCTGTGGCCCTGTTTGGATGTATCCGAGACCCCTGCTGTGCTACATTTGATGCTCGATTGGCAGGAAACAGACACACGTGATCCCTGTGTCTCGTGGCAGCCGTACCTTTCACCATGTGACTTCTTTCGGAAGCCTGAAAAAAAAAGAGAAAGAAATCCAATGCGCCAATAAGTAGCAGAAATGCAAGATGAAAAAGAGACAGAATAACAAGAAAGAGCTGTTACAAAAAAAAAAGAAAAGAAGCGACTTTGGATTTTCGGGGCTGAAATCTTCCGAAGGCTTTTGACAATTTGCATTGTTATCGGCGATAAGGCTGATGTTTTTCCTCAGCTGTACATTTCCGTGTGAAATATTTCAAGTGTAAACCAAGCGAGCGTTCCGTTAATGAGCAGGGGATCCGGTCTCTTGCCGGGATGGAGTCTTAAGTAGCGGCTTGCTGCTTTGGATGTCTGATATCTGAATATTTAAAAGAGTTTCAAGCTCATCTGCAAATGTGATTTGCACATATCACACTTCTGCAGTCGTCAGGCTGCCACATCAGCGGGCTTCTGAGCAAAGACGAGAACACAGAGGGAGAGAGAGAGAGGGAGAGAATCGAGGGGGAGATGTTGCACATATGGGTTGCTATTGATGTATTCCAGTCCTGACCTAATTTAACTCTCTGCCAGCGAGCTCATATGCATACTGTACATTTGCTAAATTAGAGAGTGCAAACCTTGCCTTTCTCCTGGAGACAGGTGTAAACAGCATTGTTGTCATAATGCGGCCGCAGTAAATATGATAATTGTGCCACGATGCAACGGAGCACAAAATAATTTGGCCATCATTTTGATGCCCGGGGGCCCAGGGGATCGCCCTCCGGAAGGAAGACGGGCCATTGACATGCGGCACACGCAGCGATATAATTATGGCTGCCCATCTTTGTTCCTCGCTGGCGTCTTCGCACTGCACTAGTAATTTGCTTGTAATATGGAAGCATTTAGTAAAAAAGGAGGCTGTGATATTTAGGTTGGAGCATTCTCAGCATACCGGAGATTGACGGCATTATAATGGAATGGGTCTGTGTCGCAGAGCTACAAGCTGTTATATAAGAATACAGTTACATGCAGATGTACATTCTGTCATACAGCAATAATCATTTTAAACAATACATTTTTTTTTTGTTATTTAATTAGCTGATTATTATCATTATATTTATAATAATAATTGTATGTAATATTATTTTTAGTAATATTATTTTTATTTCATGTATAATATATATATAATATATATAATATATATGATTTAATTGTATAATATACTTTTTTCTTTGTATTATACGAAGAAATTAATTATGAAGAAGCATCGATATTGCACTGTATGCATCCACGATAGTCACATCGCAGGATGTGTGATGTCAAGTATAGGGATCGTAGTTGATCTGTGCCTGATCCGACCATTAAGTTTAACCATCATAGAGTGAAAGTTTAACATTTGCACATGTTTTAATTCCCGTCAGTTTAAACATTCAAGTGATTTAAACCATTTGGGTGCAAAAAGACGCAAAAGAGAACTCAATTTGGAACTCACGTTTACTGTGTGCACAGACAGCACACGAACACAGAATTTCGTTCTCTTTTGTGTTTGTTTGTGCTTGAATGGACGCATGCACGCAAAATTGTCAAAATGCCCGCTATGGCTTACTTGAATGTAAACAATTGAGAAAGTAAAACAGTTTGTTATCGTTATATTGAATCCGTGCATTCAGTCTTAAAGTGACAGCAGCATAATATCTGCTGTCTGTGTCATCAAACAAAATACTAAGAGAAAATCACTTTTGTAGCTATACTATACAGTAATTACATATGATTTTTTTAATATTTCTTCATATTTCTTTGTTCTTTTGTATTTATGTATGCTTGTAATTTGTCTATTATTTTCTATTGAGATTTACTCACCTACAAAATTACCACCCAAATATTCTAGAATGTTCAAATTTCCAAATGTTTTTATTAAAGTCATCTGGTGAATATTTTTTTACGTATTGCAGAAAAACAAAGTATTGCAATGTCAGTTATTTCCAATATTGCGCAGCCCGCATACATCAGGCACATCCTATGCTGTTTTATGAGTCGGCTGCAGTACAGACATATGTTAGTGTGTGTGTGTGTGTGTGTGTGCCCTGTCAGGAGGGGTGTCTCTCATGAAGTCTTTTGACATGAGGTCTCTCTCTCTCTCCCCAGTTTTAGCTAAAGGTCAATGTGCTGTCTTCTGTGTGTTACTGTGGGAGTGTCTCTTTCTCCCTCTGGAGGTGACGTCCCTCTCCACACACATATGAAACACTTGCTGCTGCTGCCAGCTGTAAGAAAAATGAATAATACACAGACTGCATGGTGTTCCACATGGGTTTGTGGTTTTATTAAGTAGGATTCTGGATATTTGGAGTCATATATAATAATCTGTTTCATCTGACAGCCTATTTAATTTCCCCAAAATATTATTAGCCAATAATACTATAGCCTGGCCATTACAATCCAATCCAATCTGTATTGCTAAATTCAAGTCTTAACCTATATTATTGCTCACTGAAGATTATATTTCAATTGAAAATATTATACATTGCCATATATAGAGAGTGTGTTGTGTGACATGAAGCCCAGATTTGTGGGTGTTTTTTTTTTTGTATTATATTACAATTAGATTTTTACAGATAATCATTTATAGTTTTCTGCTGAGTCATTTAGAAGAGTGATCTAATTACTCATAGTTAAACGATGACTCCATCGTCTGTGGTTATTAGACATCACACATGTGTTTCAGATTTGTTAGCCAGTATTTCATGGCCTTTTTATTGAGCTATTATGAAGCTGTTCTAATTGTGCTGCCTACATAGACTGCATTTTAAGGCATCATACACTGCAAAAAGTTATTTTTGTCTTGTTATCCTCAACATTGTTGAATCCAAATTTACTTGAGAAACAAAGAGACTTAAGATTTTAAGGGCCAGATTTACTAAACGGCAAATTAGCGCAAGGACGCAACTCCAAAAAACGCCGAAGGGAGTGGAAAGTTTTGTGTGCGCACACATTAAAGAAACTGATCATTTCCATAATGAACAAGAGCAGCGCAAATTAGCGTCTGATTTAAGACAAGCTTTTTTGGGGCGTTAAATAATGGCGCTAATACCAGTTAATTGACTAGCACAAACCTTAGTAAATCACCTTGCAACATTCATTTAAATAAATAAAAAACATTATACTCTCCTACCGTTAACGCCAAAAGAGGGTTTGTCTTGCATATATCTTGTTTTCTGAAAAATTAAGTTTAAGCTTAAAACAAGAAAATCAATCTGCTAATGGAGTCAGGAACAAACAACATACTCATATTTCATTCAGTGCTGAAAAATATTGGTGTATATTTGTATCTGTGAACTTAGAGAATTGCGTTGTTGGTTTAACAACAAGCTAACAATGAAGAGTTCTATCTTCATAGCTGGGTTGCTACCCATTTAGAGTATTTTAAATCAGTCACTTATGAGGTTTCATGCAGTAAGGATGCTGCTTTAGAAGCCAGCACCCTACAGTATGTAAGGCAGTAGACAGCCAAGAAGCTATAGAACTAGAACTAGGTTTTGAAATCTACATCATGTGCTTTTAACTCTGTAATGTGCAAGTGTGATGCAGGAAGACTCATCTCCCCGCGAGTCTCACCGTCAGGATCATTAGAAGTGACACTGCTGTTGCTCTATAAAAGCCGAGTGTAAATACCCTCTGGAGACTCTGTGGAGACAGTAGGTGAGGCCTCCAAGGGCCCCTGGCTCCGCTGTTTGAGAAACATTATGCTGTGACACTGCAAGAGCGCCTCCAAGTTCTCTGATACATGATGAAATCAACACGAAACCTTAGACTTCATCTTTAACGAACAGTCCACAAAAGTTTCTACCCATAGGAAAGGAACATCACAGAGGAAATGTCTTTAATAACATAATTTCTTTCTTATACAGCAATGAGATTAAATGGAGACCTCTCCTACATCCCTGAGAGAAAATTACCCCAGTGATCTCAAAAACCTTTAGAGTTTCAGAATTTACCTCAACAGTGTCTCAAACTGGGCTCTCTAAATCATCTACAACTATATCATCTGCAATCATACCTCATATGCTTTCTGGATGTCAACATTTATGTCTACTTTCATTTGTAAAAAGCTGAAATGTGTGTAATTCCAGGTAAAGCTTTCACTGGTTGAAAAAAAAAAAGAATGTCCCGCCCCAAAACCATGCCATTGGTCTGTTTTGACTTAGAGTTAAAGGGATAGATCTCTCAAAAATAAAAATGTATGTCTTCATCTATCTTCAACACACAAGATATTTTAAAGAACGGTAGGGTCCAAACAATGACTAGATGATGTCAGATTTTTTATATTTGGGTGAACTATCCCTTAAGTCATACAGTTAATATTGAAAAATGGATACACTCCTTAAGAGAAACAGTCAAAGTTGATACTGTAATGAAAGTGCAACCTCTGAGCAATATAATTTCTCTCTGGGTTAGAAACAGAACAGCCCAGATGAATTCACTGCGATGTTCCTCCTGTGTGTTATCATAGAAATAGAAAATGTATTTCACACTTGACCCACGCGTTAAACAGTTAGACCATCAAATAATGATCCAGTAGGACTCCACAGATATAGGCGCCCAATAGAGGCCACGTTCCCCAGCATCTTCAGGGGGAAAACGGGCCCTTCGTATCGGCTTCTGAAGGAATTTTAATCTCTCTTCGTAAGCTTCACGCGGCCACATCAAGACTTAAGAGCCGGCAAGAAAAAAAACCCCGCCCTCTGTCTGTTTTAAAGGACAGCACTTTGAATGTCATTTGACAATTTCCTTTTAATTAGAACTAATTTACAGAAAGATGCCCACCAGCTAATCTTTACAGGATAATTAGCTTCTATTTTCTTTACTTTTAATTAAAAAGTGGAAAAGATTTAGCTGATCCATAAATAATTGTTCTTTTGAAATGTTCATCAGACTTCACACTTCTCTTTGGCATGAGTAATATTTAGATCTTATCGTGGGTTCTGTCTCCTTAGAGTTAGAGCAGCGTTTTTTTTTAAATATTATTATTATTTTTATCTGGGGTATTAAGAAGTGGAACTATCAATAATAGAAATAGGAACCAGAGGCAAATTAGAATTGAATTAATGAGGAATTTATTACTTTAAAAAAACGGTCCCCTCTTTCTTGCTGGAGTGAAATTGGAATCGCGGGTATATCCGTTTCAGAAATTGTTCCTTGATGGAGAAACATTGTTTTATCTGCAAGTGTTTAAGACTCCAATCACTTTCCTCTGAAAGCTCCTCATTTATTTCCTTGATATAAAATGGGCTTGATTTAAAACTAAAGCACTGAGAGCTCGCGCTCATTCTCAATTACCTTAGTATAGTCAGATCAATAATAGTGTTGAATATTTATAGATAAATGAACTAAATTAATAATTGATGATCTTTACAACAGAACTGAATCAACTAACTTCAGCTGAATAACAGCTAAAATGCATAATTTTCCTGTTATCATAATTTCCCATAATTTTCCTGTTATCACTGTAAGCTGTTTTGTATAAAGAGCTATATAAATAAATGTGACTTGACTTGACTTCTGGATGGCAAAAAGTATATCCTAAACATTATCCTTGACAAAAAGTATATCCTTACCAGGTGTGAAGAAATTTCTCTTTCACAATGAAAATGCTGTACATGACGGCCAATCAGAACACTTGTTTGGTAAATTTCCAGTTACATGGAGTAGTATTTTGGACCGAAATATTTGTAGAATCTGTTTTCAGATTCATATAGTGAATATGTTTGAATTATTTAGTATACGGTATTGAAAGTCAACATTTAATGTCAATTACATCCCATTTTTCTCGTGTATTTTATTCATAAATTGGTCTATAACAATATTTTTCATCATTTGTTGTATATTTAAGATATTCTAAAAAAAAGGACTTGATTTTATACATTGGAAATTGATTGGATTGTGAAAAATGAGCGTTATCAGTGAAGCCATTCAGTTGGAGGGGAGGGGTTGAAAAGTAGGAGGGATTCATAAGGAAAATTGTTTTTAAATGTCAAGCATGCTATTACATTTTGCCTAAAGAATATGCAGACAAACATTTTTACTTAGATTAATGTGCACCGAAAAATTGTTTGCAGTAATACCAGGAATGTTCAAATGTTCATTTTTAAATCTGCTATAATTAGTTCATTTTTCCCTAAAAACAGAAGCCCAAAAGTGTGACATCTTGTCCGCCCATATTGGTTGCAGGGGCCGAAATGATTTTGCATGCTTAAAGTGTAGTGCGACCTCACCTCAGGCTCAGAAATCCAGTGCGGAAGGCAGTTCACTTGCAAATGTCTCTCCCTGGAGCTCAGTGGAGTTGATGTGGAGCAATCGGAGGGAGTGTTTCTGAAAGACGGCCCAGTCCAAATTGGGACAGAGCACGGGAGCTAATGAGAACGCACACCTGAGCTTCAGAGAGCAGGGTCTCTGTGATTGGTGTTGAACATTTGGAGGACGACCCGCAGCCTTTAATAGGCGCGTGGCACTGCCAGTTGGGTGGAAAGAGAGGGAGAGAAAAGTAGAGGCTCTGAGATTCTGGCATCTGTTGAAGCCCATCAGCTTGCTCAGAAACGCCTCCAGCATTTTAATGGCCTTGTCAAATGCCAGTCCTGTTTTTATGCCACTCCAATTCCAGTCTACTAGATGCTGAACACAGGGTGTCTCACTTTCATTCGCACGAAATCTAGTAACTGCAAACTCAACAGCTCAGAGCTGCTTTGCTGTTTGTTAGCATGTACATGTGTGATTTTTCACAGTGATTATGAAACGCTCTGTTCCAATCTGATCTTTATGGACTTCAGCTGCTATGGTAATTGAATCTTTTAATCATGGATCTGTGGGTTTTAAACACATTAAACATGCAGCCCAGAAAGCATGACCTAATTAAGATATAACCAGATGTTTTGCCCTCATTAACGATCAATACATTCAGATGTTTATGTTTGAAAAACACTATAAAATTAATCTATGTTCAAAACTGTTTTATGCTTAGTTAATGGGTTCCCATAGGCATGCAAATCATGGATTTTAAAATTGGGATTTTTCGGGCCTGGATTTTTACAATTTTATTACTTTCCATAATGTTTTTTTAATATAAATTCTGGAACCTAAAATGTTAAAAAATTAATTAAAGTCATTGAAATTTATAAACAAATGGATATTATATATTCTATATAGCCTATTATAAGAACAAGTATGCTCAGCAGTTATTTTCAGAAAAAAATTCTCTTTCTTTCGAGCAACTCTAAAATTAATAGAAATTAATTTGTCTAAAGGGTTGTGAATTCTGATTCTGTCATGTATTTTGTAATATAAACACACTTGTATCATTTTTACTGCTCAGAGGTTGCTCTTTAATGACGTTTTATTCCAGTATCAACGTTGTCTCGGATGTTTCTCCCTACATTTCTGAGGTGAAATACAAATTGAAGGAAAAGAGACAAAGAGCTAATTCAGGTGGATATCACAATATACTTAATTTGGTCTTGGAAGAATTTAATGGGAATTTTTTTTTTTTTTTTTTGGAGATATCTGACTGTGGTACAGTATCTTGATAAATATGAGCACAGATAAATTTGATAAAATTACATCTCTTTTTTTGGCTTTAGTCATATTTTTGTTTATATTAGATCACACTCTATTTTGGTAAAGATATTTTACCAGCTGATTCTCAGTAGTTTGACCAAACTATGACACAATCCCTGAATGCATGTGTGAATCTAATGGAGGTTAACCGGACGATTTAGCAGCTCTAGAAGAGTTGCACTGTCCTGCATTTGTGGGTCGAGGTGTGTGTGTGTGTGTGTGTGTGTGTGTGTGTGTGTGTGTGTGTGTGTGTGTGTGTGTGTGTGTGTGTTGTGTGTGTGTGTGTGTGTGTGTGTGTGTGTGTGTGTGTGTGTGTGTGTGTGTGTGTGTGTGTGTGTGTGTGTGTGTGTGTGTGTGTGTGTGTGCGTGCGCGCGTGTGTGTGTGCTTTCAAACCAGAATGTCCCAACACTATAACAGAATCTGTCTTTGGCCCACAAAAGCCAGGTTTCTGTCCAAGTCTGGCAGGGTTTGGGCCGGTCTGGACGTCCCTATAGGCCTTTACGCAGCATTATGTATTCGTGTTGGGTCTCAGGTGCTCGCTGTGTGTTTTATCCTCGGGCCAAGCTCGGTCCCGTTTTCAATGGCACAGCCAGATGAAAAAACGGCTGCTGTAGGTGCGAGCAGAATGATTTCCACGCTTGTAGAGATCTGCTGCTTTGTTCTATGCGATTCAATTACCTCTACCCTAATTAGGAGCCATAGAGAAGTCCCAGACTGTGATGGGACTCCACACTGTGGCTCCCGCTGATAAAGTGTGCTATCACCATCAGAGGCCCCAGACGAGCCCCGGCCCGCCTCCAAACACGCGCATGCGGCTACACTGGCGGCCAGTCCCCGACACCGACCTGTTTGTTTTGAAGTTTAGAAATCAATTTCAAAATAATTTCATTCTTCTCTTCTTACTTTGTTCGTCTGGGTTAACCGCAGTTTAGATTTGAAGTGCGGCGACACGTTATGAATGATCAATTTGGTAAAGACGTTTTGATTCTCTGTTCCTAGGACACTTTTCCACCTTATTTAGAGAAAGTGGATGTATCTTCACATCTCTGGGCTGATCTGAATCTCGCAGGGGTCGCTAGTAAACAGTGGAGTGTGTGAATACGACGTAGCCCTGCGCTATATTAGAGTTGAGGAGTATTATTATGACAATGATTCCCAAACTTAGCCAAACACCTTTGACCTAAAACATTAACTTGATTTCCCCCTTAAGGCGAGACACGGCAGGCAAAAACATAGATTTTTTTTCCACTGGTCAATTTTGAGATATTTGTCTTCAATAATATGTCTTCTTTCAGACTTGTGGTGAAAAAAAGTCTGAAATACACATTTAGGTCTTTATTTTACTACACTTTGTCTGTTTGCGTCTGTAGATTTCTCATAAATTCATCAAAAGTTGGCGTTTTGAATCATCCCGCTTCTCTGCGATCGCGATCTGCACCCTGACATCACACCGTTAGAAAGCTCTCTCTCTCTGTACAATACTGTCGGATCCAAATATGGTCATTTCCTTTTTATCAGCAACCAATCATGAAAGTAAAAGGGGGATTTAACTCTAATTGCACAATCTCATTGGCTGATGCTAAAACTTTAAAGCCCGTTTTCTCAAAATGACTTTTCTCTCATACTCCAAGTCTGAAATCTCCACTTCAGTAGAACCTATATACACCAAACTTTCCAGTATTGTACCTAGTTATATTATGAAGACATTTATCAAGGGATTTGTAAATATATTATTCCTAGCCTGATTTATATAACATTCTATTCAAAAAATCATGGCGAAAAAACAAAAGTAGATATCCATAAATCCCTCTGTAATTTTTCCCCATCTAATATGTGAACACAACTTACCTGTCAAGTATCCCGTTTTGGCCGGGAAAGTCCCGTATTTTACCCTTCTTTCCCACCGTCCTCCCGTATTAGTATTTTCCCGTAAATCTCCCGTATTTTAACCTGCGTTATTAAAAAATAATAATAATCTGTCTGAGCTCAATCTGAGCTCTGTCACTAGCCTCGAGACAACCGCGATACTACAGGTACTGTAGGTGACAGTTGTCGCGAGGTTAGTGTGTGAGGTCAGATGATGAGTGACAACGCGGGGAAAAACAGAGACGGAGGATGGACGCTATGACAGAGCGGCCAAAAAAACTAAATCCTCATGTAAATACCGCGATCAATGGGACAGCGAATTTACTTTTCTGAAGAGGAGCAGGGTGGGGGACAGTCACGCGTTTTGTAAGTTTTGTAACTGCGACTTTAGCATGGTACGGAAGATTGTTACAGAGAATAGGATGACGTTAGACAACTGTTTGCTCTACTCTCATGTAAAATTAACCACCCTGGCCCAGCCCACAAATACACTCCTTCCAAAACAGTCTTAAAGAATGCAAAGTCTGCAACAAATCTGTACAATAACTCACTAAAAGAGTAAAGAAAAGTTATGTGAAATGAAAAGAAAAACTGTAAAAGAAAAGCAATATGAAATAAAAAGTAAATGTAAATGTAAATACAAGCAATGTTAAATTAACAAAAAATATGCAAATAAGCCTTTAAATAAATGCTCTTCATATATACCCTTTTGTGTTTTTGGGTTGGGCTGGTGGGACTGCTCGCGGTGGGCGCCGGAATATTTCCCTTATTTTCAAATCCAAAACTTGACAGGTATGGAACACAATGAAAAAATAATTTTGAACCTGGCTTTATCCAATACTCAGATTTGGTTTTTTAAAATATATGCAAATTAGCGCATATTTAATTTTTATGTAATTTGCATATTTAAACATTAAATTACAGAAAACTTGTAATGCATTTTTTTCTCATCTTAATGTAGGTAATCAACTGGGAAAGTTTCATGGTGATATCTGCTAGTTTAAAAAAATTAACTATTCACCTGTAGTGTCTCACCTAAAAATGTAATATTTCAATAATTGAACACATTCGCATGCAGGTGGTTTTCTGATGACAGTTAAAGGGATAGTTCACCCAAAATTGAAAATTGTCATCATTTACTCACTCTCAAGTTGTTCCAAACCTGTATGAGGTTCCTTATTCTGTTGAACACAAAAGAAGATATTTTACAGAATGCTGGTAACTAGACAGTTGACGGTATTGACTTCCATGTTATTTTTTTTTATACTATGGAAGTCAATGGCTATCGTCAACAGTCTAGTCAGTAAATTGAATTATGAATTATAATTGAGTTATGCATCTATCCAACTTTTCTTTCAACTAATAACTGTGACAAATTTCTGTTAGCTTAACAACAAAGATCAATGTTCCCAGTTCTAGCTGAATAGCTGCAGTTCGTCAATAGACCATCAAAAAGCGTTTTGTGTAAAATGGATCACAAAGCATGCGGTTTTCACATGATTTTTATTTTCTCCGATTCTTCATCTAACGAGAGTCTCTCTATCTGGTAAAATACATCTCGTCTCATTGATTTTCTCTCTCGGGTTCAGGCGATTGTGTGATGGTGTCAGAGGGTGACGTCCGGCACATTTGGCCTCTGCGAGCATCTGCAAACCGCAGCCAGCGTTCAGCCGGCAGGAGATTGATTGTGACAGACTTTTAAACAGTACACAACTAAATATAGCGGGCTACAGCACTATCAGAAAATGAGCTAGGAGTGCGGGCCTAGTCGTTTAGAAAGTCATTATTCTTATCATTTGCTGTCTCTGAAATTATTGCAGGTCTCTTCATGCAATGAATGCAGTATAATAAGCCAAACATGTGCAAAGGGCTTGAACTTTGGTAATCGGAGCAGGTCGGTGAAGTAGCCTTTAAAAAACATGACTCCGATGCAAGGATCCACTGGATTTGAAGTGAACGTTCAGATTGTTGTGATGCATTTCAACTCATGAATCTGTTAAATGTGTTTCTGGTATGGTAATCATTCAATACCATGTATTATCTTTCTGATTTAACTAAAAAAGGAGCTATTTCTCATTGATCGGACCCTTAAACATGATTTTGATGTAACCAAATATAATCAGGTTGATTCAGACATAGTCACATTGTTTTATGTGTGTGATGAAACCATGCAATACATTTAGATATTTTGGATTGATACCAACATTTTGGGTTTGATACAATTCCAGTCTCTTGTACTCATGCGTTAATACTGAATTGATATCTTAGTATTTTATGTCACTCATTAGTGATGAGTCATCATTTTTTCTCATGAATCCACTAAGGAAACATAATGTGCAAGTGTGGGTCTGGCATTTCATTTGGATTACAAATGTAGCAAAATTGATGGCAAATAAACTCCTAATGACTTCACTATCAATTTTGGAAAATGATTCCATCTGAATTGGGTTAATAACAGTTATAATGACAAGTTTGTTAGTAATAAACTATGAACTGTCTTGAAAAGCAGCACATCTGGGTCAGGAATAGAAATTTGCTAAATATTGATTATACTTCAGCAAATGTTTTTCACCACTGTACTTTTTATGACTGTTAAACAGCACAACCCTATAAATAATAGTAGACTACAGTTAAAAAGTTTGGGGTCAGTAAAACAAAAAAAATAAAAAAAAGTTTAGCCAGGATCAAAGGTGACAGTATAGACTTGTATGAAAGATTTCTATTACATTTTTTCAACATTCTTTGGCTAAACAAAAAAATAATTGTATAGCCAGGATCAAAAGTGACATTATAAAATGGTATAGTATTATGAAAGATTTATATTCCATTTTTTCAACATTAAAAATAATAATAAATGTTTCTTGAGTAGAAAATCAGCATATAAGAATAATTCCTGAAGGATAACGTGACACTTACGATAAGTAATGACTGCTGCAAATTCAGCATTACAGGAATACATTACATTTTATAATATTTTATAGGGGTGTGCATTGGCACTGCCCTCACAATTCGATTCGATTACGATTCACCAGGTAACGATTCGATTTCAATTCGATTCTACGATGCATTGCGATGCATCAAAATTTACTGCACACAAGGCACATTTTTCATCAGTCATGAGGCAATACAAGCATATTGAACAACAGATTTTATTGGCTGCTATTATAATCCTGTATCTTTGACATCAATGTCATTAAATTAAATAAAATTGATTGGTACAGGTATTGAATATGGCATTTTCAAACGCAGTCATCTCCCTCCACCTCAGCCATCTTTATTGTTGTTATTATGCCCCGAAAGTAATTGAAACTTCAAAACTTTATTGTCCAAGGCCAGAAAATAAACAGTGAAATAATCGATTATGGCACTTTGCCGCATCGATGCTGAATTGTGCATTTCCCGCATTGCGATGCATTGCCGAATCGATTATTGTTGACACCACTAATATTTTATATAATCCTTCAAATAATAATATTCTGCTTTCACTGTAATTTGATCAGTTAAATGCAGTCTTGGTGTGCATAAACTTGAAAGAAGGAAAGATTCGAACTTTCGATTCGATTTTCACTGTAATGTTATCGTGATAATATTTTTGGACACACCATCCATCCCAAGTACTTTATCATTTTTACAGTGTACCATCATTTCGTGTGTGTTTCTAAAATCCTTTAAAGACATTTAAAGCTGTGAGTGATGTTTTTCAGGACATTTTTTGTTTGAACAGTGTCTTTAGAAACACTTCTCCCAGTCAGTCCTCATCCTCTCCGAGAGAATGTGTCAGGCCTTAGTGGTTCTGAGCGGCTGATATCTCTCTGCCCATCTGCTTTTAGCATATTGAGATGTATTGAAAGAACGCGAGGCGCCGCTTCCCCCCGTGAGTCGGTGAAAGGCCCGAACGCGATTAGATCATAAAACTGTAGCCTAATTTAAACGCCGGCTCTCCAGCACTTCACACCGTGTCTATTAGAGATCTGTGCGCTAATTCTTTTCATGTAGCATGAGTCCTGCAGATGTAGCACACTATAAAGGAGTCATTAACAGTCTTAATGAACAGAGACGGCCGTTTGGGAAGATCAGGCACTGCTTGACGGTTCTCTGTGCAGGAAGAAAGGGCTCTTCACTGAATTTATTGCTTTATTAAAGTGAGCGCCTCGACCGTGTTACAAACGAACAAAATGACATGTTAAGTGGTGCACTTAGGATGTCAACTTCCTTAACATGAGAATATATGGGAGGTTTGAATGGTCATTTGTGCTTATAATGATGGTTTGATGTAGAAACCAAAGGTCAATGAACAAAATGTTTTAATTATTTGAATTTCTGGTGTTTTTAGGTGATTTCTGGGGTGTTCTGGGGGATTGTTTGCATGTTGCAATGCAATTGCTATGTTGTTCTGGGTATTATTATCTATTTTGAAAACCTTTATTCGGTATGATTGATAGTAAAAGTAAATGAGAGATCAGGGAGATAAAATGCCATTCAAAATGTTGGGATTGGTACAATTTATTTTTCCAACTTACGGACCCCAAACTTTTCAAAGGTATACAAAAGAGTGATGCAGTTATGAAGTCACTTTGCAGTTAGCATCACACTTGTTTCCTCGAAAAAAACCCAATAGGATTTTCCCAAAGGCTTTTGGATTATCGCTAAAAATAAAGCTTTGTGATCAACAAAAGTTTATGATACTTACACGTTTTGTCCATCGAGATAATTATCACAGATGAACACAACATGTATTTGTTTTGAAGCCTACATCCAGGTACCAGAAGTAAAAAGCTAAAGGTAGTCTATAAACGAACTACACCACGGTCCCACGACTTCGACGTTACCATCACTAAGCTTCCGACAACTCTGTTTTTATCTAAAAACATTTTCCCAGAACGTTTGAGTTAGAATAGTTTAAAAGAGCACAATTATAAGCATACCGATTCTGTAAAAGCGTACTTAGTTTACCTGTTCGCCATGATGACGTTTAACCTCCCCGACAACTGCTGTAGTCCCATTTAGCCACTTGTTAGCAACCGCCTTTTTCAAGACATGTAACAGCTTTACAAAATCAGGAGTGGGGTAATACTGATGTATTTTATGTTATTTAACCAAAACCCCATTCAAAAAACCCATTTACTTTAGGATGATGGAACGGAAGTGCTAAAATGCTATGCTAACAAGCTTCCGCGTTTTGGCCTACAAAGCAATGTCACACCTGCACCACTCTATAACATATCAATGCTAAAAAACATGGACTGTATATTAGAGAACTGTTTTTTATTTTTTTATTTCAAGGGTGTTAATTCAGAAAAAATATTTTTCAAATGCGGTCTAGCTTTTTTCCCCGGTACATTTTAGGTGGAAGCAGTTCCACCAATGCCCTTGATTACAGCAAAATCGTAATATGCAAATATTACCCACACCCCCTTCAAAAAAAAAAAGGTACAGCTTCAAGCTAAAGTCAAGAAATCATTTAGATTTAAAGAAATAACATTGCACAGAGCAGAGAAAAAAATTAATCATTCGGAAAAATGTCTCCTTTAAGATTGCACCGGTGTATTACCTGGAGGCATGAAATGTAAATGGAAAATCAACATTGTATCCTGTGATAAGGCGGACAAATTAATAAAGGCATTTTCTGTCCTCCGCTCCTGCTGACGCCGGTGTTAAAAGTCAGTAGGTCGCGCGGGAGGAACTTTTCTCGCAGATGAAGTGGGTTTTACAGGTTTGACACCGGCTGAGATGTGGCTCCACACGTGCAGCAGCGGTCATGAGGATACTCAGTCAAGTGGGCCACAGGAAACACTTTCCTGAGGAGAGATTGTGCTAGGAATACTAGTGTGAAGCCGATACTGTATGCTTACTATTTCACAAAAAAAAAAAAAACTGTTTTCAGTATGCAGCAATGTATACATTGTTGCATGTGCAATTCAGTGAAGGCCTACCAACTGTCAACTTTGAAATAGTTAATTTTGCATGGTATTCTAATTTTGTGTTAAAAGTCAAATAATGATACCAATAAACAGGTCACGTTGAGTGCATTGCATTGTGGGATACAGAATTGCATGCACTATGCTCTGGTTGTATGCTGTAAACTTTTCGGCTAATGCACTGAAGGTATTTTATGCAGAAAATAATAGTATTTAATTTTGAGAAGAAATGGTGCAAATGCATTTTTTTTATAGTGACATTCAGTGGCTCTGTTTTAAAGTAAGCTGTCTTTCTAGCGAGCATCTTACTGAAATAATAACCTCATAAGTGACTTGGCATTAAATAAATATGTACCTCAAGAGAATAGCACTTCTTTTGGAAAAAAGCACAGGGGACTTGATCCACAATTGATTTAAATAGTTTGATGGAAGTGTGTTGCTAATCGAACAATGCAATGCTGTAATACATTTAAAAGTCCAAAGCACACAAATATTGGGATGAATAGTGTTTTTATTTAATTCAATGATTTTTATAAGTTCTAAATGAATCATATCTTATTGACAATTATTTTCACTTTGACCACCATCTTGGATGGGCTTTTTTCAAAGATTTCAGATGGTACATCTTTGGGAGAAACTGCAACGCGCAATATGGCAGAATAAGTTCCGCCTTCTAAATAAAACAGCCAATCGCCGATTGGGAATGTCATTGTGTCACTGCAGCTGCTGTCAAAAGCTCCGGTTGCTATAAACAGTCAGTGTTCTGAGACGCATGCCTTTTGGCTGGTCTAGTTCATGTCAGATTTTGTTGCTGATTTGAAATATGTTATTTTAATGTGAGTTCGGCAGGCAGTTTTTGACATTTAAGGATTCCCCAATTCAAGTAGGACTTGAATTGTGTCCTAAATGACGCAATATACTCTATGCACTTATACTATACATACTACACTATACTATGTACTTATGCACCATGTACTCAACCATGTAGTGTATGATTTTTTTTTTCAAGTTATAATTATAATTAGGTTATTCAGCATCAGTATATTAGCCCCTCCCTCTCCCCTACGTAATTAAAGTGTCCAACATTGCACACCGTTTGTTCTGGAGGCCCGATGTGGCTGCCCAGTGGCATTGCAAATATGGCCGCCAAGTGAACAGACATTCTTTTCTTTGAAAGGGGACTTTGCTTTGTGCAGTGCATTATAGGATTGCCTTCTTCACAAAGGATGCATTCTATTCTATATCTGTATGTGGCCAAAATGAGGTTTCTCCAAAAGGTGGCATAAATTTTTTAGTGGCTTTCACGTGTACATGTTTCTGACACGTGGCGTTCGAATGTAAGTGTCCCTTATTGCACAGCGTCTCACTTGCGACAAACAATTTTATTTTGCTGTGTTCTGTGTGTAGGTCCACTAGATGGAGGTCTGGAAGAGGAAGAAGAGGAGTGCATTTCAGATGCAAACGAACTCAGTGCTAAAGAAGAGTTTTCAGCGGAGGAAAACTTTCCTGCTGACTTTGAGCCAGACAACCTCACCTGTGAGGACATGGAATACTTCTGCGGCAAAGGTCAGCCATTCCTGACGCTTCTTCTTCCATGTAAAGTGCTATCTTTCATGTGGGAGGTCTATAAACTAATCAAGTGTTTAGATATTCATCACAGAGCATATCCTGGTGAAACGAATTGTGGCGTAACATTCGATGAAATTCGGTTTTGCTAATTGATTCCCAGCTGAAGTTTGACTCTGAAGCATCTCTGATTACGGGTTTGATGGCAGTCAAAGCTTGAACACACACCGTTTTGCTTGTAGAGGTGTGGGAAAATCTCCAGAAACCAGAATAGACTTCCTTTGACATCCAATTCCCACTATGTACCTGAAAAGAGGAGTTTGATCTAGGAAATGGCAACCAGTGCGCTGGCTTATCCTTAGTCATATTCCAGCCAGGACTTACAATGGGGAGTGAAATGTACTTGAGGTTTTATCACTTAAAGGGTTAGTTCACCCAAAAATAAACATTCTGTCATCATTTACAGGGGGGTGAACTGTCCCTTTAAGAACCATATAGACACTAATGTTCAAAAATACAGTTTTTAAGAAATGTATACTTTTATTCAGCAAAGAAATGCTGTTCTTTTGAACTCTGTTTATCACTGAATACCCTAAAAATGTATCATGGTTTCCACACAACTAGCAACATTCCTAAAATATTTATATAGCACCAAATCAGCATATTAGAATGAGTTCTGAAGGATCATGTGACCCTGAAGACTGGAGTAATGATGCTGAAAATTCAGCTTTGCCATCATGGCAATAAATTACATTTTAAAATACATTCAAATAGAAAATACTTAATTAAAAATTTTAATACAATTTCACAAATTGCTGTTTTACTGTTGTTGTTGTTGTTGTTGTTTTTTCAAATAAATGCAGCCTTGGTGAGCATAAGAGGCTTTAGAAACATTCAAATCAAAATTTTGAACAGTAGTGTAAAGTGCCTGGAGTGTCATGGTGAAGGAATTAGTGTTCTCAACGGGTCGGGTCGGCCCGACAAACCCGACGGGACCCGCGGGTTCGGGTCGAAAATATAAGCAAATGACTCTGGTCGGGTCGGACCTCGGGCTTAATCTTTTCCACTCAGTGAAAAAACAAACAAAAAAACATTTATTAATCATCGCTGCTTTTCACCATAAAGAAAGTCTGGCTGCTGCGTGCAACGTGCATCGCGGGGGCAGACCTAACGCCGTTGCGTGCACGCCTTTTAGCCTGGAGAAGAAGATGGAGTTGGTGAAAAGTAAACTTGCCGTAGGTGAATTCACTGTCGCTACTACAGGAAATCAGAGGTCTGGAAAGTGTTTAGAGTGGTTCTGGGTTCTGATGGAAATTCTAAAGGTTATGTGCAATGCTCAAAATGCAAGGTGGTGATGAAATATGACAGCAAAAAAACAGGGTCGTCCAGAAGATTTTTTAGGCATATTTATATAGCCTATTTATATATTTAAAGTTTATTGTTTCAGTTGTTTGTATTGTTTCTATTGTTAAAGGGCGTGAACATTAAAGGTTTATTTGAATTCCCGTCTGCTGGTCATGATAATACGTGTATGAGAAAGAAAGAAAAAAAAGAAAAAAAAATCGGCCACAGGCCGGGTTCAGGCAATTATTTCATGTTGATGTGTCGGGTTACATCGGGTCCGGGCTTTAAAAGCCACGGGCCGGGTCGGGTTGTAATTTTCAGGCCCGTTGAGAACTCTAAAAGGAATATTTTGAGGAGAATATTGCAGGGTGATTAGGATAACTTTTATTTATGCAGTGTTGAGTCTGTATAGGACAACACACTTGAAATGTGGCCTGATGTCTGTCATGTGCCAGTTCACTCAGTTTGTGCCAACTCCTAGAGATCTTTCTATTCCTTTTATGTATTGGCCACACCTGACTAATTTGCAATGTGTGTTTATTTCAAAGTTAGGCTGTCTGGACCCCCAAAACATGTGCAATCTCATCCACCCCTCCACAAACCCTCCTCAGGATTCCCTACTCTTCCCTCACTGTTCAGTGAGAGGAATCTCACCGAGTTTGTGCTTTGAATGTCCCTCCACCTCAAAGAGAAATGTTTTTAAATTACGTTTCATTTAAAAACCCACTGTGCCCAGAGGGATTTCAAACAAGGAGGAGCAGAATCTTTTTATGTCTTGCACAAGGTGGGCTCAGTTTGAATGATTTTCCTTTTGTTCTTCCCGTAAAGGTGTAACAGGCGTGACATGTATGAACCTCAAAACTAATGGCAGTTTGGCAATATTTTGTTTCGGGGTCAAATGAAAATCTTCATATGTGCTTTTGTTTCCCGCTGATTCATTGAATGAGCGCCTGCAGATGAATGTAGCTTGACTTTGTTTTGTTTGTGGAGCTTTATTCAGATTCCCCTAGGGATAAAATACAGTATTCAGATTCAGATTCAATTACTATTGAAAAGATCCCAAGGTCGTTCCTTCCATTTACAAATTAATTGCGAAAAAAGTTAGTTATTTTAAGAACACTGTGGAAATAGCATCAGTCCCATGGTAAATATTAAAGTACCACGGTCAGAGTACTATTTTGTAAGGCTTGCACCAAAGGTCTCACATTCTTAAGGCAGTTTTTGAGTGTGTACTTGTATCAAAGCCATTCGATGGCCTTTTTTGTACCAATAAGTTTTAGCAAATCTCCTCAAATATTACTTTGAAACTTTTGAAGGCTTTGCAAAAACGAAGACCAACAGTGGTAAAAAAAAATTCAACTCTTTTACTTCCGAGATGCTTTAGTAATCTTGCCTTCGTCATACGCGAGGGGGTTTGCGTCTATCTGCTGCAATTTGGCTCTAAGTCTTCCATGTCCTCGAATTCTTCGGACAAGTTCCCATTCTCTTCCTGTTAATGCATAGTACAAGCTCATCAGGTGTATTCATTTCCCCCTGATCCTCTGCTCAATTAGATCTCTTTAAAGCGCATTTAGCCCAGCGTCTGAGTGGCTTAAATTCACTCCACTTATGCAGAAGTGCTATGAATTGACGGCGAACGCAATCCTGGTGGCATTAAACGGTTTATGTGTGTTATTCCTCGGCTATAGGATGGCAGAGAGGGTTCTCTTGATTAAGTAAACCCTCTCAAATGAGATGGCGGGCTGTAATTAGCCCAAGCGGAGTCAAACGCCAGAGCTTTAAAAAGCAGTCACTCATCCCTGTTCCTTTATCTGTTTTGGAGAATAAGGTCTACCGTGTGAAGTTCCTCGCTGGCAGGCGGTTGCTCCACGACTGGCTCGCAGTTCAGTGGTCGTGCATCTTTGTCGTCATTCGCTGACAACTAGCTTGTCAGGAGAACTTAAAACCTCCATTAAAAGTTTCATCCTATAATAGGTATTAAAAAGCTGTCTGAACAAAAAGAGGAATCGCCCGTCTTCATTAACTCACCAAGCCCTTATTAACTTTGATCGGACGACGGTGAAGTAGCAAATCAGCTTAAATTTACAAAGGTCAGGCCGTTGGACACCAGTAAAGTATCACCCATTTGCTTGAGTCTGAGTCTGTTGCACCTTGCAGCTCATGGTTTGAAATGGAACAAACCAATTGTTAAGGGAAATCAGAATTGGTAAATGCTGTACGATTCCCATCCCTATAGTCATTAAGGCTGAAGATCCAAACATCTGCAGCCCATACAACTAGGGATGGGAATTGTACTGTATTTAATGGTTCTTCTAATGTTTCAGATTCCTTAATGATTCCATTAATAGTTCATTTGAGGAAAACAGTTTTTCAAACTGAACACTAGTCTTTTGCCAATTTGACTGAATCATAATGCCTTTGAATGCATATCCTTTCAAAGAATAGCCTACTCCATTTGATAGCTTGCATAAACGCAAGTGGTCGACACATGCGCTCTAGAACATTTCTCCAAAGTTATGTCTGATAAAAATGTCTTTGTATTGTTTTAAACAAAAGTTGCGGCTATCTCATAACCCCATCACACAAGCGCATGTCTATGTGGGCTTCTGTTGTTGTTGCAGTCTCCGGTATTTTGTTGTAGTTTTTGTTGTTCCATCTCTTTAGTTTCGTTTTCAACTGTGAAACAACGGCCCGGGCCTGTTACCACCTTATGGAGCAACTGATTAGTGCAAAACAAATTCAATGCGCATGTGTAAACTGTTCGTACAAAAATCGTATGGTCAAGAAATTTTCGTCATGCACACTGCTCCCTCAAATACGTGTAAAAAACAAAGTATACTCTTGGCTTATGCATTTGATTTACTAAAATAGAACCAGATGATAATAGTCATTCGCTTGGGAATTGAGAGTCTTAAGAGTCATTTGTTCAGAAATCGGATTCAATCGGTCGCACGCATGGTTTCTAAAATCTTCCTTCCAAATTAGCAATGTGTGGCACAGTTTAGAACCATTACCTCATAAAAATTATTTAATGTTTTTTTTATATTGGACTACATAAGAACTAGTTCTTATTTATAAGTATTTGTTTCACTTAAAAGAAGTGTCTCATAAGAATATTTTGTTCAGTAATTGAATTAAACTTGTCCAGCTGTATGTTTCTACAATGTTCCTTCTGCATTAGCAGCATTTCGCACATTCAAGCACTATTGCTTTCTGAATTTTTTTAATTCAACCAGAAGAATTGGTTCTTATAAGTATTTGATTCGCTACAAGGAAGTTGCTCTGAAGAATAATTTGTTTAGTAACTAAAATACACTTGTTGCGCTGTACTGTATGTTTCTGTGATGTTCTGTTTGCCTTACTACTTAAAAATTATTAAGAATTATTACAGTAGGTCATGTGTTCCATAAATATGAACATTTGTCTTTGACTGTTTAAGACTGTAGCTTGGACGTTCAACGTTCAACGTCGATGTCTGTTACACTCTAATGACTAGTATCAAAAAAACATATATGTGGTTTATAACAGTAAGAGTTCACAGTAACCATCAAGCATTGTGATCTTTGAATCTTTTTGAAGCGTTGACTCTTTGCACATCACTCATTTCAATTCCCAGCAGCCTCCGTGGAACCAAATACCCTGAAACAGCAGAGGGGTTCCTCTCTGCGGCGATCCTAAACTGTTTGGAGAGGGTCTCGGCTTCAGTCGCATCGTCGCGCACTCATGTACCATGAAATGATTGAGACGCTTCCGTCAATGGCTTCATACGAAATGGTTTCGAAACAGCAGAGCGCACTGTGAAATGAAGTCCCTGCCGATGAATAGGGTGAGTCTAGCGCACAAACGTGAATAAACATGAAACCTGAGGCCTGTTGAAAGAGATGGGCCTCCTTATTTGAAAGAGGAGACGGAGAGAAATAAAGAGAAAAAAGGCACCCCTGATAGTCCAGAGAAACAACCTTGTTGTCTCCTTGACAATTGAAGCGCCCCCCCCTCCAAACAACTCCTTTTTTCACGGTCAATTTCACATTTATGGGCTCTGCGCTTGTGAACAAGTTTCAAACTGAAATTTACAAGCCGCTGTCACACTCGCTGCTATAATTTTGAGAATGCTGGTGTTATATTTTCAGGGTTTTCCCCCCCAGTTTTACAGAAATTGTGAAATTTGACCTTCCTTCAATGTTTTTCCATTCTTGTAAATGCTTCTTCTGGGAGCAGTAGAGTTGGAGTTACAAGGAGTGGTCTGATTTTTTTGCAGTTGCATGTTTCCTGAATTGCCGACGAACCAATAGCGAGTGTTACTCAGTGGCCTTGCTAACGACAATACGTCTCATGAAAGCCACAGCATAAACATGTTCAATATAAATTAATTGATCTAAATGACAGCATTGAGATTCCATTCTGGTCTGATCATATCACAGCGGAGAAAGACTTGAATAATTATGAGTCATTTTAGCCGGTAGCAAGGTGCCACTTATGAACAAATCCTTTGAATCCGGGCAGACTTGCGACGCGAGCCAGTAAACAGTGCGCAGTAGAATTAATTACGCTATTCTTTTGCCGTTTCCTCGCTAATCGGGATCTTCGGCAGCAGAAAGATCTTTTCAATACATTTCTCCCGCCGCTGATGGTAAAGCGTGGAGAATATGGAAAAATGCTCATTTGCGCAGCGATAAGATGAAAGACACATCCCTTTAGCCCCGTTTGACTCTGTGCAGGAAATCATTCATTAATGTTTGTTAAGTATGACAATCTAGCCAGGCCAGATCTACATACTCCAGACGGCATCGCACGGAGAGATAACGCAGGCCAGCAGCAGCCAGAAGAGAGCACAGCCAGTTCCTGTAATGATGGGGAATTTATGGGCCTTTAAAGAGATAGTGCCGAGGCCTTCCACTAATCACACACTCCACCGGGGTGCTGGGTGGGATTTTGCTGGGTTATTTTCCTTTTTTCTTGTCCGCACTGGAGGCATTTGGAATTTTTTTTTTTATTATTGTAATCAGCTTCCGAAAGCTGCGTGCCACAGCAGATTATTGGGCGGAAAAGTGAAACTGTGGACTTTGTTTGAGTATTTGTTGTACCGCTGTCTCTAGTTTTACAGGGAAATCTGTTTATTTAACAACAGTTCACTTTATAAAGTCCTCAATTACCACTGCTTTAAATGGAGGGGAAATATTGGCTTCCTAAGTGGCCACCCATCACCAAGCATAACAAAATTAGCACTTTATCTTCAAAATACACAGGATACATAATTCAAAAGTCCCCATTATTAGAAAACAATTCAACGAGGCAATTTTGTACATGTAATAGCTAGAGCCGGTTTTCTCTCTTTGCTCACAAGTAATGAAATCTTTCTTATGCTTAAACATCCACACAGAGGGTACAGAAATTTGTAAATACTAACAACAGACATTCCTACTCTAGATTTCTAGGAAAATATTTTTTTTTTACTCTTGATAAATGATACCCAAAACCCTTACAAAAAGTTCTGTGGTGATACAGTGATGGCATCAGATACGTTGGCCTATGCTACTCAAAGTGAGCATGATATGCCATTCATAACCCATTTTACTTCACGATCTTTTGTTTTCTCAGAATGAAACATGATATTCAATGATAAAAGTTGAATGGATTCTTCAGGAATTGATTGTACGGCAATAGAGGAAATGTGTTGAAAAATAAGAGGTGTAGTGATGGCAGCCAAAAGCAATTGATAGATACTGCCGTTTTGATGGGATGTTTTTTTATGATTTATATATTCATCCAAATTGTATGAAAAATATTATGGTACTGCTATACACCCGCCATGTCACATTGCCATGGTACCATATAATACAAAACCTTTTTTTTTTAGTATATTAAGGAATATAAACAGTGAAAAGTTTATTTCAATGAGAACAATAAGCAATTATTATTATATTTAGTGTATTATTTTAGCCACAGTGTTGTATGTTAACCATTATAATACTTAATCTGTTCACCTTTTCTTTCTTTTTTTTGCATTTCCTTCACTGATATTGTGAAAATCTGTGTATCATCCTGTGTATCTCTGTGTGTGGTCATTCAAAATCTAGACAATATATTGGTCTGTTTGATCTCTCTCTCTCTCTCTCTCTCTCTCTCTCTCTCTCTCTCTCTCTCTCTCTCTTCTCTCTCTCTCTCTCTCTCTCTCTCTCTCTCTCTCTCTCTCTCTCTCTCTTCCAGTTTATTGGGATTAGAAGCTCAGATCTCCTTAAAATCACCCTCACCAGATTGACATTTTCAAGGGCTTCCTTGGTAGAACAATGCTGAGAGGAAGAAAAAAGCCAATATGACTTTGTGTCTACCTTGCTGCAGGAGCTGTTTGTGTAAATCGCCTATAAGCTTATTGACCCGCATGCATGTCACTGCCATTAGACAGAACCGAGGAGCTGCGATCCGATTGGCAGATTTCTCACTAACTCTATCCTAATGTCTGACATATGCAATCATGGATGAACGCACACATGCAAACAACATCTTGGCGCCCAATCAATCTCTTAGCATTCTCTTTTTCTTTTTTAGACCAGTGAGCTAAAGGGCCGTAAACCTTATGTCTGTCCATTTCCATTTTTTAAATAAATATAAAAACTTTCAAATACAAAGCTTTTTTTAAAGAAATTAATACAAATGAATGCTTTCATTCAGCAAGGACACTACACTAAAATATTCAAAAGTGACAGTAAAGAAGTGTAATGTTGCATTAGATTTGACATTTTCAACATTGATAATAATAATAAATGTTTCTTGAGCAGCAAATCAGCATATTAAAAATGATTTCTGAAGGATCACGTGACATTGAATACTGGAGTTATGATTTACTCCTTTGCTTCACAGGAATAAATTACATGTTTAAATTATTAAAATAGAAAACAGTTATTTTGAATTTTATTAATATTTAAGTTTTTTGCTGTTTTTTTCCTCAGTATTTTGTGATCAAATAAATGCAGCCTTGGTGACTTAAAAAAAAAAACATTAAAAAAAAAATCTTACTGACTCCAAACTTTTGACCAGCAGTGTATTTTAAAAGAAATGTCTGTTCACATGGTTTCATACTCTAATCTTTAACGACTGAAAATGGATCTTTACCAGGAGCACTTGCTTGCTAACTAGCTAACTAGCTAGCCTGTTCTATGTGTTATGATTGCACTGCTTGTATTGATTTTTCTGTCAGATTAATTGCCTCTGCTTGTATTATTCTCATTTGTAAGTCACTTTGGATGAAAGAGTCTTCTAAATGAATAAATTCTGAGATGAGAATGTTGAAGGCAAATATCTGGGTCTGACCATGTTATTTATCTGCTTTCTGAGAAGAAAATCGCATGCAAGAGTGACAACGTGGAGGAATGCAAAGTTACAGACAAGGAAATAAACCGTTTGCTGCTACTGTCATGTGCACATGACGTGGATTAAAAAACAAACAAAATAAACCTCAGAACTATTTTTGTTGCATGTCGGCCTTCTTTGTTTTATGCAGGTAATTTCTGTCGCACTTTACCTGCTTGGCACAATGTTTTCCCAGCAGATTCCCTCCATGTTCCTGAAAGAAACTTCATCAAGCTGCCGTGACTTGTTCCCTGCCGGTTGCCTTGGCGATTGTGTTTAAAATGCATTGCGAACGGTGTTAGATAGAAGGCAGAAAATCCTTAATCACTGCTTAATTAACGAATCATCTTGTAGCTTCATTTCCTGAGCGGTAATTAAACAGTTCCAAGACGTTTCGTTACAGGGCTTAACATGTTCGCCGGAGATCAAGGTAGAGCCTTTAATGTTATCTCGCTGCCTTCCCAAACTCACTACACTGGAAAGGAACTGTTGATATTGCCTTTTGTTATCCTTATGGTAATGCTCAATGAGTATGCTAAGGAGCTTCTCAAGGCCTGACAATACAAATAGTGAGCGGGAGAGTGAGGAGGACAGAATGAATAAAAAAAGCTGAGCCCTAGCAGGAACTTGCATGCTGGAAAATAGGTCAGAATGACCTCATGTGCTGTAAGTAGGGCAACGCGGCCCTCTCCTTTCGCCCGGGTGTGCAGAAGCAAGCAAGAAGCTGCGATCCTTTTGGCCATGTTTACTGCCTGCCTTTGAAGTGAACCACGTCTTAACTGGCTTAAACGCACCGTGGCGAGAGAATTTGATCTTTAGATTAACCCATCTGGATGGACCAGTGTGTGTTTGAGGACCATGGTGAAGGCCGTTCTGCTGTGTTAGAGAGTCGCTGAGACGCTTTCATGAAGCAGCTAAACCCAGAGTGTGACTCCAATGCAACGATCTATCTGTCAATCTATCTATCTATCTATCTATCTATCTATCTATCTATCTATCTATCAATCGATCGATCACAAAAGAGTTTGAAGTGTCAATGTGAAGTGTAGCTGTTGAAAATATGAACTAAAATATGGTTAATGCTTCTACTAAATGTAGAAATATTTTCTTTATCTGTTGTGTTTTTCAGGGGAGGAGAACGGCAACAGAGAAATAGGAGAGACTGAGATGGAAACAGAAAGTGAGAAGACTAGACACCCCCCTCTGGAGCCGGAGGAATGGGACGGTCCACGTAAGTGCATTATTTGATTGTGTCAGTGTGCACTTGTTTGTTATATGACCATGCATTTTGACTTTGTCTTGTAATTGTGACTTTATATCTCAAATGTTTGTTTAACATTCATTATCTATACAGACAATATACAGTCTGACTTTATTTTATTTCCTTTTGGAAGCCCTTTTCAAATCTGCAATTATTGGGAAAAAAATGTGATGGCATTAGAATGTTGTTGGTTTTTTTTTTTTTTTTTTTTTTATAAATTTGTCGACTTTGAGGTCATCTATATATACTCTCAAATATGGACAAAATAAACTTTTGGCAGATACACTGTAAAAAAAAGTTGCTGCCTTAAATTTTTGAGTACAATTCACTTGGATGTTTAAGTGGTTGCAACTTAAATTACATTAAACTAACTTAAAACTTATTTTGATGAGTTTAAGCAATGTTAAACATATGGTTATAACTTATTTATCAGTGAAAATTTTAAAAAACTAAAATTTTGGTCACGGAAAAACTGACCAAATATATGGATGAATCATCTTGCACTCAGAGGTGTATCAAGTTTTTGTCAAATCCTTTGATTGACATGCGAAAGGAATTGTGAAAAGGAATGTGCCGAAGATTTTAAATCATAAATAGATTGTAAATAGATAAAATAAGTTCTCTTAAATTAGGCATTTAAGTAAATGTGTGATATAAAGTCACATGTATGAGATATAAAGACAAAATTAACCAAGAATGTAGCTTGTTATTGAGCTTTGGGCCTCCATGGGTGTCTTGGTTTGAGTGCCTATTGGTCCACAGTCCATCGTGGATTGGTGATCATCTCCTGAGCCCTTACTGTACCACAAAAACTTTTCTGATATTATATACTGGAGAACAGAAACTAGACAACAATATCAGAAAGGAATAAAAGTCTGCAACGGCCCTCTGATATGATACTCAGTCTTGAAGGTCCAATCCAACACGCGATCATTCCTGGCCCTCCTTTAACCGTTTAGCCCATTAGCTAGCGGCCAGTAATCACTTGTAAGCAGCTCATTATGACACGTTTTAAATGAATCCATCTGGGATCAGGGGATTTCAGACGCTCAATAGCAGGACATCTGAAGATATCCTTGACAAGGCCACCCGACAGAGGTAAAAGTCGCTGCTGTTTCTCAAGACTTAATGAGCTCTTGAATTACGAAGAGTGTTTTTTTTCCCTAACTTATGTTGAATTGTGATGTGGTCCTGCTTTTGATCACTGATTCAGTGACAGTGTTACTAAAGAAAGAAGGCAAAATGGAGCACAGAAGTAGTGAACCCTTTGTTTCTCAAGGTTAATTTAGCATGCTGCCAACTCAGTATACCATGATAGAAAGTTTATAATGCACCTGATAATATATTTTATGAAATTAGATTATTATATATATTAGTTTGATATGGTTTATTATTATTATTTTGCACATTGATAATCTGAGGGTTTTGTTGTTCTCATGCGACATGTACAATCCCTATACGTGATAGAATTTTTGTCATTTATTCACTCTCTTTATGCTCCAAACTAGGGCTGTGAATCTTTGGGTAGATAGCGAATCGATTCAATTCACGATTCATAGGTTTTCGATTCGATTCAAGGACGATTTTTGCAAATTCAGAAAGATTCGATTCGATGCGATTCACATTAAAATTCGATGCGATTCGATTAATTCGATTCAATTCTTCATTTTTTATATGCATTCATAGGATTATTTAAATGCTTCCCCCAATGGGTCTTAGTCAGGGTGTGAATTATACAGCGGCCTTCGGGGGTCAGAGAGTGAAAAACAAAAACAAAAAAACAACGACATTTTGTCTATTGTTAACGTTAGTTCATGTTAGTTTTTAATTAATCTATTATTATAAAAAAAAATCCAAAGCCTATAAATTAGCATTGGTCAGTGTTGGGAAAGTTCATTTTCTACATGAACTAGTTCAAAGTTCAGTTCACAAATTTTAAAATTAACTAGTTCAGTTCATAGTTCATACTTCAAAAAATGAACTAGTTCGTAGTTCTTTTTTTCCCTTATGTTGCTGCGTGCTGCTTCTTTTTCTAATTATTGCCACAGCCCATATACAACCACAGACACCAATTATTTTATCGACTGGCAAAGTTTGCACAGAAATGTAAGATTTTTCCCATCCTCACCGACCTTGTCATAAAACTCGTTTAAATGATCATACGACGCCTCCTCGCTCGCTGCTTTGTCGACTACATACATGCTGCTTTCTGTTTTGATGACGCATGCGGCGGTGCGTGCGACACAGGTGGCTGATGTTGCCAGATTGGGTGTTTTTTTCGCTACATATTAAGGCCTGTTTACGGTGTGTTTTAGCCGGGTTTTCGCCTGGAAGGCTCTATATAAATCTGGCACCCTATTGAACGTGAGAGAGCGTTCACAGTAACGTTCATCAGGCAGTAATTCATTTCACGTTCGCCCAAAATATGAACGAGTTCATATCGTTCATTGAACGCGTTCAGGCACAACACTGGCATTAGAAAGGTAAACCAAGATTTAAAAAGGCTTTAAGTATTGTTAGTTCATCATGCATCAGAGCTCAAACATGGACTGCTCAAAAATCTGTAGATGAGAGCTGTATGGGACCGAGCGCGAGCGAAATCCAGTGAAAGATGGTAAGAGTGCAGCGAGTGAAGGAGAGCTGTGAGGACGCGAAATGACAGCGCACAACGCCTCATTAATTCGCGCATGTAGTCATTTAATGTTTATATGTTTTAAAGCACTGAATCGAAATTATTCGATTCTTAGCATTTTAAATCGATTTTTTACCGAAATAAACGATTCACGATTCAAAATACACGTTTCAAGATCGATGGATATGCATCGTCAGGATTTGTAATCGATGCATCGAGAAAACGAATGAATCGTTACACCCCTACTCCAAACCCATTTAAATGTGTTTCTTTCACAGAAGGAGATGTTATGCTGAATATCTTGATATCTTTTCATACAATGAAAGCAAACAGTGACCAATCTCCAAAAAGGACATATAAAAGCACAGTAAAAGTAGGGGAGAGCCGGGACGGTTGAAACACTTTTCAGATAAACATCGTTTTCTAAGATAAGGTTACAGATAGATTTTTTTTGTGTGTGTGATCAACAACTCACATATGTGTTCTCTTAGCATCATGTGTTATTCGGTACAAATATAGAATGATTTAAGTAAAAATTTACTTTGAACGGTAGTAGTGCTTTGTTTCAATCGTCCCGCCTGAGCGGGACGATTGCAACACAGGGGTGGGACGGATGAAACATAACAGTTTAAACGGTAACTATTCATCTAATGCTTGTTTTTATGAACAATACCTGACAAGTAACTTATATACATATTGTTACAAACATATTTTGTCATTTATTTTAATTTAAAGGTTCATATTAAAAACATTTTTCTGTCGCCCAATAAACAATAGGCAATATATGCGCGTTTTGCATAATCTTTCTAATAGGCTATTTTGACGAATAAAGACAAATCCGTTTTCTTAAATTTCTTCCTCGAGTCATATTGAGTGTTTGCTAGTTGAATAGCCTGTTATTGTGAAGAAAATTGTCAACCAGAAGACGATAAATTAAATTTATTGAAGATTGAATACTTGTTTCAACCGTCCCGACAGCGCCTCCTGACAGTTAAACCTGTTTTGCCCTTAAACTAAAAGACTCTGATATTACACACTTAAGGGTATGTTGTAGTACTAATACACCTTCAGTATTATCATTATAATGGCACATGAAACTATAAATACAACTTGTCAGTCAAAAAAAAGTACTGCACGAAAGAATTCACTAACCGCACTCAAAAACAGCTTTCCGGCTCTAACTTTAAAACGGCATGACGTAAAGAAAAAATGTTTTCGGGAGTCTGGTAGGCTATTGCGTGCTGTACATGTTGACAAAATTTGACGTACATGACGTGAGTGGTTTTCAAGGAAATCTCAATGTTTCATCCGTCCCGCGTTTCAATCGTCCCGGCTCTCCCCTACAGTAGTCCAAATGACTCATGTGCTATTTTCCAATCTTGATGAAAATAAATGTTGTGATGTTATTTCCATCAAGAGATGCATCAGTTTTTGATCAAGATCTTGTATTGACAATGCAAGAGTCCAAAAAGCACTTTCAATTAATTTAAGGTCTGGACTCAGAGGGGATAATTCCATATGCTAGAAACATAATAATCGCCGCAATGATGATCCATTTGCCTATTTAAATCCAAAAAGTGACTTTTTTCATCTGGGCAGTGTGTATCATGTTAATTTGAGATTTCAGAGCTACATTGGAGGTAAAGACATTCTGTAAATTATTACTTTAAATTTCAATTTGTTCCTCACACAAAGCTATCATATATCTTCAGAAGACATGAAATATATCACATGAGTCGTACTGTATATGCCTTCAATATATGGAAAAAGCTGCATGAATATTCTGCAAATGTTCTCCTTTTATGTTCCACAGACGAAAGAAAGTCAAACGGGTTTGGAACGACATGATATGATGACGAATTCTATGATGATAGAATTTTCATTTTTGGATAAACTATCCCTTTAAGCTTCAATAGAAAGCGCACAACAGACGTAAAAACATATCTTTTCTTTCCCAAGAATCTCGCCTTACCATGCAGATTTCCCCTCGCCGTCTCTCTCAGTAGAAAAAAAAAATCTGTTTTATCTGTCTTTTTTGCACTTCTTAAAAGTCACTTCATCAAAGTGATGGATAATACATCCAACAAGATAGCAACGGCAGCAATTACTGTTCAGCCGTGGCATCACATCGCAGAATACACAAAATATGATTCCCCTTTTAATGCATATGACCTCCAGAATTTATTGCAGGTACGTACATTTATAAGAAAGTGGATTTTGGCAAGTTGGCACCGGTGAGCCCCCTGGGGTGTGTATTTTATACTGACAGCGAATCAGAGTTATCAGCAGCTATCAGATAATGCATTTATCATTAAATTTCACATTTGCATTTCAATCTGGAAAGGAAATGAGTATTGGCGGCGTAAGATAAGAGCGGTAGGGACGACGGTAATAAACGGTCCCTGTGATCAGGCAGCCAGCAGGGCTGAGGGGGTCAGTCACACAACGATGGGGGCAAGCGCATACAAAAAGAGGCATCATAGACCAGTTAAGGCTTTCCGGAAGAAAATGCTGAGCTTTAAACTCCGGCAGTGTGGTGGGAGCCTATAAGCAGCCCGATGTCTCTCTGATCATCCATCCTGTGATGCTGAGAGAGAGAGAGAGAGAGAGAGAGAGAGAGAGAGAGAGAGAGAGAGAGAGAGAGAGAGAGAGAGAGAGAGAGAGAGAGAGAGAGGAGAGAGAGAGAGAGAGAGAGAGGAGAGAGAGAGAGAGAGAGACAATTCCCTCCCTATTTGTTTTGAATGAATGAATTTAGTTGGTTGCGTCGCTCATCTGTGAAAGTGTAACACAAAGAAGCATGTTCCATAACAACACTATATTTTTACATTTTCTGAATGAAATGCGAGTGTTGCTTGAGGTCTCCAGAATTCGGGTCCCTCCTTAAAGGTGCTCTAAGCGATGTCACGTGTTTTTTTTAGGCCAAAAATGTTTTGTCACATACAGCAAACATCTCCTCACTATCCGCTAGCTGCCTGTCCCCTGAACACACTGTAAAAAGACGCGGTCTCTGCAGACACCCCAAGCTCCACAAACGACAACAAAAACAAACTGGGCTAACCCGCACCACAAAACATAACAAACTGTTCCAGCCAATAACCGACAAGAAGGATTTGGGGGTGGGGTTTGGGGGGTTAGTGCGCGGATGAGGAGGAGGGAGGGTCTAGCTAGTCTGCGTTTTGTTTGACAATACTTTAAACGTCAACAAGAAGTGACGTCACCCAACATCGCTTAGAGCACCTTTAAGTGCAAGTTTGTCATCATCACATATTTTTTCTGATATGTGAAAACACACAAAAAGCTGCATGATTTCTGGTGTCTTTCATTTTTGTAGTAAAAAAAATGTTCAATATTTAGGGTTAGAGGCTTGTTCAAAAAAGTTGCCTTAGCAAACACTGCTAACTAGTCTGAAATCATTTGAGAAGTTGGTGTGATATTTTCAAATCATTTGATTTCACATTGATTTAAGTTTTTTTTCTCTCTCAGTTTGTTCTCTATTTTTACATTTAGATGACTTTTGTCATCATCTAACTCTCACTTAAAATTTATTTTTATAACACTGATAATTTAACAACACCCTTAAATTATAATAAAATCATATAAATAATAAAGCAATTTTCATACTGTGAGTTACAGTATTGTGATATAATTTAAAACAACTGATTTCATGTTTTATACAGTATATATACAGTACATTTATTTTGAATTGGTATTATTCTTTAGATTTTTCCTATTTTAATTGAATTAGTTAAAGTTTTAGTAGATTGTACTAAAGTACTAGATGTAAAAGTGACTTTTTATGTTATTTAAAAAAGACTTTTTAGTTTTAGTTATTTTAGTACATCAAGTTAAACTAAATGAAAATAGGACATTTACCCTTGGCAATAACATGAAATAAAATAAGTTTTTTTATTATTTTTTTTTGTTTCGGTTGACGCTAATTTTATTTCAAGTAACGAAAAAAAAATGTTATGCTGTTGGTTTTAGTTTTAGTTAACTATAATGACATAACCCTGCTTTGCAGGATATCCAGGTTACACAAGTTATACTGAATCCTGACAGTATAAGAAACCTTGATCAGTATAAAAGATCCATGAAAGTAGTCCATATGAATTTTGTGCTATATTCCAAGTATGCTGAAGTCGTTTGATATCTTTGTGCGAGGATCAGACAGACATTTAAGACGTTATTCACTGAAAATCTTGCCTCTAGCTCTCAAACCTCATTCAAGCCACACGAGGGTGAGAAGATAATAACAGAATTTTCATTTTTGCCTGAACTATCCCTTTTAATCTAGTTTGTCAGATTCATCTCAATAGTGTTTTCCATATTTACCTCCCACCACGATCTCTCAGATAGCGCTGACGCTTGCTAATGCTGCTGATAATCTTGTTACATTACACAGATACGATCTATTCTACATGGCCCATTCGCTCCTCACAGAGACATTACTGTCAAACTCCGGCAGGAATGTGTATTTCTGGGAAAATAGAATGTAAATGAGAAAATCGCCCAACAGGAAACAACCCTCTCAGAATACAGGATATGACATCGCTCACACAGCCGCATCGCTGTCTCTCGGGGAGCGGTACAGTGGACATTAATCTCTGCACGTAATAACCACATTCACTTTCACGTCATGTCTTCTTCTGAAAGGCCGTTTCCCCCCTTTCATTCCTCCCATTGTGTTGGAAAAGTCAGATGGGCATGTTATAATTTTAAATAAAGATGGGAATCACACCATCAAATATGAACATCTCAAATGACATGATGTCCTGTTCGCAGCGATTAAAAGCAAATTTATTTAGTTTAAGAGACTACCTTTTTATCGCTCTATTTATTTTATTTTTTACTCTTCCTAATCTGGACTCTTTGTTATTGCCCGGCTTAAGTTAAAATGCCTGATTGCGATCAGGAACGGATAATTCTTTAATTGTTCAGTGCGAATGGGATATTTAATAGAAAGTACATCAAAAGAAGGACAGTATCTTAATGAAGAGGCTCAAACAGGTTTCTCCTGCTTTAAGAATCTCTTAAAACCAATTTCAAGATTTGCTTTAGGTGTAAAATGTTCACATGCTTCAATGTTAAAGAGGTCAAATCAGAGGCCTTTTACATGGTACCTGTACCTGATTGGCCAAAGTTTGCATGTCCTTTTCCTTACACATGAGAGATGGTGTGAAACATGAAAGTTGAGTATACAAGGTATATTTAGTATTACTTTTTTATTTATATATTTTTTTTAGAAAAAAAAATTTGGGGGCTTTTGTCATTTTATAAGTTTAGCTTAATTTATTTGATTTCAGTTTTAGTTGTATTCAGTATTTTTTCCAGTTAATTATCGATCTTAAACTTATTTCAGTTTCTTGCCAAGGCAGCATTTCTCATTTTTGTTTAGTTGAAGTTTCAACTAATATTTAAATTTTATTTTATTGCAGACTTTGCAGCGATCTTTTGTTTTTGAATGAATCTTTTATGTGAACAAATCATTCTTGTTCACTGACTGATATTTTTCATCTCTATTTTTAAAAGCATGTGACTTTTTTCCATTGTTAGACCTACTGAACAAGTGTTTTGAGTCTCTGAACCAAACTCAGAACAGCATTAAATGGAACAATCTTTTTGTGAATGACTTAGTTGAGTGAGTGATTTGTGGACTCATTCAGAACACACACAAAGACTCTTTTCACCGCCTACTAGAGTAAGGATACAATCAGCAGAAAGATTCACGGAACTAATCAGTCAACAAATACCAATGCTGTGTTCGAAACTGCCCCATACCCTCATTCACTATTCCCCATATTACTCCACTAATATAGTCCTCTTGAAGGAGTCAATGAAAACAAGTGGGTGAATTCGTACACTGAGTGTGCCGGAAGGGTTGCTGATTTTGCCAAATGGCTGTCCCCTCAAATAGTGCCCTATTTAAGTCAAGTCAAGTCACCTTTATTTATATAGTGCTTTTTACAATACAGATTGTTTCAAAGCAGCTTTACAGAGATAACAGGAAAATAATGTTGTAATAGTATTGTTAAATTTAAAATTATATGTCCCCAACTAAGCAAGCCAAATATCAATGGCGACTAAGGCGAAGAAAGGCGAAAAAGGTGACAGTGGCAAGGAACCAAAACTCCACAAGGTGATAGAATGGAGAAACTTTGGCCAACGAACGAACAGTGTATGATTATGATTTAGGCAGCATAATAGGTCAGAAGTCAATGGGATCAGAACTTTCACGCGAGTCATCACGCCGGTATGGAGATGAGTTTGTTGAGGTATATATTAAGGGTATGGGGGGCGATTTCAGGCACAGCCCAAGTTCGATCATGAAACTCTAGATGGCACAGTCTGGTGGGTCCTTAACAACCTGCTGACAATTGCATCATTGACTACACGGCACAAGCTGATTGGTTCCTATTGCATCTGCAGCCAATGAGCTTGCTGTTCAACATTTAATTAGTTGGACAGTATGGGGTGTAACGATTTTCAAAACGAACCAAAAAACTGCGACACAGAACCCACGATATGTATCGTGATACTCTCATGGCGTACCGAACACGCCCCGCCCCCTTCTATGCCGGCCCAACGGACCTCATGTCTTATGTGTACACAACGAATTCAGTTTTGTAGCCTAACCACCATTAATACAATATACTAGCAAGCTCCGTGTTTTGTTACTTTCGATAATAAGCAAAGTGTAATATTTCAAATTCTGTCTATTTGATCACAAAATTCAAACAATAAATGGCGTTTTGGTGCTCTTTGATGTGGCGTGACAGATCACTGTACTAGCTCCTAATTTCAAGCGGCAGCGCAGAGCGCGAGTAAGGTAAAAAAAATCAAAAAAGCAATTTTAGCTGTCTAAACCCCACCGAACCGAGACGTCAAAACCGTGGGAAGAACGCGAACCGTCAGTTTTGTGTATCGTTACACCCCTATTGGACAGTGTTTGCTGTAGCAGTTTGCAGCATGCTTTCAGAATTCATCTGAACCCTCCACCTTCCCCAGCTCCACCTGTATAGATCTGTTACGTGTAATTTTATACATGCTTGTGTATTATATGTCTTATGTATGTCTTACATCCTCACAGCAGTGTGTCGTGTATATATTGACCGTAGCAAGTCCCGTGCTTGCTCTGCAGCAGAAGCAGCATTGCAGATCTATTCCGCCAAGACAAATACATTAACATCGTCATATCCACTACCATGCTAAACTCTTCCGAGAGTTGTCATAAAAATTCAAAAGATTCAAGACACTTCGATGAATCAAGATGTTCAGTGAGAGGATGAAAAATAGTCATATCTATATTATGACAGACAGTGATGCCGTTAACGCGTTACTCTAATTTGACCCCTTTTTTCAGTAACGAGTAATCTAACGCGTTACTATTTCAAAACCAGTAATCAGATTAAAGTTACTTATCCAAGTCACTGTGCGTTACTATTTTTGTCATTTTCCTTAGTAAAAATATATATTTATTTCTTCTTGCATCTCGGGGAGTGTGCGCGACAAGTCACGTTTTCAGCATGAGGTTCACGTCACGTGTACGTACCACGTAGCGACACAACGTAAACAACAATGGAGGGAGGAGAGAGATGCGCTTTTTCTAGCTGGAAATACAGTCACTATTTTGAGTTTGTGTCTGTCAGCTAAAGATGGCAACATTAAGGTCCGTTGTAAACTCTGTGCTGGTGGCGACAAAGTGTTATCTACCTACAGAAAAACTTCGTCGAATTTGAAAAAACATATGGAGTCGCAGCACCGCACAGTCAAACTTACGCCCGTTTCACACATACTTGTCTCCGTCTGCAGTGCGTATGCGGTGCATATTTTTTCCCGTACCCATGTTAACAGGTTAGAGCTTTCACACTGCACGCGGGTGCGGTCCGTCGATCCGTTCCAGGTGCGTGAGTATACAGCAGTGCAGAGATCGTTTCCGCACCGAGTCTATTTTTGCTGTGCTGCACCGTGCTGAATTAAAGTGGCAGCGCATTGTTCACATTAAAATAGACATAGATTGACAAGAAACTGTATAAATTTCATCATATACGCAAAATTACAGTTAACGTGTTCTACAGTTACTAAATTACAGGGTCAAGAAAAACAAAAAAAACAATATATATTTTATAAAAACAAGTATTTATATTAAGTGAAGTCAAGAAAGACTGTTTTTTCAGGAAATAATTTTTAAGTTCAACTTTAAATGTCAGGAGATAGATTGTTGATATTACTGTTAAAAATTCACTTCCAATAAAGTGAGTGTTGGCAAAACCGGTTGTCATTTTTATGTTGAGGTGGTGGGGGTGTTGTCGGCAACTGCTGAATGTAACTAATAAAAGTAACTTGTAAAGTAACTTAGTTACTTTTAAAATCAAGTAACTTGTAAAGTAACTTAGTTACTTTTAAAATCAAGTAACTTGTAAAGTAACTTAGTTACTTTTTCAAAGTAACTGTGGCAACACTGATGACAGATCTTGGCACAAAAAAAGTATGATTTGACCCCTATAAGCACTTGTTCTACAAAAGTTCGCTTACAGCTTCCTTCTAGTCCATAAGCATGTTCTGTGAAGGCAGGAGACCATCCCTGAGATGAAAAGAACATCCAGTCTGAGCTCATAAAGGAAGTGTTCTGTTATCTGCCCCTCCGTCTTCTTCATTCTCGCTCGTCATGGGCTTCTGTATATTAGTGGTAATAGCCTGTACAGCTATTCTGTTAATTATCTTGGACGTCTTTGATGCATATCTTGACACGCTCCTCAAGGCATAAAGAAAGTGCATGTGCAGGAAAAGAAAGGCCAAGGAAGCTTTTATGCATTAATGAACTTCTTTTTTTGTACTTATCACTACGTCTGCCCTCAAAGAGAAGCCTTTAACTTGAACTTAAACGAGTTATATTGTGGAAAACAGACTTTTGGTCTTTCTTGCTTCGAGGTCTCTTATATTTTTATTTATTTAATGTCTAAACACAATTTAAAATGTATTATTATATATGTATTATTATTATTTTAAAAATATAGTTTTAAAATAAATTAAAATTGATGTATAATAATACATTAACAGTGTTTATTTATTTTTTCTTATATTTATATTTTTTCTTTCCTGAAGTCAACTTATGCGAGTTAAGCACCAAAAGGATGTAATTGCCTTTAAAAATTAGCATTTTATACTATTATTGTGTGTGTGTGTATATATATACAGTAGTAAACACTTGATGTGGATCAAAACCTTTCATCAAAGTTCTACGTGAAATTTTTTATTGTCTTAGGATGACTTTGATGAACTTTTTTGATCCACTTCAAATGTTGACTATCTGCATATAAAATATATATTCTGAGAATGATTGAGGAAATGATGATGAATGTAGAATCTTGATCATCCAATAAGCATGGAGTAACCCTCAGCTAGATCCAGTCACCTTGAGGACTGACACACCTCCTCATGGGCGGCTCTCGAAGCTCAGCAGTGCCTGTCGGACACAGTTGGTTCTCTGTGAGCCAACTGGACCCGGGCCACGATCAGAACACTGGCAGGTTCTGCTGAAGAAGCCCTAAAGTAAGAAAGGAGCAGGTATAGCACACAGACAGGCAGAAAGACGTATAGATTGCCTGTTCTCCGCTCAGGTACGCGGAGCTGACACTGTCCGCCCTTGACCGGACCCCCTCACCCGCACCAAACAATAGGCCGACATATTCAGCAAGTGAATTTGTGGAGCAGATGGTCAGGATAGCATGGCAGGTGCCTCGACAAATGTTTGCGTTTGCTGTGCTGCTATTTATATCGGCGCAAAACACAGCGGCACAAATATTTGAAAAGGCCACTGGGTGTTTTTTCAACATGCGTCACAATTATCAACGTGTCTTTTTTGTTCTTCCTAGCCCAAAACAAACAGATGGCAGTTATGGGTTCACTGGTGACCTCCTTAGATTTCTGTGCAGATCTGAAAATACACAGCGAAAAGATGGATGAAGGTCTTAAATGAATAGTTCACCCAAGAATAAATATTCTGTCATCATTTTACTCATGTCGTTCCAAGCCAGGATGACTTTTTTTCTTCTTCTGTGGAACACAAAAGGAGATGTTTATGCTACTTTTCAATTAAATTAATTAAATGAGGCTTCAAAAATGCCAAGAAAGCACCCTTTTCACTTTTTTTTAATTTTATTGACTTGTTTTCCTGTTAAAATATTGAAATCCTTAAAACAAGTTCAATTTAATTGAGAAGCAGCACCTGTGACTTGTTTTCAGAGAATGTGTGTTTATTAATGTATTTTGAAGAAAGACAGTAATACAGGTTTAGAACGACATGAGGGTGAGTAAATGGTGAGAGAATTTTTATTTTTGTGCTGACTATCCCTTTAAAAACTAAAGAAAAATAGTCTTGACTCTCTGGTCACTATAAAAGTAAGTCATATAGGATTGGAAACATGAGGGTGGTTAAATAATACTGTACCATAATTAAAATTTGTGGGTGAATTATTTAATCCTTAAACTCATACCTTTTTTCATTTTTTAAAGTTAGATATCAACCTTCTTAGTAGTCCTCAAAAAATAAAAAAATTAACTTGTAAAAGAATCTGTTTTCTCATAAAAGTTTTGTAAAAAGTGTATAGGGTCACTAGCAACCCACAGTATGTAGTGTAAGTATATATTTTTTCTGCGCAACAATAATTGAATATCTGATTGACTCTGATGAATAGGTGCTCACCTTTATTCTTCATATCTCTGATGTCTGATACACAATGATGCCTTGATGTTTCACTCATAATTACCACAGGTATTAAAACAAAAATACTCTAGCTTAATTAGCAAAATTTGAAATGGCTATGTGACTTTTTTGCAGAACAAGTGCTGTTTGCGATCAAATATTAGTGTCTCTGTCTCTTGATATTGTGCTGAAGCGATAGTTTGACAACGAAAATTGAACAATAGTTTTGAGATTTTGAATATCACCCAGACACTGAATGTTCTGGTAAATAAGCTTGATGAGTACAGTGATGAGGATAAAAAAAATCTGCTCGAAATGAACCCTTCCATATTCCAAAAGGTATTTTTATTATTTTGTAATTGTTATTTAAAATATCAAGAGTTTTATACTATTGCAGCAGTTAGAGATCCATCTATTGATCCGGGAATATGTATACATGATTGGTGAAACATTCATTCATTTAAGGGTTAATGATGCCACAGTTTTAGCTTTTATTATCAAGTAGGAATATTTAACACAACTATAAATGTCACAGGAATAACACATAAACCATTCTAATCGCTCTAAATGTCTGTGCATCTCAACATATTTAGCAATGACCTAGAATCCAGGAATTAAACATTCAAATAGCTGCAACCGGCACTCCATTGTCAGGTTTGTTGACAGCTTTTGAATTTCATGCTTTAATGCTGGGCCTTCAGATAAACATCCCACTGTGCCCACAAAAAGAACGTCACATACAAATGAATCACCGACTGACACCTGCTCGTGTCCAGCGACTAGTAAAGTTTCTCATCCTCCTTTCCGCATTTGTATCTTTTCCTCTAATTATTCGCCAAAGTCTGTTAAGTCACGGTGCCGTCCGAGGGGAGGGAGGGGGGCCCAGATGCAGATTAGGCTCCTGAAGATGAGGGTCTAAAAGGGATTTAATGGTAGAATGGATTAGAGAAATCCTTGTAACAATGTTAAATAATTATAGTTCCAGCCGAGATCAAAGCAGCATTGATTGAACCCCTCAAGCCTTTAACACAGAGAGAAGAGAGAGGAAGATAGAGAGAGAGAGGAAGAGAGAGTCTTGGAAAGCAAAGATTGGTAAACTCCTGTTCGGGCCGCAGCGGCGCTACACATGTGGATTGGCGAGGAAGCGCAAGGATAAAAAGATGTATCCTTTAGGAGAGCTCCGTCTGGCTTTTGTCACTGTAGCTGGAGATCCATTTGAGAGGTCTGATAACGGCGCAGACGAACTCGTGAGGGAACGCTGTCAGAGGCGCTCGCGCTGATACCTAAGCGTTTTAAGACGACTTATAGACAGACCGGATTTAATGTATGCAAAGCACCAAGTTTGAGCGGAGGCTTTCAGTCGGAGTTGTTTATTTCCCATGTAATCAAGAAATTTTGACATGCCTGGCTGCCGCTCATTTTCCGAGCGAGGGTGTCTTGTTCACTGCTCTCAGCCATCTTACCGCAGGCTTTCTCTGCTAGTCTCGCGCAGATAAGTGGTATTGTGCAAAATCAGATTGTTGTGACAATGTGGTACAGTAGAATTTGGTACTGAATGAGCCGGGGTTATGTAGACGAGGTGGGTCAAAGAATCGGTGTATTTAAAAGGACCTGTTTGTGTATAAATAAGGTGCATGCGGTTTCTGGTGATGTACCCGATGCATGAATACCCTTTTGTGGGCTGGGTTCCATGTTGTGTTTCCTTGAGAAGGAGGGGCTAACATTTGGTACTTCACACACAATTATTGTGCACCACATACTTATTGCGCTGATGAACTACATAAGCATAGATTAGTCTGAACTCTCTGCTCGTAGTCTTAAAGTGTCCAGATGCAAATTTCTTCACTGATCCGAGATGTTAAGAGGTTTAAGACCAATGACTTAATGCTTGTTATCAAATGGAATCAATCTGAAAATGAACAAATGTAGTATTAAGGCCATGAACACATAATAATAATGCTGTACTCTTATTATTTCACTGTTCAAATATAAATATAGACCTCTGTAGTGTTGCAGTGTGTGTGGTGTTAAAAGTTGCTGGTCCCCATTGATATCCTAGTAGGAAAAAAAATACTATGGAAGTCAATGGGGACTAGCAATTTTCATTACCAACATTTTTTAAAATGTCTTCTTTTGTGTTAAGCAGAAGAACGAAATTAATACAGGTTTGAAACAACATGAGGGTGATTAATTGATGACAGAATTTTCATTTTTGGGTGAACTATCTACTAGATTAGATGGTCACAATGAGTTCAATGTGTTGGATGCAGGAGAAATGTGCACGAATAAAGATCTGAGTCACTTTAGCCCCTTTCACACAGAGATTCCGGAAAATACACGGATAATGTGACCCGGCATTTGTCCCGGGATTGTTTGATTTCGGTTCATTCACACTGCCAGTGATTTGCCGGGATTTGTGAGTACGTTCACACACAACCCGTTAATGTCCCGGAAAGCCGCGTGACGTCAGGATGAGACGTGTAACGTACGCGTCAAAAACATGTGCACGCGCGCACCTTTCCACAGACCTGGCGAACGATCGCAGCTTCGGCGCGGATTGTGAGGAGCTCCTGTATCTGCTTCATTCCAGTTTACAGACATTTTTTCGTTCTTTCTTTGTTGATGACGAACACAAACTTTCTTCTAAGAGCAACAGAGTCGCGCGATGTCACATGCATCATCACTATTAGACACCCCTTACGGCATTGGTTCTGGCTTTTGTTCACACAGCGTGCGTTCCGGGTCTGAACACGGCAATGTTACTAGGTCCTCAACCCGGGATCAATCCCGGCATCAATCCCGGGTCGTGTTTGCGTTCACACAGAAGGCGTTCTGGCAATTTGCCGGCAATTTGCCGGGTTCAAAGTGCTGTGTGAAAGGGGCTTTAGACAAAGGCCAAACTGTTATGGCAAAGTGACTGGGTCAGAGAATCTCTGAAACGCCAAGGCTTGTGGGTTGATCCCAGTCAGCAATGGTGAGATTTTACCAACAGGATGGACAAACCACAAACCGGGCTCATTGATGCACAAGAGCAACGAAGGAGATCCCTTCTGGTCCGAGCCAATTGAAGGTCTACTGTGGCACAGGTCACGGACATTTTTAATGATGGTAATGGGAGGAATGTTTCACTGCTGTTTATGGGAGTGTGAAGCTTCTGATCAATTAGAGTGTCTATGATGACCCCTGTCCACTGGCGAAAGCACCTGCAATGGGCACACGAGCATCTGACCTGGGACTTGGAGCAGTGAAAGAAGGTTGTCTGATCTGATGAGTCCTGTTTTCTTTGACATGTGAACGGCCCTGTATGTGTGCGCCGTGATCCTGGAGAAGTGATGGCACCAGGATGCACTGTGGGATGACGATAAGCCAGTGGAGGGAGTGTGATGCTCTGGGCAATGTTCTGCTGGGAAACCCTGGGCCTGGCCATTCATGTGGACGTAAATTTCACACATGCCAACTACCCTAAACATTGTTGCAGACCAGGTACACCCCTTCATGACAATGGTGTTCCCTAGTGGAAGTGGCTTTTTCAGCAGGATAATGCTCACTCCCACATTGTTCAGGAATGGTTTGAGGAACATGATGAAGAGTTGAAGGTGTTGTCCTGGCCTCCAAATTCCCCAGATCTCTATCCAGTTGAGCATCTGTGGGATGTGTTTTTTTATGGGATTTTTTTAGGCTTTTAATTGTAACTCTTATTATGTCATGTATTATATTGTGTTTTTCGATGGGATTTTATTAAACCGATATTTCTGACTCTATATGCTGACCATGTGAGGCACATTTAAATGCATTGTAAAATAAAATAATAATAATAATATTAGTTTATTTGAATTACTGTATTTACATGCAGTCAGAATTTTCCAATCCAAATCTTAGGCAGACCTGATGACAGCTACAGGAATATGAGTGGAATAAAAGATAGAGAGGGATCACAGCAAAGCCCCAAAGCCAGGAGCAGAACGAACACACCACACACACACACACACACACACACACACACACAACACCACACACACACACACACGCTATTCTTCCACAAACTCCTTAACCTATACTCCAGTTCTACCAGTTCAGTCGAGCCAGTTATGGAAATCCTTATGACATCATCTCAGCAAAAACAACAACAACAACAATTTTGTATTATTATTGTTGTTTTGTTGTTGCTATAGTTTTAGTAGTATTAATATTAAGTCAAAACTCATACTTTCGTGTGTGTGTGTGTGTGTGTGTGTGTGTGTGTGTGTGTGTGTGTGTGTGTGTGTGTGTGTGTGTGTGTGTGTGTGTGTGTGTGTGTGTGTGTGTGTGTGTGTGTGTGTGTGTGTGTGTGTGTGTGTGTGTGTTGTGTGTGTGTGTGTGTGTATTTCAATTATGCAATTTTCATTGGCATATTAATCATCTTTTCAACAAACAAGTCCGCGTTAATTAAAGCAAAGCACGGATAAAGACGTGTGACTGGATCATCACTCTGTTTATCACAGAGCCAGAGTCAAATAATTCAGCCTGTGAGAAAAATTCTAATGTCTGTCCTCCTTTCCATTTTGTCTTTGTGTGTGTGTTAGGAGAGAGGGAGAGAGAATGAGAAGTTGAGAAATGAGTGTGTTGTCATGGTAGCTCGTCTTTTGTAAAGGTTCTTGACTAGAGATGAATCGATTTGTGGTTCGAGAGAGTCGTCTGATTGTGGAATGTTTTTTGTAAAAATCTGACAAAAAGAGCTCAGGGGATTTTTAATGGAGTCTTTAGTTATGCTTCATTCATGTACAGTATTAAAATGATTCTACCAAAATGCCATTAATTCCTATGATTTCTCTACATAGGTAGTCGCTGCATGACGTATCACTGCTAAGTTGAACAACAGATATCAGATACGGGTTGTGTCAGAAAACTGCTGACTTGTTGCCTCGCTGCCCTAACAGGCAATGATTTTGCAGGCAACGTTTGCACACTAAGGTATCTCACAAAACTGATTTCAGACAGATTTCTGAGGCAGCGTAACGGTTTAATGATCTACAGCATAATAGAGCGATCTTTGGTGATAACCTAGCAAATATTTATTACTACAACAGCCATTTCTCGCTAGAACTGACATCAAAAGTGGAAAATGTTGGTCAAAAATGTACATTTATACACAAACTGACCACCAACTGCAAATTTCAGACGTCATCTATATTTTTTAGCTCAACTGTCACAGAATGAAACGCACAGGATTGTGGGATATCAAAGACAGCAACGAATACATATATGCTACCTTCAAAAATCGATCAGATGAAGGTTTCTCAGGATACAGGAAATGAAGCTAACATTGAATTCAGTGCCTTGATGCTTTTCTACCTTGTGATGCATCCTCCAAAGGCCATGATGTCACGCTTTAGGGGGGGGGTTATGTCAAAATTACCAACCCCTACTGGTAGATGACAGAACTGCACATCTAACAGCAAAAAAATGCATATACTGTGTATATATTATCATTAGCCTATATTTAGAAGACTCTTAAAAGCTTGAAATGGACATGTTATGACTTAATTGTCATGGCTCAGGTGATTGGCTCAAAACATCCCGCCAGCGGAAGTGAGCGCCCGGGAGAAAAGGTAGCAGATTTCTAATGGTGTATGTCCGCGGGCTCCTGTGCCAGCCGCGCAGCTGCCATTGAGATGAGTGGAAATGTTAACTGATAGATTCCTTCAGTTACTACAGAGCCTGTTGGTTCCGACAGACAGAGCTGTACTGGGACTACAACTCCAGGTGTGTGTGGGCCGGCAGCTCTCTTCCTCTCTGACTTTATCATCTCACACACTTGTGGGCGAGGCGAGGGCGAGTCTCACCCTCTATACCTTAAACACGAGATCTCTGTGGTTTGAAGCACTCGACTGCTCCTCTTTCCTTCGGCGTCGCTCTCTGCCAATCTGAAAGGCAAACAGACCTACACTGGAGCTGGTGGAATCACACACAAACACACACTTGGTTTCTGCTGTGTTAGCTTGAATCTAAATGCACTCAAACAGAATGTTGCACAGGAGCGAGATCTGTTCTCCAGGAAGACAGACAGAAGGAAAGAGAGGGAGGGAAAAAGGAGAGAAATAGAAGCAGAGAAAGATGGAGAGAGAGAAACCAGAGTCAAAAACCGCCACATAACAATGCCGGAGAAAAATCAGAACATTTTCCAGCGAAAGATGGGCCATTTCCAAATCCTCGTGCCCTATCAGACAAATTAAAGTAAATCAAGCATGAAATGAAGCAGGAGAGCCCGGAGATAAGACTCCTTTAAGTCCTTTCCAGATTAGGATAGGGGAAGAGAGGTGCATCTGCTCTCTGCCAGCCGAGGAGGCTAGCTTCTCATTTCACAATAGCAGCCTGTGTATAGGATTACTTTCCCCTGTCACCGACACACACACACACACTCACACACACACACATACACTCAGTCTGAACATGTCCTTAATGCGTCGGCTCACTAGCTTGTTTTACACATTTTGACAAGTAATCTATAAATGTACAGCAGCTAGTTGATCATAGAATGGAGTGAAAACGTGCTAAGTGCTGCTTTAACCTATAGTTACTGTATAGTCGTGTTCCTGTTGCACAGCCGGTAGAACACGGTGAAAGACAGGGTCAGGAGGGTATGTGCATGCTGATAAAGTATTCCTTGAAAGCCAAATACAAATGATGGGTAGTTGATGGGAAATACTTTTTAGACAAATGCTGTGACATGTTAAGGTTGCATATACTCAGAGAAATTTTGTGAGCAGAAACCAGTAATTCCAAAAGGATTCCGCATGATCGAGAGTGAAAAAGTTCATTTGCAAGATTTTTTTCGAGTTGGTCACATGAGTTCAACATACTGACCAACAAAAAGCTGCTTGGTTTCAAAGTGACTTCTGTGTGAGCTGTGTTTTATACTTTGCTACGCTAGGGACAATAAATAATGGCCTGTTTTGCGCTTTACTTTATCTTGAAAGTATTTTAAAATGGATATTGGTCATTGTTTTATGATTATACTATACATGCAGTTGTTGCCTTGAGGAAATTGAGAGCTACTTATTTGGAATTACTTAATATGGAATACTTATTTGTTACATCACATGACTGCCCAAAAATGTACAATAATTTCTTATAGACACCAGGGCTAGTTGTCTCAGTATGAATAACTATAGGGTTTTGAGTCAAACGTCCTACACAAAACGTCCTAATTACAAACACTTTTTTTTAGTTACAAACACTAGTTTTTTAAACTTTTATAATTGTATAATACATTATTTTATCATTTTTAATAATTGTCAGGTCAGAGTTTGATATTTTTGTTGTTTTTACTTTTTACATGTTTGCCGTTTCATAAAAAATGTTGTGCGCCATAATTGGTATACTGTTCATATTTTATTAAAAAGCCCATAATATGCTGTTGTCTAAGACTGTTTCCATTGTGACAACTTGCCCCACATAGTGTATAGTGTAAATTTTTTGTCCAATCAATGTTCAACATATTGTTTTTCAACCCAAACGTTAAGGTATTTACAAAATTAAACCTACTATAAGAAATATTAACCAGAGTAAAAAGTGTGACAACTTGCCCCAGTCTCCCCTATACATTCAAGCATAAAAGTCATGTTATTTGTCAGATGTAAGTTTCCCTCCACATCTATAATGCTTCATGTTTTCCATGTATTATATTCTCTCCATAAAAGTTTTGACCCCAACATTAATTATCTTGCAGTCTGAAATTTCTCTTTAAGAAACACACATTCTTGGTTTCAGACTGATGTTTCTCCTCACGACTGATGCTTTTCCCTCATCAGGAGTTTGTTAGTTATTAAACGGTGTGACCGTGACCTTCTACGCCCTGGTGTCAGGTTTAGGCCTTCTATCAGCCTCTATCTCCAGCCATTTAAAAACTCCTCCTGAAAGTGACTGATTTAACCTGCTTTTACGCCGTTTATATCAAAACCGGATGAGAGAGAGAAGGGGAGAGGGAGAAAAAAAAAACTTAATCCATCTTATCTGTTGACTGTCAAACTGCTGGAGCTAAGACCTCCTCACAAAAGACAACTGGGTCAGGCAGGCAGGAGCGGCCGGATTTGTGCTGGAGGAAAGTTTGAACTGTGGTAATTGACTGGAGGATCGAGCTAATGACCCGCTCGAGCCACTGGAGAAAAACTGCACCTGTAAATGCAGCGGGAAAACAAACGTGCGGGAGATACTTGAGCTATTGTGTGACTCGGGAGCTTGGTAGTTATTAACACACCCACCGATACGTGCGCGTTTATTTGTGTGCGTCTGGCAATATATCCAAACGTTCTCCTTCAGATCATCGGGAACGCCTTGAGATTCTTTCAGAGGGGCTGAAAGCAGCATTCGTTCAAAGTATTTGTGAGCGTTTCCAGTGAATGCAGGCACCATTAGTCAGTCCGTACTGACAGGAGAAAGAGGAATTATATCCCACATGAGCACTGAGATTTGTAACGCGTCATATTTGTTAGCTGGAAAAAGTCTCCTCTAGATTCAGATAGGGCATCTTCCTCAAGTTTACTTCTAATCTTTTGTGTCCTATCGTTCAGAGTCACTGTGAGCTGTGGAGATTGTTGTCGGAATGACTTTGCTCAGGTTTTGATGGAAATGAGCTGGAGGAAACTATCAGGGTTTAACTGTTGGATATCTTAACTACAGCATTTGACTCTAAATGATTATTTCTACATTTACAATCAGTAGCCATATATTCTAAGTAAATACATTTTTAAAATATGTATTTGACAAAAATATATACGTAAAACATTTCAATCTGAAATATGTTTTACTAGTGCACTTTTGTACCATAGTTGTACCATGGTATTCTCCGAAACACACTAGAGTACTATTTAAATACTATGATACTAGAAAATGAGAATTCAGTATCATGATATTTATCAGAGCCAAATTTTTACTTTGTTTTGATCACACTTACTTGGGAACGAAGAAAAAAAATAGGGCGGAAATTACAAGCCATGAAATTGTATTTTGCATTATTATTTTTCATATATTTATTTCAATTATATTAATTCAGTTTTTGAAATCTTTGATTTGAATGACATTCAGTGAGTCCTGACTACAATTTTAGCAGTTTTTACTTAAAAATGTGTATGTTTTGTACTGCCGTTACTTAGTTTCTGGATATTTAGCGCTTAGCAAGTGTAAATCCTTCTTGGTATACAAAGTTAGGGGTCGGTAAAATGTATTAATGTTTTCAAAAGTCTCTAATGCTAACCAAGGCTACATGTATTTGATTAAAAAAAAAACAGTAATATTGTGAAATTTTATTACAATTTAAAATAACTGTTTTTTTCTTCCTTTATAATATAATATAATATAATATAATATAAAATAATACAATCATGTAATGCAAAGCTGAATTTTCAGCATCATTTCTCTGGTCTTCAGTGTCACATGATCCTTCAGAAATCATTCTAATATGCTGATTTGCTGGTCAAGAAACATTATTTATTATTATCAATGTTGAAAACAGTTGTGCTGCTTGATTTTTCTTCAAAATCATTCTTTTATCAATTAAAAAGTCTAAAAGAACAATTTTCAATAGAAATTACTTTGTCACTTTTGATCAATTTGATGTATTATTGCTAGCCTGGTAATACCAGACTCTGCTACTTCACTTTGCTTCGTAGACAGAGTCTGGCATAGCATAATAGAGAAGTGTTTTCTCTCTCGCTAGGGGCGATTTCTGAAGTTTAAAATCATTGGTTACCCGTAAGCCAATCAGATAAGTTTATTCATGACGTATGTTATGCGCTGACACAGCCGCATCGATCCACAGACATCATGCATCGAACTCAAATCTATGATCGAACTTCCACTGTAAACACTTGATGATGCGAGCGAAATACCGGAGTGAACATGGCTGTGAACGACTTTTTTGATCGGTGAGTGATGTAATAGAATGACTGCTGCACTTGACAGGGCGCAAACAAGCAGAGAGAGAGAGAGAGAGAGCCCCGGCCGCACTATCACGTCTTTAAACAAACAACACGAGCACTGTCTTGCTCTCTCTCCCTCGCAAATATTAATCAAAATCAATCGACTAGTAAAAGGTCGGAACACCTCAGTTTCACGTGGAGCATTTGGAGATTTTTAGAGATTAGAGACTCTAGGAACAACATCTCAATGAACAACATCTCAACACTAAATTATAAAGGCCTGTCTCATATAACGTTAGCCGCCTGTCTCAAATACAAGCCGGTGCAGTTCGACGATTTGGGCAAATAAAAGCCCGGGCTATTATTTGAAGTTTTACGGTATTTAAGACCTGGAAAAGAAAGGAGACACTGACCTGTCAAAAGGCTCCCCAGTTTCTCGTTGACGATCGGTAGTTGATAAATTAAACTTTTCCCAAATCAAATCAAATCAAATCAAATTTATTTATATAGCACAATTCATCCATCAAAGTAGTTCAATGCGCTTTACAAAAAAAAGTAAAAACATCATAATAACATAAATACAAATAAGCACAAAAAAGATCATAAGAATAAAAATATAAAAACTGCACAGTATGGCTAATTTTAAAAGCTCAGTCATAGGCTTGTGAGAAAAGAAATGTTTTCAACTTGGATTTAAAAATCGATACGTTCGGGGCACATCTAAGATCTTCTGGTAGTTTATTCCAGTCGTGTACAGCAGAGATGCTAAACGCAGCTTCTCCATGTTTTGTTCTAACTCTGTGCTCCACTAGCTGACCTGAGTTCATTGATCTAAGAGTCCTGTTAGGTTTATATTTTTCAAACATATCAGAAATGTACTTAGGACCTAAGGAATTCAGTGCTTTATAGACTAAAAGCATCACTTTAAAAACTATTCTATAACTAATTGGGAGCCAATGCAAAGTTTTAAGAACTGGAGTGATGTGCTCTATTCTCTTAGTCCCGGTTAATAATCTAGCAGCAGCGTTCTGAACAAGCTGCAGCTGCTTTACAGTCTTCTTCGGAAGTCCGGTTAATAAGCCATTACAGTAGTCGACCCTACTAGAGATAAAAGCGTGGATAAGCTTCTCTAGGTCTTTTTTAGGCACCAATCCTTTAATTCTAGATATATTTTTCAAGTGATAGAATGCTGTTTTGGTAACCGCTCTAATATGGCTATTAAATGTAAGATCTGAATCTATCATGACACCAAGATTACGCACTTGATCCCTTATTTTAAATGCACGAGAATCTAATTCTTTGATAATTCTTGTTCTTTTATTTTTGTTGCCAAACACAATAACCTCAGTTTTATCTTGGTTTAGTTGTAAAAAATTTATATTCATCCAGATTTGTATTTGTTCTATACAGCGACACAGAGAGTCTATTGAACTATTGTCATCTGAATCAAGAGCCATATATATTTGAGTGTCGTCGGCGTAACTATGATAATTAATGTTATATTTTTGTAGAATCTGGCCTAAAGGTAACATATAGAGATTAAATAATAGTGGTCCAAGAACTGATCCCTGTGGCACTCCGCATGTCATGGCCACCCTATCAGATTCAGCATTTCCGATATTAACAAAGTATCTCCGACCATTCAGGTAGGATCTGAACCAGTCAAGGACTATTCCGGAGACTCCTACCCAGTTTTCCAGCCTATCTATAAGAATTCTATGATCAACAGTGTCAAATGCTGCACTGAGATCTAATAGAACCAAAACTGTTATTTTATCCGAATCAGTATTCAGCCGTATATCATTTAAAACTTTAATTAGGGCAGTTTCAGTACTATGCTGTGGTCGAAAAACCTGACTGAAATGTATCTAAAAGACCACTTAAAGTCACAAACTCATTTAGTTGAATAAACACAGCCTTCTCAATAATCTTGGCTATGAAAGAGAGATTCGAAATAGGTCTATAGTTATTCATAATCGAAGCATCCATTGTTCTCTTTTTTAATATAGGCTTAATGGCAGCGATTTTCAAGGACGTTGGAAAAGTGCCTGATTGCAAAGAACTATTAACTATTTGCAGCACATCTGTTACTATAGAGCTAAAAATTGTTTTGAAAAAGTCTGAAGGCAGAATGTCTAGACAGCACGTGGAAGATTTAAGATGTCTAACTATTTCTTCTAGGAATTTTTGGTTAATTATATTAAAATGTGACATAATAACCAAGTTTAGTCTTGGTGGTTGTAGTGACGGTATAGAGTCATTATTAGACTGTGTAGTACTGATAATCCGTCTAATATTTATAATTTTTTCACTAAAAAAACACGCAAATTCATTACATTTCATAGTGGATGCAAACTCTGATGCTATTTGCTGTATTGGATTCGTAAGTTTGTCAACCATGATAAATAACGTACGGGTATTATTAATACTATTATTAATCATTTCCGATATATATTGCTGTCTGGCCCTGCATAACTCAATATTGAAATTTCCAAGGCTTTGTTTATAGATGTCATAGTGGATTTGTAGTTTAGTTTTCCGCCACTTTCGTTCAGCTTTCCTACATTCTCTTTTAAGAACAATTACCGCCATGGTGGTTCTCCATGGTGATTTCTGTTTGCTCATATTTCTCTTTACTTTTGCCGGTGCAATATGATCAATAACATTCAATATTTTAGCATTAAAATTATCCAGAAGTGCATCAACTGACTCAGCGCTTATTATTGGGAACCTGGCTATAGCTTCTGTAAACTGAACATTAGTTTTCTCATCAATGTACCTTTTCTTAGTAGAAACAGAGTTCACTGGCAAGTTCAAAGTAATAAAAGTTTCAAAAAAGACACAGAAATGATCAGACAGGGCTAAATCCTTAACCATAACAGGTGAAATATCAAGACCTTTCGAAATAACCAGATCTAAAATATGACCATGAGTATGTGTACGCTCTTTCACATGTTGAGTGAGATCAAAAGTGTCTAAGAGTGCAAAAAGTTCTTTGACCTTATTGTCTGTACTATTATCTATATGAATATTAAAATCCCCTGTAATAATAAACAACTTAAAATCAACTGATATAATAGAGAGTAGTTCAGCAAAATCTTCAATAAAGTCAGCAGAGTATTGCGGTGGTCTATAAATCGTTAAAAACAAGATTTTGGGAGTACCCTTCAATATAAAACACAGGTATTCAAACGAAGTAAAATGGCCTAATTTATTTTCTTTACACTGATATGTATCTCTAAATAAGGCAGCCACCCCTCCTCCTTTCCTACCGTTTCGACATGTAGACAAATATGCAAATTTTTCAGGAGCTGACTCATTAAGGATAGTAGCACTACAGTCTTCTGTAAGCCACGTTTCAGTGAGAAAAATAAAATCTAGGTTATAAGACGATATAATATCATTTACTAAGAATGATTTTTTGGCAAGGGATCTAATGTTAAGTAAGGCCAATTTAAAAGATATAATAGGTGATCCTAAACTAATAGGTTGACATAGTACAGTTAATAGATTAGACAGGTTTATTTTGTTAATTACACGCTCATCACGATTCCTTCTATTTCCAATCATCACTGGAATAGAGAGACCGGGTCCTAGCTTATACTCAACACAGTCAGCATAGTTATTTCCACAGTGACAAGGACCCGGAACACATCACTTAGTGTTTTTTGTACTCTGTGTAGTTGATGGACAAGATGCTTGACGATGCGGCAGTTGTCTAAGTGCTCGTTTTGTATGGCGGGGCAGGGTGGGACTAAGAGAAGATTGAACTCTGCTCTCTTTGGTTAAAACTAACTCCCTAATAGGTGAACGTAATGAAGGAGAGGAGGGAAGAGGAGGGCAAGCTGGGATGAGTGAATGGATGCTCTGCCTATGAATACTGTCCTTCTTACTTATCTTATTCGAGAAAGGCATCCCAACATCATGACGTATATTAGCACCAAGCAAACGGCACCCCAAGATATTCGGGTGTACCCCATCTGATCTAAAACGATCCCTACAATTCCAGAAAACATTAAAATTGTCAATGAACTTTATCCCACGGTTGAGGCAAGCCAATGTCAGCCATGTATTCAGCCCGAGTAATCTGCTAAAAGATTCACTTCCTTTTCCCAAAGTTGGAATGGGGCCTGAGATAGAAACTTTTTGTTGGAGATTTTCTATTTTCTTCAATAGCATAGAGAAATCCTTTTTTAGGATCTCAGATCCCGTTTTCCTCTGTAGGATGTCAAATGACCCAGTGTGGATAATAATCCGCATGGTGGTTGGATATGTGGAGAGAACACTTGGCAACATTTCTGTTAGCTCTCTGACCGATATATCAGACATTGTTATATTTTCAGTCTTTGCCATTCTGATATATTTGGTTATATCATCTCCAATCAGGATCGTATCTAGCTTATCTGCCGTAAGGTTAGCAGAGTTTCTTCTTTTGCCCATACTATCATTAATTTTAGGGCCATTTATTAGATTTTGTTTGGCCCTAGTACGAGGGCTGTAGTTATCGTCTCTAGGTTCATTTACAGACATTACATTCCGAGTCAGAGGTTCGTACCTATTTTGTAGCACGAGTTCAGGCGGTGGTCTGAAGACGGGCGCTCTCATTCTTGATTTCCCGTTTGACTTGTCCCTGCGTCGCACAACATCAGACCAGGTCCCCGCCGGAGTTGACGCCTTCGGCCTAGCCCCGTACCTGTGCCAACAAGACAAGCCATCGGGAAAGGTCGACTTGAGAGGCTCCCCGGCCAAACCAGTGGCATCGACACATATCATGGGAAAGCCGTCGATCAAGTCCGTGGCAGAATGGTCCAGACTTGGAATACCGGTGAGCTCTTGTATGTCAATTTGAGTGTGTCCGTTACGATCTAGTGGCTCAAGGCCTAGATTAGCTGCCACGGAGTCAATAAATTGTTCGCTTTCTCGAATGTCGATCTGCGTTCTCGTCTCATTCATCCGTTCGCTCTGAAATAGTTCAGGTTTATTCACCAGTTTTCTTGGGCTTTCTGGCCTTACGGTAGCATGTTTTGCTATATTAGCATTAGCATTTGTTGGTACACTTACTAAACAGGACCCGTTATCCGACCGGAGGAGCACTCTGTTGACTAGATCCTCCAGGCGGTTAATACGTTCCTCCAAAAGCTGCTTTAGCTCCTCCATCATAGAAAACCGCTGTTATCTGCTGTGTTATCTCCAAAGCCTGTCTCGCAGTCGCTGCTCCTGCAGTCGCAGTCGCTGTTTATTAATGGAAGTGTATAGCAGTGTAGCACTGTACCGCGAAATGTTTTAAAAAGACACTTTTTTTAATGACGTATGATTCGCATTGACAGGGGAATGTCCTGTCCGCCTTGTGGAGTAATGCGTTCCCTCGCAAAACTTTTGCGTTCCCCCGAGAAACGAGAAACCAAAGGGAGTAGGGCCACAACATCACCTCCATTCAAAATGTTTAATACACACTCTTCTTGTTCAGGCTTCAGTTTGCTAATGCCGGGAATATTCTCCACAACAGAGCGAATTGCATCCGTGTCTCGTCCGCGGTCGTTTTCGATTTCTCTGACCTAATCTTAAACTCGGCGCTTGGCGAGTACGTCACGGCTTTCAGCCCGCCTTCTGTTCGCTGATTGGCCCGGCTGTTTTCAGGCCGGTGGAAAACAGAAAGATAAGCTGCTATCTCAGACTGACTACAGGAGTGAAATGAAATTAGCGGAAGTAGGAAGTCTGACGTAATCAGGCTATATTATTGCTGCATCAAAGTTTTTTTTTATCTTACAGACCCCAAACTTTTGACAGGTCATGGAATGATATTACCTTGTCTACTTTTTATGAGTGTAAGTGTAAGACAGACAGTTTCTTCTTCCATAAATAATGCATGTTCTCAGAATACTCCAAACTCCCAGCCTCTTTTAGTGTGTGTGTGTGTGTGTGTGTGTGTGTGTGTGTTCGTGTGTGTGTGTGTGTGTGTGTGTGTGTGTGTGTGTGTGTGTGTGTGTGTGTGTGTGTGTGTGTGTGTGTGTGTGTGTGTGTGAGAGAGAGAGAGAGAGAGAGAGAGAGAGAGAGAGAGAGAGAGAGAGGAGAGAGAGAGAGAGAAAGAGAGAGAGAGAGAGAGCAAGGTAAAAAGGTCCTCGTGTGTTTTAAAACAAGTGTCTGCCGAGGAGATAATGGTAAAGCCGTGGGATAAAAATGATGCATTTGCTTCTCTTCGAGCTGATAATGGGGGTTTGGAGGGGGGTGGAGGAAAGTTCATCGCTCTCTTATCGAAGCGCTCTGACATTTCTCCTTCAGCTGTAAAATTTCAGATCACATATCTCCTTCAGAGCTCCTGCACCTTTTATGGAGTGATACTGAGCTCTCCATTTCTCTACACATGCCCCTCACCGTATGTTCATTTGGTTCATAAGCTGCTGTAGATCTTGATATGTGACTCCTGTATTGTCACGCGTGCTGATGGGCATCTGTACCTTCCATGACAAATTCATGTGACCTTCTTTTTAAAGCATCCATTTTGATCTGATCCAGACCATTTCTGAAGTGTAAATGTTTAAAGATGAAAATTGAAAAAAGAATTGTGTTTTTTCGGATAAAATACTTTTAAAGGTGAATTGTGTAATTTATGCACCATCAGTGACATTATACGTTTTTAACCCTTAACCCTCATTTTTTAAAGTTAGACATCAACATGGTTAGTAGGGCTGGATGATTAATCGAAAAATAATCGAAACCGAAATTCAGAGCCTATAACCGACGTAATTTTACCATGTCGGTTATTTCGGTTTTTGAATCCTATTAATATTTCCGCCCACTGCGTGTTAATGTACTTTCCCTTTAAAACATATTACCGCGTGTGTAGTCACGTGACTCCGCACCGTCCGTCCAGTCTGCGACTAATGCCGCGTTCCAGGCAACCTGTAACTCGTGTTTTTCCAACCTTATACCCGTAAAAGTGCACTGGAACGGCAGTCAAACCCGTGACTTCCCACCCGTGAACTCGTACTAGATCCATGTACTCCCAGTTACGAGTTCTGACGTCACATAGCCCGCAAAACCATACAAAACAACAATGGCAGCCCCTACGGATGCAGTGTTTCTGCCGGCGGTACACGATGAGAATACACTTTAGGACAATATAACGTTGCAGTCAAATTAATAATAATATAATAATAATGATAATAATACACACACGATTATGTATTTCAATGTTATGTGTCTGAAACAATACGTATGTATATACACACACGATTATGTATTACAATGTTATGTGTCTGAAACAATAAGTATGTATATTGCGCTCAGGTATTTTTGCGTGACTGGCTTTGAACGCTACAAAGTCGTGAGTCGTGGTTTGAAGTCGTAATTTACGAGCTCAAAAAACTGCCTGGAACGCAGCATAAGCAACATGAGCTCCTTTCACACAGCGCGTTGATCCCGGGAAATTCTCGGGAAATTTCCTTCTGTGTGAACGCAAACACGAGCCAGGATTGCCAGGTTGGGGACCTAGTAGGCTAACATTGCCGTGTTCAGTCCCGAAACGCGCGCTGTGTGAACAAGAGCCGTAATCAGTGCCGTGTCGTCGTAATGATGATGCTGAAGCCGGGATCGTTCGCCATCGTGTTTATGATCGAATCAGAGAAAAAAAATGCACAAGCGTGGTTCGCAGTTCATAAGCAAACTGTAGACGCTGCTGAGACATTACGTGTGCATTGAGAGAGAGAGCGACAGACAAACGCCCAGCAAGTGCCTCCACAAAGCAGGTATAACACAAGCATTTACAAATGCTATACGTTATGAAAATGATTTGTTTTTTAGTTTTATACAAGTTATATTTTACTTTTAAGATGGCAATATTTACAATAATTTATTTTGTTTACAAAAATAACTTTTTAAAAGTTCTTTATTTTCTACATTTTTAGTAAACTTTATTTTTACATTAAAACTTAAATTAAGTTTTTTATAAGACGTTTTTATTTCAAGCATTGTATGCTTTGTTTAATTCAAATGTTTGAAATATTTAATAAATAAGCATTAATAGCTATCTGTGTGTTTCCTTATTTTAGAATCACAAAGATATGATTATTTACTCTTTCATTAGAAAAAATAACTGTAAACATATTTACAGTAAAAGCCTTGCCAGTGACATGAGAATTTTTTTTAAATAATCGTTCAATAATCGTAATCGAGGTGACTTGTTCGATTAATCGTGATTATGATTTTAGCCAAAATCTTCCAGCCCTAATGGTTAGTATTCCTCAATCTATTCACTCTAAACCATATAACATGGGGAAAAATGAAATAGTCTGTTTTTGTTTTTGAAAAAAGTTGTATAGGGTCACTAGCGACCCGAGATATGTAATAGTGTAAGTATAACAATAATTGAAAGACTCAATAAGCGGAATTTACCTGTATTCCTTAAAGGGATACTCCACTTTTGTTGGAAATAGGCTAATTGTACAACTCCCCCAGAGTTAAACAGTTGGGTTTTACCGTTTTCAAATCCATTCAGTCGATTTTCTGATATTTAGAAGAATATCAGTAACCAGTTTCTGGTCTCATTGACTTCCATAGTATATTTTTTTCCTACTATTGGAGTCAATGAGACCAGAAACTGTCTGGTTACTGATATTCTTCTAAATATCAGAAAATCAGCTGAATGGATTCGAAAATGGTAAAACTGTTTAACTCTGGGGGAGTTGTAAAATGAGCCTATTTTCAAAAAAAGTGGAGTATCCCTTTAAGGTGGCAATGATGACGTGATTTTTCACACATAATTATCAGTCAGACATACAAAAGAATACACAATCAGCAATACTTGAAATGGCTCTGCGAATAATTGCTGATTAAGTATTGAATGCAATCAAATATTAGTGTCACTGTGTCACTTTACTGTGGATCTGGTGAAAAAGCTGTCAGCGATCAAAATATTGAAGTAAAATTTTGAATATTGATTTTGAAGACACTGAAAACAACAGTTTTGAGAATATGTTTGAGATCGTGAATATGAGCCAGACACTGAGAAAATGAACTCTGATGATGTCAGTGATGATGATCAAAAGCATCTGCTCAAATTGAACCCTTCCATATTCCAAATGGTAATGAAATATGCTTTATTTATTCTTTTGTAATTATTATGAAAACATCAGGAGATGCTATTGTAGCAGTTAGAGAGACATCTGTTTTAGATATAGATCCGGGTCGCTAAAGACCCAAAATTGTTATAATGATTGATGAAACATTTATGCATTTAAGGGTTAAAAGTATTTTTGTAAACAATTTTTTTAATTATTTTTGAAATTCTTGCTTGCTTCACCTTGAATTTGAAATTTTAATTCAAAACAATTTTTTCTGTTTTTTATTTAAAAAATATCACTCATATTTGGCCTTTTTGATTGATACAGATATTATTTAGAGCGCATGAAATGAGTCTCTGTATGTCATATAGCATGTGCGCTAACTTCCCTGACAACTATATTTCTCTTTAAAGGAGAGGTGCTTGATATTGTAACATTTTCGATCTAACCCACCTATTTAAAGTGATAGATCACCCAAAAATGAAAATTGTGTCATCATTTACTCACTCTCAAGTTGTTCCAAACATGAGTTTCTTTCTTCTGCTGAACACAAAAAGAAGATATGTTGAAGCATATGGGTAACCAAACAGTTGATGGGCCCCATTGACTTCCATAGTATGGAAAAAAAAATACTATGGTATTCCAATAGTACATGAAATATTTCTAATTTATATGTAAATATACTATCAAATTAATCACATATCACTAGCATTTAAAAAAAAAAGAAATTACAGTTGACTAGTGACTGTAAGGGTACAAAAGACAGTTTGGGTTGTGCAACATGACAAATATGCCCTCAAAATTAAAGTAATTACACTGTATAATTTGCAAAAACCTTTCGTAGCACTTTTTGTCTGTATTTTAAAGGTGGGAGACGTGATTCCCCCACCCCAATCCCCCATCTTCCCTCCGTCACAGGGGGAAACAAACAGTTGCCGCGTGCAGCATCTTTTTGGGGCTATCAGAGAAAGATCTGTGCACACAAAAGGGACATTCATGGTTCTGCCAGGGATCTGTGGTGAGGGGGAGCGGACCCGGGAGAAGAGCGACAGATGATCTTATCTAGGGAGGAGTGGAGGGACAGGGGGATGGAGTTCTCTTCACTCATATCAACAGCTCCTCCGTGCCAAGATGGTGGCATTTAAGGCCTGGTTGATGAGAGAGCTTTTGGGTGTTACGACCTGTGAGCTCTGCCTGAGGGACGCTTCATTACCACTACTAAACTGATCTCGCAACTTCTGTTTCAGTGATACTCACCTAATGGGTTGTGACCCAAAAACGAGCCACAGTTTCTGATAATGACTGCAGTCAACAAGGAAAAACAATGCTAAATCCTTCTGAAAAACAGCTGGTTTAATGGTCTTAACTGGTTTAAACAGGTCTAGCTGGTGTCTCACCCTGGCTAAACTTGATGTTCAGCAGGTTTAGTTGGTTGACCAGCTGGTATCCAATCCTGACCTTCTGACAAGTGTTCTTAAAACCAAACAACAGACAACCTAGCTAAACTGGGACAACAGGTAAGACCAGCAAACCAGCTTATATGTGTGATAGCATTGTTTTCTATAATATGGTCACTGTGATTGTGCATGACATGTTCCTGGATCAACGTCTTTTGTTGATCCTTGAACAGCATTCCTGTCCAAAAACATAGTCCTAACCCTTTCTCTGCCCCTAAACCTAACCCTACCAATAACTTATCCCTAAAATCAGAGGGAAATGATAGGTGAATAAGAATGGCGTAGAAGCCCTAACCCTTGTTTTAAGCCTAAACTGGAGATTAACTGTAATCTTATCCCTCATATCTGATTGATTTATTGATTGGACTGTTTTTCCAGGATCAACAAGAATGTTGATCCAGGAAAATGATTTACTTGGTTATATCACGTTCACTAATCTGGTATAGTATAGTTCACCCAAAAGTTTTAATTCTGTTTTCGTCTGTTGAACGCAAAAGAAGATATTTTGAAGAATGCTGGTATGGTAACCAGTTGTCGGTAGCCATTGACTTCCATTGCTATTGTCAACTGTATTCTTCAAAATATCTTTCTTTGTTTTCAACAGAAGAACGGAATTTACACATTACAGCTTGAGAGTGAGTAAATGATGACAGGAGTTTCAGTTTTGGGTGAACTATCCTTGTAAAATAGCAAAGCAAGCAACCATATAAAAACTAAATATTCCCCTTGAAATTAACAATGGTTTTGTTAGTATTTTTCATGAACAATTTTGGTACTAATTTTGCATTGGCTCTTTGTCTAAAATAAAACTAAAATAATAAAATCTGAAATATGACAACTTATGAAATATAAACTATATTCTATGAACAGATTTACAAAATGTGTGCCACATCTCAAACACATTTGTTATTGATAAACGCGAATTGTTTATCATTGTATATTTGACTCGTGGGAAATCTAGATAAAAAGTACATGCATGTCAGTAATCGACCAGCAAAGCCAGCATTCATCGCCATTCGTGCCAGATCCATGTGGATAATCTGCAACTGTACATCTTGATCTCATAATCTATGGCGAGTCAAAATCTAAACGCTTGTGGCAAACATGGCGATGGTGGCAGGCTGGCTCATTACGCACCCAGAGCCGTATGTCGTCGTCTTGCCTCTCCGGCTAGTGTCGTATCAGTAACAGCTGGGACGAGCCAGCTGGGACGTGAGGTTTCGAGACGTGGCTTGGAACGTTCCGCGGACGACTGGCACGTTGGTTCTTACCAGCTTTAGGTCTTCAGATATCCTTGTGCAGCACGCCTTTCTCATTCACCCCAGCATGGGATGCGCAGAAGACTTCAGCGAAAGTGACAAGGCAGGCTAAAGAGAAACTTGTGCGATCGTGGCGAAAGGCCACGAGGTCTTATCAGAGTAGGAACAGAGCACATCAAGCGGTAGTGGGCTAGCATAGATTTAGCCTGCCTGTGATGTGGACCAGCTGCGCTCCAACGCTTAATTATTTCCCTTTAATGAGGTTCCCCACCTTCCAACAGGCTGGCAGGAACACAACAGGCTTCAGAGAGACCCCCCACCTCCTAAATTCTCCCACTATCTCTGCTGAGCTCCATAACATGGAATGAAGGCATTAGCAGTGGAGCAGGGGTTGCAGGCAATAAGAAAAGTAATTATTTGAACGTATATAAGTATGGTTTCACAAGCAGCGTTTCCAAACCGATCTCACTGCAATTCGTACGAATTTTACGGGGTGGCTAATTTGTGCAAATTCATACGACCTCACTTATACGAATTCGTACGATTTTTGCTAAATCGTACATATTTTACGAGTTGCCCAATTCGTATGACCCTGACCCCGCCCCTAAACCTACCCATCATTGGGGTTTAGACAAATCGTACGAGTGAGGTCGTACGAATTAGCCACCTTTTACTCACTCATACGAATTCATACTAATTGTTTGTGAGATAGCGCTGGTGTTTCATATTATTTCAATTTTTTTAGTAATACCATGGTTTTTTACCATAGTACTGAGTGATTGCCAAATTCATTCACCATGGTCTTTACTATCCAAAAATCCTATTTACTACATGGTTACATGCTTTAAGGAATATGCTGGAGGAAAATGCATTTAACGTCTGGGAATCGATGTACTGTGATTATTCAGTCGCAGGGGAATTTCCATACAAGCAGACTAGCGTGTTAGTATGTCAAAGATACGCAGATCATATCTGCAGTGAGAAAACACAGCTGAATAGGTCATTTTAAAGTTCAATCAGCGCTTCAGCCAACAAAGAGCATGCTGAAGATCATCTACCCAACAGGCTTTTATTTAGCACAGGTCACCAAACATGCTGCACTACAGACACACCTTTATGTTGTGTGTGAGTGATGCAGACACTGTCTGGCTGCAGTCAAAATCACAAATGAAGCCTCTGTTCATATGAGAGCAAATGCTCAAGTCTACTGTTTCTCAAATGTTTTTCTTAGAGTTTCAGAAGATATCTCAGCTACATCTCAAACTGTAAGACTCCAAAGATACCAAAGTATGCAATCCTAAAGTCAAGATATCTCAATATGACTTCACACATTTCTGATCAATTTTTCCCAAGACCAAATAATCTGCACAATCTTGGTTCCAAAAGGGGGAACCTCTCATTGAACAGTTTTTTAAAAGATCCCTTATTTCTTAGTGTGAAGAACATTTTAATGTTTTTTTCCCCTACTTTTGTACATTGAAAAGGTTTCATGGATATTTCAGGATTCTTCATGGAACCTTCAATGCCAATAATGATTAACATATGAAGATAAAGATATATTTAGTCTCATTTGTGTATTTTTATTTGAATTTTGTGAGAAAGTTCAGACCATTGCGAACAATTCACGCAAATATTTTCAGTGTGGTACAGATTCTCAGTCCCCGTCTCACTGTAAAGAGCTGTTGCTATGAGTGCTGTGACACAGCTCGCAGGAAGATAAAGCAGATAGCACTCGAGCTCCGAGGGATAAATCTCCCTCCGTCCCAGGTTGGCCCCAAAAAGCTCTCAACATCGCCATGAAAACCAGCCGGAAGTCTGCTCTTGAGATCCTTGTGACAAGAGCCCCCTAGCCCTCAAGAGACGAGAGTCATGACCAGGCAGTCTATTATAATAACTGTTTGATTAATCACACTGTCCTAAAAAAGCACACAAAATCTAACTGATTAGATAGCAGCGCTCGGGGAACTCGCAGGGCTAGCTGTGCTATCCCGTGACACGGTTAATTAACTCCGAGCTCAGCGCGGCACTAACAAGAGGCCTCGGCCCCCTTCCTGGAAAACAGAAATAGAGCCCACGCTGCCAGTCGGTAAGCCTGTAACATCTCAGTGAGGTTTTATCAGAGAGCGAAAGACGCTCTTTCAAGAGGAGTTAGCATCCCAGCGGTTTGATACGCTCCATCTGATCGCCATCAGCTCTGAGAACAGGTGCTGGAGTCTGTATCAAATACTACAGTCACTCACTGGAGGAGGCAGGAAAACACTCGATGATGCTCAGATAATGGTTTTTATAAAACAGAAACTTTTAGCAATGAATCCGTGATCGCATACGCAATCAATTGTGTATTAATGCAGCAGGTTAAATATCAACAGTATTACTTTTAAGGTTATGAGCTACACTATACTTAAAGGGTTAGTTCACCCAAAAATGAAAATTCTATCATAGTTTACTTACCCTCAAGTTGTTCCAAACCTCTATGTGTTTATTTGTTCTGCTGAACACAAAGGAAGATATTTGGAAGAAAACAGATTTCATTCCCCATTGACTACCATAGTATGTATTTTTTCCTACTATGGTAGTCAATGGGGAATGAGATCTGTTTTCTTCCAAATATTTTCCTTTGTGTTCAGCAGAACAAATAAACACATAGAGGTTTGGAACAACTTGAGGGTAAGTAAACTATGATAGAATTTTCATTTTTGGGTGAACTAACCCTTTAAGGCGAGACACTACAGATGAATAGGGTAATTTTTTTAACTAGCAGATATCACCATGAAACTTTCCCAGTTGATTACCTACATTAAGATGAGAAAAAAATGTATTACAAGTTTACTGTAATTCAATGTTTAAATATGCAAATGAGGCATAATCTAATTAAATATGCACTAATTTGCATATATTTTAAAAAAACGAAATATGAGTATTAGATAAAGCCAGGTGCAAAATTATTTTTTCATTGTGTTCACATATTAGAATGGGGGAAACAATTACAGAGGGATTTATGGATATCTACTTCTGTTATCCTGCAAATCAGAATATACTGCCAATAGCCTTAAATGATTTTCGCCATGTTTTTTGGAAAAAAATATTATATAAATCAGGCTAGGAATAATATATTTACAAATCCCTCTGTAAATGTCTTCATAATATAACTAGGTACAAGACTGGAAAGTTTGGTGCATATAGGTGCTACTGAAGTGGAGATTTCAGACTTTAGAGTTAAATTGGTTGCTGATAAAAAGGAAATGACCATATTTGGATCCGACAGTATTGTACAGGAGAGAGACCTTTCTAATGGTGTATGTGATGACAGAGTGCAGATCGCGATCGCGGAGCAGCGGATGATGTATAACGCCAACTTTTGATGAATTTATGAGAAATCTACAGACGCAAACAGACAAAGTGTAGTAAAATAAAGACCTAATTGTGTATTTCGGACTTTTCTTTACCACAAGTCTGAAAGAAGACATGTTATTGAAGACAAATATCCCAAAATCTCAAAACTGTGAAAAAAACCCAATGTTTTTGCCTGTCGTGTCTCGCCTTAAACAAATTGTTCATGTGATTATTATTAATCAATGTACTTAGATTCGTGTACATTTTATTGAAGAAAATGTGAGTAGTGCAAAATTTGCATCATCCATCCATATCTAAAAAAAAAAAAAAAGTTGTCCCAACCAGCAACGACTAGAGACATTTTGTCAGTCAATTGGTTTCTATTTCTGTCACGTTTCCTCACTGAAATCTAATTACTATTTTTTTAAAGACATATTTAATGTATTTCTTATTGCTTAGTCTCATCGCAAATAATAAAGGCATAAAAAATGTTGAGTCGTTCACTCATCCTAAATATATTTATGATCACCCTGAAGCATTTATTGTGTGACACTGATTGACTGGCCTGTTCTGTCACATAGGAGAACTGGACCTGTTCAACAAAGATGGAGAACGTCGGATTCACAGCCGACAGCAGCTTCCTGTAGGAACCACATGGGGGCCTTTCGAGGGCAAAATTGACCTAAACACAGATGCTCAGGTACGTTCTCTCGAGTTAAACATTGACGAGGGTTAAAGGTGAAGGATGCACCAAATTAAAATTAACTAAATGGTTTGTTCAAACAGAAAGATCTGTTTAGTGGTTGAACCATTGGCATTGGTTTGCGAAAGTTTCCTGTTTAAAAAAAAATTAATTGTCTGCTAGCACAAAAAAAAAACACACACTTCACCTTTAACAGAGTCTCAGTATTTGTAAATCAGTCCATGAAGCTGTTCGTTATTAAGGGTGAGGCTTATTTTCCCTGAAGTCCATCATTTGCATATTGACATACGGGAAAGATTACTGAACATAAACAGATGTTAATTGTGTTGCATATAGATTATAACCCAGTGCTACTTTAACATTCTAGCATCAAACTGACCTCAGAATTACCTCCTATGTGCTTTTAACCTTTCAATCTGCTTATTTTATTACTAAACTCCTGGTTAATATAATATCTTCTAGATTTGATGTTGTTAGTTTGGATCTGATTCTTCCAGTTAGGCTCAAGTTGTTGTTACGTTCCTTCATCCGTTAAAGAAAGAACGGAAAAGAAGAAAGTGTTGACCTAACTACACAGGCGGAAAGAGGAATCCTTTAGGATTTAACATTCCATTTTGAATGTGGATTAATTAAGCAATAGTTATTAAAAAATTTAACGAATCTCATATTTATCCTGTTAAAACGTAAGGAAAAGTCTGTGAGGAGTTCGGACTTTGAGGCTCCATTCTAGGGGATTACTCTAATGCATAACTTGTAACTTTATTAAATCTTTTTTTTTTTTTTTTTTGATTTTCCTCTGTTCCACCCCTAGCACACAAATTAGAATATCGTGTTGCTTAAATTCAGTTTTCTGATATATTTAAATCAATAGTTCACACAAAAAGGAAAATTCTGTTTTCAAAATTTATTCTTTCCTGTTTCTCTGTAAAACACAAGTAAATACTGCATAAGTGGGTAAATAATGTCAATTTTGTGTGCATTATTCCTTTAAAATCTTAGAGAAAAACTCTCTAAGATGAAAGCATGAAACATTGAAGTTGAAATGAAGTGTGATGTCTTTAGAAAGAAAGCTCCATCTTCATGGATTTTGACCCTTAGAGGTGCACTCTGTTGAATTTCCAATTCACTGTAATAAGCCCATGTGTTGCCCTCTTTAGTGCCTGATCTGAAAGACTTATCATATATGATGTGGACTGAACCCAAAGTGCTTTCATTTTGCCTGGTGGTTTATGGATCTGAATGCAACTGGCTAAATTGAAAAGTGATGTCTCAAATGTCAAATGTTAGTATACTAAATGTATTCAGTATGCTGAGGCGGGTCAACATTGGTTCAGAGCATCTGATGGGACAGTCACACCAGCTTTTAATACACACCTCATGTCATTTACTATTGAATGTTCAGAAAAACTCTGAATCTTTTTTAAGGACGGTTGGTCAAAAGTAGGGCTGTGTGGTGTGCTGATATATATTGTGGTGATGATATAAAGTGTGTATTGATAGAAATATTGCTACATATATATTGTGGTATGTAAATATGTTCATGCAGTACAGGACTTCTAAAGTTATTTACATGGTAAAGCGATAAATAAACATACATGAATGATAAAATAAAGTGCAAAACTAAACAGTAATCAGGCGCAAAAAACCTAGAAAAAGAACTCAATGTGCTGTGGGGAAGAAAACCACTTCTCTCTGACAGCATTCGATCCAGAATCCAGTTCTCTTTTGCTGTTTTTTTGCGCTTGAACTGTCAAAATGATGATGTAACAATTATTACTTACCAATGACTTGCATCGTAATTTTGTCTATACAATGGAAGTCAATTGGAACCAAAACTGTTTAGTTACCAACATTCTTCAGAATATATTTTTTTGTGTTTCACAGAAGAAAGAAAGTCATACAGGTTTAGAACAACACAAGAGTGAGTAAATAATGGCAGAATTTTCATGTTTGTGTAAACTAGACCTTTAAGTGGACATAAACGGTTAATAACCGGATGTGTATCAAGTAACAGCAGCCTAACATACATATATACAGTCAAACTAAAATTTATTCAGACACCTTCAACATTTCTCACATTATCACAGTTTATTTGCTATAGTTTAGAAATGGTAATATAATATGAGAAGAACTCAGAGTTATCAAATCAGTTGATATTTCACTGGTTTTGGCCATCCTTCTGTTAGACTGTTTCACAAATGAATTAGGTTAAATAGCTCTCAGCTGTTAAATTTAAGTACACAATAAGATAATACCAATTTAGGTCAACCAACTACCAAGCAATGCCTAATTTTGTTCAGTCTGTGGTGTAAAAAGGTCGCATTAGCAATTAAAGAAAAAACACTTATGCAAATCATGGTCAGGCCAAAGTGTCTGAAAACGTTTTGGTCCCAAATATTTTGCCAAAGTGTTTAAAAAATATTTGGTCCCAAATTTTACTGGTAGTCCACTGTGTGAAGAATTTGTGGGTATAATATGTCACAGTTTACTTTATTTTGCTATCCTGACTTAGATAAATGAACTGTTGTGTCCTGCACCCACTAAATATAAAAAAATATCTAAATTTATATCTGGTGTCTGAATAATTTTTGGTTTGACTGTATTAGGGGTGTAACGGTTCTTGGTAAAAAAAAAAAAAAACTAACCGTACCTTTCTCCACTCACGGTTCGGGACGCACTTGCACCGCGGTTGATCTCAAATCTGATATCTATAATCTGGTTTGTTGAAAACAACAACGTGTAAAAAAGACAGTTCCACTGTCAATAAATTAACTTGCTGGCTTCCCAAATAATACATTACAACAGCGATAATAAAAAAAAGTAAACAAAACGGTTACTCTTTGTAAACTCTGTTCAATGCGAGTGCCAAATACTCGAACATGACCAGTCCTTTACACCGTCATCACCACCCGGGAGTTGAGCGCGCGAGCGCAGGCGAGACCGGAACTTCACACTTTACTATCGGTGTTTAAAACTAAACTCATTTAAGCTTTGCCAATGTAAACATTCAAGAGCAAGACACGAAAGAGAACTTGTGTGTGCTGTGAGAAGATTTTTGTGTGCGTGCGTGGTGTGTGTGTGTGTGGCCTACTCATCTCAGACAATGTGCAAATTTTGAGTTCTCTTCCAAGCCTTGCACTTGAATGGACAAATTCACACAAAAAGTATGTCAGCATGTCCATCTTGATGAGTAGCCTAGCAGACATATACTATTATGCATGTTAATCACATATTATGGTAGCCCTGTTTGTGCTAAATAGAGTTTAATTATACCTTTGCCATTAATATGTTTATAAGCAACTGAAAAAAGCATGTAAAGGCATGTCAAAACATCTCAAGGACCCAAAACACCTTAGACCCCAGAGAGTTAAGTTAACTTATACGGTCAAGAAAGACAACTCACAGTAAGCCTATGAATCAGTTCTGAATTGAATAGCTTTTGTAACTTTAATAAGGATTAATCTTTAATTTATACAGTCAAATATGCAATGTTATTTAACATTTGATTTTTTTATTCCATTTCTGTACCTGAAAACTAATGTCAGACCTACCTGAAAAACATAGTTTATTTTATTAGTTTCTTTGCTCTATTGTATTTATTTGTGCTTTTGCTTGTGGTTATTTGTTCTTATTTTCTTTATTTTATATGACAGTAGTCTTTTTTCCCCTGAACATAGCACATACCAAACCATACCAAAACTGAGATACAAACCGAACCGTGAGCTATTTATACCATTGCACCCTAGACTCTATTATCATGAAATAAGATTTTGGTTATATCGCCCAAATTCTCAGATCTAACTTTCATTAGCATGAAGAAAATCCCCCAAACTTTAGTGTTTTACATGTGTATTGTAAAGACTTTAGGCGGGTCTAATCCATGGGGAATTTGCATATCATAATTAATAATTGGTAATTAATAATTATTCATACATGTTTGGATTAGATCAGTCTTACATGTTAATAAATCTCCCTCTAAAGGAGAATGTCATTTTACCTGGATGTATACATGCAATCCTTTCATTTTAACAAGTTGATTGCAGTCAATTACACAGATCACGTCTTACAAATCAGGCAAAATTAATTTAGCTCAATTGTCAGAAGAATATTGAGGGGTTTTCCCCAATATCATCTTACTTTATAGGATTGCAGGAAACGCAATTCTCTGGCCAGAAGAATTGGGCTTCCTGCCCCATAATAAGTACTCTTTAAATTATTAATTATTGAAATAATTAATTAATTCGTAAAGCTTGTAGCATAAAAGATCTTCTTGGCACTTAAGAGCCTCGAAATTGAGCAAAGAGGAAGTCCATCAGTCAAGTGAATATAATGATTTAATAAAGGCATGTCTACTTATATATATTTACTACGTTACAGGAATACATGTATTTACAAACATTAACACGAACGAAACATAATATGACATCAATGAATGAGAAATGCGTAAAGTTTGGGCAATGGATAACTTACACGCGAAAGCGTGTAAGAGAGGGAGAGAGAGAGAGAGGGAGAGAACATTGGCATACTTCCTCCTAAGACATTCACCTTTCTGATTACAACACGAAACATCATCTTAATGCTCCTTAGAAGCGTTATAAAGAGATACTTGCACAAGTTATGGGTCTCGCTGTGTTGTCGCATTCCTGAAGGCCTGTCCCGGCCGCGTGCGTGAGCGGAGTCCTTTGTGTGTGTAAGCGTCACGTGTTGTCTCTGAGCGCTCGGGTTGCGCGGCGGTTTAAAGTCTTTGAGTAGCATTACCAATGAAAGTAGCTCGGCTACGTTTGTTTCACTCCGTGGAAGTAAACAGAGTCGACTATGGAAAACAAAACTTTGCCTTACAAAGGAAAGATATAAAGATCGGATCGGGTCTCCGAAGGAGACCACGGATCGGGTTACATGATGCAGCAGTAACGACGGGCGAAGCAAGAGAGTGGGCAGAGCTGCGCTCCTACATTTATCACATCGGCGAAGTCCAGCCTCTTCCCATTGACTCGGCCAATCAAGAGGTCGAAACTCGCAGGCGGGACTTCTGGTTTTTATGATCCCTTTGTTCTCTTAAGCAAGGCATTTGAAACCCTAATTTCATCGGGTGTTTAAAAGCAGAATCTTCCTAATTATTATAGTCATATGTGTAACAAAGTTTTAGCAAGATGTGATATCAATGGCTAACTGGGGCGCGACGATTGGAACTCAGAGACTCCAAACTTGTCACAAATGGATTTGGTTAAACATTAGTTGGCAAGGTTTGAAACATTATCCCAGTTTTCGAGAAACAGACCAAACACATAAAAGGCAAATCATAACATGAGATTAGATACATTGTTCTTACAATTCTAAAGGGGAAGTATAATAGAATATATATGACTGCAAAATTCAGTTCTCCTTCGTTAGAATTCTAGGGAATACGCAGTTACATGTAAAAATACATAATGGTAAACTCAGTTATTTCAATGTAACATGAACAAACAAACACATAAAACACATTGAATATTTCTGTTTACAATGTCTTTTAAAAAGAGAAGTTTCTTTTCTCTGTAACATTAACTTCCTGTGGCACATTCCACATTCCTGGTGGGGGATGTGTGGTGGAATGTGTGTGTGTTAATTTTGAGTCCTGGGGGTGGGGAACGCTGGTTTGGAAGCTTCCCGGCCTTTGAAGGCTCTTAGGATTTTAGTTATCCAGAATATATTTAATTATTCAGATTCACCCTAAATACGCTACAGTATGAATGAAAGTAAATAGAAAACCTAATCTTGTGTGTCCGCCCTTGTATATGGTGAAGTAGGACATGAGTTTGGGGGCGTCCCGCATCTAGAACTGAATAATGTAGCTCTCCTGGGGTGAGCGGGTGAGAGAGCGCAGTCAGAAGATCTTGGCATCTGCGGGGCAGAGATAGGGTCACATGATGAGGGCTTATCGCTGCGAAGGGCACATCTGATGTACAGAGAAGTCAGTGGAGACCAGAGGGCTTCTGGGAGTTTACGATGCCACGCTCTGCAGTCTCTACACACGAAACTCAGTCTGGATGCCATCCATCTTCGTTCCATTCAAACGATTCACTCAAATGATTCACGACTCAGTGAGTCGCCTCTCACTATGATCGCAGTTATTGATTTAACACTCTGGAGCGGATCTCCAAAAGCTCTCTGAACAGTGATTAATACCCAGTGTAAAAGTGGACACTATTTTTCCATCGTGTTTCCTACGCCAGGTCAGAAAATAATTAGTTATTGAAATGATTGAAGATGTGAATAAAATTGCAAGACAGGCTGCTTTAACAGAGTTGTTCTTCAAAATGTGAGCGGAATGACTAGCAAATTGATTTAAGATATATTGTGGTGTCAGTGTCCGATGGATGTTTGAACGGCTGTGTCTACAGAGTGCTTTCTCTCTGCGTCTGAGTGATAGTCGCCTGAGCTCTCTCCTCTTCTGCCGATCAATCAGGCCATTAGAGCTCAATTACCCAGCAGCCCCTGTGCAGGTGAGCGACGAGCCCGTCCACCCCACCAAATTAACACAAATTAATAATGACACTCAGACATAAATGTCTGCCATCTGGGGGCCGGGCGGCCGGTCTGGGTCGAAGCTATTGAGTAGCAGGTGTCTTCATCACGTTAATTACCGGGCCTGGACTCACCCCGGACTGCGGCCTATAGCTCTGTGCCTCTCGCTGCCTGGTGTCCATTTTAAGTGTTAATAATTGATTTGGAAACAGCCTAATAATGAACTACAGATTTACAGGCCTCTTTCCAAAATGGCTGTTAGTTAAGTATGGCTTTTAGTTCAGTGTCCATCTAATGAATGATCTTTTCGCTAATTAAAAAGCTCTGTTAAGAAGCAGTGATAACCAGGCAGGATACGTATCCTCTACTTTTGTCTGTCAAATTTAATTAACTGACAGTCTTGTCAATGGATGACATTTTCTGCTTTAATGTTTTGAGTATGTTTTGAGTGGGTTGTGCATAATTTACATTTGAAGAAACTGTTCTCTTAATGAATGAATATGAGTTGAATTGGCCACACCCAATTCATACTAGTCATACTAAATTGCAATTCAAAGAAATTCAACATGGGAAATTATGTGTTCTTTCAATCGTTGTAATTTATTAAATATAGTCTATGTATATGTAATATCTGATTAGACATTATACAGATATTATTTGAATTTCAGCTCATTTTTATGCTACAAATTGCAGTTCTGTACCCTGTAACCTCAATTTAAATGAAATTTGAAAGACATTATCGATTAAATTCTGATTCTAGCATAACCCTGGTAAATGTTGTACGAAGTGTTTGTTTGATTTCAGCAGATTTGCATTTCATTTGTCATCATAAACTGTATTTTGAGCATTGAAAAAACATAAAACTCAGAAACTGATTTCACCAAGTGTATCAGCATGCAACACGTGTAATGTGTAACATTCCAATCAACCAATCAGATTTGAGGGACGAGTTTTCAGTTTATGTCAAGTTTAGGCTTAAAACCAGGGTTAGCTGCTTTATTCACCCTCTGATTTTAGGGATAACTTATGAGTAGGGTTAGGTTTAGGGGTAGGGATATGGTTAAAATTGAATCTTCTGACAGGAATATTGTTCTAGGGTCAACAAAATATGTTTAGTTGAAAAAATCAGGATGTGCAGTAAGAAAGAATACTCTCAAATAAGGTCTCTTTGTTTCAGTTGTTTCTCCCAGAAATTAGACTTTTGCTTAAGTCTCCTGCTCCTCAGATGTTTCTCCTGAGAAATACTCCATGATCTTACCTAGGGTTTCAGAAGAGTTCTCAAACTGTGCTCAGATTCGCCAAGATATCTGCAGTCTAAAGTTAGAGATGAACTCAAACACACTCGATAAGAAACATCCGAAATGAAGGCAACTCTGGAGTCTTCTGAGCTATGAAAGAGCATCTTCTGAGCTTGTGTTTGTATTGGTCGGGTGTCCACAACTGCAGAAATGTCAAGCTATTGTCTTCATTTGCAGCCGTCAAAGGGTGACCAGTGTCTGTTGGGCTCCTGGATTGTTTTTATGCTGTAATTCAGCGTGCACCAGTGTATCGAATGAGCGGGAGGAATAATTCCAGCCATCAATCGGCTTTATCTCCTCCTCTTTGCTGTCCTCTTCCTCCTCCGATAGGTTTATTGTTCATCCCAAACTTGAACAAGTGGCATTGGATTTTTTTTCATGCCGAAATTATATTTTTCTTCTTGTCATTACTTCATTAATCAAGAGCCGGGCCTTTGGAAAAATGTTTTGTTTTGGTGGCTGCAATCTATTTTGTGGGAGTGGGTGCGTGTGTTTGAAAGGGAGAGAAAGCGTGTGTGTGTGTGTGTGTGTGTGTGTGTGTGTGTGTGTGTGTGTGTGTGTGTGTGTGTGTGTGTGTGTGTGTGTGTGTGTGTGTGTGTGTGTGTGTGTGTGTGTGTGTGTGTGTGTGTGTGTGTTGTGTGTGTGTGTGTGTGTGTGTGTGTGTGTGTGTGTGTGTGGGGTGTGTGTTGTTAATCTGTGCCTGTGGCAGGTTTCCCCTCCGAAACGCAGCGCTAAGCAGCAGTATCGCATGCCTATTGTTGTAGCCTCTGTCATAGCAAGGAGCGCCTGATGCAGGCCTGCACTGCTCTGATAAGAAAAGAGGATTCAACATGGCTGGAAAGACGAATCAGTGGGACTTGAGAGTGGAGCGCGCACATACGCACACAGACAAACATCATCCGCGTGTTGGCACATGCATAACCAATTATTTACACTTACATCTAATTATATATGCAAGTGGGGTTCATTCGCTAATAAGCAAAAGAACTCGTGCAAGTGTATATTTGGCACGTCGTGTTCATATAGATCTTATTTACATCTGAGGCTATATTTATCAGAGAGAAAATCTCCCCCGTTTGTAATGTCGCCCGCTCCTGAGCGTTAACGGGATTTTAATTCCTTGTTGGACACAAAAATGATTTTGGCAAGCCGAATGTGGCTTTATCTAATGAAATAATAGGCCCAAAGTTTAGGCGGGGAACCAATTTGTGATTGCACGCATCAATTACTTTGCTAGGCTTTAACCAGTCAAAAATGGCTCAGCTTTTAGCGTCTGGCTGAGGTTGAGGGGGAAAAGCGACAGGGAACATAAAATTAACACACAACTATACGAATGAAGAGCCTCATGTCTCTGTGAAACTCTGTTTGCTATATATAGAGATTTCTTAGAAAGATATTAATGATCCAGGACAAACTAGAGACTGAAGTTTAAGAATTAAGTTTGGGGTCAGTACGAATTTCTTTCTTGAAGGCCAAGAAATTCAAACAGCACACTTAAAACTGTGTATACGACCAATCTTGCTTCTGTAATTTAACATATTTTTGAATGAAACTAGAGACAGATATAGTACAGGACATTTTATGGATCAGGAATTGATTGGATTGTGAAAATTGGCCTCTAAATGACAGATGAAAAATTACATTTAAAAAAAGTTTACAAATACAAAGTTTGTTCTCTTCGGAATAAGTACAGTAAGACCAGATTCGTGTATTAAGAAAGTAAATAGGGCCAATTTAGTCTCTTTTTATAGAGTCGTTCATCATCAGTCATAATTATTTGAATGGATCCTGTTAATGAATATAAATCTTGCTAACTAAGCATCAGGGGTTATTATACCCTGGAGTAAAGACGCAGGAGGTCCAGCATTTATGTCTTTGATTCAGAAGCTTTACCGATTACGTGCTCTGCTGCAGAGTTTCAAGGTACTAGAATCCAAGTACATTCTCATATTCATATCACTGTGTTCATAATGCCACATGAATGAAATAGTTAAAAGCTGCAGTCCAAGGTGATGCGCTCTCTGTGTCATCTTCTGTGCATTTGTAAATGACCGATGGTCCAGTTGAAAACACTATGAATTAATGGATCAGTAAATGTGTTTTTCATGGGCAAAAGAAATAGGAAATACATAAAGAATGGTTTGTTTTTGTGTGAAAGCATGCCTAAATGCAATTGATTTAGATATGAATCTGCCACAGGGGCTTTCACTGAGCTTCTGCTTTTGTACTTTTCAGTGATGATAACCTAAAAAGCATGGAAGAAATTCAATCAAGATGGTTCTTTGAAGAATATTTACTTCACTAATTATTGTACGCCCGGTATTTTATCTAAATGTGACTAAAGCTCCTGTGCTAGATGGTGAAGTTACGTTACTTGCTGTAAAATCAGGATAAACATCTGATTTTTTATGATATATATATAAATCACTTTAAGCACTAAATCACAAGTAGTCCTTTATAAAGTTTGACACATCTCTCATCACTTAAATATTAATTTATCAGATATTGTGACTAATTTTATAATGCTTTCAGCTTTGATAATACTTTTGATGGTGTAATTAAATGTAGACAGGTGGATTCCTAAATTATATTTTTTATTTGAAAGCATTTCAATTAGATGAAATATACTTTTATCATACCAGATGAAATATTTTTGTTGTGAATATCTGAATTTATGCATAATATGAAAGTGTTTTCTTTTATTTATGATCTGTTAGTAGAATAATTGATAAATAATTTGCTCGCATATTAATTTTTTTTAATTTTTTATAAAAGTTCCAAAGAATTCAAATTATAGTAATTCATAAAGGTCTATACATCCCTCACTGCTTAAATGGTCATTTATGAGATATTTTGACTAATTTGATAATGCTTGGTTTAATCCAATGTAAGAAATGTCCTCATATCTGGAGAGAATTCAGACGATCGTCATTATCATGATATTAAATTGTAAAATTCTGCAAAAGCTCCACAGAAGTCAAATGATAGTCATTCATAAATGTCTACATTCCTCTGCATTTATTACATATTTTGGCTAATTTGATAATGCTTTCAGCTTTGATAATACTTCTGTATTACATAATATGTTTGGCCTAAAACCATATCATTTAGATGAAATGTACATTTTTAGCATACCTGACGAAACATTTTTGCAGTGTATAGCTGAATTCTTTACATATTTTTCCACAAAATTCCCTCCAAAATTAAAATAGAGGTAATGAATACACTCATGTTGAATATGAGTCATTAGATATCAAATATTGTGCTATATATATATGCGCGCGTATATGTATGTGTGTGTGCGTGTGTGTCTCTGTCTGTCTGTCTGTCTGTCTGTCTGTCTGTCTGTCTGTCTGTCTGTCTGTCTGTGTATATAATTCAAACTTATTCAGTATTTTATGAACAACTAGAACTCCCTTTTAATGAATCAATTGTAATACACTGATGCTGCCTGAAGGATACAGGAGACCTGAGGTCACGACCTCATGGTGGAGGAGAGTTTGGGATTTATTCTTCCTCTCTCTCTGAGGGATCCTCTCAGCCCATCTCCAGCTCTATGACAGGAAACGGTGTGTGTGTGTGTGTGTGTGTGTGTGAGAGAGAGAGTGTGTGTTCTCTCCTCACAGCGCCAGCGGCTGCCGGGGCCACAGATGACTAGAGCTGAGATAATACATGCTCGACTTGATCTACAAGTGAACCTGACATTTCCCCCTTCTCCTCTTCATCACTGCATGTCCCAAACAGGCAAACAGATATGGAGGGAAAGCGATAAGCGGCCACCGCTTTGTGACTGAAGTGATGGCTACATAGTTTAGCACAATCAGGGCGAAGACACCGTTAAACGCCGTGTCACAATTCATGGTGTCAAGTTTGTGAATGATACATCCACATAGACGTCATTTGACAAGGGCTCTTTCCTTTCAGTCGGTGTGCAACAAACTGGATACCTTATTTTATTTGAGCTTAAGCACCTTGGGCTGCTTTCTGAAGATTTCAGAGGCTGCATTAAAATAAAAATAAAATAGCCACAAGAGTGTGAATTCTGTGATTTTATCAGGAGGAAGCAACACCACGATACTTGTAAAAATGGTCTAGCATTGTTTTTTGTGATTTATATTTATTCAGTTATGTTATTTATTTTAAATTGTAATTATATTCATTATATAACCCTAAATTCAATCTGTTCATCATATAAAGTGATCATGTCTCTTCAGAAAATTTGGACTCAACCGCTCAATTCATAGGGATTTTACGATCTCTTTATGAACTTTTTGAAGCGACAAAGTGGTAGTTGCATAGCTGTCAATGGAGGGACAGAAAGCTCTCAGATTTCATGAAAAAGCTCTTAATTTCTGTTCTTGAAGATGAACGAACGTCTTAGGTGTTTGGAACAACAGGAGGGCGAGTAACTAATGACAGATTTTTTTTATTTTTGGGTGAAGTAACCTTTTAAGAATCCTATTGGTGACACCATGACAGTCATTTCAGCAAAATAGATTGTGGTGGTTATGGCTAAAGGCTTATGACTCAAAAGTCGCTGGTTTGACCCCCGCTAGCAGCGAGCCAATATTTGAATAGTTTCAAATGCAATTTCTAGAGCTAACATATGAATTGACGTCAGTGGTTTAGCTTTGGAAGTTTTATTTTTTTGTCTCTAAAGAAGTTAAAACTAACGCCCGCCTAAAGCTCCCTGAAGTTTGATATTTTGCATAACCTCATTCAAATCTGAATTAGCAAGAAACAACATAAGTTTGTCCACAATGTTGTCTCCCTCGGTTTGCGCCACGTCTTGCCAAAGGTGTTGGAATACGCCACGGCAGAATCCACGGCGAACACTGAGGGGGAAAATCTAGCACAAGGGAGAAGAGTTTGAGCGATGCCAGCTGCTTTGCCATCTGTCACTGTCAAGACTCCACTTGTGGGACACTGAAACAACTTCCTTGAAAAGTAGCCGAGATAATCCACAATAGTTTTCACTTGCAATCTCGAATCCCCTGTTGGAATTCAACATTCCACCGTGTGAAGCGGAGATGGTTAATTGGTGGCGAAATCCAGGAGATGTTGGCCGTCCTTTCTCATACATGCACATATTTTGAAGTGCGCGACAAGCCAGTCTTGGCAATCGATTCTGAAATTGCCGTTCAAGTGAATAAATGTGTGATATATTGTCTAGTTGGGAGCTTTGAGCCAAATTAGGCTCTCTTTTAGCAAATGAGTTGTTATATCAGCAGTTCACCAGTACAGCTTCTGTTTTTGAGTTCTGATACGTTAAACTTAATACCCGGTTCTGCTTGATTCTCTCGCCCTAACTTACTCTTACTTCCTCAGGCCACAGCCGAGTTCCCCGTCTCCTCTCTTCTTTTGTCACACAAACGCTCATCAAACCAGTCCAGATGGAGGAGCAGCACTAAATGAAAGTATTCAGTGTGAAAATCGCAGATTTTTTGCAGCGGTCATCTGGTGCGCTATCACAGAAGCCTTTTGTGAGATAGAAACGCTTGATAGAGGCTGCAGAAGTCTGGACAGCGTCTGGCCGTCTGTCCCGGTGGTCTAGCACATTAAGCAAGGGTGTACGAGCCTGTCAAAACAGGAAAATTAGACCACGGGGGTCGTCAGTAAACTAATTGGGTAACAAAGAGCATACGCAGCCCCGCAAAACCCTCGCTTTAACCGAGATAAGAGAGTTCACGCCTAATGCGTTCGGAGGAGTTGAGTTCACTCTTATTTATTTACCTATGACTCCATATCGAGAATAGGTTTTTACGAAGACCCCATCTTAAATCATGTAGCGCTTTAATGCTGCCCTGGAAGATTATGCAAATCTGCCTCATGCTGAGCATTTTCCTCACCCACATTCACTCTGGTTGTTTGTAGTTTTCAGAGGTTGTATCACATCTGATCGGGTGGCTTTCATTCTCTGCACAGAATGCATCTAACGATGAGAGGAATCTGGGCAATGCTGTGACGTTTCCGTGCGATTGGTTGCCTGGCAGATGCCACCTGCCTCCCCGGGCCTCCAGGCATGCAGATATCTGTACAGGTGTACGGGACGTACAGAGAACCCCTTGTTATTGGCCCAATAGCGAGCTTTTGCTGTAGGAGTCGTAAGCAAGTTGCATGCAAAGATCAAAGAAGCCAGCAATTGGATTCAAAGTGGAAATTCAAATTGAAATAGGGGGGATCTATGGGGAAGGCACACCATTTCACGAGCCGAATTTGAGCACAAGAGCAAGGCATGTTCCTCTGCCTCCTAGACATTATTACAATGCAAAGCAAACATTATGAATTAATCGTCGCCATGTCCTCTTCAAATAATGTGCATGCTAGCTATGCACAAAGTGCATTTAACTTCACACGAGTCAGGCAGTCGAACACTCTACCTTTTGGTTCCTTTATGCTTGAATTAGTTCAGGATGTGTTGTGTGGATGATTTTAGTTATTGTAGTTTTATTCTAATTTGTGCACGCCCAGTATTGTTGTATCTACACAATGCCAATTGCTTCCTGCTTAAGATATTGGCACACTTTAAAAGATTATTTACCTCATGTTGTGTCATACCTGGTTTATATATATATATATATGTGTGTGTATATATATTAAAAAATAAATAAAAACCAGATAATAAAAAAATATATATATATATATATTATATATATAAATCACATATATATCCATAAACTGTACAAACTTCCACATTGTAGAAACAAAAACTTTTTTGTTAGATGCGATTAATCGCGATTATTCGACTTGATAGCACTATTATTAATATATTATTTTTATTATTTATTTTATTGTTTTGGGGGAAACAAAAGGAGAAATTTTGAAGATTTTTACAGAGCTCTTTTCCATACCATCACTGTTCATAGTGATCATGACTGTCAAGCTTTAAAAATGACAAAAAGACACTATAAGAGTACCATCAAATTACTCCATATTACTTATTGTTCTTTTCTGAAGTTATACGAACAAGCTTTGAGTGATGAACAAACTTAAATAATTTTTCATTAAAAATTTTAATATTTAAATATTTCCCTTCTTTACAGCTCTCAAATATCATTCCCCATTATACATTAATCATCAATGATGTTTAAACCTGCCTTGACACTGTATTCTTCAGTGATTTTCAGTGTTTTCCTCATGCCATGCCAAGCTATGCTTTGTAAAACTGTAAAATAGTGCATAAATAGTGCTCTTTTAGGAAAAGAGCTTCGTAAAGATCCTTCAAAAGCTCTCCTTTTAGGTTCCACGTAAAAACCAGCCGGTTTAGAACCACGTGAGGGTGAGTACATGATGTGACAGCATGTCCATTTATGGGTGAACTGCATTTCTTTTAAATTGTACCATTATAAATCTGGCCCATCACAGTATATGGCCGGGTGCATGTGCTAATGAAGTCCCCAGCAGCCTCTGACTGTACCATTCAGCCCTGGAGGAGAGACACGGTGACAGGAACAGCTCCTGTCCTGGAGGCTAAGTGCTCATTAAACCAGAAACCTTCAAAACATGCAGTCCAAGGCCAATACAAGACACTGGCTAGCATCTACCCCTCATTTTTTAATTCAGCAGCTCAGTTGTTGCAGGTACGATAACCAATCAGATGCTCAAGATCAGGAAATGGACGTTTAATGGCAGTAAAATGCAACGAGTCAAAGAAAACGAGAAATGACAACGGCTCTTTATACAAAACACACTGTCCTGTTCATTCAGCCATTTTAATCTCTGTCGGCTGTTGTTTAGGAGGTAAACAGGACGCGTTTCAGTCTTCAGAAAAGATTGAGATAAAATCAGCACTGAACAGTCAAACTATTTTTTAAAGCAAGTGTGATTTGAAAAAATATGCATGGTTCCTATAGCAACGACGAACAGTGCAAAACGATAGGCCCGAGTGAACCTCAATGGGTGTTCCTTAAAAGATTGGTAGAGCCGGAGTGATTCTCAATTTAATCGATTTCAAACGAAAAAGTCAATTTAACAAAGTTGAAAAGAGAAAGCTGCAGAGAGGGGAGGAGGAGGAGGGGGCTGAAAGCATTCTTTTGCACTCAAGCAGTAAACTAACTACGGCACGCGGGCTGAGATTTCTTCCCCATTATCTCCCACCTCACATTTGCTCTTAGGCAAGCAGTTTAAAAGCCAAGCGATTGAGCCAGTGATCCAATTTGAAATGCAGAAATGATTAGAGCAGCTTGCCTCATTTCATATCGAAATTCTCTGATTTATGACAGGGCAGGCGCCAAGATCTATCTCCAAAGGGAATTAGCGTGCAATTTCTCTTTTTGCATATTTCCGTTATTTAGCCTCCCAATAGCAGATGCTCGCTCGAAAAAAAAAAAAAAGAAAAGAAGAAGAAGCAAAGACGGCACCAAGGAGGAGGTATCTTTTCATTTTAGGCAATGAAACCACTGCCATTTAAAAAGAGCAGGCTGGAACGGATGACAGACATGGGAATATATTTTCTGGGGGGGGGGCTTTATTTAGTTTATCAAACAGCACATGAAAAGGAGAAACATCAGGGTTTATTTTTAGAGAATCCATAATTTCATGTGGATTTGTATGTTTGCTGCGTGGAAGGGGAAAAAATGTCCCCCGCAACTCACCCGTCCAGCAAGCCTGAGGAAATATTAATACACGGAGATAACGAGAGCTGCGGGAAAATCTGTCTTAATGAAATTTCCAGTTGACCACATGCAATTTGTTTCATCATGGCGAACAACTAATTGAAGTCGCCATATCGAGGGTGCGTTATGTTGTAAACAGAGTCTTAGAGCAGGTCCGGTCCTGTTATCCTCACCTTCAGCCTTAACCTCTGCCTCGAACCCTCGCACATGTCAGTCTGACATATGGCATTCATATATTCATATGGCTCTCAGTGAGAATGTGCTGTGAATACAGTGTGTGTGTGTTATAGGTTATACATGCAGAAATTAAGGTTCTGAATGGGTCGTTTGAAAAAGAAAATCTGTCACTAATATGCGTTTGCCAGACACTTTTATCCAAAGCGACTTGCATTACATTAACGGCATACAATTCGAGCTTTCTTTGGAAATATAACCTGTGACCTTGGCGTTGCCAAGTGACATGTTCGACTGTTCTAGCTACATGATTTCCTTTCAAACTAAAACAGAATTTAATCAGTTTGAATTCATTTGTCTTTGAATCTCTGCATTTTAAAACATGAAAAAAAATATTAAAATGCAATGATTCAAGGACATTATTCTATCAAATAAAGCCATTTCTTAATTATACTCTAAATTCACGACAAATGGAAAATTCCAATGTAAACTCTAATAATGTACAGTATATTGTTTATGTTTTTTAAAGATGTTTTTTCAAGCATTTTCATTGTTATATATTTAATAATTTACTGGCTGCATTAAGAAATCTCCAAAACCAGACATTTCAAGTCGGTCTGATACAAATGAATGTAGTACAAATTATCATAATGTATGACATAGAATTGAATAAATGCATACCTTCTTGTTTTATAACAATAATAATCTACATTCATATTTTAGGTATCCTGAACTTCAGATGTGGAGTGTTTATCATGAGAAAGTGAATCTGACAAATCCATATCTATCTAACCATAATTCTCATGCTGAATTAGATTTCCCCCACACTTACCAAAAGAATGAAATGATTCTGGTAGGCTTAAAATCAAAAGGTATAACATGCTTTTAATCTCTTCCTGTGCGGTTTGATAGCAAAAATGAAGAGTGCGTAGCGTGGACACTGGGATTTCCGGCGGGCAGGAGTGCGCTAGGGACCGTGGCAGCGGTCAGAACCGCTATCATTAGCCCGTTGTTTACACACAGGCCTGGAGTCAGGGTGGCTCGCAGTGTCACCAGCCACTTTCTTCCCTTCACCTCCTTCAGCTGATCAGAGGATCAGGGTATCAAGGCCGGATTAGCGGCGACTTGGGATTTGTGTGATTGGTTAATTTATTGCGGCGATGGCGGGTCTTTCATCTATGGCAACATTTAATCAGCTGCCGCCACACAGGCTATTACAGGTTAGCTCTTTTCTGCGGGCCTCCGCGCCACTGCCATCAGCTCCATCACAATTCCCCTGAAATTTCCAAATTATCTGGAACAGGCTTTAGCCGCTCCGTAATAAAAATTAGAGCTGATTCCCGATAGAAGCTTTCGTCGTACCGGGCCAATTATAAATAGTACAGCCGTGGCTCGGAAAGAGGTGGAGGAGAGGGAAAAAAAGGGGAGAAAGAGAAGGACGAGGAAGGGGGAAAATAAGCCAACTCTGAGGGATGTTAGCGAGGAACTTATCGGCAGCCTCTGCTTCCTCTCCTCTGATCCAAATCCGACCAGCTGAAAATTTATATTAGATTTTATCACACAGGCCTAAGTCGTGAAAAATCAATGAAGGTTATCTTTTATGTTGCAGCAACTTGTGGAAATATTGATTTTCATTTTATAGCGAATTTGGAGCATCAGTTTGTAATCACTCGCTCGCTGACTACACTGTTTTGGTCACTGTATCTCTTACACATGGAGAGAGAGAGATTGCAAACCAGTGGAGTGAGACTAGAGATCTGTTACTTACACACAGCGCCTCCGGTGATAGTCTTAAATCAAGCATCGCCTCAGCATCTGTCTGCAAATGAGACACTTTCGCTTCACTTGTACATCGACGCGAGATTGCAAAACATTATGTACTGTTTTATTACAGTATGCGTCTGTTCATTCGTGTTTGACTTAATTATGTTAAACTTGCATTGTTCATTCGAACATATTGCAGCAGATTTAGAGTGTTTCTGATATTCAGATGTCTACAATCACAGATTACACTGTATATTTTTTAAACAAATGAACCACCATATTTGCATACATGTACAGCAACATGACATCATGACTTTTGCGTAAACATACACGCCACTTTCAAGTCAAGTGGCGTGTTATTTATACGCATTTTGAGCTATCCGCGTGTATGCGTGTATATCTACGCCGTTATGTCCGCGTGTATGTACACGCTGTTAAAAATCCGAGCGAAATAAAGCCAAATTTTGATATACATCTGGGGGAGCGATATTTTTCTTACTAGGATGGTAGGGGAAGACTCATAAATGGTATTAACCCCAGTGACGGGTAGGTTTAGGGACGGGGTTGGGGTAGGTCATATATTTATATATACAGTAATGTAACGTTAAGTCAACGGCGTTCATAAACACCCTGAAAAGCGATTATGCGTGTTGATAGCACGCCAAAAATGGAAATACGAATTGGCGTGTCATACATACGCAGTTTCATGAGATCAGTCTGTGTACAGTATAAAACCCGAGCATACTGTTTGCCACAATGCAAGTAGTCTAAACCTTCTGTTTCCAGCGTGAAGTATGTTAAACACAATTTTCTGACTCTTGAAGATATTTTTATACAAAATATAAAAATTTTATAAAAACAAAGTTCAGTCATAGATGACACAGGCTGATAGGTCCTTAACTCAATCTGCTTGTAATAACATCATTATCTATAGGGCACAGCCGATTGGTTCCTGCTGTATTAGTATCCAATGAGTTCGCTGCTCAACCATCAAATACCTGGTCAGCATTTTCTGTAACAGTCGCTTTCAGAAACCCTCCCCCTTCCCCAGCTCCACCTGTATAGATCTGCTACGGGTAATTCACGTATGCTATATTGTACAGCAGTAGCATGTCTTGTTCACAGCAGCGTGTTGTGTTGGCGTACTTGCTCTGCAGCAGCAGCATCGCGGATCTATTCCATCAAGACCAAACTTATTGCCATATCCATTACCATACCAAACACTTAGAGAATTGTCATGACAGAAATATGTATAAAATTACCATTTGAAACCAGTATAAAGAGAATTGTTAATGTTTACAGTAAAGTAATTGTATTACTCACTATGTGTTCTTAATGTTATTGTCATTTTTGTAAACTGAAAGTGAAACAACCACTGAATACCTCTGTATGGCTTATCAGAGATGATAAACAAGACACTGAATTAATGCAGGTCATGTATTACCGTTTGAAACATTTGCCTATGCAATGCATACTGTTTTATGAAAGCATATGTACTGCACAGTATGCAGTACTGCAGTTATAGTTTATGAAAAATATTTATGAATGGTGGACTTTAAGTCTCATGAGACACATCTACATTTTAAAATGTACATGTGTGGCCATTTTTTTCCATGAATTGCATCATTAGCTGCTTTATCTGGGGAACTTCTGGGCCTTGAGAGAGAGAGAAAGAGAGAGAAACAGACAGGGCGGACCTTTGCTTCTGAATAAGAGATGACTCCAGACGGTGGGGATCAGAGAAAGGGTTAATCTGATTCTCATTTTAGATAGTTGTCGTGGCAACAATCAGACAGTCTGTGGTGCTCTTTGACAGGCCTGTAAAATTCTCAGGTCAGTCTGGATATAAGACGTTATTGTATGGCTAATTTGAGATGTGAAACGGGAGCCGTGTTAAATGACTGAGGGTTGTCTTTCTGCCGGTGTGGGAAAAGATGCCCCAGTAGACGTCCAGGTGAGGGTCGAAACACCCTTTAAGACAAGATTTCACCTGTAGTTTGATAGAATAATGAAGATATATTAATATTAAAAATATATATAACTCAATTGTATAACCTAAATTAGATTGAGAGCAAATGGATAAGCATAATAAATAACACAAATGAATATCTCATTTATTTCTTGACAAAAAGATCCTTATAATTTCACAAGTATCCCTACACTGTAAAAAAATATATATTTAAAGCTGTAAATAAAAGATATGTACTTGCCATTTTGTAATTATTTGTGAAATTTACGAGCAATTTCTGAGTGAAACAGTGTAGAGTTTTTCTGTCTCAGATTGTGTTCACAAGACAGCAAAGTTTGCTATTAAAATTCAGAGATCTCAATTACTCAAATATTTCTCAATAAATTCTCTCAAGACCAAATAATCCAATTTGCTACCCACATTATTTTTAAATCTGTACAATACATGCTGTTTATTTGTTTCCACTGAAGAATTTAAGGAGAAAAGTGACCAAATTGGCACCATTTGTTTTTGACATCCTATCGGTTGTGAATGCATACCTTGCAACAGGGGATGTAGACTCGGGAAAAGGAAATGATGTCACGTGAGCTGCTTGAGAGTGACTCCAGCCCATTTTCACTTAGCTAAACTATTTCTGCTGCACTCTAATGAAGGTGTGCCTGGGGCGTCACGTCTAATGGCCCAGAAAGACAGACATTTTGCCTGCCAGTAATGGGCTACTGTAACAGCTGTCCAAGATCTCTACCAATCCTGCCTCAGAGTGAGCTTTCATTGCCCTTTAAAAAAAGCCATTTGAAAAATGAAATAGACGAAAAAAACGTGCATAGAGAGAACTGCCGGGCACCAGCAGTGTCTCTTTCTCCACAAAAGGGTGCGAGTTCATTTCAGTAGCTTTTCTCTATCTTACCGCTTTCACCTTATAGATAGAACTTGAAGCTGTGCGCTTCGACCCCGGCCAGAAAAGAAAAATGACGTTACACATTCGGAATAATTTGCCGGAGCATTATAAAACTTAACCTCAATCGGCCTTTGAAATGGATACTGATTCCTTAAATTCTTCTCTGCTCGTTGCAGGAAATAGTGAGATGGTGGCGATAGGGAGGCACAATGTGGCCAAAGTTCAGTCCCGAACGCTCGCCGAAAGCTGCCCGCATTCTTTTTGCAATTCCCAGGCACCTGAGAATCAGGGCGTAATCGGAGAGATCAGAAACTGGATCGCTGGGAAAAATTCAGGCTGATAATTCCACACTCTTTGGAGTTAAATGCGAGGACGCTGGAGAGGTTATTGATGCTGAAGACACCATTAAACTCTAGAAAATGTCTGAGTTTCAGCGTCAGTTCTCATCATGTGTCCATATATCAGAGAATTGTCCTCCTCATCCACAGGAGAGACCAGTCATATTCTTTTGCCTGGCCTAAACAGGTTCACTTTTGTGTTTTATTCATTTATTTTTACTGAAGGATGTTAAATCAAGTCTAATAAGCAACGTTGTCACTACAACACTTAATGTTTTTACACTTCGCAGAAATTTAAAACATTAGGATTTCTATGATGTTTTATTGCAAATCGTGATGATTTACATTAATGTCAACAGTTTTGATAGAAGTATCTTATGTTCACCAAGGCTGCATTGATTTGATCAAAAATGAAAACAGTTATATTGTGAATTATTAATACAATTTGAAAAAGCTCTAATCATTTCTCCAGTCTTCTGTGTCACATGATCCTTCAGAAATCATTCTTTGCTGAATAAAAGTATTAATTTCTTAAAAATCTTCAGACCCCAAACTTTTGGCAGTGTTTGTCACCAAAATAAAGATATTTTTGCTAGATATATTCATATATTTTGTTACATTTAAAAAATATATATAAAAAATATTTTGTTCATTAAAATATATGTTTTCTTTACAAAACGAAAATATGCTACAAGCTCTAAATTATACAACTGCAATGTATCTCCAAAAATTATTGGGTTCCAGACATTTTTGTAAATTCAACAAAACCTCATCTATGTTAGTTAGCTAAATAATAGTGAATCAATTATGATCTTTGTGACAAATCAGCAGAATTTGCAACAACAATGTAGAATACATCACTGAAAACTAACTTGAACAAACAATGAACTACTAATATTAACAAAGATTAATCAATACAGTCATACATGTATTGCTCAATGTTAGTTCATGTTAGTTAATACATTGACTAATGTTAACAAATTTACAAGATGCTTGTGTTCCATCAACTGTCCCAAAACTGTCACACAAGTAAAAATGTGAATGGAAAAAAAATCTGATCTTTATAGTTGATCCTGGTTAAATATCATAAAGTTCCTTATGATTATGAGCTCGTTGCTAAACTGTCCCCAAAATAAGCAAATGATTGTCGTGTGTGTGTGTGTGTGTGTGTTATCTCCACCTCTGCAGAAGACGAAGCCTCATGTCCCGCTGGTGTTGAACGCAGGCCCCAGGTGGCTGCTGGATGTGACTTGGCAGGGAACAGACGACAACAAGAACAACTGTGTGGTTTACAGCAAAGGTAAGAGGACGCTTTATCTGCCCCGTACCAAACACACACACACACACACCGCACACTTCTGCTATCTGCATCGCTTCTCTTTCTTTCTTTCTGTTTGACCTGTGTTTGTGTACAGCTCATGCTCAAAGATGTCTAGTGTGGCTTTGCTTCCCGCATCTCTTACATCTATTAGCATTGCGATTTGTGATGTAAGGTCGTGGGGTCACAGGTCATGGTGATTTTGCTGTGACAAATGTCATTCGCTGACATTTGCTTTAATGACATAATTCTCCGTGTTTGCAAATGCTTGTCAACAGTGGATGGCCCTAAGACAGACGTGATGGATACACACGTTTCCTCATGCGTCAAACTGCACACGTGTAGCGAATCATCTGGGCTTCAAACGCAACATTAAGATTTAATAACCCATCCATGCTGTCTAAACTTCACACAGTGTGAGCGTGATTGCACAGCTAACAACACGTTATAACTCTTATAATGCTAACCCTTCTGTTGTTTCTACCAGAACACCACAGTTATTCCAGCCCTGGGTGCCTCTAAATTTCTTCAAAATCATATTACGTTGCTTCTCGCACGATTCACAACACTTTTTAGCAAATTTTCAGTAAAAGCATGTTTAGTTTTACAGATGAATGACGTCAGATGAACAATTTATTGTTGATGATCGCATTATTTCTCATATGCATCTGCTTACATATGACATCGCTCGTTTCTGCTTCTTCTTTGCCTGTGTTTTTATCTGGAGATTCTGCACTCGTTCAGGAGATGTGTAATAGCGCCCCCTACATTATAACAGTGATAACACGGAAAGCCATAAAAACTTGTCATTGGAAGCATTTTCTTATAAATCACTTAATGCTGAAGCAACCATGCCATTTTAGTTTGATTTAAGTCTTTGAGCTCTTTTAATAAATGTTGTGAGTCTGATTAACGGGACTTATAACTGATGCTCCACATCGCATGTACAATGCTGTATCAGGTGAGCGTCTGAGTGAGTTTACAATGTTAGAAAAGCCATACATATGGAGCTGGAAATGTGATGCGAACATCAAAATGTATTACTACTGTTTTGAGGTCATAACTTATATATTGTGCAAGGAACTGTGAAAATATGCCTTTATAAATAGATAATTTGCCCCTGTATTCATAATTTTTGTGAACAGGATGAACTATTTTACTGTGTTCATTTCAGCAGTAACCTGCAGTGAATTGTATGTACAGTACCATTTAGGTTTGTTTTTTGCAGTTTTGCTAAAATGTTGGTAGAGGCACATATGAGCCTGGGTTGATACATTTAAATGACTTTCTGTCATTATAATTAATTTTTTTGATGATGTAGTATAGCTGATAACAAGTTAGCACAGTTTTACTGTTGAAACAACTGGATTGTTAGAGTAAAATATGTCAATGTTTGTGTTTTGGGTTTTTAACAGAACATTGCTGTATGATTGCTAGGGTGTTCTGGATGGTTGTCAGGGTGTTGCCGGGTAGTTGCTAGGGTGGTCTCTATAAATGGCTTGACTCCAATATAATCCAACAGACTTTCTCTTGACCAAACTTTATAGCAGACCACTTCTCAACGAGGTATTGGCTAATTTAGTAATTTGGCTAATTTGAGTTATTAGCCTAACAAGCAACACTAATAACTGTATTGTATTTTAGCAGAAACTGGTTTTCGTGATGCATTTGTGTGTAAGGGAAGCATGCTGACCTGACCATTTGAAGTGTTGTTCCTTATGAACTCGTTTCTATGGGCATATTACATTGAGATGCATGTATAAATAAGTAAATAGGCAAAGTACAAGGATTTGAGAGTGAGAGCCCTCATTTAGCCGAATGTTTTTCAGATGATTATGACTCTCCTCTGCGCTGAAACCGAGTTTCTTCCCCCTCAAAGTGAACACGAGGCAGACGTGGGATTTTTCCTTTCTTACAGTAGCTCTCATCTTCTAATCACTGCACTGCACTGGGGGGCTGATCCTCTTTACCAGCGCCTTCATTTGTGCGCTTTATCAGCAAATCATTAAAGTTTTGATAAGCTGTTAAAGAAGATTATGCAGTTCTTTTAAAATCGTCTAATCTTTTTGCCAGGAGACTGAATATGGGAAACAAAAAGGCTAATAACAGGATTTCTGGAGTGTTGTGTTAAGTCTCTATAATTTCTTCTCTGCCTTCCTATTTATTAGCGAGAGAGAATGATTCAACTGTGAGGTCACCGTTCTGGACTGTATTTTAACAAAAATGTACCGTTCTAGATGTCGATTGGTCTGATTGTTTATTTAATTGTAAATGCATGCTCATTATCTCCTATTTAAAGTGTGTTAAAGTGTATTTAGAATTATTTAGCAAATCTCAAAATGAATGGTGAATTTTCACATTGTGCGTAATGAATTATTCATTTACTAATTTTATAAATATACAATTTTAATACCAAATATATATATATATATATATATATATATATATATATATATATATATATATATATATATATATATATATATATATATATATATTGTGATATTTTGATATCATTTATCATAAGCCGTAACATGAAAATATTTATTTATTTATTTATTTATTTTGGACATGCTCTTTTTTGTAAGTGCATATTAGCCAAAAAATTAGATGTAAAATCAATTAATATGTACAGTAAAAAATAAAAAAAAAACCTTGATGAGACAATAATGGGGAGGAAAATAATGGACATTTTTCCTATTGGCTGACATCCTTGTTTAGGATTCAGAACAGATTTATTGACATTTTATTGCGAATAGTTGCATCAGCTCCTTGAATGTTCACAGTTCAGTCTATGTACACAACATCACCTCACTGCGCTAAACAACTTTCTATGAACAGACACACATGGTGAAGACGGTACTTGTGTTTGCTCCAGTATTAAATGCATCCCACAATCCTTACAATTTAATCTATTATATTCAGGCCTGTTGGGTGTGTTTGATTCCCTGCGGGCGGCTTCGAGCGACCGATGGAGGACTCTCACTGAAAACAGCGCGTCGATAATAATCAGGGAAACTTGGGACAACAAAACTGTAAACAAACACTTATGTTTAATATGTCTCAGTTTTAGCTCAAATGAAATGTTTATTGTCATTTCTGAATATAGATGCCAGTAGGATTTCAGGATTGACCTTTGCAAGAACTTCACAATTTGTATGATTTTATTGACATTTTTGGTTACTTAGTACTTTTGAATGAACATTACAAAGTCTACACACATTTCTGCTTTTTGTGTGTGTGAGTGTGAGTGTGAGTGTGAGTGTGAGTGTGAGTGTGAGTGTGTGTGTGTGTGTGTGTGTGTGTGTGTGTGTGTGTGTGTGTGTGTGTGTGTGTGTGTGTGTGTGGTGTGTGTGTGTGATGTGATGTGAGTGGTGAGTGTGAGTGTGAGTGTGAGTGTGAGTGTGTGTGTTTTCTATATAACCAGTCCCTCTAAACGGCATGCAAAAACAAAACGAACTGTGATTGGTCAATTTGCATGTCGTTCAGATGGTCTTTTCCTGTGTAAGTGGTCGTTTCTTGGCCAGATATACAGTGAGAATTGAATGTCTGGCTCTTTGTGTCTAAATTGACTGAGAAAGCTTTGAATTGTTGCAAATCTGACACTTATTTTGTCTTAAAACCAATGTTATTATTTCTGTAACTTAAATGTGTTGATGATAAGTTAATGTGCTTGTCAGACACTGAAATGACACTTAAAATCAAATTTATTCTTTTGAAATTTGGGCACCAGGCAGTTGAGCTCTTGTGCGTTTGGACGGCAGATATTCTGCTCCAGTGTGTCTGATTATTTAAAGGTCACCTAAATTTTTCCTCTAAGCCTCTTAGAAGCAGGAACAGTCAGATAGAGCGTGTCGAGGGGGAAATTTGGCCATTGTGCGTGTGGAAATTGACCAGTGTAACGAGAGCGTTTTACATAAGCTCATAGACCGCAGGACTGGACTAATTCACTGTGTCTTTGTGCGGCTCATATTCTGTAATTCCTCTCCATCTGATTCTCCTCCAACACATCTCTATTGTGCATTTGATGTGACAGAGTCAGAGCAGAGACATGTTACCTTGACCTCCATCGTTGCCTCGACCTCCAGCCTTTTCTTTCATAATCTTCTGTCTCTCGCACTCTCTCTGTGATGGGGAGAACTAACTGGGATGAGAATCATAAAGAGCTAATCAAATTCTGGTTCAGATCCTGATTCCACTTCCAGTTTCAGTTCAAGTTCTTCAATGATTTCATTGATTCTTTAAAGGGGTGGTTGATTATAATTTCACTTTTTAAACTTTAGTTAGTGTGTAATGTTGCTGTTTAAAGTTACGACGCTCAAAGTTCAAAGCAAAGGGAGATATTGTCTTTTACAGAAATCGCTTCTTAAAGGGCCTATGTGCGTTTTTCTGAAATTTAAACTCGCGACTGACACCTGTGGCCAAAAAAACAGAACTGCTCTTCCTTTCTGCTCGCTCTCGCAGCCAGGGTTGCCAGGTCTGCACAACAAAACCAGCCAAATTGTTTATCAAAACTAACCCAATCACGGCCAAAAATAGTCAAATAGCGTTCCCGGATGTTTCCCCGATAACAATCATGTTCTAGTGAGTAAAACAATCGCGTCAACCCGTGCACTAGACAAACAACCCGCGGAAACAGTGCAGGCATACGGACCTGGCAACACTGCTCGCAGCGCTCGTACGTGCGTGCACACTTCACAAGTCATCTGCTGCCTGCAAGGAGGTCAACATTATGTTTACAGAGGTAAGAACAGTCAAAAACATATATTGTTTGAGATAAGTTTGCGAGTGTAGGCTACTTGCTGACTAGCGGTGGTGGCAGAGTGAACTGAAACGTTTAACATGAACGCGCTTGACGTCACATCCGCAGACAGCGCGGGAAAAATCCGACCCGACAGAAAATAGGAAAAATAGGATACAGGCTTATAGGTGCACCCACTGTGAGCGGACAAGCTTTCAGTATGCTCAACAGGAGATGTTTGAGTCATAAATGGTAAAATAAAAAGGTTATTGTTACGTTTATTTTTGGGGAAAAGTTGCATATAGCCTCTTTAAGGACTACAACAAACGGCTGCTAGAGACTACAATGAGCTTCTTCACGGGTTAGTGACATCATTAACCCTAAAATTGACATAAACCCCTCCCCCGGGAACGCAATTTGTAGATTATCATGACAGAAGATGTTAAACAATGACTAGAAGATAGTTAACTCCACATCAGCTACATAAATTCATCAACTAACCCTTCAGAAATGTCCAGTTGCATTCTACATGTTGTTGAGTCTCTCCCTCTTTGTCCGCGACTCCGGTTTGAACATAAAAGGCTAAACGTTTTTGAAATTTTCAGTGCGTGTCTGTGTGAGGTAATCAGAGCTGCTAATACACACAAGCTCTTGAAGCTCCGCCCTCTGTGCCGGGAGCAGCAGCTCATTTGCATTTAAAGGGACACAAAAACGGCACATTTTTTTCTCAGCCTCAAAAAGTGACAATTTTAACATACTATTAAAAAAATATCTGTGGGCTATTTTGAGCTATAACTTCACATACACATTCTGGGGACATCAGAGACTTATTTTACATCTTGTGAAAAGGGCATTATTCACAATTCCAATGATTATTTTAGTACCTTTGAAGAAAGACCCCCTCAAAGGCACTACAAAGGCACTACAGGCGATACCATTGTTTTTTCATGCACTGGTCAATCTGGTTCGAATCCCGCTAGTACCAGTTACACTTGGAACTAATTTGTGAGTCTTTTTGACTGATTGATTAAAAAAGTCCAGCTCATAAGCGAAGTGAAGTGACATGAAGTGAATTTGTGAATTGTGAATTGTGAATTTTGTGTGTTCACTACTCACTGCTCCTAATGTGTGTGCACTAACATGGATGGGTTAAATGCATTGGACAAATTCTGAGTATGGGTTACCATACTTTCACATCACATGTCTTTTTATTAATTATTGGCACCAATTTCTGCCTCATAACATTCGGTTCAAGCTTACAACTAAATATGATTTATTTTGCAGTGGTGCTGCAGATTCAGCATCAATGCCGAAAACAGAAGCATTATCATAACCAAATGTCATGCAAATGATTCGGTTGCCATATTTTTTTGGAACCGGTTCTGAATAAGAACCAATTCTCGATTCCCAACCCTAATAGGCAGCGAACTGTCTCATCACTGTACAAACCGAACCTTCAAACATATATTTATCTCCATTTGCGTGCGTGTCTTTGTGTAAGCGCAGTGCTGGGTGAGGGGTTTCACGCTGGCAATAAAGCACTAGAAGACGGACACATGCCAGCTGAGTTTGGAACGACACAAAAGACAAATGCTGTCGTGTTTTAAACTGTTAAGGCCATTAAATTGTTTTCATTTCATCTTGCTCTTTGAAAGGCACAGAGGCAAAGCACACGGAGGTGCCAGGGTTATTATCTCTTATCTTTGAACAGCGGAAAATACTGCAACGCATAATAACCAAACAACTGCACACAATGTAAAATTTCATTATCAGGGTGTTAAAACTGGGTTGTACCCTGAAGGGGTCCCCACCACAGCTCTGAGCGCCAGCGTAATTATGTTTAATTAAAATACAACAGAGATCAACAGAATAATTTTCATTAGGAAATTATTAATGATTCTACCGTAACAATAATTGATTGCAGTGAGCAGGCTGTAAGAACAGACGGTCAGAGAGAGAGAGAGAAGAGGAGAGAAGAGAGAGAGAGAGAGAGAGAGAGAGAGAGAGAGAGAGAGAGGAGAGAGAGAGAGAGAGAGAGAGAGAGAGAGAGAGGAGAGAGAGAGAGAGAGAGAGAGAGAGAGAGAGAGAGAGAGAGAGAGAGAGGAGAGAGAGAGAGGAGAGAGAGAGAGAGAGAGAGAGAGAGAGAGGAGAGAGAGAGAGAGAGGAGAGGAGAGAGAGAGAGAGGAGAGAGAGAGAGAGAGAGAGAGAGTTGCATAATGTAAAGTTGAGCACAAACATACACATAAACATACTCATTTATTGGACATAAAGTGTACTAACAAAGGGAATTGTATTGAACGTATACACATTATAATTGACAAACTTAAACATTTTATGACTAGTTAGTCATAGTTAGTATGACAGGAGGATTGAAAGTTAAAATAATGTCATTGCAGCCTGTGGAAGCGGGAGTGAGTACTGTCACAATGATGACAGTACTTTGATATATAAAATGGCACTGTAATTACCATATTCATGCAACATTTGAATTTAACATGTTGCATATTCAAAAAAAAAAAAAACATGGTATTATCATTCTGAGACATAAGACATAATACTATGGTAATTAAAAATCATGGTGTTACCATTGTACATATTCAAAAGAAGGATGATATTACCGTGGCAAATATTTGGAAAAAACATGGTATTATGGTACAATAAAAAAAAATGTGTTCAAGCAAAGTGATATTACCATGGTGCATATTCATAAACATGGTAAAACTATGGTTAATGAAAAAACATGGTACTAGCATGGTGTAGTTTCAAATATGAATTACTGGTTCTTTAAGGAGTAGACTTTTAGTGCTGTTTCACTTTAGTAGCTCTATGTGTGTGTGAGTGTGTGTGGATCACAACCTATGGCAAGCCGTTTTAACTTTTATTCATTTCCAGGATATGAATCCTTGATATTAACAATTCAATTTTCACTAGTTAAAATTATAATTTTTGATATCAGGAATAATATTTCTACTAGTAGCAATGACAATTTTTGATATCAGGAATTACATTTTCACTAGAAACAATGCTAATTCTTGATATCAACATTTACATTTTCACTAGTTAAAATGTCTATTCTTGATATCAACAATTGAATTGTAACTAGTAAAAACTATATTTCTTGATATCTGTAATTGTATTTTGACTAGTGAAATGTCACCATAGGCTGCCATTCAAAATCAATTCTTGATATCAAGAATTTATTTCTTACTAGTTGAAATTCCAATTTCACATATCAGAAATACAATTCTTACTAGTAAAAACCTTTATTTTTGATATCAATAATTAAATTGTCACTAGTGGAAATGTCTATTCTTGATATCAACAATTGAATTGCTACTAGTAACAATGTTCATTTTTGATATCAATAATTTCATTTTCACTAGTGACAATGTTAATTTCTGATATCATGAATGTAATTGTTACTAGTAAGAAAGCCATTTTAGATATCTGAAATAATATTGATATCAGAAATACAGTTTCAGATATCAAGAATAAACATTTTTACTAGTAGCAATTAAATTGTTGATATCAGGAATTCGCATTTTTACTAGTAACAATGTAATTCTTGATATCAACAATTGAATTCTTGATATCAACAATTGAATTCTTGATATCAAAAATGTAATTCTTGATATCAAAAATGTAATTCTTGATATCAAAAATGTAATTCTTGATATCAAAAATGAAATTCTTGATATCAAAAATGAAATTCTTGATATCAAAAATGAAATTCTTGATATCAAAAATGTAATTCTTGATATCAACAATTGATTTTGAATGGCAGCCTATGGTGACATTTCACTAGTGAAAATACAATTGTTGATATCAAGAATACAATTGTTGATATCAAGAATACAATTGTTGATATCAAGAATTCAATTGTTGATATCAAGAATTCAATTGTTGATATCAAAAATGTAATTGTTGATATCAAAAATGTAATTGTTGATATCAAAAATTATTATTTTAACTAGTGAAAATTGAATTGTTGATATCAAGGATTCATATCCTGGAAATGAATAAAAGTTAAAACGGCTTGCCATACTAAACCTCCTGCTGCTACTATTAATTATGATTCAATTGTGTAGCTCTGGAGCTGCTACGAGTGATGTTCAACTCCCCTATGGCATTTCTAATCAGCTCATGAAGTACCTGCACCTGGAGTGAGTGAATGTGTGTTTCAAGAGTGCGCGTGTGTCTTGTACGAGTGTGTGTGGGCTTGATGATTTAACCTGCATAATTGTATAATCGATGTTGAAAAATGCCCGCGCATCGATTTCCAGAGGGCAGACGGATCTCAGTGTCACTGTGAGAGCTGAGCTTTTTAACACTGTCTGGAGCGGAGCCTTCGAGAGACAGTAAACCAGGGGTTCTCAACTCCAGTCCTCGCGACCCACTGCTCTGCATATTGTGTATGTCTCCCTTATTTAACACACCTGATTCAGATCCTCAGCTCGTTAGGATAGACTCTCCATATCCTAACGAGCTGAGGATCTGAATCAGGTGTGTTAAATAAGGGAGACATACACAATATGCAGAGCAGTGGGTCGCGAGGACTGGAGTTGAGAACCCCTGCAGTACACTTCCTGCATCCCATAATACATCAGCGGATTATTGCAGCATCTGTCACTCTTCATGGAGGCGACTTAAATAATATAGTATATAAACATGTACTGGTCATATAAAGAACATACATTTAAAAAAAGCAAATGATTAAGATTTTAGGTAACACTTTATTTTACGGTGTCCGTGATACGGAGTAATCTGTATTACTCTGTATCACGGACACCGTAAAATAAAGTGTTACCAGATTTTATATCAAATAAAAAATAATATAATATGAATTAATAAAATAGGGCTATATTTTTTATTAATTGTGACATTATTTTAATGACAATTAAGTACAATTTCCCTCAACTTCTCATTACTGTAATTTAAAAAAAGCAATTTTAAAAGTAATTTATTTAAAATCATTAAAAATCTTTATATTACTGTAACTGTTTGCAATTGTAAAGTATTGCAAATAAAATGGGAAAAGAAAGAAAAAAACCTACTTGCTTAAAAAATAATTTTTACATTGTAATAAACATTAAAAGTTGCATAACCAGTAATACAAATCACTTATAATTAGGGCTGGGAAAAAAATTAATCGTGATTAATCGCATCCAAAATAAAAGTTTTGTTTACATAAAATAAGTGTGTGTAGTGTGTATAATAATTTTGTATACCGTATATAAATATACCCACATGCATGTATATATTTAAGAAAAATGTGTTATTAATATAAAAATATGTATATTTATATATAATATAAATGATGTATAAATATATATACAGTATATACATGCAACTTTTTCTTAAATATATACATGCATATGTGTGTATTTATATATACAAAATAATTATACACACTACACACACATATTTTATGTAAACAAAACTTTTATTTTGGATGCGATTAATCGCGATTAATTTTTTTCCAGCCCTACTTATAATATAATATAATGTAATATAACATAACATAACATAACATAACATAACATAACATAATATAATATATATATAATATAATATAACATAATATAATATAATATAAATTTGGGGTGGGATATGACGTGGACCACACACCCTCCCTCCAGAATGATTGACAGGCCGAGACCGATCTCTTTTTTTTTTCTGTTTCCAGAGCCTTTGGCTGTCACAGAGACAGGTGTGGATTTTCAGGACACATATTTCCTTGATATTCAATGCATGTGAGATCAGTAAAAGAGATGTCTACAGTAGAAAGAGCAGCTGTATTTTCATGTTTATTTCTTCTTTGTGTACAGTGGGGTGACAATTGCTGAATTTTTCACACCGATCTGTATGTACCGTGATGCTCATTTCCCGTTTCTAAATCGGTAAAATCCACCCACGCAGTTGCTATTTTTCCATCTGCAGACATTTTTCACCATGTTTAAGCACATTATTGTGATTATCTATCTTGCGCCTTTGGACATCAGCATAAGTGGATTTAGAAGCTTTCCTGTGTGTTGATTTTAAGTTTGGACTCGAGTCGCTTTAAACACGGGCAGAATGGAGCACTTATCACCAAACGATTAAGAAGCGAAAGCTAATGTGATTATGAATATCATCATACGTTCTTACAGCATAATCAACAAGGAGCACTTGAAAAAGAGTCGTTGACATATCTGTGAGTGTTTAACTATAGAATAATTGAATGGAAAATTACTCTCCTGAAAGAGCCTATATATTCTTTTTGCCTTACGAGCTGTTGAACCCTCTGAAATCTCCGAAATGAATAGGACAAATTGTCCATTTAAAACCCAGGCATAAAAATGGTTTTATTCTTGGAGAAAGGGAAATTTTAGCGTCCAGTTTTATTATATAGGGAAATGTATACTCTTGGGTTCAACGCAAGAAAAACTCGTAAAGTTTTGGAACGACATGAGGGGTGAGTGAATGATAACCCAATTTCCATTACCTTTAACGTCAAAGCCAACGATGATGTGGAGTAAATGTGTGAATGTAACGCGTGTGTGGCATTAGTGACCTGTCGGAGGAGGTAACATGGGGGCTGACAGTAATTTTTTGCTGCATAAAGAGTGCAGCCCTGCGGCCGAGGACACAACATGACTGGACCGCCATCCATCCTCACACAGTGGGTGACTGGTGACCTGTGTGATGGTTTTATATCCATTTACTCTCTCCCTCTCTCTCTCACTTCTCCCAAACCTGAGCACCAGATCACTTTATCCAAGACGTGTTTCGCTCAAATCAAATCTCTCTTTCTTCAGATCTAAATCATCTTCATGCTTTTATCACACGAGGTATTCAACAATGAAATCTATCAGTTTCTGAGACTGGCTTCAAGAGGTTTTTCATACTAAAGACTTTTATTCATTGGATTTTTCATTACACACATACGTATTTAAAGATATGCAAAATGCATTATGATTTATGAGTGATTTTGAGTTGTTGAAGTATAATTTTGATGTTATTTGTGTATTTGCTCTAAAATTACTTTAACGGGGTGATTTATTTTCAATTACAAATTATCAAATCCAATAATCATTTAATTTTTTATTAAGACAATGTTGCTAAATAAAACAGTAAAAATGTAGTTAAAAAGCATTAACAATCTTTCATTTATATTCAGCAATCTTCATCATTCTGCAACAATTTAGTATTGTAAATGAATGAAATGACAACGGTAATTTTATTCAAAAACGTCCATAGAAGTGTGTTTTTGAAAAAGGACAGTTTGAACTGATTCACAGAAATTATTGGTAACACTTTACAATAGGGTTCATTAGTTAACATTATTTAACTATACTAGTTAACCTGAATTATTAATGAACTGCAGTTCTACAGCATTTATTAAACTTTGTTAATGTTGAATGAATGAATGAATGAAAACTTTTATTGAACAACAACAACAATCAACACAAAGTGTTCAAAAGTATAAAAACACATAATGCATTATTAAAATCAAGAGTTGTATTTGTTAACATTCGTTAATGCACTGTGAACTAACATGAACAAACTATGAACAGCTGTATGTTTATTAACTAACGTTACAACAAATACAACAAATGTATATTAGTGCATGTTAGTTAATATATTAACAAATGAACCTTATTGTAAAGTGTTACCAAATTATTTAAATTTTTTATTTCTATTACAGAACTCAGAGATGTTATAAAAACAAATCATGTGATCTGTGAATAAATCTTTCAGGTTTATAGGTTTAGTGAACCCAATCCATTGATTTATTTAAAGGCGCTAACTCAAAGCAATAATTTTCCAAATCAGACATTTTATTTTGCTCATTTTGTTTCAATAAATCACTCAACCCAAATAATAGTCATACTTATTGTGACAAACTGTATGTTGTGTCAGTATAGTTTGCCTGTCCTTCTCACATTCATCCCTCAGACCATAAACAAGCCTCCTCACCACCCCATAACTAACGCTCTCGCTCTGGATAACAAGCGCTTTCTGCTCCATTCCTGTTCACTGCACTGCAGAGGGAGGGAGAGTTTGGGGATGAGGTGATGGTAGCGCCATCTGTCCAGTCTCTGTGGGTATTGTCATAAAGACAGCCTAATGTTGTCATCATCCTTACATGGCAGAGGTCATTACCGTTTATGGAGGCACATGAAACTTTATGGCACATGAACTTATGCTGCCATGATGTGAAAAGCAATGAAACGGGATCTGAACAAAATCCGCACAATGATCCTGCATGACCTGCTGCGCAAATTAATATGTAAAATGTATTATTTGAGATGTAGTGGTTCATTTGTGTGTATTAATGATAAATAAATAATATATACGTTTTTTTAAATGCATAAGTACAAAAATTGACTTTCCATTAGATGTTTTAGAATCACAAATGCATTTTATAGTTGTGTTTATCATTAGAACCTGATGATGAGAAATATCACTGGTTTTAGTGTTTTAAGTACAGCAGTCAATTTATGTGATATTTTTAAATGAAACAATTTTATTTGGATGGAAGGACAAATTAAGAAAATAAAGTGAGGTTTTTGTGAAAGCTGAGGTGAATTCAAGGCTACTGCAGGAAGGGGGCGCTATTCAAAAGTATTGTTCCAAATAACAGTCCTTCCAGTTTTTTTGTGATTGTTGCGGGCAAAAATCATTGATTATGCGGCACGTTCTCTTAAAAAAATGCAATGGAATGTGCGGGATATATATGCGATGAAATTGCGGGAACTTGCAAAAACTGCGGTTTGATGAAAAGAAAAAGAAAAGTGATTCCCCCAACACCCTGTTCTCACTAGGCTACCTTAAAGGTGGGGTATGTGATTTTCTTTTTTGACCATTTTTTCAAAATTACTTGAAATCCTATTCCTAACCCACTTACTGGCTGTAAATTAGAAGCACTGAAATGAAAATTAAGCAATTTAATCATCTGTGGAACGCGCAGGACTCGAAAAACTCCAGCCAATCATTTTCAAGACCATCTAGAATCATTGGACAAAAATTGCGTCAATCAAACGGTTGTTACATGCCCCCCTCCCCCATGCCCCTCGCGCGCGTGTCCGTTCGTGCGCATACTCGAAGCTCGTGACCCAGTGCAAGTCGCCCCGGTACAGAGAGAGAGAGAGAGAGAGAGAGAGAGAGAGCGCATCTGAATTTTCGCTCTTACTTGATTGCGCGTCCATGTTTTTCAAATGGGTGGAGTCAGGGCCAGCGTTGGAAGAGAGAAGGTAGGACCTTATGAGTTGTGTATTTTCGAAATCTGCCGGCCGTTTTGCAAATCAAATACCCCACCTTTAATGTAAAGTAATTTCTTATTACTTCCTATAGCAAAGCAAGCAAGCATACTACATCACAGAAAGTGCTGGAATATTTAAGTTCTCATCTTGTTTTATTTCAGACCTTAATAAACACATGGCTCAAACTTACAAAACATTGATGAGTCAAACAAGTTTTGTAGCTTTACAAAAGGAATATGCTACAACAAAAAAATGTGTGCTTCCTGTTTTACAGCTTTTCGATGTGTAATTACGTCACTTCATAACGTTCCCATGGCAACAGGGGAAAATGGCTGCTCTTGTGAGGCAGCATTTTTCAACTTTCTATATATGTGACTTTTTTTAAACGAAAATGTGAAGGTTATGAAATCATGCAAGCCCGCATATATTGAGCGGAAATCGGCAATTTATGCGGAGAAATTTACTTTGACTCTGTAGTTGTAGCTGAGGCCTGGAAGAGTTTGGTTTGTGTTGCTGACACGTTGAGAAGATGCTGTTTTCAGCGCTGCGAATCCACTTCACATGCACTTCAAAAGAGTGAGGACTTGCGCTAGAATTAATACTGGAAAAAAAACCTGATGCTAATGTTACTGTTTGTATCACTGTGTATCAAGCACCAAGGAAGCCTCCGGTGCTGAAGTTCAGATATGGCAATGGATCGTTTGTTTCTGACACGCGCTGTAAGCAGTAGACCAATCACAACAGACTGGGACATCCGACCAATCAGAGCAGAGTAGAGCAATCACAACAGACTGGGACATCTGACCAATCAGAGCAGAGTAGACAAATCACAACAGACTGGGTCATCCGACCAATCAGAGCAGAGTAGAGCAAGCACAACAGACTGGGACACCTGACCAATCAGAGCAGAGTAGACCAATCACAACAGACTGGGACATCTGACCAATCAGAGCAGAGTAGAGCAATCACAACAGACTGGGACATCTGACCAATCAGAGCAGAGTAGAGCAATCACAACAGACTGGGACACCTGACCAATCAGAGCAGAGTAGACCAATCACAGCAGATTGGGACATCCGACCAATTAGAGCAGAGTAGACCAATCACAACAGACTGGGACATCTGACCAATCAGAGCAGAGTAGACCAACCACAACAGACTGGGACATCTGACCAATCAGAGCAGAGAAGACCAATCACAACAGACTGGGACTTCTGACCAATCAGAGCAGAGTAGACCAATCACAACAGACTGGGACATCTGACCAATCAGAGCAGAGTAGACCAGTCACAACAGACTGGGCCGTCTGACCGATCAGAGCAGAGTAGAGCAATCACAACAGACTGGGACATCTGACCAATCAGAGCAGAGTAGAGCAATCACAACAGACTGGGACATCTGACCAATCAGAGCAGAGTAGACCAGTCACAACAGACTGGGCCGTCTGACCGAGCAGAGCAGAGTAGACCAATCACAACAGACTGGGACATCTGACCAATCAGAGCAGAGTAGAGCAATCACAACAGACTGTGCCGTCTGACCAAGCAGAGCAGAGTAGACCGATCACAACAGACTGGGACATCTGACCAATCAGAGCAGAGTAATCCAATCACAACAGACTGGACCGTCTGACCAATCAGAGCAGAGTAATCCAATCACAATAGACTGGCTTACTGACCAATCAGAGCAGAGTAATCCAATCACAATAGACTGGGCTGACTGACCAATCAGAGCAGAGTAGACCAATCACAACAGACTGGGACATCTGACCAATCAGAGCAGAGAAGACCAATCACAACAGACTGGGACTTCTGACCAATCAGAGCAGAGTAGACCAATCACAACAGACTGGGACATCTGACCAATCAGAGCAGAGTAGACCAATCACAACAGACTGGGACATCTGACCAATCAGAGCAGAGAAGACCAATCACAACAGACTGGGACTTCTGACCAATCAGAGCAGAGTAGACCAATCACAACAGACTGGGACATCTGACCAATCAGAGCAGAGTAGACCAGTCACAACAGACTGGGCCGTCTGACCGAGCAGAGCAGAGTAGACCAATCACAACAGACTGGGACATCTGACCAATCAGAGCAGAGTAGAGCAATCACAACAGACTGGGACATCTGACCAATCAGAGCAGAGTAGACCAATCACAACAGACTGAGCTGTCTTACCAATCAGAGCAGAGTAATCCAATCACAACAGACTGGACCGTCTGACCAATCAGAGCAGAGTAATCCAATCACAACAGACTGGGCTTACTGATCAATCAGAGCAGAGTAATCCAATCACAATAGACTGGGCTGACTGACCAATCAGAGCAGAGTAGACCAATCACAACAGACTGGGACATCTGACCAATCAGAGCAGAGTAGACCAATCACAACATACTGAGCTGTCTGACCAATCAGAGCAGAGTAATCCAATCACAACAGACAGAGCAGAGCAGATCAGAGCAGATTGACCAATCAGAGCAGAGTAGACCAATCACTACAGACTGGACGGTCTGACCAATCAGAGCAGAGTAATCCAATCACAATAGACTGGGCTGACTGACCAATCAGAGCAGAGTAGGCTTAAGGTTTTCAGACTCTTTGAGAAACGAGGTGATGTGCAATCTATATTATGAGAAAATTAAACTGTTTTATGACCTGTAAACCTGTTGTAGGAGACCTCCGAAACAAAATTAGGAATCTTTAAAATAGCATAATAGGGTAATTTTAAATGACTATATCAACAGGAAATTGTTCCGTATTTATATGTTTTTGTTTGTTTTTTATGAATACTACAAAGAAGATATTTGTAGGTTTATGTTCCACAGCAATCTTAACAGCTGTACGCATGAATTTTGCTGCCATCATTATTTTTGTAATTCAGTTTTGAGCCACTAGTGGTGCAGAAATGACACAAATCACACTTCGACATCCGTTTGCGGTGCCACTACACTGGGATTGACGATCAGTGTCAGGTTTTCATCCACTCTCTGTGTGTACTTACAACTGAGGGTGATTTCTGGGTTCCGGTCGCCGCGAGGTTGCCTGCCTTTCAGTCGAGCCGGGCTTCGGCTTGATTTAAAGACCGTTGGGAATGGCAACAAGAGGGAGAAGACAAAAAAAAAGACGGTCGACAAATCAACTCCCGCCGATGCCTCTCAAGGTTTCAACTGCAAACTATTCAGGAGGAGAAAAGAGAAAAATATATACACACTCTATCCTGTCAGGAGCTTTTGGCTTATCTTGAGTGACTGTCAAGGCTGGGAATATCAGGGAATGGACAGAAACATATAAAATTAATAAGCTCCTGGATGTTGTCGGAAGTTATGATGCTTCCATAAATCCTGGTTTGATCAGAGAGGACAAGGCTTAAAGCCGGAGCCGCCTAACGCACACGGCGAGTGTTTTTTGGCCTGGCTTCTCATTCTGCCGTGGAGATAGACGCCCTTAGCTGGCCAAATAAGATTTATCTTCCTTCCTCCCCCTTTCATGACTGACAAATCTGAGAAAGCTGGAGGCGACTCGGCAGCCATTACTACCTTAAATAAAGGGCATGGGCTCAGCAAGGTGAAACTTGGGCCAAAGGCACAAAAAATGTGCAGAAGAGAAAAGAAATTGGTGCTTACTTATCAGTTGTACGTCCCGTGTTGGGTGAAAGGTCGAAGAGCTTTTTGTTTGTTTGTTTGTTTCTTATAGCAAAAGGATGGATGCTATCTGTCCCAGCATCCAAACGGCCGGGCTTTCTGGAGTGGTGCGGGTAATATTTCATGTCAAGAATTAGGCAAGTGAACCTCTGTGGTTTTTTTCAGTGGGTGGCGGAGAGAAACATTGATCATCGTCTCCGCAGCGAACACCGATACGCTGGCTTTTTCAAGAGGGTGTTCTGTGCCGCTAGTACATTCATTGCAGGGTAATTAAATGTGTGTGTGTGTGTGTGTTTTGTGTGTGGTGTGTGTGTGTGTGTGTGTGTGTGTGTGTGTGTGTGTGTGTGTGTGGTGTGTGTGTGTGTGTGTGTGTGTGTGTGTGTGTGTGTGTGTGTGTGTGTGTGTGTGGTGTGTGTGTGTGTGTGTGTGTGTGTGTGTGTGTGTGTGTGTGTTGTGTGTGTGTGTGTGTGGGTTGCAGTTGTTACTAGGAGAGAATAAAAACTAAACAATAACAATGCTTGCTGGACCAGATTAGAAAAACTGTATTTCAATTTGAGGATTTGTACTGAGAATATGTCATGCTTTCTGGGCATGTCAATACAAAATGACACACAAATACAACTGTAATGATTGCACAGAAGAAATCACAACAAATAATGCAATTTAAATCATAACTGAATGAGTCAGATATGATGTATGGCACTTTTTTGTCTTTAGCCCAAAGGAATTGGACTTTACATGGAAGACTTTAGAGGCTCTTTTGTTATGTTGTGTCATTAGTGATGCACTGATATTCAAATTTAATTCTGATAAGCTGATCAATATTTTCATGTTTTTGCTGATTGCCAATATTCTATACTGTTTTATCAAAAAAAACATACTGTTCAAAAAAGGTAAGGAATACTTTTGAAAGAAGATATGTTTATGCTTACCAAATCTGAATTTATTTGATGAAAAATAAAGTAAAAATAATAATACTGTGAAAATTATAACTATTAATTGTTTTAAAAAAATTATATTTAGTAATAATCTAATGATGTCTAATGATAAACACAACTATAAAATTCAGTTGTGATTCTAAAACATCCAATGCAAAATTAAACTTAATTTTTGTAAATAAATCTTTTGTAACATCACAAATGTTTTACTGCCACTTTTGATAAATCTAATGCATTGCATCCTTGCTGAATTAAAGTATTAATTTCAAATCTTACTGACCCCAAACTTTTGAATGTTCATGTAAATTAAAAACAAACTGCTATTGTGCTAATTTGGTTTGCTTAAGTAAATTAAAAAAAAATGTTTTTTTTGTATGCTTTATAAAGACCATTGAGCTTTTGAAAATGATTATGTATTATTTAAAAGCTATTGCTATCATTAGTAAATGGATTGGCAAGATACATCTGGTCATGTGATATCAATGGTGACGCTGAGGAAGTTACACGCTTTTTCTAGACAGCTGATACTTTTCATTTAAACAAAAATACTACTTTTTTTTTTTTTGGTACGTGTAAAACTTTTTTAATTAGCACTAAAAATGATTATGTACCTTTAACTGTAAGCTAGAGGAGATTTCTCCAGCTTTCACAGGTCCTGTAAATGCATTCTGTGAATAAGTGTTTTCTAGGAAATAATTGAATTGAGTGTTTGACGTCTGCGCTCTGGGTGCTTTACTGCTGAACTGGTTCTGAGCTGAAGTCTCTCAGATTATCCTGTGAATTGCTCTACCTGTGAAGTCTCCGCTTCGCCGATGGCTCTTCTGCATGAATTATTCAGATAGGCAGAGTCCTCACAAAATGCTCGTGAAGGAAGTGAATTCTGCTCACTGGTAAACAGATTTTAGCGATTTTCTGCTCCGAATCCCTTCTGAGTTGAGTTGTGCCTCTGTGCCAGTGACGGATAATTACATCACATCTCTTTTTCCTCTCCAGACCCGTTCAAACTTTCTCCTGAACCCACTGCAACCGCTCCACCACTGCGTCTGCATCAGAGTGGGGGAGACATATTATAAACCTTATAAACGTGGCTGATGAATATTGAATAGGCCAGTAGTCAGTAGTGACTCGTTTGCTGAGAGACTGGTAAGTGTGTGTGAGTCATGGTAATGGTGTTACCGCTTACATAGTCTCCAGCCATATCAGTGGTGTGAGGGGAAAAGCCAGCTGAATACTTTCTTTCTTATTTTCTTTTTTTCTTTCTTTCCTTACAATTAATTATTTATTAAAATTATTTAGTCATTAATCAAATAAATACACATTTACACGTCAATATTTACTTTTTAATTTAAATGGCAATTTATTAAAAATAAATAAATGCAATTCATTTATAATAAATAGTTATTAAATTGATTGATCGATTTATTAATTAAAAATGGGAAGTCCATTTTGATAAATACAATTTATTTATAGTAAATATCAAATTTCCCATAACATAAATTAAATACAAATTTACACATGTATTTATTGATTACAATTATTTATTAAAAATAAATAAATGCAATTAATTTATAATAATTATTTATTCAATTGATCGGTTGATTTATTCATAAAAAATGGATATGGCATTTTGCTAAATATTTACTACAATACAATTGTTTACTATTTATAGTAAATATTGATAAAATTTCCAATACAAATTAAATACATATTTGATGTCCAATATTTATTTATTTATAATAAATATTTATAACATCTATTTATTTATTTTTTTTTTTTTTATTAATAAAATATATATTAAATATATATTTACACAACAATATTTATTTATTACAAGTATGTATTAAATAAATAAATTACAATTCATTTCTAATAAACATTTATTAAACGTATTTAATTATTTATTATAGAAATGGAAATGGCATTTTGATAGTTATTTACTACAATAAGATTTATTTATATTAATATTTATTTAAATTTCCAAAATATAAATAAAATACATATTTCTCCTTTTTTATTTATTTATTTATTTATAATAATTAAATACATTTTGATAACTAAATATTTATTTAATTAATATTATTGGACACTATGGGATGCAAAATAAATATGACACATTTCTGGCATTGGGAACTGAAAATGTTTTCTTTTGCATGATCTTGCATCAACTGATACTAGGTGTCGTTATAAAGTCCAAGATGATGTCCATATCGGCTAGCACAATTAAAAACAACTTATTGCACCTTTAAACATAACATAAACCATAAACCTGTTGTGAGACGTTGTGGTTCAGTCAGTGCAGCTGATGCATGTGTGTGTGTAGTGTGTTGTGTTGTGGGCTGACGTCTGACCTTCACCAAGGCAGTATTTGGGAGGGCACATCTGAACTGACCCGTACTGGGCCGCACTAGAGAGGAAACACAGCAGACATGAAGGAGTGGCGTTTGGCTGGAGCCCAACCGTGTGCGTGCGTGCGTGCGTGTGCGTGCGTGCGTGCGTGTGTGTGTGTGTGTGTGTGTGTGTGTGTGTGTGTGTGTGTGTGTGTGTGTGTGTGCAAATAGGAGGAAAGGACACACACACACACACACACAAACTGATAAGAATGAGACGCACTGGGCCGGAATGTGTCTAACTTTTTTACATGACATACCTAAGAGAAGTTTATTACTTAGATGTTTGATTTAAATAGTATTAATGTCCAGGTGTTTCTCACGGATTTCCTTAGGAGCAGACACTGGGTCTGAGAATCAGTAGAAGCCTCCATTTAGGTATGAATGTGATTTTTTTTTTTCTCTGACTTTGGTGTCTTGGCAAATCAGAACACACTTTGAGACATTTCTGAGTCCACCAGAGGACACTCGTGAGAATACTGCTGTTTTCTCAGGAGACACATTTGAGATAATGAGATTTGGGATTTTGGGATCATGGCCAATAGAAGCATAGTTTGAGAAACTGTTGAGATCATTAGAGGAAACATTAAGTCTATGAAAAACAATTGACGGATCTCAATTGGGATTTTTCTTTCACAAAATATACTTTATGATAATTATTTTTGGCAAGATGCAAAGACAGATGGATATTAGAGGGGCAGATGTTATGTAATCAAATAGCAATTAATCATTTTAATCCATTTCTGTTCAATTTCAATTTATTTCTGTCATCAGTTTGAAAACTACATTTTTATAGAATATACTGGTTTCATCCATTCATTCATCAGAAGCTTCATTTCAAAGCAATAGAAAAAGGCACTATTGAGCCGTTCATTTGCTCAATAATGTTTCAACTGGAGTACAGACTGGTATTATTGTTCTCTCCCTCCAGATTAAAGCTAAAACAAGCATTTCCCACATGTCATAGCATTTGATAATATTTGCTTCCAATCGTCAGAGGACTCGCACTACTCCTATTAGTGAACATTAGCCGTTTAAAGCTGTTTACACACTGCAATCAAGGCCATTGGCCGCCTTTACCACTTCACAGATAAATAAAGCACAAAGTTTGTTTTCCTACTTTGTCTTTGAGCTCCTTCTCAGCAGAGGAGAGGACAAAACCCCAAAGATGGAGGCAGGAAACACTCCTGTACCGCAGCTTTGTCATCACGCTTGAAGAATTTCTGTTTAATGTTCTGTAATGTGGAATTCAGCAGGGACCAGTTTAATTGAGTTTTACACAAACCAGTTGGGAGCGGCGCTGGAAGCTAGGTGATGTTGAGGTTCTTAATCTGTCTCTCCGTAGAGGGTTGTTGACGAAGTGGTTCTTTCTCTTTGTGCGGGGAAAAAAGAGGAAGCCTAGGAAATGATACATCCGTGGATAAAACCAATTGGCAACCCTCAAAGGGAACGAGGTTGATAAGACAAATCCAGCACTTGTAGAGAAATAAAAGAATCCAACTGTTCATTAAAGGCAGAAACAAAACAAGCGATTGAGAAGGCAGGCCGGCTGGTCGAGAGAGAGAGAGAGAGAGAGAGAGGAGAGAAGAGAGGAGAGAGAGAGAGAAAGAGAGGAGAGGAGAGAGAGAGAGAGAGAGAGAGAGAGAGAGGAGAGAGAGAGAGAGAGAGAGAGAGAGAGAGAGAGAGAGAGAGAGAGAGAGAGAGAGAGAGAGAGAGAGAGAGAGAGGGGAGAGAGAGGAGAGAGAGAGGAGAGAGAGAGAGAGGAGAGAGAGAGAGAGAGGAGAGAGAGAGAGAGAGGAGAGAGGAGAGAGGCATAAAGAGATGGCTCCTATCAGAGGAAAGGATTGGAAAATAATCAAGGATTTGTGAGCTGAATAATAACCAGACAAATACTGATTTTTTTTTTTCGGCTTTCGCAAAATTAGGAAGGATGGACCACAATTATCTGACGCAGGACGCCTTTTAGCTGCACTTCCTCCTAATTATGAAAGATAGCTCAAATCTAGAGCTTCAGATGTTTCATAAAAGCGCTTGGAGATTCAAACTTGGCTGCCAAGACTTCAATGTGCCCATAGGACAGAAAAATCACAAAGGAGATCTCTTTAATATCTCAATTGTTTCTCCTAGAGAGCGAAGAGATTAAATGGACGGCGGGTGGAGACTTCAGCAACATCACGTTTGCTCCAGAGTTTCAGATGAGATTCACAATGTCTCGTAATCAACACAAGAATTATTTTTCTTTTAACAAAGTTCGGGAGGAGCTGATTATATGGAAGTTTGAACTCGTGAAACATAATTGAGTGATACATTGATATTTGGTTATGGTCTTTCTCTGCATCTTGCTGTAAATAACTAGCATAAATTATCTTGTAATGGTGAAATATCCTAAATGAGACAGATGGAGACTTCTCCAGATCCAGATGTTTCCCCTGAGAAAAAGACTCCAGTAATCTCACATGCGTCTCCTCTAGAGTTTCTAATAAGGTCAACAATGTCATTCAAATGATATTTTGGTATTTGAGTATATCTTGTGAAGAAAAACACCACATAATATCGTTTTAAATATCTGAATAGTTTCCCTAGACTGCGATAAAATTGAATGGAGAGCAGACAGAGAAGTTCAGATGTTTGTCCTAAAAAAAAGACCTCGGTAATCTCAAGTGTCTCATCTAAAGTTTCTAAATAGGTCAACAATATCATTTAAATGATAAATTGGCTTTTGTGTATATTGTAGGAAAGAAAAATCCCAAATGAGATCTTTTTAATAAGTCAGTTGTTGCTCCTACAATGCAGTGAGATTACATGGAGACTTTTAAAGGTTTCTGCTTAAGAAAAAACTCCATTGATCTCACACAAGTCTTTAGGCATCTCAATAACGTCTCAAACTGATTTGCCAAGATACTAACATCTGCAGTCAAACGTCAGAAACCTCCATAATTTCTCATCAAATTCTCACGAGACCAGATTCAAAATCCATGAATCCACATGAATCATATTGCTCTGTACTCTTACTGAATGTCAACTAATGTCTTATTTCTTTTCTTTTTTTTTAAAGAAATTTTAGAAGAAACATCTGTGACATTGCATAAATGAGATGATCATCATGTCTCCTCTTCTATGAAAGAGCAACCTCTGAGCAACTTCATGTTCCAGTGGCTATTAACATGACACATGTGAATTAAAAAAGCAATTTTAAAACATTCGGAGCGTGTGCAGAATAAGTAAATGAGTGAGGATGTGTGACCGCAGTACTTCAACTGACCATAGCAGTGTAATGAGAGACCGTCCGGTTAACGGTGATATAAACACACACACACACACACACACCACAGATAGAGGGCTCAGGAAAGGCAGGGGCCGTAATCAGAGCTTGTGTGATCTGCATGCTTCGACATTCCATGGCTGTTTCGTGTGAAATAAAGCCATTCATCAACACATCAATAAAAATATAGAGCAGATTATTATTGCGTTGGCCGCCCCGTACAGCTTCAGTCATAAATAATGGCCTGCCCGCCACTGCTTATATTAATTAGAGGTAGAATGCAGATAATGCGAAGGCTCTTTTATTGCGGCGAGCTGAATCAATTTTACAGTGTAATTCAGACTCGCACAAGGTCAGGCAAAGTTGTTGGACAAGATGTGTCCCTTGTAAAACACGCTTTTTCTGATCAGCCCCTGCACTCTGCAGTGAGGACAGATACAGAGATCGAACGCCACCACTTCATGATGCACTCAATACTTCTGCATTGATAGTTGACTGGTGTCATGCATGCTTTCATGTTTATGTGGATCTGGTGGGCCACGAGGGACCGGAAAATGGCTCTCAGGTCAGACAGCAGGGAAAACACTGCTAATGCAAGTAAGGAAATGCAACTAACCATGTGATCATCCAAGTTAGGAGGACAGAATGAAATTAAAAGGGAGAGGAAAACACTTCCTGAATCTTTTGTTGTTGATGTCAAAGCTTTTGTGTTCAGACTATGTTGTATTTTTTAATTATTATTTTGATGGTATTTCAAACTGTTTGGTATCACTTTCATCCCAAAAAAATAAATAAATGTATGTTAACATGGATAATCATAGTTTGTTAATTTTTATGAATTATTAGATTAATAAGTACACTGCATTTCTAAAGTTTGGGGTCAGTATTTTTTTTAAGATTTTTTTTTATGCAAGGACACATTAAATTGATCAAAAGTGACTAAAGATGTCAATGTTACAAAATATTTCTATTTCAGATATATGCTGTTCTTTTCAACTTTCTATATTCATAGAAATTCTATATGTAAAATCAGCACAACTGTGATAATAAGAAAGGCTTCTTGAGCATGAATCAGCAAATTAGAATGATTTCGGATCATGTAACAATGAAGACTGGAATAATTGTTTGAAAAAAAATTCAAAGCTGAAAAACTTTGGCTTCGCCATCAAAGGAAGACATTACATTATTTAAAAAAAACTTAATACAGTATAATAATATTAAATATTAAAAAATATTTTACAGAATAACTTTTTTAACCCAATTTAGTGAGCATAAGAAGATACTTATTTCAAAAACATAAAAAATATTACAAACCCCAGTTTTAAATGGCAGTGTATGTCATATTTATCATATTTTTTTATTATATTTTTATTTAAAATATTAAATTACAGTAATCTAACGTAAATATTAGGATAAAATAATGTAATATTTTGTGTGTCCTTGTGCCTAATAATTGACAGTATACTTCTTCATCTTCTTATAGTCTTTTAGCAATAGGCCAGAGGTTTAGAGAGCAAACCGATGTGCTGAATCTTAATTTAAGCTGGATTTAACATGCTCAACCTCGGCTCACACTGTTCGCTCTCTCTCTCTCCAGTAAAGTCATCAGATTAGATGACAATAGCACTGTTCTACCACTCTGGAATACCTTCATAACTCCCCAGTTACTTCTGGGAATAGGTTTAACATGGTTTTGACTGGTTCAAATGACAAATTCCAAAATACTTTTTTCTTTTGAGGAATTCAAAATTCAGCACATCGGTCTGCTCTGGCCTATTGCTAAAAAGACAAAATGAAGACGTATATTGTATATTTTTCAGCGGCGCTGGACATTAGCTTATTTTAACGTTTATTGCAAAATATGCATAGATATACAAATATAGGAATAGGGAGATCGACTCGATTATGTCATTCGCAGTACTTCTTGGGAGTGGGCGGAGCTAAAGAGCTGTTTTGGCACTTAAAGGAGCATTTCACCCATTTCAACATGAATCTTTATTGAAAGTGGATCATATATGTAGTCGAAATGTAAAATAATTTTTGAATTTGTTGCCCTCTTGACCGAGAAAAGACAGAAAATAACCGAAGGGTGCATTTGTATGAAAGACTACAACACCCACAATGCACCACATTGCACAGCTCCGCAAGCCACACCCACTAATCCGGAACTGCGCGCACATCAAAGAAATCATTCTTTCGTCAACAAGGCTAACGTTAGCTGCCACCAGAGTTTGAAATTCATTTCACGCAAAATTTCTAGTAAGTGATAATGAAAGTAAAGAGACGCACCGACCGGTCTCGTATCTCTCACAGAGGAGCGGAAGCATAAACGGCAGATCGAGAGAGGAACAGGCCTGATTTTATGTTGTGTGTGGACTTCAGTCTTCAATGAGGGGCTGTTGGCTTATACTTTCGTTGTGTATTTGTTCATTTTACTATTAAAATGTTTAAATGTTCGCCGATTCCAGCCTCCTTCTTCCCACAACAACAAACCCCGTTAACGTTAAGTTACATTGGCAAATTCATTAGTGAATTACTCCTCGTTTGTATTTCTTTCTGAATATGGTGTATTACTGCATGATACCTGGATGTTCAGTCAGGCGAAACTATGGTGGTTCACATCACAACACAAACGTCCCTTCGTTGAAATTCTCTGCAGCAGACGGACTCTATCTGTGTCCGTAGCGCACAGCGAGAGCACAGGCACAGCAGTCCGCCTCAGCTCGAGCCAGTCCGGGCTCCTCGACCGCGACAGGCAGCCGCCTCCTGTTCCTCCATCAGCCTCAGCTGCTCTTCACTATATTGCGGCTCGTAAAGATAGCCACGAACATCGGATTCGAGCAGCAGACTTTCAAAATCCTCTTCTTCCATATCATGTATAGTTTCTTCAGTCATTGTCATACTTCCTATCTCCACAGCGCTCGTTAGCTTAGCTTCCAAAAACAAGATGGCGGATATTGATTTCGGTTTCTGCAAGTGAAGTCCCACCCACTGATCTGTAATAGGCCTGTAGGGTGAGTGGGTCCCACACCCTTGAATAATAATGAGCTAATGTTTGTAGTCTATACACTTTTCAATGAAATTTATCTTCCGTCCTATCGTGACGCAAAATGACGATATTTACGTCACGATAGGACGGAAGTAAAACACTTAAATCCTTTTTTCTCCCATCTCATAAAAAAAACAAGCAAAATTCCACCATCATTATAATATATGACTGGGTTTCTAACAATACAAACCTTAATGCAAATGGGTGAAGTGACCCTTTAAAGGCAGGGTAGATAGGTTTGAGAAACTAGCTGAAAACTGCTGGATTTTTTGAAAACACCTTTTTTTTTGCCTAGTTTGCCTGCGCTGACTGTATATGCAGGTACAGGTGGTACTGGGAATTTTGACCGCTCTCTCTCTGCCATAATTGTTAGACTTCATAGCGTCCGGCCAGTACGTGCCTCTCCTCTTTCGAAATGAGGGAGTCAACCGGGTGCGCGCATGTGGGCAGCTCCTGTAGCAGAAGGGGTGGTAGCATGGTAGCGAAGGAGAGTGACAGTCGCCCAGCCAATCATTGCATTCGTCCCGAATGGAAAAGAGTAGCTGTGTTTATTGCAGCCCTGAGAGGACTACAGACACTCGATTATTATACTCTCCTTTTCAGAGTACTTACAGTACATTTTAGATATGTATTGGTATATAAAGACAGTTTAAAGGGCACCTATTATGGCATTTAAAATGTTCCTAATATTGTTCTGGGAGTCCCCAACAACAGTTTTACATTCATGCAATGACAAAAAACACTTTTGTTGTCTTATAATATGCATTTATTTTTACCTGATTTGCTCATTTGTCCAAACCCCTCCTTTGCGTGACGCTAATCGGCGGTGATTGGTCAGATGATGCAGTCAGTTATATTTTGCGTTAGCCCAAAGCTTAAACATATTGATAAAGCACTGCAGTACTACAATTAGGGCTGGTCCGAATACCATTTTTTGAGCTTCGAAGCTTCGGTAGGAATAAACATCGAATATTCGAAGCTTCGGAATCTCTATGTCTCAGACATCCCAAGTCTCCCGCATATTGATAGCGGCTCCCTGATGCCCGCAAATTAGTTCAAATCTCCTGGAATTTAGCTGCTCGCGAGCTCCAAACCGTGTAACGCACGCACGACAAAGAGAGGGAGAGACCTTGCCTGTCGTGTGTGCAAATGTGCGTGTGTGTGCAAGTGTGCGTGTCTCTTGCAGCGCATGTAAAATGCGCATGATCATCATCAGCGCATGATTATTATTTCGAGAACCGTTCATCCAAACGACTTCACAAGGAAGTGCAGTGTATTTGGTGCAATATAGATAGACAGGCGAGACGCGACACGTTCCGAATTAATACATTTTTAATAAACTACACAGACAGCGCGAGCGGGAACAGCGCCTCACATGTGCGTGTGTGTGCAAGTGTGCGTGTCTCTTGCAGCGCATGTAAAATGCGCATGATCATCATCAGCGCATGATTATTATTTTGAGAACCGTTCATCCAAACGACTTCACAAGGAAGTGCAGTGTATTTGGTGCAATATAGATAGACAGGCGAGACGCGACACGTTCAGAATTAATACATTTTTAATAAACTACACAGACAGCGCGAGCGGGAAGCAGCGCCTCACGCGAGCAGAGCTTGTATGCTCCGAGAACGGACACTGCTTTGCACTAGTGATATAAAACACGCACAGGTCTGTAACTTATGCAATATTTCTAATAAGGTAGGCTAGTCTAATAGTCTCAATAACAAATTACTGACAACGTAGGGTAGATGTTTAAAGAAGCTGCGCGCCTCGCGCGAGCAGAGAACGGACACCGATATGCTGTCTAATATCTTATATGCTCCGAGAACGGACACTGTAGTTATATAAAACACACTAATACATACATTTATATATTTTAATACTACATACATTTTAATATATTTTGTTTCTATTATTCTATTTTCCACAATGTCAAAGCAATGCAGCTTAACCCAAAATACAAGCTCAGGCATTCACATCTGTCCATACAAACTCTGCTGTTCTGCGCTCTAGCCAGAGAATACTCCCGTTGCAGGAACACTTTTAGTAGTCCAAGAAGAAGCAAATATCTATTTATTAAGTAGCTATAACGAATTTATATGTAAAGTATTGTATTTCACCAGATTCTATAGTGTAAAACATATACAAGCGCGAATGAGAACCGTTTCGAGGGGGATGCCAGGTTTGCAAAAAAAAAAAAACAAAAAAAAACGAATATCCGAATGTCACATTTTCAAATCGAATACCAACCCACCGAACGAATATTCGAATATTCGAATATTCTGGTCCAGCCCTAACTACAATACGCTTCACATAATTTCACATATTTCAAAAAACAAAACAAAAATGACATTGGAGACCTAGAAGCTGCTGAGCGTAACTCTCTCTCTCACACACACACACACACACACACACACACACACACACACAAACGCGCGCACACACGCACACACACACACACACATAAAAGCAACAATTATTAACAGTACTTACAGGTTGTGATTCGGAGGAGGAAGCTGATCTAAATAAACTTGGTATTGAACCTTCCTATATCAGCCGACTCGCGAATCCACACTTGAAAGCATTTGTGTTTGTGAAGCGATCTTCATTAAAATGACGCGAACACACACAAGGTTCGGGACGGGTACAGTTGTAAATATAAACTCTAGCCACTGAGTCTTCACATGCTTGTCCCTGGCCAGTGAAAAAAAAAAGTTTGCTTTTGATTCGCACTTCAGAACAGCATCTCGTCGACATGATGTTTTCACTGTTTTCTCTGTCTGCTCGGCGTGCGCAATGAGTGGGCGTGTCGAATTCAAATAACATGTACAAGTGATGTACGAAAGCTAGAGAGAAAGCATCGTTCGTCTATCGATTCATATCAGCGACTCAGAGTCAACTCTTACTTTTGAGAGACAATAACTTTGTATACGGTGAACTTTCATATTTAAAACTTTGCAGGATGTTTTTGTTCACTTAGATCTATGTTACACACTACATGAAAGGTAATTTTCAAAATTCCATGATAGGTACCCTTTAAACAAATTTTGGAAAAAGTGTTTTAGAAACAAACTGCCTACCCTGCCATTAATGTAGTTTTTCCACCAGGAATTCAGCTGTTAAACACGATTCTTTTAAAAATAGGCTGAAATAATGCGGGCTAAGGGCTTCAACAGAAGCAAATATCACAGATTAACATCCTTGTAGCTCACAGTAAGGCTGTCTTTAAAGGCTTATAAGTTTTTGTTCAAAATCAATTTCCCTATGAAGAAAATGAATGGAGTTTTTACTTCCGGAACCCGAGTGGTTCCGAGTGACGTTCAGCTCTAATTTTCTATAGTTCTTTTGAAGGCCACCTGTAGAGCTTCCTCTTTCTGCAGTAACTGGGCTGAAATGATGCCATTCTCTGTCCGTGAATATCACACTGACCTGCTGTATGCTGTGAATATCTCCATCTCTCTCTCTCTCGCTTACTCTCTGCCCGCTGATCCGAGCGCTGACTCCTGTTAAATCTTGATTATGGATTCTGTGACATTGTAAATGACGGGTGGATCGGGTAGGATGTCTCGGATTAATCGGCGGGCACGGATGCAGATTCTGTCAGTAGACTCCATCTCGAGCCGAGAGGCTTCATTTCCACTCGGCCGCCCCCGTTGTGCATGCAAAGCAGATTTAGTGATAGGTAATCCATGTAAGGTTTTTAGCACAGCTTTTCAGAGGATTGGAGAAAAATTATGCACATGTTTTAAAGGAAGAGTTCACTCAACAATCAACATGCTGTCGTTATTTGCTCGTGTTGTTCTGATCCCATATGCTGGTTTTTAAGGTGGATCACAAAAAAGAGAATTTTTAAGAATAGCACTATGAACAGCATTATATAGACAGTTATATGGGTTATACAGACTACTTATATGGTACATTGTCTTTTAATGCAAAAAAAGTTGCTTAGATGCATGCTTAAAGTTTTCTCTTGATGTGTTCCACTGAAAAAATAACGTCAAATAACAGGCTTGGAACAACATAAAAGAAAATAACTATTGAATAACAATTCCTATTGACCATCACAGGCTCCAGAAATTACCAAAAAAAATCCTCTAAAGTATAAAGTACTTATGTGCTGCATTAAGAGTCTTTTGTATGTCATACGATGGCTTTGCATGAGGAAATTGGATGTTATTGACTGTAAAACTATCAGATCTTAAATCTTATTGTCCATTTTACATATTTGAATTGGTGGGGTTGCGAGGCCAAGCCTATCAATGTTTTTTTGTGTTCAATGCTATGAATCTTGAGATGCATCAATATGTCATTTGTGAATTTTAACAAAGGTGAATGTGAATAGCATTTAAGAGCTTCAGCTGGGGGAATTAACCTACATAGGTCTGTTTATCAGATCGAATGGCTTTAGAAATCGTATATAGCAAATGGGTTATATGGACTGCTTTTATAGTTCTTTTATGGTGCTGTTTTACCGTTAAGCACAAAAAATGCTTGATCTTTTTGCCTATTTATAGGCCTATTCTAAAGCCATGATTGGTTGGTGTTAAGTAAAGCAATGAGTGTTTGCACATGTGAGGAGTTAGTGTGAGGCACTGATGAATTAGTGTGGCATTTTGATAGGTTGTGTTTAAAAAAGATAGAGAAGTGTGTGTTGTAGTTTGCATGGCGACTATAAGTGCCTCAAAATGTTTCAAATGGGAGGAAAAGCCATCTTATTCTTTCCTCCACCTTCTCTTTCCGCCTTCAGAAGCGCCTCCAGCAGTCTCCATCTCGATCCCAGAGGACCTGAACTTTGCTAGAATATTCCTGAATATCACATTCTTCCCAGCTCTCTCCCTCCCCCCCCCCTGCCTTGAAAAAGTTTGTAGCACCTGTCACCTGTCAAGCGTCCGGTTATTTTCTGTCGGTTTTATACTGCTCTTTCATATTATGGCTCATTAAAGCGCAACGCGGTCCACGACCGTATTTACATAGCCCTGGCGGGAGAGTTTTAATTTGCACTGGTACTGAGCATGACCGTAACTGAGGAGTGTAGTGCCACAAAATGACTTTTCTCACTTGACATCCCCCTTAGAAAACACCGAGCCGGGCTTAATTGCTTGAACAGGGCCACAAAAGATGGAGACGGAGCCCCTCGCCGGGGGACCTGGGGGCCGCTGCCCGGCTCCTCATTGGTCCTGGGCATTCTAGTGAGATATTATTTTACAGCATGTGACCATCCCATTAACCCTTTCAAAATGTCTCACATTCACTTTGGCTGCGTCTTTATTTTATTTCCCTTGGATTCATGGTTTTCTGACCCAGCGGTTTTCTGTATTTCATGATTTTTTTTTGTTAGATATGAAATGCAAGATGTTCTAATATTAATGTATGTTTTGTTTCTTGGACATACAAATTACATCATGAAAGATGAACATTCTCGTTTAAGTATCAACTTTGTCTTAGTTGTTTCTAATTAAATTCCATAGGGGAAATGGAAAAAAAAGAACATTAAAAGTCAAAAGAAGAATTTTTCTTTTTTTAAGGAATTACATTGTGGAAAAGACAATTGTTAAGAAGATGCTTTTCTCAGTCATTTCATTTTTAAGTATCAACTTGGTCTCCAATTCCTTAGGAGGAATAAAATAAACACAAATGATACATTTGTTGGCATACGGTACAGTAAAAATCGAATGAATTTGATGAGAAATGTTTGTTCAATTTGAGATCCCTGACTTTTGATTGCAGACTTTGGTATCTTGGCAAATCTGAGCAAAGTTTGAGACATCAAGATCTCTTCTAAAACTCCAGAGAAGTGATATGAATCTTTTTTAAGAGAAACATCTAATAAGCAGGAGACTTTAAGTCTCAGTTAATACATTTTCATCAGAAATGCTGTATAGGAGACACAGTTGTATATTTTGAGTATTCTTCTTTACCATGGGATTACATCTTGACAAAACTATTTTATGGAGATCTCAGTTATGTTTCGTTTAAGTCTTTCTCTTTGTCCTTTTCTCTCCTTTGTTCACTGAGGTAGTCAGTTCCTAGATCAGCAGTAGTTTGAGGTCCTGAGCCAAAATATCACACACACAGAAAGAGAGAGAGAGCTCTGAAATCAATCACCACCAATGGGGCTTGGCTCTGATTTTGCTCATCAGCCACGGACACACCAAACCACTCAGTACCATCAGCACCATCACTGCCGCGCTCAGAATGCGCTGTGGTTTCTTGGAAAGCATATTGTATCATTTCACCATCTGTCCTGGTGGAGGAGATGGCCGAGCCTGTTTACCGTCTGCTGCTTTCAGCGCACGCAAATCTGGAGTGTTCTATCTGGACGGGATCAGCGTGGATTGGATGGCGGTGGAACCTACAGGGGTCGCCACAGAGCACAAATATCAGCGCTGGCGGAATAAATGTCTTCACAGGCGATAGTGATCATTTTATATTATATTATTGGTCTTTTTGTGCTTCCCTTATTTCAAATCAATGAACTGCATTTAATGTTGACTAACATTATTAGTCATCATTTTTCTTGCCTTTTAATTTTAGTGAGTTCCAACTCTTCACAAGTGATGGTATCGCATGGAAAATCCAAGGTATTGACACTCATTACTATGCCGTGGTATTTCGATTGTGGCGACGTCTGGTTCCTCCGTGTGGCCGCTGGCTGCGCGTTCGGATGCTCTTTGGCTGATGGAATAATACGGAGCAGATTGGTGGAGATCTGCAAGCCGTGTTGTTTGATCTTTCCTCTTCACGCCACGTTTGCTGGCACTCACCGTCTCACCTCACCGCATGGCGCAAGCGGCACTGGCGTGGCCTCAACCTGCCTGCCAGCTTTCTTCCCCCTCTCTCTCTCTCCATGCCAAACTTATTCCCTCATGGCTGTTCCTTACACATTCTGCACCCCTTTTTACAAGAGCTAAACCAGTGCAATCACAGGACGAATATAGGAGTTCAATATACATATGAATGGCCCATACACTCATTTTTCTGATGGACACAAAAGAATTCTAGTTGCGTTACATTCAATTCATCTGCTCGAGGCCAAACCAGACCTCTCACATTCAATGCAGAAAGGCTGTCGTTCATGAATCGCGATGGCCGGACTAGAGATTCTCCAGAGGGTTCAGACGGTGGGGCAATCTGAGAAACCTCAAATGGTGTCTTAAGTATCTTTTTATTTTTCATTTTTAGTGTATTCATTTAGTATACTTATTCTAAAGCGTCATCCTGTCATTATTTAGTGCACAATCAAACGTTTTAAAGGAATAGTTCACTAAGAAAATCAAATGACCTTCTTTCTTCTGTGGAACATGCAATGAGACATTTTAAATAATGTATTAGTTGTTTTTTCTATGCAATTGCAATGAATTCAGACTGGATCTTTCAGGCTTTAAAAAGGATTCAACTGCACCAGAAGCACCATTAAATGGACCTTATGACTTGTGCGCTAAATTATATTCTATATTATACTTATATTATACACAAGTCAAATATAAGCTTTGTCTGACAAACAGACCACATTATTCTTCATTAATAATCAGTGAGCTTTTAACCGTTGTGACCGGATCACTGAGTCAGTGTGTTAAACTCAAGAACTGGACTGGTCTGATTCTTGAATGAATCTTTCAGGTTTTGTGAATTTAATCATATAATTTATTGAAAGGGTCCAACTCATTCTGAGTGATTCGTTCACAAATCAGACATTTCTAACTTTCCCATAAATTTGCCAAGATGGAAGACATGAGTTTTAATGAACAACCCGCAATATAGTACATCAAATTGTTGGACTAGTTTTATAATGCTTCTTTTTGTCATTTTGGAGATTTGCCGCTAAAGTCCTCATTCACTCTCTTTATATTAAAAATAATCGATATGTTCTTAAAAATATTCTTAAAACTTCACATTTTGTGTTTCACAGAAGCAAGAAAGTCATATGGGTTTGGAACAACATGAGGGTGAGTAAATGATGACAGAATTTTCATTATGTGACTATCCCTTTAACAAAACTAAGCCCAAACGTGTTCGATTGCTCCAAAAAAACTGTCCTTTCACTGTTATGCTTTGTTTTTTTTCTTTCCTTTTTGTCACAATGTGTGGGAAAACCTGCGGCTAATTTAGTAATAATAGTGTTTCATGATGTGTAAGCCCAATTTGCACACTTTCTTTGCCATTTCCCCACTCTGCCGCGCTATCTCGCCACATCTGCCTCTTATCTCCTCCGCGTGAAGCACTTCATTTGAGGCTAATGGCATATGCCTGATCCTAATCTCTCCCATTCATTCCTCCACTGCGAGATGGAGATCTTCATTGGCAGGATAAGACAATACGTTGAAAAAAGGGTTGCGTTAATGAGCCATGCCGACTTCCTCTGTGCGTTTGAGGGTCAAAGGCAGACGGAGCTTGAGATTGTGTCGAGGAAGCAGAAGAGATGGCAGCTTTGCGTGAGGGCGCGTAACAGTTTTTATTAAAGAGACGAAGGACATGGCTCATTTAAAGGAGATATTTGAAGATCAGAACCTCTGAAACATTGTTCTGCTTCTGTGACCGAAGTATAGCATTTGTCCGTAGTATTCTTTATTCCACATCAGATCTTTGTTCCTCCAAATCTGTTTTAATATGATTTTGAGGTCATTAATGTGTTAAAAAATGTGTTTGCATGTGGGTGTATTCTTACATTTTTCTGGGCTTCCTCGACTTCCAGCACTCCTGATAACTGCAAATGGATTGTACAGTAAGTTAGCATTGGCCTTTCAACACTCACAACCAGATGAGATGTTGCAGCAAACACCCAAAGGGACGTAAATAAAGTTGCACTCGACTCTTGATGTTCCATCACCTTCTTCACTGTGTCTGAGCTCAGAGAGTGGGTTCAGTTGTACTGTCTGAAACACTGGGTTCGTTTCTCAGCCTCCTGGGCAACATATGGAGGCCTCGGAGTTGTTGCTGTACGTCTCAACTGCTGCGGTACAAAGTGGCGCTCTAACTGCAGCCCTTGAGATCTCATTAGAGGCCTGATTCAGCGGCGTGGCTTTGGGAAGTTGCCGTGGGCTGCACAGTCTCGACCAAGACAGGATCTGTACTGCCTGCCAGATCATAAACAACATTTGCATATAATGTCAACGTTTGGCAATATCCTTTAGCAAAGGCACTATCTACCCTTTGACAGTTCCTCAACAACAACAACAAAAACATAAAGCTGAAAGGTAAACGATAGTGTTTAGTATTCAGGTGAACGTCAACAACAGTATATTTGTTCATCTTCCGTTTTTTTCTTGTTGTAGAGAAAGAAAAACTAATTTCTGTATTCTTTTGATGCAATATGATAGCTTTGTGTGAGGAAAATCTTTATTTGCTGAAAATCATCACTTCTGTTCCTGTCTCATTCAGTTTAAATATGGTGCAGTGAGAACATCATGGGCCAGATTTACTAAACAGGGAAAATTTGTGTGAGAGCGCAATTCCAAAAAAAGCACAGAGGGGAGTGGAACGTTTTGCGCGTGATCTACTGAAGAAGCGTACATAACACAATCGCAATCTACCAAAAGCAGTGCAAATTAGCATCTAAACCCTGGTTTTACCCTGGTGTTAAATACTGTAAAGGGTTAGTTCACCCAAAAATGAAAATTCTGTCAGTAATTATTCACCCTCATGTTGTTCCAACCCCTAAGACTTTCGTTCATCTTCGGAACACAAATTAAGATATTTTTTATGAAATCTGAGAGCTGGATCACTCCTTCATAGGCTGCTCGGTAATTGCATCTGCCGGCCCAGAAAAGTTAGGAAAGACATTGGCATGCCAGACCTACATCAAGATGTTAGGTCTGGGAACTCTCCATTGACATACCTCAATCTGAGGGGCGGGATAAACGGTTACCTTTCAAAATCCCTCTGCACGCAATAGGATAACGCTACAACCAACCAGAGCAATGAACGGTTGTGGATGAGTGAGTCCCATGTTTTTCCACCAGCGGAGCTAATTTATATATTTAACTTTTGCCGTATCAGGTCGGCAAAACTCAGAACACATCTTCCTTTTTTAAGAATGACTTAAGTGACGTTCTCTTAACTCCAAGTCATCCAGAGTCGCGGCCAAAGCCGATCCATCTTCATTGTTTTCAAGTAGCAGGGAAATCACCTATGAAAATCACGCGGAACGTCATGAACTGTGCCGTCATTGTGTTAAGCCCGCCCGCCGACTCTATACACGATGTGATTGGCCTGACCAGTTTTTGGTTTTTCCAGCTCAAAAGCCTATGGAGAGTTGCTAGACCATACTGGCTGCGAAATAATTTTCTCACACTGAATGAACGAAAGTCTTACGGTCTTACAACATGATCGAGGGTGAGTAATTACTGATCGAATTTTCATTTTTGGGTGAACTAACCCTAACCCTTTAAAATGACGAGCACAAACCTTAGTAAATCACCTTGCATGATTAATTTAAATACTTTCCTCCCATAAATGTTGCGTCTGAAATGGAAACTCCTACAAATGCATATGCAATAAGGTCAGCCACAAAAATAACCCTGTCCACGGCCTTTTAAATTTTTTACTGTGTGTCTTTAGTAAATCCTGACCTTTTTAAAATCCTTTTAAAAGCCAAAATAGGGTTTTGCGCTGGCACAAATCTGTCCCAAGACTCAAACCTTGGTGCAACTCTTTTTGACTCCCCGTATTTGAATTCCGCTTTCAATACTTTGCAACAATGTGAAGGTATTTGGTTTGTTTATCTTCAGCAATTGTTTCTCGTTCTCTCTCATAAAAATGAAAGAAAAAAATCTCTTTACTCAGTTAATTATCATGCTCACCCTTGGGTGACTCAAAGGCGCACGATTTCTCTCCAGATACTGCCTTTGCTTTAGAGGCGTCACTGTTGCGGAGCGCACCGCATATTAGCGCTGGAGTAATTAGGTGGCATTAGGTATTATTCACACCTATCCAACTGTATTAGAGCGTCGAGCTCTGCGTTAATGAGAGCGTCTAAGCCGCTGCGCCATCGAGGACGCTCCGCCGTCCCCCCACCCTCGCCGCTGTATTTGTCATGCGGCGTAGTCTCACACAATCAGCATTCGGTTCCTCTATAATTGCGGCATGGAGCACCACACATTGATAGGAGCTGAGAGAATACAGTCGCCTTGACAGATGTTGTAGGTCTTTGGGGATAAATAAAGAAAAAACAGGCGTAACCTTTTTTTACTTGAACTGTAAATCACTTTGTGCTGCTCGCTCTCTCTCCACCCTCCCTCTCGCACTCCGTTATAGATGGAAAATAAATAATGTGTGAAGGTGCGATGATTTGGGTGATTTAGGGCGAGCTTTGAGAAACGTATTACGGGGGTCTGACAGGCGAGGGGAGATAGGCTGGTGGTGTTAAGAGGCTGTGACATTATGTCTGCGGGGTTAAGGTGTCGGGCGTCAAAGCATCAGCTGCTATTACTGGATCAATACCTCTCAGTTTTGCACTTATCTCTGGGCTGATGGTGAGCAGCTTTACTGGATGCACACCAGGGACTGAGCGCCGACTTCCCTTCTGTATCTCTCTCTCTCTCTCTCGTTCTCGTTAGATAATGCCGGTGAGACCTTAAGAAATTAGTATCAGTGTAGAGTTCAGAGTGAAGCATTTCTTGCCGCTGTGTGCACTTTAAGTGCAGTCGTCGTTTTTTCCGCTCATGCTGTGGTTTTGTCGCAGACTTCTGTTTTCATGCTAATAGAGTCAGCTGCTAAATGACAGTATTTTCCAAATAAAACAAAATACTTAGATTTTCTTTTCTTAAATTAGAATACTAGTGCAAATGGGGCTCTTTTAACTGAAAGGCGAGACTTTCATTCCTACAGTCGCAATTTTGAGAATTGCTATTTCTCCCATTCATAGTTCTCACTATACTCACTATTCTCATTATGCAAAATATTATTATACATTTCACATATCCTTCCTAAACCTCCCCTCCAATGATCCTTCAGGTCAAATTTAACCCAAAATAAAATGCACAAAATAATAATTAATTATTATCTCATATATATATATATATATGGCTCTGTATGAATATTGTTAATGTTACAGGGCTTGAATTTCGGTGTGGGATTGCGTGTATTGCGCATAATTTTATTAATTCCTGCAGATTTGTGCTCACCTCAAGTGTGCATAAAAGCGCTTCAGTACTATACTGAGTTCTTTTTCGCTGCTTATACAGTCAGATACACACAAAATACTGTCAAAATGCTGGTCTAAGCAAGTATTCACATAAAAACACAGTCAGTTATGTTTTAAATGAACGTAAACAGTTGAGAAAGAAAAAACAGTGTAACAGAATAATGGATCCGTGCGTGACAGCAGCCTAATATACCTGCCAAATTATGAGATAGTATTAAAAATATCTATATGGCAGTTTTTCCCCATGGTATCAATGTTAAAATTGTGTCCAGTGAAAAGGCTGAGTGGCTTGAAACTTTGGAAAACCACTAGCCACCGTGGCTGGTGAGCAAAAAAGTAAATGTCAAGCCCTGTAAAATACTAAAAATTGATATCATTTATTTTAAAAAGCAGCTATGGTGTAAATTGGAAGTTATGCAATACTTCCAAAAAAAGTTATCTGATTATGTTACATATTCCCCTCATCTGTGTTTATGGTGTGTGACATTATCAATGGCATCATATAGGTAAACCAAATGCCCTCCTGAAGTGTCCTGGTTTTTTAACCGAGGAGAGAGTGATTTATTGTATTAGCATGAGGCCACAGAGAGAGCGTTCCGGTCACGGCTGTCCTTTGATTTTTCTATGTGGAGAAAAGTGTTGTCAGGAGTGGAAAAGAGGCAAAAGTGAGTGAGTTCCCCAATGGGGCGTTTGCCTACTTTCAAGTCTTTCATTAAACTTCAGAAGCCAGAGTTAATCCTTGCTACAGCATACAACAAAAACTGCATTCAACAATTGAAAAGAAGGGGGGGGGGAAAGAAAATACGATGGGGGAAGGTGGAAAAAGAGAAAAGAACAGGCCCGATCGCTCCATATTCATATTCCTATGCAGCCGTTATCACTTAAAAGGCTTTCTAATTACAACAACAAGACAAAAACTCCTTGGATTCATTCCAGACCCGCTAAATGATAAAATAAGCTCTCACTCTCTCTGCCGCTTAATCTTCGTAAAGCACCTTGGAGCGTCATCTCCCAAATACATGCCACTGAATGTGGAAATGCCATTTGGAGATGCAGGTGTGACATTTGATAAGAAACTTCTGGATTAAATATGTTCAGCTAATGAGGAACCCAGCTACCATCAGGGCAAACTATTGGTCGGATTGTGTGCGGGCTGATAACATTCCACAACTCGATTATTAATAAACAGCCCTAGTCTCTCTCTCTCTCTCTCTCCCTCTCTCTCCCGTTCTCTCCTTCAGCTAGAGATGTTGTTTAAAAGTGCATGTTAGTGCTGCACTGAAACAAAACGTTGAAAGCAGAAATGAGTTCAGATCAAGGGCTCGGAGGGGTTTTTTCAGTGGTGGTGGCGGCGGCAAGGCTTCGGGGGAAGCGCGTCGTCCGCTAAGCGCTTGGTGCATTGAGCCAGAAGTCCCCTGCCCAAGCTTGACATTTAGAGTGATTTGGAGCAGATTAAGGCCGCATTAGTGCCGTGGCCTGTCAAAGGGCCGTTAATGAGGTGTGGGGGGCGTCTGGACTCAAACCATGGTCCCGGATTCGGGGTTGACGCACTGATGCTCTGTAGTCGGTGGAACCGATCGATAAATCCAGGCCGCACGCATCCCAGCGGGCCCGGAGAGTTTCTCGGAGGATAACTGGACTGCTGTGACGCTACTGCCAAAGTCTCCGGCTCGTCTCATTGGAGAGTGTCCTTCTAAACCTGCTTAGCTCAGCCAGCCAGAGAAAGAGTCTGCGAATGACGGCAGTGTGTTACCCGCACCAGTGGGTGTCCACAAATATCCATATTTAAATTAAAATTAGAAGAACTAAATGTATTCCGAGCGCCGGATTTGGCAGGAGTCGGGGCGTCTTATAAGGCCGAGCGAACTCTACAAGACAAAAGCAAGCCACCATTTGCAAATTTCGAGACTTTTAAGTTTGAAAGTTTTTTTGTTTTATACACTGTACCCAAATAATTGCAGACTAGATCATTCTGCGAACACCTGATGGACTGGTCAACTAGATTCAAAGTCTGAAATTTATTGTAGCATCGGTGACTATATAGTTCATTGTAGATACTTCTGCAGTCTAAAAACATATTTTTAAAAGTTCAAATACAATGCATAACAATTCTTTATTAGGGTTGTGACGGCATGATATTTTCACGGTTTTATAATCGTCTTGTCACGGTATACAGTGTTACACAATCAATCATTATTATTATCATTGGTTAAAATGTCCGTTAAATGAATGAAAACTTTTTTTTGGTTGAACAAAAGCTTTATAACAAACTTGAAACTATTTTTAAAAATCAAAAACTTGTCTTAACTTGTCTTGTCTTAAATTTGATTAGATTAACAACTTATTTTTATCATTTATAGTTTATTAAAAAAAAATTCATTATGTGAAATGCGATGTGTATCAGCCTATCACTTTTTTCTCCTAAAATTCCTTTGGAGAAACATTAATAGACACTAATAAAATAAACTTTTTAAAAAATTGTCCACAAAAACCACAGCAGAAAAAAAATGGCAAAATGTTGTTGGTTTTAGGTATGGCATGACATGTTGCAGGACATGTCAGCTTTCTAAGAGTAGCCTATAATATGACCACTACCCATAAGTTTAGCAGTCATATCCCAGACATGGGTTTATTGCTCAAAAATAAATATTCTGTATGAAATGCATACATTAGCTGCAAAAATAAAAACACTGGCCATTTTGCATTGTTTTAGCATGTGCAAATGAAGGTTGCAGGTGTCATGCCGTCACTGAAGAAATGCTTTATGATGATAATGAGAAGTTGGGTTAATTTTCAGTCTCTGCCATCAAGCGTGAGAAGTTCACAGACCCGCTGTTCAACGCCGCCCAAACGGGGCCAACGCGCAGATAACGCACGGGTGACGATGTCACGTGCCAGCGCCGGCGGTCAATTACAGAGACAATTGAAACCGTGAGCTAAATGAATCATTCAGACAGTGGTGTGTGTGTGTTGGTGTGTGTGTGTGTGTGTGTGTGTGTGTGTGTGTTGTGTGTGTGTGTGTGTGTGTGTGTGTGTGTGTGTGTGTTGTGTGTGGTGTGTGTGTGTGTGTGTGTGTGTGTGTGTGTGTGTGTGTGTGTGTGTGTGTGTGTGTGTGTGTTCCGTTCGTTTAAAAGATAAACAAAAGAGCAATCTACTATCCACTGTCATTAAAGAGCCTGGGAGATTTATGTATTTGACCCTAGTCATATTTAAATGGCAGCATAAATAAAGTTATTTTGAATAGTGGCTGGATAATGGCAGTGTATCTGCAAGCTACTTTACCACTGCTTGCCAAGGTATAAGCTATTAACATACTTAATTATAGTATCACTATTTCAAGGCCCATTCACACCAAGAACGATAACTAAAGATAATGATGATTACTATATTAGCATCCACACCAGCGGACTATATATTAATTCTGTTTATGCTTAGCGCATGCTGCAGTTTTAAATGCTCAAGCCGAATTCGGATTGACTGTCAATGTTTTTATCGCTCATCTGCTAATCGTTCAAAATATTGTTTCTCTGTGCTATTATCGTTATTGTGGTGTGGACTCTGCTATTCTTATATTTACGATGATTTTTAGAACTATACATTTACCGTTATAGTTATTATCCTTAGTGCCTTAACTCCCCAACACCAGCTCATGATCAGTGACGTCTGTGCAGACAGCGTGATGGTGGAAGTGAGGTAATAGACATCATAAAATTGAGTTGTACAAGGTGTGCTGCACATTTCATGTTTTTTTCTTTCCACCCCAGTTTTCTCTCCTCCTTTATGTGGAGGGAATAAAAGCCATGGGAAGAGACTTTCATCTCCGTAGGCCCAATGCGACAGCTAATCTTTCCCTCCTCTGCAACAACATTTCCACTTCAGTTCCTATCCTCTCCAGATGTATTTGCTCTCCGCACCTGCTTGTGTCCCGTTAAGATTTAAACGGCAAACACAGAATGCCCAAGATAACCTGCACGCAGGGGCTTTTGGAGACACTTTACTCCCTCGACATTATTTTAAAAGAGCAGATCTGAGCTCTCTGCCGCTCGAGAGAGACGCGATTATCTGTTGCGATCCCTCTGTAACGCACCACGGCCATTCATCTCTCTCTCTCTCTCACACACACACGCACACACATGCAAAGGCCTGATCTGAATTTAAGGATTTTGGCAGGTGTGACTGTAGCGTCTGCGATGTGACACTCTCATTCTGTCCTTCCTCTGATGAATTGCTCTCTGCCGTATGGAATCCTGCAAATCCTGCTCTTCGTCAAAGGCATTAGTGTGTATCACTGCAACCTTTTCAGTGCACATGCATGTCTGCTTTCTTTATTACGAGGTCTGTAAACATACTTAGGGTTTATGATTATTGACCCATATTTAGTTTTTCTTATTTTCCTTTGCTTTTTTAACTCAGGGGATATAAATGGATTCTAAGTTATGTGTCTTAGCCTTTAGATTTTCTCCTTAAATTCCTTTGGAGAAACATTAATAGACACTAATGAAATAGTTGTTGACATGTAAACAAAAGTGTAGAACTGTAAGATTACTGTAGGATTAATTTTCATTTTAAGAGAAATGTTTGAGTTTACATTGGGATCTGACTTTTGATTGTTAGTGTCTAGGTAAAACTGAGCTCAATTTGGGACATTTGGTCTTTTTTCTCAGAATACAAATGTTAGAAACAAGACATCAGAGGTCTTAAGTTGATCTAGTTGCTGACTGGAAGAAACAGTTAAGATATTGAAGATACCATTGTGGATTTTTCTTTCCTATGGGAGCCTTGCATAATAATGTCATTTAAGATTTTTTTTATGTTTTTGAAAGAAGTCTCATATGCTCACCAATCATTTATGTGACCAAAAATTACAGTAAAAATATTGTTAATTATTATTACAATTTAAAAGAGCTGTTTTCTATTTGAATATATTTAAAAATGTCATTTATTCTTGTGATGCAAAGCTGAATTTTCAGCATCATTACTCCAGTCTTCAGTGTCACATGATCCTTCAGAAATCATTCGAATATTCTGATTTGCTGCTCAAGAAACATTTCTTCCATTATTATCAATGTTGAAAACAGTTGTACTGCTTCATATTTTTTGATGAAACCATGACTATTTCTTTCAGGATTCTTTGATTAATATATAGAGTTCAAAAGAACATCATTTATTTTAAACTTTACAAATACTGTCACTTTTGATCAAATTTATGCATCCTTGCTGAATAAAAATCTGAGAGCCATTAGTGGCACTAAGTGGTATTGCAAAAATAGTCATTGTTTTTCAGCAGATTTCCTGTGTTCATTGGTCAAACAAACTCATAGTCCCGCCCTAAACTCACCCTATTGGTTGAGCCATGTTGCTAGTCGGGATGCTCAAACAAAAACAGCAATGTTTGGATAGTGTCACAGTGTTTACACTTTTCTCGAGGATTCCGTCTACAAATTGCCTACTTATAGTTATTAAGCTGGCACAGGAGAAGTATTTTAACATCTTGTTAGTCTGGTATTGTATACAAATATATTTCATTTGACCTCTCTATGTAATGACCCTATTTCAGTCCCTCTTGGGCCAGTAAATCTCAGGACAGGCTCATGCGACGGGCTGATGTACCTGTACATTAAACTCAGTAACTGTTTGCATTCTGCCTGTCAGGATTCTATTATGAGCATGTGGCGCTCCTCGTTTTGATACAGTGGTAATTTAAAGAGCGTCTTAATTGACTTGATTTCTCCTGCATGCACCGCAGTGAGCCTTGTTGCTTTATTAGGCCACACACAATGCGCCAAGTTCAATTTTACCATTCATAATGAATGCAGTCGTGCCATTCAAATGCAGCCATAAGCACACAGCAGATAAGAATTTAATTAAATGTAGATTAAAACCAAACAGGAAAACACACTCGCTGATAATTTTTTATCACATCCCCTGGTCATATTTTTTTTCTCCTCCTTCGCACTTTCAACTTGTTCTTCCTTGGGCTACAGGACTCTCTCTCTCTCTCTCTCTCTCTCTCTCTCTCTCTCTCTCTCTCTCTCTCTCTCTCCTCCTCTCTCTCTCTCTCTCTAAAGCGAAGCACCTTGTGCATCAGGCTCTCGGTGCCCTGAGATTGAATGGAAATGCGAGACGGGGGACGGTCGCAGGTTTAATCAGCGGCGGGAAGGAGAAATGAGGGGCAGGAAGAGGAGGGGTGAATCACAAACTTAACATGAACCGAATTACATGCACAAACAAATGTCATAGTGACACGACTGCGATTGGCTGGGGGAAATGCAACCTCAGCACATGTATAAAGTGTGTTTTTATATAACCATATATACTATTAAATATTATATAATTTACACTGAAGCACTGCTACAAATTTTTGCCCCATACATATTTTTGTCACTTTGGCATGAATTCATCGCTCATGTTTTTACATTTACAGTGCCTGTAAAATTTAAAAGTTTTATTTTTTAACACGACTAACTAAGTGTCTTAAGAAGTCTAAGAAGACTTAATGTCTTCTTCCTCTATAATAAATAATGCAGTAGATTTTAATTTACAGTCCTGTTTCTCATGTACATACTATGTACTTATTATAGCAATTACAATAACTGGGTTATAACTAGTTACTACCCTGAACATATCCCTAAACCTAACCTTAACCCATGTAGTTACTTATATTACCAGTACTTTCTTAGGTAAGTACACTAATCACATACTGTAAAATAAACTGTAAACCCATAACGTTTGGTTTGATATTTCATGAAATAATGCAATGATTCATGTTTTTAAGCAGGTCAAATACTTTTGGAGCCACTGTATATAAAGCAAATAATGACTTTAATAATACATTTTTTTCATATAAAATACATATATTAATCGTTGTGTTTTGTGCTGCTAAAAAGATGAAATCTGTTTAAGTATAATGAAATGTTGAGTCGAAGTGTTCACTGGACTAGCACAAGGAGTTTAGCAGATGTTTTGCGCTCATTAAAATGTTCCTGTATTCAGCATATCCTGAACCACAGAGTATATTTGCTTCTGAAAAAAAAAAGCAGAGCGGTCCCCATCTGGCACATTTATCCCTGTAAATATTTTTGGGATATATTTGGGTTTGTTTTTGACACCTTTCCAAACTTTTTGCCATTTTTGTGTCATTTTCCAAAAGTGTGCTGCGAAGTGAAAGCCTTTCAACGCATATCGAGAAGTTTTAATGATGCCGTAGAAGGATTTTCATTTTAAAACAGTCCCTTTACCGCTTTATTTCTTCTCCTGGGATCACCGTCTTGTCGCACACACACACACACACACACACACCAGCTGAAGTGGGCACGTCCTGGCACAGCGTTCCCACCAGTGCCCGTTCCACGTTTGCTGTGGATGCCAGGGCTGGTGTGTGCTGCGGTGAGACCCAGCGAATCTGTTCCACTCTATTACCCCCGTGCCTGCCGCCCACCTTTACTGTGGGGAAAAGAGCAATTTCCTGTCGCAGTCTGTTTGATCAAGTGCTAAACCCTTATGATCAATAGAGAGACAGATGTCAGCTCCAGATGGCCGTATGGCAGTACCTGGGGCAGTGGACGGGCCGTGCCAGGACGACAGCATGGCACTGTGCAAGGGCAGCAGTGTCCTCCCTCCGCACCAGCCGACAAACGCAATTAGATCCTTTAGCCGCTGAATGTTTATTTCAGATGCTCGAAGCGACGGAGGACGTAATTAGCTTGCGCTTTGCACAATATATGGAATTACAGAAGGGTTACGGTGAAAGCAGTTCCGGTTTCTCAGGTGCACTGAAAATTTGAATTCAGAATTTGAATTTTACTAACAATTACAGAGAAACAGCAAGTAACACTGAAAAGTAAAAAAGAATGAAATGGTGTTTTCTTGTAATCCAGCCCTGAATCTTGAAAAATATATATATTTCCAAAAAAGACTAATTTGATGATGAAACAAATGCAAAAGAAAAAGGAAAACTGTCCAAAACTGTCTTTGTTCAAATTATAAGATTTTGGATCGGTTTAATGTTTTTAAAATAAGTATTTTATGCTCACCAAGGATCCATTTATTTGATTAAAAATACAAAAAAACAGTAATATTGTTAAATATTATGACGATTTAAAATAACTGTTTTTTGTATTTCAGCCTTGGTAAGCAGAAGAGACTTCTTTTAAAAACTTTTTACAGATCTAAACATTTTGATTGTTAGTGTTCGTATTTATTGCACAAAATAACAAAAACAGTCAAATGTCAAAAGTTTTAGTTTTCAGTATTCAAAATATATCTTTTAACTTACAATTTGAAAAGGAGTGAAATCCATTTAATGTCCATAAACGCAAGTTTATAAATAACCATTTTCACACAAAATCTGTTATTTTCTGTCGCTGTTTGGATGTAATAAAACATTTGAGTCATGTTTGCATTTTCTTCTTACCTTGCAATTAGGATTAGGCATAAAATAATATCTGTGAATGCATGTGAAAATTGCCTGAGAATTGAACAAATAGTTGTGAATTGGCTCAGAGGAATAATATGTCTGTGGCAGTTTTTCTGGTGATTAAGGGATAATACAAGACTTCTTAAACCTCACAGATGGTCGTCGAAAGCAAAAATGCTACAAAAGCCGCATAATATCTTGAGAGAAAGTGTGACGTGCTAGAGCGAAACAGGCACTATTTTTGGAATCAGCACTTCAAAATTAGTAAGCAACAAGTACTGGATTACATTCAGCAAATATGATGCAGTGCGGTCGGTGTAATCTTTTGTTTACAACTATGAGACATATTTTTGTACACTGTTGTAGATGATATCTTTCTGCACCATTAGAAAACAAAACAAAACAGTTACAAAAATAATTCGCCTTCAAACAGGTTCCCAAACCCTCTCTCGTCCACCATTGTTCAGACAAACACTGTCTCAATTAATATCATAAAATATGACACGCCTTATCCTTAAATGCCCCTTTTTCCCACAATGCATTTCCACTGTGAGACATCTTTGTCAGGCTCTCTTCCTGCGATCTGTCCATGTCACCGCGATCCTTCATCTTCCAAAATGGTTGACAGGTGCATCAATCTGGCTCAATCTCCCACGAAAAAACGCCATTGCCAGTCGAGGTTTCCAAATAGGAGAAGGAGCCATTTTTTGCAGGCCGTGCATTTGCATGAGGGCAAGCGTCCACGGGCCCATGTGGCACGGGGACGGAGCCATGTTGGAAGAGAGCGGTCCCGCTGGATCCCGGCCGTTCACCTGCTCCCCAGCGTGGAGCATGCTGGGAAGGGGAAGCGGGCCACCGACCACAGCTGGGGGTCCGCCGCTCAACCCAACACTACCGCTCCCCGCTGCCACGAAGCCGTGACGTCCCATTAACGCTGATGGTCAAGACGGGTGGCGTGTGTGTGTGTGTCTCCCAGCGGGGGCCGCAGTAAACACATGTCGACTAGCCGCAACCATTACGCGGTAACCTGACGAAGTGAGCGCTGATCTCGGTGAGAATGTTTGCTCAACACTCGAGAGTATTTCAGAACACGATTTTTCACGTCGAGTGAGCTGATGATGAAAAGTAGATCAAATTCTATATTTTTTTTTCATCATTAAAAGCACGTGCGAAACAAATGTGTATTTCAAGCCAAATATATATTCGGTTTCCACTGCGGGACGCTTTTCAATCACCCATAAATGCTTTTTTAACATTCATGTGATGTGTAAACAGAGTTTTGGCGTTAAACTGATGAACGGATGTGTTTTTATAATGCTAATTCACATCACAGCTGTTGCTCCAAACACTAAATTAAAGCTTTTGTCAGTTTGATTCTCGAATCTGCAAATGAAAAGTACTTGTAAAGGGATTTGTCAAAATCAGCTTTTAATCATTAAATAAACATTTACAAATCATTCAGTATTATGAACATTTCTGCATCTAATCGGAAACCTGAAGTGTTTTGAAGGTAACATTGTAATATTGAGAACATATTCAACTTTTCTGACTGATACTGAGGAAGTACTATATATGACACTACTAATACCAACATGTTTTTAATTTTATATGATGACAACTGTCATTGTATTTTCTTGAACTCTTCCACAAATGTATCTTGCGCAAAGAATATGAGCATGTGTTGAATAATTCTCCTGATGCAAGTTATTTATGCTTCCGATAATACTGCAAGACAATGAAATAGTTGAAATGCTTACAGAATGAGTGAACCCACTTTTAAGAGAACAAGGAAGGGACGAGTATCTGTGTGTCTGTGTTTGGTCTGGTGTGGTTTTGGGATGAGCAGAGAGAGTTCTTATACTGTATTACAGTATGTGAACAGTGCCCCCTTATGGCCATACACAATGACGGTTGAGACAGAATCATATCAGTGCGATGGCTTATCACTAACAGACTTGTTGTGTTTTTGGTCTTATAATAACTGAGGTTCAAACTGTAAGTATGCATTCACATGAAGATTTATCTCATCCATTTGGGAATTTATCGGATTGTAAAATAACTGCATATTGTAAATCGCTGACATTAAGACCAAGAACAATGCATTAATAATTTTTTATGGGTAGTTAGCATCTCTATTTGTGTATTTGAGGCAAAATGAGAAACTATTTGCTGTTTGTTGGTATTAGATTTTTCTTTTTTTTTCTTCACACTTTACTATTAGCATCTACAGCGCATTCTGCCTGCTAGTATAGAAGCATTTTTGAGAAGCATTTCATCTCCTTTTAATAGCTAATAAGCCTATGCACAATAATTTTTTTGCCATTTAACATTGTTTCGGGATTTTTTTCTCTCAGGTTGACACCCTCCATTTAAGAACTGCTCTCTTACTTGTTTTTTATTATCCTTACAGTTCATACAGAAAGGAACAGAAAGTCACAATTACATGTTGTTCCTTATGCAGAGATATTAACAGAAAGGAGCTAGTGGAATATTTTGTTATTTGCTCGGGCTTTGCATGTACCGAGTGAATTAATTAAATACGGAAGGTCTGAAAGGTAAAAGCCGCCTGATCTTTCTGGAACGAAGACGCAATTTACACATCAAATACGGCGTTATTGACACAAAATATAAAGGATGCATTTACCTTCCTTTGCCCCAGATTTGTTTTTTGGCAGTGTCATTTTTGGCGTAGCGTTGAGGTTTGTGCTTCCGTCACGGCCTCCGATGCAGTCTTTTGTCTGGACAGATGGGAGAAACAAACACAGATATGTTTAACTATGCATTTTACAGCAAACTATTAAAGTCTTCGACTGTTTACACATGCAAACATTTGAGTAGCTATCCTCCGGCCAGTTCATTAGCAAACCCTTCTGTCGGCTTTTGCCACAAAAAGACGGCAGACGAGCGCTAGAAAGGCTTGTTTTGTGCTTTTACAACGTGGTCGATCTTTTAAAGTGATCATTCAAAGTGCTCGTGCCCTGCATTAGGTGCCTTTGAGGCTTTCAGACGACGGCTCATCCTGGTGTGTTTGATTAGAGCGGCATGGACTTACACATGTAATTGCATAAATCTGAACCCCCCTGTAATTCCTTTATGTGAACATCTTTAAGTAAGTGTTTAAAAGCATCATTAGTGGGAACGAGGGGGGGAGTTTGGGCCGCGAGCACACGAGCCTGCGCTAGAGGATTCTATACTGCGAGATTGCATGAAAAGAACCTTTTTTTTTAAGTTATCTGGACTATGTACAGGATACCGGGTTTTGATTGTTTTAATGAAGCAGCTGGCGTATTGTGTGTCCTTAATTCCTCCATTGTTTTTGGAATATGTCATAGTTCTTTATTCTTTTATCAGGTGCGCTGCAGGAGGATGGAGACAATAGGCTTCATTGCGACTGTGTTGGCCGCGGCACAAAGGCCTTCTGCTGCCTTCAGACAGCTCACAGGCGAAAGCAGCGCCGCGCCGGCTACGCTTTTCACCGAGGGTCCCGTGTCTCTCACTTTAGGGCTGCCCATCGACCTGTGCGTTTCAGTGTGTGCACTTACAACGGCACGGACAGGAAGTCTCCATCTGAACTGTGGTTGTTCTTTAAGTTTGACTTTTTGACCCTGCGAGCACCTTGAGTTGAGGGCGAGTATGGAAATCTCTCATACTGTACATGTGAAGGGCAAGCCTTTTGTCATCACTGCATGATGAAGTTAGGTTTTGTTTGACATGGAGTACTAGAATGTCTACTCTACTACTCTTACCGTTGCTGCTTTATTAAGTAGACATTGTGCAGAAAGCTAATTTTCTACTGCATGTGCCAAAAATCTGAAGTACAACAGAGTCACTGTATCCATCAAAGCAATAGTGCTCAATTTGAGTGATGGAAGGACTGGAAGTAACATAATCTGCCGTGTATGTGTGTGTGATGAGTTGCCATAACATTTTTCCCAAAATTGGATTAAATAGCTTTGGCAATTTGGCTTTTATTACAAAAAAATTATTTCTAAGATGATAACGGGCAGCAGTGATTTTTTTTAACTATAGGTTGCAGGTATATTCTTCTGGTAGGGTCACATTTGGTGGGAAAATGCTAAATGCTAATAATTGAATGTATAATCACATTTAAGCATGTATTAATAGCAGAATAAATAGACATAATAGTTTTTAATAGGGATATCCCCATATCTTTTGTTGTTGTTAAAGGTATCATCCATCCAGTGTAAAGTATTTTGAATCAAAGTCATGAAAACTTTTGATTTTTATTTTTTTAATGCCATTATGATAATTTAGCATTTGTTAGCATTCATAAATAGCATGCAATTCATGCTATTATTAATAATTAATATTAATGGTTTTGAAACATATTCCTAGTTTTGTGTGATACAGTATTTTTATTAACTAAAACTAAAATGAAGTTTTAAAAACATTGTTTTATTATATTAATAAGAATGCTGAAATAAATATGTATATAAAAAATTAAAGAACAAAAATTTTAAATGTTGGCAACTAACTAAAATCAAATAAGTTTCAGTTAAAGAACTAAAAATAAAATAAAGTTTTTTTAAAAAACAAAAAATTACAAAAGCACGTAATTACTAAAACTGAAAAATACATAAACTAAAATAAATAAATAAAACTTAAAATTACTTAAACTTAAATGAAAACTGAATATATAAAATTTAAAATATTGGTAATTTAAATTTTTTTAAATCTTTTTCATAAAAAAAAACACAACTTAAAATGATTTAAACTAAAATAAACTGAATACATAAAAATAAAAGCTCATTCAAAATATTAATAAATACTAAAATTTTGTTTAAATAATTCTAAAATAACACTTTTATGATACGTTTTTTTGGTACTTGGAGTTGTTCTAGAACCTGAAGCAGAATCCGTTGAAAACCTCTGCTGTAAATCATAAACTTGCAGCCTCAAAAACATCTTTATCGGAGAAAGACATGACTGTAACACTAATATCTTTCTGATTCTTATGACACCTTATTTCTGGGCAGTCAAAGTTTGTCAGTGATTCGCTTTGAGATGTTGAAACTGGCCATCCCACAATGCCGCAGCGGCTGTGGCACCCTGCATACATCACATCCTGGCTTCTTTTCTAGTGCAAGTAATGAGTTCTTCATGCAACTTCCAGCAGTATTGAGCAGGCAGAGGTGACCTGCGCCCTCCTGCTGTTGCAGGTGACAGTTTTGATCTGCGCTGATGGCGACGGTAGTTTTTGTTATTTTAATTAGGAGATAAGGAACGAGAGAGCCTCTCCAGGCAGTGTGTGGTGTGTGACAGGATCCCGCTGATGAAGAGGACCCGTCTGAAGAGCGTGTCTCCCGCTGCAGATCCACACGTTGATAAGCTGCTCTTTCTGGCAGCAGTCGCGCATTTTTTCAACACGCTGAAGCTTTCGCAGTCAGTGCCTGTGTTAGAAAGCCATTTTATTCACTAACTTTATTTCATTTAATCTCTGATCTGATTGTATGATATCTTTCATTTTTGAGCACCCTTGAGAAATAGAAAATTACAATGATTATTCAATGATTTGACTGATTCTGACCAACTTGTGAAAATGTTTACTGATTAGCAGTGTTAGGGAAAGTTACTTTTAAAAGTAATGCATTACAATATGCTGGTGAGATTTGCCTGCTCACATTTAGTGTATAACCATGTTTACACAGCGCACACAATGCCTCTGTCTGCACTAAAGGCCATTGCACACTGAGTCCAAAATTTTCGTATGCGTTTTTTCGTATTCATGATTCGGTGGCTCTGAACTGTCAAAACACAATTCAAACTGCTTGCTACGGATGCGAAAAACGCAGAAAATTGAACCCGATCTGATTTTTTTATGAAAGAATAAAGTTTCGGAGGCAGTGTGCAAGCGTGATTGATGTAACGTGAGGTCGTATTTATTTTTTGACGTGCGTCAATTTCGGATGCGAATTTCGGACTCAGTGTGCAATGGCCTTTACTCACGATTTCTCTGAACATGAGGACAGGAGTGCTGTCAGTCAATAAATAGGAAAACAAGGTAACTTGCATTGCATATTTGAAAAGTAATCTGATTATGTAACTTGCGTTACTTGTAAGGCGTTACACCCAACACTGCTTATTAGCTTTTGCACGACTACTTGTTTTTATTAGTCAACTTGACCTGCAAAGTAGTGGGTCAGTGTTTATGTTTGCCTTTTGTAAATTTTCCCAAATTCCATTCCCTTCCTGTTGTTCTCTCATTACCTATCCTCCCAACAGCTGGTCTGAAAGCGCAGCTCATCGTCCCCTCTGAAGCTCCGTCAGTCAGTGTGTTTGAGAGCTAACAGAGCTTTAATTAATTGTCCAGCTTCCCTACTGAAACAATGTCCTAATTCTGCCATTTAGCATCTGCGAATCATAGTTTGTTGTTATCTCGGAAGCCAGATTTTTTGTAAATAATCATTTTTAAAACTTTAATCTCTTGAATGGCAAATGAAGTGTGGCTGAAATCCTTCCGTGTGTGAAGATAAATGCTATCTGAGCTTAAACCCTTCCACTGACTTCCATCTATCCCTCCCTGCTTTTCTTTTCCTGTCTACTCTGAGTATATTTGAAATGATCAAGCAGAATTTTTGATCTGAACTCCAAATGTTAGATGTGCTGTAGACCTTAAAGATATACTATCCCTTTAAAGCAACATGATTAATTAAAGCTAAAGTGTGTAACATCACCACCCAAAAGTAGTGATTTTTTAAACTAAATCCCCGTCTTCCATTAATTGGACAGATTGTACCTCCCCAAACTCTCACCATTTTTACCCAGTGTTGCTGTGTTTGGCTGTCAGTACTGTTTTACTGCAAACGTGTTTATGAATTTATGGTTGTCTTGTGTCTTGGAGTTTCCTGTATAATTTCCAGACAAAGTTAAATTAGCATTTGATGGGGGGGAAAATACAATTCATAAGTGTGAAAAAATGTATTACTGTGAATGCAAAGCTGAATTTTCAGCTGTGTCACATGATCCTCCAGATGCTGATTTGCTGCTCAAGAAACATTTCTTATTATTATCAAAACCTGGAAACTGTGATAAAAAAAATTCACGAATATTTGATAAATAGAAAGTTCAATAGACTTAAATTTATTTTGTTACATTTTGTTGAACCAACTTAATACATTTAAGTTCCTATGTCATACTAACTAGCAAAAGTTATGTATGACATAGGAAACTAGTATGTTAACATGACATATTTAATATGGCCATATAGACAATTTTGTTTATTATTTTATACAACAAAGTATGAGTAAATAAGAAGAGGCTGATCTCAGAACTGGCATTTGCAAAGTTGCAAAGCTCATTGAGTGAAACAACACAAATCATGGTCATGGTGCAACTCTTCTGGTAACCTCAAAACTCAAAAACATAACTGAACATTAAATTCTAACAAGTCTTTCTCTTTACTGAAAAACTTACAAAATAACACTAAATTTCAAAATTCAGTCTAATTCAGTCCCATGCAAAGCATGCTGGGATCTACAGATCCACTGCCAGGTAGTTATATCAACAAAAATGATTAATGTAGTCCCAACACAAAATGATTAAGTTATCTTCCATTTTACAAATTTAAGTGGATTTAACAATGAATTTTTAGTCACAAAATGTTTAAGAATTGTGTTGCAAATTTGAACAAGCAGCAAAAATCTAATATAAATGCATCATAACAATGACCAAACTACTTTTACATGAAAAACATTTGCATACATTTTGAACTAAAGTGGTTAAATGCTGCAGTAATGATGTGTCTATTATTCTCTGTCACACAGGTGGTCAGTTGTGGTGCACCACTACCAAGAACATGATGGAAGGCGAGGAGCTGGTGGCATTCGCAGTGGACTTTGACTCTCGATTGCAGGCGGTCAATCACATGTCTCTCGGTGAGGGCATGTACCCAGCACGCCTCCTGGACACCATCCAGCTCCTGCCCCAGCAAGCTGCCATGGCCTCCATATTACCTACAGCTATTGTCAACAGTAAGTATAGTCAACTCTTTCTGTTTAGACGCAAACTCAATAACTGTCCACAGGCATCATAAACATGTATGCGGCGAATCAAGACTAATAACTGTCAATGTACTTGTACAATAAAGCTGTGGGGTTTGGTCTTGCCGTAAATCTTGGCCTCAATATTGCTGCATATGGAGTTTCACCTATTCCAGCGGCTGCACCGTTAAACACTCCAACCAATCATTTGAGCCAGTTCAGAATGTGTTACACATGCACATGCTACACTGAAAACTGAGTATGCGGTAGTTATTCAGAGATTAACCTCTACTGGAGGAACAAGATGTTCTGCCCTTTAGTTTAGGGGTACAGTAAACATGTCTGGACTCTGACCAACCTTGTAATTGCAAAATTCAAGCCATTTGCAAATACTTTGTTTGTTGACTTTATCAGTGAGGTCTAGAGTTCAGCTTGACACAGAAGATGCTGCTAGCAGATGGTGCAGTGTTTTCATTTGCCCTTGAGGAAAGGGCGCAAGCCTACTGGAATCATCTCTGTTGCCATGCAACATCACAGCAGAATTGTTATTTAAAACCATTTTATTAGAATATTTGAGAAACTTCTCCGTCTTCTTCCATCTGCCGTAAAATGAACTGACATACAGCCGTCCCAAACACTCCTAATGCCCCTTTTGATATATCCCCTATAGGGATGGGATTAAGGAATTGCACAATTCCACCATTCCAGTTCCACTTCTGAAGAACAAATGAAAAGGAAAAAGACATACAATTTCATAGCCAAATGATGAGAATTGAATTACTAAATACAATTGGCAATAACTATATATTGAATGACACAAACAATAAAAACATAATATTATATAAAAATGAACAAATTAACATAGTTGACATGCTTGCATCTGTGTTTCAGAGGACATCTTCCCCTGTAAAGCATGTGGGATATGGTACAGGAGTGAGAGGAACCTTCAGGCCCACCTGATGTATTACTGCAGCGGGCGGCAGAGGGAACCAGATAATGTCCCAGAAGAGACTGATGCCAATTCCCACCAAACTCCCAGTGTCTGCCCTTTCCCACAATGCAACAAGAGCTTCAGCAACCCACGTGCTCTGGAGATGCACTTGAGCTCACATAGTGAGTACAGGGTATTCTGTTATCATAATTACAGTACATGATTTTGACTGTTACATTTCTTTATTTCTCACAACCAATGTACATAAAGATTGCATAGGTAACTTTTTAATTATTCATTTAGCTTACTCATCACCCATTCCTATATTGTACTAATTTAGCAGTCACAAAAAGAGCAAAGCAGCAGCCGAACCCAGCCAACCTGAACATTAATGAGAAAGATGATTAATTATATAAACAATTTCATATTATATGAATATTATACTATTAGTTTCACGGCATGTTTAGTAAATTGACACAAACGGATCTATCGCAGACACAATGTAAAATTAGTGACAATGCTAGACTGACAAAAAAACAACTGTCTTTTTTCTTTCTCATAGGTGTCAAAATGGAGGAGTCTCTTCCCCCTGGCACCAGCTTGAAATGCACAATCTGCAACTTCACAGCAGATTCACTCCTTACATTCCAGCACCACATTCTTTCACACCTGTCACAGGCAGCCTTCAGATGCAATCACTGCCACATCAGCTTTCAGAACCATAGGGAACTGCTGCAGCATCAAGACTTACATGGACACTCTGGGAAGATTCACAGGGAGAGTGACAGTGAAAACTCCCCAAGAGGAGGAGAGGAAAGTCTGCAGGCGACAAGAGCAGAAGTGTCAGGCAGGAAGGATGTAGTCATGCAAAGTCCCAAAAGCACACCCAACAAGGCCAACAGTCCTGATGGAGAACTTGAAAGACCTGAGAAAAAACCTACCCTCGGATTGCAGAAGGGGAAAGTCACCCAGGCAGCAAGGCTAGTTTCTCTTACACCAGAATCAAATCGGAACCCTCTAGTCCACGGCTAGCCTCCTCTCCTGTCCAGCACAACATGGGCCCTACCTTCCCCATGGGTCCGTTTTTGTCGCAGTTTGCATTCTCCCAGGACATTTCTGTGGTACCACAAGCATCTGAGATTCTAGCAAAAATGTCAGAGCTTGTGCATCGCAGGCTACGCCATGGAGGGAACAGCTACCCTCCTGTCATCTACAGTCCTCTGATGCCCAAAGGAGCGACCTGCTTTGAATGCAACATCACCTTCAATAATCTAGATAATTACTTAGTTCATAAGAAGCACTACTGCAACAGTCGCTGGCAGCACATGGCAAAGTCCCCAGATTTCTCTAGTGTTCCAGACAAGGTTTCCGATGCTATAAGTCCAAACAGTGGCCACACTTCAGTCGGTATGCTCCCCGGATGCCTTCCATCAGAGACCGACAGTCATCTCGTGACAACAGCTTGCTTGAATTCGTCTGTTTTGGATATTATGAACGCTAGTGGGAAAGTGCCTGAAAAAGACCTCACTGGGCAAGTAAAGAAGGTTACTACACCAACAGGAGTTGAGGAAAGGCTTGGTGGAAAACAGCCTGAGGTGAAAAGTCCCAGCACATCTTTGGTGGAAAGTGACAATGACCCAAACAAGACCACCTGTGAAGCATGCAACATCACCTTCAGCCGGCATGAAACATTCATGGTTCACAAGCAGTACTATTGCGCAACTCGCCACGACCCACCCATGAAACGCATGTCCGCGAAGGTACCCGCCATGCAGCGGACCATGAGAACGCGCAAGCGGAGGAAGATGTATGAGATGTGTCTACCTGACCAAGAGCAACGGCAGTCCATGGGGCAGCCGGGATTCATGGGTTTGCCTAATCTAGGAAATCCCTGTACATCCCAAGAGACGGTAGAAAGTCTGGTCCGACCGCTTCCATCCACGGTGTGACATTTTTCCAGGCCTTGTCCCGAAACACTTAGATGCTTCTCTAACTGTCTCCAAGCCAACCCTTGCCCCCAAAGGTAACACTATTGGAGACCCACAGGAACTAGATGCTCCAATAGATCTCAGCAAAAAGTGCTCACCTCTTCCTGACAAGTCGTGTAACTCCCCTAAAAGACTGCTGGACTATCACGAATGTACCGTCTGCAAGATAAGTTTTAACAAAGTGGAGAATTACCTAGCACATAAACAGAACTTTTGCCCTGTCACAGCTGCTCAGCATGGTGAGATCTGCAATCTGGAGCAGGCGATGTTCCAGGGCATTAAGAGCGAAGGCAATAATTCAGATGACATCTATGACAAGAGTTCTGTGAAATGCGAGAAAAACGGTGGCAACAAGTTAATGGTGCAAAACGGAGGCATGTTCCCACCACACCTCGGGCCGACACCGGATCTGAAAGCTTTCGGTGATGCACAGCTCATGGCCTCGAAAGATGAGAACAAGAACATGTTTTTGCCTCACTGTCTCTATCCTGGAGCAATAAAGAAGGTGAAAGGTACAGAGCAAATTTCGCCATATTTCGGGATAAAGAGCGGCGACTACATGGCAGGGAGTCTCGCAATGCAGGGTGAGGCAGCCGAACAGGAGCAAAGCAGCAATGGCGCAGGAGAGACTGGAACAGAACCACCTGCGGCCAATGGCTGTGCCCATCCCAGCAAGGAGCCACTGCCCCTGCTGCCCAAAAACAGGGGCATGGTGATTGTCAACGGTGGTCATAAGGAGGATCGTCAGACACCAGCAACTACCCAGCAAGAGAATCAGCCTCACAACGTCTCATCACCGGAGGAACAAACATCTCCCACGTGGGGAGCCGAGAACCCTCCCGACCCAAACGAGAATGTATCACCCACTTCTAAATCCCCCATGGAAGAATCCGCACCTGCCGGAAAAGGCTTAAATGGTTCAGCGCCGCCAACAGGCAGTGGGAAGTACTGCCGCCTGTGTGACATCCAGTTCAATAACTTGTCAAACTTTATCACTCACAAGAAGTTTTACTGCTCGTCACATGCCGCTGAGCATGTGAAATGAAATTATGCTCTTCTTCCCTTGTTCTCCCCTCTTATTTTGGGTACACGGTCGTGTCTGAATTAGTGCATCATGCAGTTTTATATACTGCTTGTGGACAATCAAGAGAAGCTTCTTTTTTTGTTATTTGAAGACTTAATGCAAAATGATGAAAAAAAATCCAAGTGTAATATTGGTGCCACTTTCACATTTTATTTATTTTACAATCAGTATTAATAGGAGTAGTGCTCTTAATTTAAATTCAAAGAAAGTTTATATCAGAGTTGTTTGTAATGTTAATGTATAGTCATTCTTGTGTAGCAGACATATTGTTTACAATGTATGTTAGGTTCAAGGAGACAATAGGCACGGGATACAAAACTGAAATGCGTTTTAGACCCAACAATAGCTACTGGAGCACTTGTGTATTCTTATTTGCTGGTACAGTCTTTTGTATATGTCAAAATGTCTCTTGCAGTATGATTCTCTTGACTACAGCCTTAAAACTGTTTGGAGGGTTAACCAGGCAAAACGCTGCAGCTCATGTTTTGGCATATACTGTACACATGGCTTTGCATATACATGTTGCTGTTTGTCTGTGTCTTTTCCTCGACTCAGAAGTGGATGTTTAAATGAGGAGGGCAGCATTCTTGTATAGTACTTGTATTTCTGTTTGCTGAAACACCTTGTTCTCCCTTTTTAAAAATTTGCTCTCGGCGCAATACTTTGTAAAAAAAAAAACAAGAAAAAAGGAGGGCGGGAACATTACAGAAAGCAGTATTATAAAGGGAGAAAAGCAGCTATTTCTTACTCCTGAAAAAAAAATGAAATTGTACAAAAAGCAGGTTTATCAATGGTGATTATTGATGGGTGGGATGAGACAAGGGAATACTGTAAAAATGATCATTCCAATGTCCTTATGTAAGAAAAATATTTCTTAAAAATGTTGTTGCTATGCATGTATATGGATGGAATAAAATTCCAGATCTGTTGGAAATTTTTATTTTGATGTGGTGTCAATTAAACTTCAATCCTCAGGATAAACACACAATTTTATTGTCTTCTTTCCGGATGTCAACAGAAACATGTTTCATAAAAATGGGGGGAGGGGTTATTATTAAAATTAATAATAAATCACACTACAATAATGAGAATCTGGGGGAATTTTTTTTTTTTTGCTAAAAACACATTTAATTTCCAACATCTTTAAGGTGAAATATGACATTCTCGACAGGTTTTGTTAAATTCAACTTTAATTCAACTCCATTCATAAATAAAAAGGCATTTTGACAAAAAAAAAATACAGAGGCAGTTTGTCTTCAGCAGTTAAAAAAAAAAGTACAAAAAAACACACAGATTTCGGTTTCCTTTGTAAGCAGAAATATGATGCTGTTATTTGGCTTCTTGCACAGAAGAGAGTGCACATCTGCAGGGATGTAACTGTTAGAGTTATTGAACTGTTGTTATTAGAGAGGCGGCATTTTCTGATTCTGAAGCATCTCACTGCCTCTGTTGGTTGGACTGTCTTTGTGACACAAGCTTATGCAAATGTTTGATAACCGAGGATGGATTTTTGTAGATCATATGACGATCCGCCCCACGAATTTGAATGTGATTGGCACTGGGATAAGAGCGCTCCAAAAACTTGCTCTGAAGTTCAGCAACCACCTGACGTGGAGAGATGACAGTTAATGAGACGTTCAGCAAAGGATTTGCCTCTGATTAAAACTAACTCAAGTTCAGAAGTGAAGGTAGAAAGTGGGACTGACACTCACTTGGTTGAGATCTGAAGGAAGCTGATCATCAAACGATTCCCCAGTGATCACATGCACAGATGTCTTGCTAGAGAGAGGCTTATATCTGGAGATCTCCCTAAAAAGTCAAGGACATGCAAACACAGAGTAAATTATGCCACTGCACGCCTAGACTAGAAATCACTATTAAGATGGTTATTTTTTTTTCTTTACCTATGTTATACCTACACTGAATGTTTACATTTGACTCAAGTTATTGTTAATAATAACATTGCACATTATGAATTTATTGTTGATCTTGTTAATAATAATTCATAATGAACAATGATATAATGGTAAAAATAGACCCAATCTTTGTTTCAAATACCCCTTAAATCATAAATAGTAATCAATTCGCATTTTCTATGCATTGTGACGTCACAATGTAACAGTCCCCTCCCACAACTGGTGCTGGATTCTGTCCTATTAGCTTAGCTCCTCCCCTGAGTGAGACGTACACAGTCCGCCATGTTTATCTCCTCGACCAGAGCAGCAAGTGGAAACACAAGAATGTCTCAGCTACGTAATAGACAATGTAAATGTTCTGTTTTTGGCTGCATCTATAAACACAAAATGTGTTCATAGCGCTACTTTTCCATCACTTTTCTACAGGCTAGAAAAGACGCGTTTGTTACGCACACGCCTCGCATCTTTTACAGTTTCTCGGGCAGGGAACAGCGTTCTATAAACGCAGCCTCAAGTTAAAAGAAGTTTAACCTTTAAAAATCGTGTCTCGACACATTGCATTTTCCACTTGCCTGTGTCTCGCGTTTTTAGACGTGTTTGTGTGTGGATGGCCTCGAATGGGAGGGGAAAAAACGATAATGCTCACAGTACGTAGAAAATAATGGAAAAGCAGCACAGTGGAATGCAAAAACACATTCTGTGGAAATGACCCCCTACTGTTTTTCCTGTTTTGTTGTTGTCTGAGTACATTATATTACATCTTGTAAAAAGGGATATAATAGGTCCCCTTTACAGTCTTACCGGACTTGAGATGCGCTCTCATTGAGAAAGAAATGCTCATCTACTGCAGCGCTCTGGTGGGCAGGGTTACACAGGAGATATTTCTGACAGGAGAAAAAAAATGTTATTCAAACATTCTCTATGCAAAACACACAAGTCAGCCAAAATAAACATTAAAATCTCACTTAATAGCTAAGACAAATGCATTTACGTAGACACATATTATGCCAGGAATGTTTGAGATGGTTCGAGTAGTTCAAATATTTCATTGTTACTCTTTGATCATTATAATAGGCATGCAGATGTAAAAGTCTCTTGGTGACCTCGGACAGACGCACTTGAAAGCGTCAAGTCAACACTTGAGTCAACAGCACGAGGGGAGCAGACCCTCTCATGAAGAACACATCCTCCATTCTGAGAGGCAGAGCAGTCAAATTAAATGTCGACAAGCATTTCAAGGGCCACAATTCCTCGACGTTAAACATGAAAGCACCATGTAACCACTAATTGCTATTTGATTGTCTGTGTTCTTGTGTAAAGCAGTCTTATGCGAATACAGTGTAAGCATTGACAAAACCTTTTCCTTTATTTCTCGAAATAATATGATTTGTAGTTGTCACATACGTTGATGAGTCACTATGGGCAACAGCAAGACTTGATACTGGCCTGGCCTCGCATGAAATATTGATAACGCTTCCTTTTACAGTACAGTAATTACAGTGTACTTACCTAGAAAGTACTGGCTAATATAAGGTAAGTACATGGAACAGGGGTAGGTTTAGGGGTAGGTTCAGGGTTAGTACTAGATATTACCCAGTAATTGTAGTTACTAAAATAAGTAAATAGTATTTACATGGGTAACTGGACTGTAAAAGGAAGCGTTACCGAAATATTTTTAACACATGGACCTGAAGTTGACATTACCTGCGGTGTGACATACTGCATTTCGCCGTTTTTATAATTATTATGCATGGAATTTTATTAGTTAAGAGAATGTCACACTTCATCATTTAAATTGATCTAGTAAAAGAGAATAGAGGTGTTTAAAATAGAAATACAAAAATGGGGAGGAAAATAAATCAGCAAGGACATATTAAATTGACCAGTATTAGTAAAGACATTAATAATTTTGCAAAAGATTTCAATTTCAAGTAAATGCTGTTCTTTTAAACATTCCATTCATGAAAGAATTATGAAAAAAAAAATAAAGGAGTTTCTTGAGCAGCAAATCAAAATGATTCCTGAAGGATTATGTTACACTAGTGGCTGACGTAATCACAGGAATAATCACATTTTAGAATTAATTTTTTGAAATAAAAAAACAATAATATAAAATAAGAAAACAGTTTTAAAAATATTAAACAATATTAGCATTTTTGAGCAATAAGAGACTTCTTCCCAACTGTTGAACAGTAGTGTATAATTTATGGCTGGACTCATGCATATATACATTTCTTTCAATAAATGCAAATCATGTATCGAACATGTATTAATACAATTATTATAAAGATATTAAATAAATAAAGCGCAGTTTGGTTATTTATGAGCTTTCAGATATTTACGACAGTCAGAAACTGTTAAAAAAACTAATATAGAAATAGTGGGATGTGCTGTCCCACTATTCCTGTCCTCTCGTATAAAACAGCAAGTTTTCGTAACAAACAAGTTGTAAAAACTGAATGGCATGGCAAACGTGCATTCAGGGTATTATGTCATGAACTTTTACGACCCAAAAGCACTTTATTCAGTGAAGCAAATTCTCCACTGACTTCCATGCAAACCGGGTCTCCAAGCAGCAGACGTTAGCGTTTCTGAAGCTGGCGAATGTAGCAAATACGTAATTAACATGCATCTGACCTGATGTAGGCTATACACTTCCATCTATATTTTCATACTAACGTGTAAATTAAAAAAAAAAAATTTAAACGTGACGTTGAACCATTATGCTTCAACCAGCCAACAACATAAGCAAAGTTGTCTCTAGCAAACATGCAGATGTGTAAAGCTTGTTTATTTTGTTTTGTTTTGTTGAAATCTACCGTTACAAAGAAACATATTGCTTTCGTTTTATGCTTCTAATCTTTCCCGGACAAATGAGACAGAGGTCTTAAAAACACTGTGTCTGTTTTTATGCAGATAGAGAGGAAGGATGGGCATGTATGAAATAAAGGGGACAAAATGTACCTAGTCCTCACCACCGTCCTGTTGTGCATTAATTATTTCAACCTCCTTATAAAGGCAAAACATTCCTCTAAATCACCTCTTCCGTTCCTCGGGTCAACCTTCGATTCATGTCGTAAATGGGAATCTGTAGCTTTTTGAGGGGAAGAGGGGCCATTCAAAATTCTAATAAATGTTTTGCATATTCGTGGCCGCATGTTAACGTGCATGAAATTGGGTGGAACTGGAGCGAAGAAAGCGGCGTCGTACATTGACTGCACGCGGCTGTTGTGCATCGTGACCTGAGAAACCCTGTCTGAAGGCGTTTCACAAAGAATCCGCGTCTGCAGACTCTCACATTCACACCGTCAGTCCGGGAGAGTTGTTCATCTTAGACAACTGATCATTAAACTGCTTCTCTTGTTCTCCAGAAATCCTGCCCTGCGTGTCAACTAGCTCATAGACACCACTGTTATTTAAGCAACAGCACCACCAAGTGGCCATCTTGTAAGAATGATGTTTTTTGTCTCGCAGCCCCATCAACTACATTCATTAACAGCAACAAAAAGTTTGTTGAAAAATTAAGTTGTAATTTCTTTTGATAGTTTCAACAAGTTACAAGAATTCGAAAACCATGAATTCAACCAATTATGTTAATATTTTGACAACTAATACGTATTTTTTATATTATATTTGTATAGGTTTAACAAGTAAAACCAAAAGTAGTTATTTAAGAACTTATAATTCATTATTTTAATATTTTGACATTTAATATGTATTTGTATTTTAAGTTGTAATTAATTATTTTAATGTATTGACAGCATATATGTAGATTTTTTAAAGCTTTAACAAGCAAAACCAAAAGTAGTTATTTCAGAACTTTTAAGGGCTCTTTATTAATTTATTACTTGGGTTTTTATTCATGTATTGTTTTATGTATACTGTTTATTTGGTGTACATCGCTTTGAGAATCTGCTTTTAAAGGCGCTTTATAAAATACAGTTTATTATTATTGTTATGAGTATTTTTATTTTTAATTGAAATTTATTTTTTATAGGTTTAACAAATAAACAAAAAGTAGTTATTTCAGAACTTTGAAAACAAAATCATGAAATGAATCAATTATTTGAATCTATTGGCAGCTATTGTGTATTTTTTAAGTTGTAATTTCTCTTTATGTGTAACAAGAAGCAAAAGTGGTTATTTCAGAACCTGAAAAAAACAAACAAATCAATGAATCTACTGACAGCAACTATCGTATTTGTTATAGGCTAGTTCATTTCTTTAGGTTTAACTATTAAAGTACTCTTTGGAGCTTGTTCAAATGCCCTTAAGTTATTTGGTTGGAAATCAGTGGCATCATAACCTTTAGTTGTCTGTTTACTCACTGACACGATTAGCCATCAAACTGAAAGATCCAGGCTCAGACGGACCCTGTGGACTGACCTGTAACTGTAGGATTTCCTCTGAGACGCCGTCTCCCTGAACGAGCGGCTTCAACATGCCCAGAATTATGAGCAGACGACTCAAACCTGCGGCTGCGGAGAACTGCATCATCTGCAGGGATGGGACCAGGTGAGAGTACCTGTCAACATACACAAACATAACATTTGATCTGATTACAATTCACTTACTGTGTGACCTTCAGAACTTTGACACATCCCAAAAAGATCAAATATTAAAACTAAGCAACAAAAATGGTTAGTTTACTTCTGGGTCACAGTGAGGATGATGAAGCAGTGGCGTGTGAATCAGTGACAGGAGTCTCCTGTGATGAACTGCATTAATTGAGCGGTCATTACCAGCGCATGAAGGACTAAATGACTCCTCGCTGTGCAGTCGAATGCTTCACAATGACAGCTCATTTATGAAGAATGAATCAATGAGAGAGAAACACTGATCAACACTCTCGTGAAGAATATTTAGACACATCACAAAACGCACACGCTCACACATATGACAGAACACTTCTGTGATGCTCTGGAAGTTGTAGAGTATTGCTGGATGGTTTGTTAGGGAGCTGCTAGTGTATTCTGGCTGGTTGCTGACTCGACCAAGTCAAAATGAGTCTCTATTCTGGTCTCTTGACATAGCTCAGGTTCCTCCTCTTATATGTCTATGAAATATTTTTGTATGTTTTATCGCCTGGAGTAAATCTAGTCTGATTGCTTAGAAAAATATTAGAACGCTTTTCCTCAAGAAGACCAACATGATAGGTGTCATTCATGTTCAAGAGCAAGACTGTGACTAAAAATAACAAAATTCGACAGAAATAAAATCAAAAATTTACTAAAGTTTTAGGGAAAGTTTTGAGCGTGTCTATATGCTGTTTCATTGGATATCTTCTCATTTGAACAATGAGCAAGGAACAGTGCAAGTAGAGCTTCCAATTGTAGCCTGATTAGCACATTATTGGCATGATTAGCATGTTGCTAGCATGAATTAGCATGTTGCTAGCATGTCTATTTGCTAGGCTTTGTTAGTGATAGATACCGTACGTAGTGGATGAAGCTAAAAAATACTCTATTAGATTTATTATTTTGACCGCCTCAATGAAAGTGTATGGGACTTTTCGTAGTTTTGATCGTCTGTTTAATAAAAATCGTAAATATAATATATAAAATAAAATAACATTTTTAGGGAAAGTTTTGTGCGTGTCCATGAGGGTTTTTATCATATATCATCTCATTTAAACAATGAGCAAAGAACAAAGTGCTTCCAATTCACAAAAACTTTTTTTTCCAGCTTTTATTAATCGTTTATTTTCAACGAGTCAGTCGAAATGATTCACAAAACAGCCTCAAACTCTTTTTGTATTTTATGACACCCTTATTAAACCTCTTCAAACAGGCATTGTCACCATTAAACAAAATAAAAAACAATATATAAAAGCAAATTATAACAAATTAAATTAAACTTAATCAATATACATACTGTAGGTCTATATTGCTTTAAGGATTGAAATAAAATTTTCAAATAATTTTTAAATGCCACAAAACCTGGGCGCAAAATGGCATTTGTGTAGATAAAACTTAGCCTACCTATAATCAAAATATTATTACACAAAAATTCAACCTACTCGCTCCAGGGTTAGCGGTTAAGTCATTGCAAGTCATGAGTTCACAACTGACTCCCAGACTGAACCATTCGGTTATGTCTAACTTGTACAATTATTTTTTTCTGGCTGTTAGTGCATGTTATACAACCAAAAGTCATTTGGCCCCTATAAATGATTCTTTAGGAAACACTGCAGTATGATAATACTTGGGGGTTTGTTCAAATAGTAGCTAATAATGATGTAATAAAAACAGCGCAGAGTTCAGACAAGTCATACTGAAATTATCCAGAAAAAAAATACACATCCAACCGCTCGACCTTCCATCAAAAGTTTAGCATCGAAAGTTAAAGACTGAGAGTTTGAGCTCATCTTTTTAAATATTCTTTCCCATGTCATTTTACCCCTTTTTCTTCAAACCGTTCTTCCCTGACACTTTGCACCTGTCAGCATTTCCCCCAACGCGGCCCGTATCGAGCCTGACAATTTGATTCGGAGTCAAATCAGTCCATTCGCACTGACATTTTATTTTCACCTGTCCTATTCTCTCCATTTCGTCATTCTATCATTTCCTCCGGTGCTAATTCTGCCAGGTAGGTCTGGATTATGCGCAGGAAGGCATGCGTGTCAAAGGGAAATTTTGCGAGGGTAAAGACAGCCAGATAGGAGGATGAATTAAACAGATAACGGCAGGCAGACGGAGTGAGGAAGTCGTGTCAAGCAAAACGCCTCGCCGATGTTGGTCATTTTCCGTTCCGTTCTCTCTCTCTCTCTCCTTCCCCCTCCTTAGGCATGACAGAAAACTATCTAAATGAATAAAAAAAGTGACGAAATGACTTTGGTGCCGTGGACTTTCTGCTCTTTGACTTCCCATCTGGATTAGTGCAGGCTGAATGGAGTCTGTTTCTTTTGTAAGAACCAACACATGAGACTGTATGAATGTTTCTCTCTTTTTGACACACACACACATTCTGTGCTTGATAAGAGCCATCTGAATTTGCATGGCAAATGATGTCCTGTACGACCACTCGAGCTGCCCAGATGGACGGCTCAACACCAATGAGAGAATGTATTATGACAAATAAATTTCAGCTGATTATTTACCTTTGCTTGATTCAAACCGATATGACGGGATGGACTGCCAGCCTAATAAAAATATTTACTTGTGTTCATATATTGAATTTTACAGTTAGATTTGTCAGAAATAGAAATTTTTACATTTACAATTGAACAACCAAAAACAATTACCAGTAATATCTATGATGTAAATGTTAAAATTAAAATGTGTTATTCTGAATTACTTCCATCACCAAATAAATTTGCGAAGACAATCCTGATCATTTGATATTGGTTTGACAAATTTGGAAAAAACATTAACAAAATAAAAAAATAAACACACCATCCTTAAATGTTTATGTGTTTAAAGGATTATGAAAAATTAAAATACAATTTGCATTTTCTGTAAACTATAGGTTTGGGGTGTATTTCCTCTGCTGAAAAATAAAAAGATCTTAAAGGGATACTCCACTTTTTTTGGAAATAGGCTCATTTTACAACTCCCCCAGAGTTAAACAGTTGAGTTTTACCGTTTTCAAATCCATTCGGACGATTTTCTGATATTTAGATGAATATCAGTCACCAGACAGTTTCTGGTCCCATTGACTTCCATAGTAGGAAAAAAATATACTATGGGAGTCAATGAGACCAGAAACTGTCTGCTTACTGATATTCATCTAAATATCGGAAAATCGGCTGAATGGATTCGAAAACGGTAAAACTCTCTTCTCTTCACTCTCTTCATTCTTTCAGTGATTTTTATATTATTTTATTGTGTTCGAAGTATCTAGTGTCAGTCTAGAAAGAGAAGATGGAGAAAACACAAAAACGTTGACCCAGGCCTCGTGAATTTAAAGACCCTGACTACACTGTCAGTGAGCAACTGATTTGATTCTTCCTTGTCTCCTCTTTAATGTAAACTTCAGAGTCGAAAACTTTGTCAGTTTAAGCTGTCCATTTCAATAAATTCAATTAGGCTGTTTGCTTCATCACTCAAAAATGCTCGCATGAGGCCTTTTTCTTGTTTTAAAAAAAACATGTGATGCTAATTATTGCTGCTTAATACTCTGTATTGTTATCATCATCTATAAAAATTATTCAGAATTATTTGTTCTAAAGACATGTGATTTTAACTCTTGTTTTAACTATTTTAATTTTAATCCCTGCATTAAATATTTTGAATCTCCTTGATAACATTACAGCTGTTTGGATGAAATAATGTTTCCTCTGACCAAAAAAAAACAACAACAACAAAATACACAAAACACCTGGATAACAACTACAGTTGAGCCTTAATGCCAGCTAACACAGTGTATAAAGCCATCTATTGATGAGGTGATTCTGAGTGCGGTCAGTAGGGGGCAGTCGTGTCTCACAGCTGTAAACACAGCACTATAATGTGTCCTTCATTAGACTGACATCATTTACTCCAGCACAAGAAACTCTAATTACTGTTAATTGTCATTTTTGGAGCCAGACCCATGAAATTCTAGAGGGTCTCTCTCCTACTACAGAAGGGCTTGTTAAAGACAAGGCCAGCAATTTTCCCAATATGACTTTTAAACACATAAGATGACTTGATTGACTGCCTTTAACTTTTGTCTTTTAGAGGTGTCTGTGACGAAGGCGTCTGACTGTGAAGTCTTCATCAATCATCTTGCACCTCAGACCTGTCACGGCCTACTCAGCTTGGCATCGTCTCGTACCGCTGCCCTTCACACCAACAGTGGTTTAATCTCTGGATGTTGGCAAGCTGTTGTGCTGGTGGTTGCATGTAGGCATTCCCACTAGATTACACTGTCCAACACAAGCATGAGATGAATAACACGAGATCCACGGTCTTCATTTTCATTAGTAAATGTTTTCCAGTCACTTTGTCTCTGCAAATGAGTCAACGCCCCTTGATGCACTCAGTCCACTATTTTAAAGTGATTAAACACAATAAGAGTTGTTTTTCCTGACAGGAAGCTCCAAGTACATCCAATAAAAAAGAGCTTACGTAAAAATAAAAATATATATATATATATATATATATATATTATTATATATACCCTATATGTAAAACATATGTAAACCCTACGTTTTGGGGACAAAGTGTCACCACACAAGGATGGCAATACCAAAACCTTGTGTTTTTTTTTTTTTTGAAAATGTAAAAATGCAGAATGTTTTCTGTGATGGGCAGGTTTAGGGTTAGGGGATAGAATATACAGTTTGTACAGAATATCATTATGTCTATGAAAGTCCCCATAAACGTGTGTGTGTGTGGGTGTAGAAAAATTAACATTTTCCAGATTGTTCTACTGGAGCATCAGCCACAGAAATTTAGATCAGCTTTTTTTTTGCAGTTTGATAGATGGGATGCACAAACAGAGAAGACTTTATCTTGTGGGAAATCCGAGAGAGAGAGACTTTAAAAGTTGACAATTCTGACATGTTTACGTGTAAATGCCAGCGTGGGGTTTTCTGACAGCTGCTTCTGTTCCTTTAAAAGCAAAAACACAGTCTGTACTGTGTAAACCTCACAGGAACTTTCATTCAGCTGTTTTTTGTCACCACAGCAAAAACAACAAAAAGAAAAAGACCATCTGTTCACAATCAAACATATTCTGATATGACTAGCAAACCCAGCTAAAACCAGTGTTTTGCAATGGTAGCTGGTTTGTTGCTGGTTCAAGATGGTCTAGGACTAGGTAGCCAAGTTAGTTGACCACCTGAACTGTTGCCAAATTCATTTTATAGGGGTCATATAATGGTACATGCACTTTTACAAGTTGATTGTACTGAAATGTGTGTTGGCAGTGCCTGTACACAACCATCATATAATGATACAAATCCATCCAGTGTTTTTGTTTTAATCTCCTTATATGTTTTCCCGTCTTAAATCGAGCCGTTCGACCTGTGTGACGTCAAACGGTCGGACGCCCCTCCCACGATTGTTGATTGACAGCAGTGTTTCAAACAGCCCCGCCCTGAGCGAGCTGTCATCATAGTCCATCATTGTTGATGAGCAGAATGGCGTCTAAGCGATTTTGCTAAGAAGCTGCTCCTGAAAAAGGAATCGGTACCAACTATTCGTGTTCCAGCTGCACCTCCAGAAGAAGTGAGTGTAACGTTTTATTAACCTTTAAATATTCATTTTGCAAATTGCTTGCACGCTTCATGATGAATGTGGCTAATGTTTACACTCAGGGTACATTACGGCATGTATTCTATGTAACGTTACGATGTTCTCAATATAATTCATAAGCTGTTTTTGAGCAAGTAAAGTGAGTGTTTTCTTAAAATACTAATGAGAATTTTTAATAAAAGTATATTACAAAAGTTTTCATTTAGACCCTAAAGTTTCATATTAACTTGAACAAAAATGGCATTATATGACCCCTTTAAACGGATTTTAGCTGGATTTTCCAGTATGGCTAGATTCAACTTGTGTCACCTCTGATGTGCCAGATGATTTTCATGATCTGACCATTTCAGAGCATTTACACACGTCCCTGACCACACATCTGAGTTCAGACCCGATGAGAGCAGGGACACTCTTGTTCTCCAGCGATGGGGAGTGACTCAGGGTTTTTTTCAGATATAACAGAACTCATTTCAGAGTGAGGCAGTGTTAATGAGACGCCCTTTTGATGTGGAAATCCTGCTGGCACGGGGAAGACGCTGATACCGTCTCCGCTGTCATCCTCAGGTGCAGCGCCTCTCCCTATTGGACACCGGCAGTTTATCTCTTAGTCGCCACACGAGGCTTCTTGAAAGGACGAAGACGGCAATTACGCAGACTTGTGACCCAATTAAAAAGATTCAAAAGAATACGGAGCCACTCCAGTCAGCAAAACAAAGAGTCTTTAGTTTGAGTTTACGCCTCATGTAATGGCCTCTCATCGCTCAAAGAATTAATGGCTGATTTGACACACCCTGGAGACACTTAGTAACATAAAACGAATCTGTAAGCAAGAAATGAATGCTTGTCAAAAAGTCCTAAAGGAAAATGGACAGAATTTGAATCATAATATGCAACCAATAATAATATTTGCTTTCCAAATGGAAAGCAAAATAAAATCCTCAAATAATTCAATAAAATAATAATAAAAAATAAAATGCATATATAGTATCTATATATCTCCTCTGTAAAAAAAAGTTGAGTTAACGTAAAAAGTTGAAAAAGTTTTTAAGTTAACTCAACTAATTTGTTCCAATTAAAGTCAACTTAAATACTTTTGTTCATCTAATGACTAACAGGTAGTCTTTTGAACTTAAAATGTCTTGTCAAGGGCAACTAAAAAACAAGTTGAGCCAACTTGACAAAAATAAGGCAACCTATCACACTCCTTAACTTTTTAAGTTAACTCAACTAATTCATCACAGTTAGTCAACTTAAAAACTTGTGTTAACAGGTAGTGTTTTGAACTTAAAAAATCTTGTCAAAGCAACTACAGAATGTTTAGCATTTAGCAATGGAAGCAGAAACAATTCTTGTTTCTCAAAGAGAATTGATATGAACATTATTTGCCTCTTAAAACTAGAGACAAACATTTAACTGTATAATATATGTAATCTACTAGGCTTGCTTTAGGACAGAGGAGCTTTATGAGTTTTAAAATCTTGAGATATGGCCAGGAATGGGCAGTTTATCCTATTGGGAAACTAATCTTGGAGCTACATTACTTTTCAAAAGTTTGGGGTAGGTTTTAAAATGTCTCTAATGCTCAGCAGGGTTGCATTTATCTGATAAAAATACAGTAAAATATATGAGTGATATTGTGATATATTATTACAAATTAAAATTTTCAGCACAGAACAATAAAATATTTTAGTCTTCAGAGTCACATGATCCTTAAGAAATTATTCTAATATGCTGATTTACTGCTCAAGTAACATTTATTATGATTCAAAGCTGAAAACAGTTGTGCTGCTTTATTTGTGAAAAACGTGATATTTCAAGTTTCAGGATTTGCAGAACAGCATTGAAATAAACATTTTTTGTAACAATGTAAAAGTCTTTACTGTCACTTTCCTGATCTATTTAATGTGTCCCAGCTGAATAAAAGTATTAATTTATTTTCTTTTTTTAACTCCTCACCCTTAACTTTTGAACGGTAGTGTACTTCTCATAAAATATCTAGCTTTCTTGTGTTCTGATGGAATAACATAATAAAATTCCCATTATGATCAGTTCCAAATTACAATACAAGGTTCAATGGGAATTGTATTATGCCAGTAACTGCAGATAATAAAAGTACATTGTAGAAAATTACACAGATTACTCTACTTAAGTAATTTCCAGATTACTTGTATGCAAAAAAAGTATGCAGTATTTATATTGCACAGATATCACATAATCTCAAGCAGAAGTGTTTAATACATCTTCAGCATCTTTAATTTAAACCAGCAGCACTTATGATTTAAGTAAGATCAGTAATACAACTTGTGTGATACGGATATTAACTTAGCCCTGACTTAATATCCACAACATTAGATTCACAGTGTCCTAAGTAATTGGACTGCATGTACACCGTCTTGCACTCAATAGGTTGAGCATCTATTAATCAAAGCGTAATTGCGCACATTTCCCAGATAAATGGCGCTGGTTCACGTCCAGTCATGTACAAATGAGTCAATCCGGACATATTCATTTCTTATCTAGCTGAGCTCATTCGAGTCGCATAATGGCGATAAATAATAGAGGTAGGAGTTTATGAAATGGGATATTCTGAGAAGGAAGGAGAGCCGTGCAGAAGCGATCTCTGAGGAACTGCGATCATGTCCCTGCTAAATGACTCCAATAGCAGGTAGAACAAGGCCAATGTGACTATTTCTTACTGACTTCCACTGAAATTCAATAGCTTCAGCATGCTTAACTACGGACATAAACTGCAACTAGCTTAAATACCCATGTAATTGGAGCTGTACGTGGCTGTGTAAATATTTAATGAGTGCTTATGTGGCTGTATATTATGAGCAGCTCAGATTTTTCAGGACTAAACGAGAAAGTGTAGTCAAGACTTGCTCTGACAAAGACACAGTAAATGTAAACAGTACGGGAACAAATACTTGCTCTTACAATGATTCAGTTTAAATCTTTACTAAAAAAAATCATAAATGTGGTCCCATTTGGTTCAATATAACTGGGACAATTTAGTAATTTGAAAAAAATTATGAAATCAAATAGATGAAGACACTAAAATAGCTGCACAAATAACATGGTTTTTGGGTTAAAATTCAGATGTACAATTTAGAAAAAATGTAGAAACGTACAAAGAAAAAAATATTTTTAAAAGAAAAAATATTCCAATTATGCAGCAATAACATTAATTTTCAGGTTTCGCACAAACTTATGGAGTTTATGTCAGCTCAGGACTAAATACTAAGAAATTTGAATTATTAATAATATTAATTCTGGAATATTAGTATTTTCCATAATATATATAAAAATGTGAGTTGATAAATTAATGTTAAAATAAGTTTAATATATTTTATTGGAATGCAAATGTGATTACATAATAGAGAGAGATTTATATATAATTCATAAATGTATATTCATATATAACTGAAATACAATGAAATTTAGAAATATTATATTTTCACTTATTTTTTCTGGATTTTATGAAATATTAATATTATATAAATATCAAATATGTGGTCTGATAGTATAATTTTAGACTATCAAATAAGATATTATTTGTGTATCAATGAATACAAATTTAGTATACAGGTATGACTTGATCCATTTATTATTGTCCTGTAAAAAGCAAATCAAAAGTGAAGTGTGTAATTTATGTGCCACTAGCATAACCAAACTTAATTGCTAAAAATAATGATTATTTCATTGTGTATTGTTTATCGGGATGATAAAACGAACAGAGCCATGTGTTGGTACAGCTACAGTCTGTATGCTTTTCAGGAAAATCAACCTCTGAATCGCCTACTTAAAGTGAGAGAAAGTATTTTAACATCAAAAAAAAAAAAAAAAACACACCACATTTATATCTGCCTCTGGCTCTCATCATTAGGATGGAGCTGGTATATGTGCCTCACACACACTCTCTCTCGGCTGATGACTCACCAGAACTGCTTCCACTTCTCTTCTTCAAAGACATCCTCTGGGATTGGATCGATCAGCACCAGGTCAGACACTTGCCTGAAGAGACAGAGAGAGAGCAAAAAGACCACACAGAAGATGTTTCAAGAGCTCAGATGAGACCTCACACACACCGTGAGGAGAAATGAACAGTGTCTATCGAGTGAGATGAATGGGCTCAGAGCCGCAGCAGGGACACTATTTTCAGTCCTTGGGCGCTACAGGGCTGACACAGGCGAATCTATGGGTTTTAAAGCTGCACATCCGAGCAGATGAAACGTTAAATCTGTCAGATGGAGGGTGGAGGGTCGGGTGAGAGTGTGCCGAAAGGTTGGCCCCATTCTGCCCTAATGGACCTCTTGGTCATGGTAAGTATAAATGCCTGGAAGAAAAACCCTACAAATGTATTCTACATATGAACATGCATTATATAGTGGTAACAAACTTCCTGACATGTTCAGATATAACTGACTGATTGTTTCCATACAGAATGATGTGACTTACGTGTCATGGATGTGGCTGTAGAACCTGCCATTGAGTGTGCCCAGCTCAGAGCCAATTAGAATGAAGGGTGTGGCTATATCTGCAGCCTTGACCAATCGATGAAGGTCATCCACCATCCTGAGGGATAAACAAGGAGAGATGCAGGTCAGGAATGAGCGCAGGTTTGTGCGAGTAGAAGTCTAGACATGACTCATCTGACAGTTCATTAATCACCAGGACACATTATGACACACATGTCCGTTCACCTCCAGACTGGACGCCCACTGTCCCAGACTCCTGCTCAGATTTTAAAGCGGTCAGTGATGTTACGTCAAGGACAAACTGACCTCAAACCAGAGGCTGACACACTAAACTAATAAGCACTGTGTACCATGACACTAATGGGTTTTATTTCTGACATCCTCATTAACTAAAAGGCCATGAAGATTCATAGAGCGCTGAATGACTTACTGCCGTGTGTCTTTGGTATGAAATTGGACAAGAAAAAAACAGAGACTAACCGACATTTTCAGATTGCTATCAGTACAGATTCCTTTTATGTTTAATTGTCTGATAAACAATATACAGATATAATATTTAAAGTAACACTAAGTAGTTTTTCAACCTTCATAATATATTTCCAAGACCCTTGTGATGGTACATCGACTTAAAATAAGTTAAATGACTCGTCTGCCATAGCCTGATGGGTCTGTATCGCTTTTACTGGCACTATGTAACTTCGGGTTTCGGGTAGGAACCCGTGCACAAAAAGAACTACAAAACTCGACTGCTTTACGTCAAGCGCTACAATAGTCATTATTTCATTTTTCTTCGTTTCTGATGTCGCAATACATCATCCTTTCATGAAATCATGTAACATACTCTACCTTGTCTGTGGACATCGTTCATTCTAAAGCTGGTGCTGGGTAAACAGCAAGCGTGTGTGCGACGGTAGGCTAGATTATTTACGACAGCGGTAATGGACAATTTCGTTTCCAACCAGTAGGGCAACCGAAGAGGAAAATTTACTTGGTGTTACTTTAATATTTGTTTTATATCTGTTTTTGGATAATGATAATAGTAATAATAATTATTATTATTATGAATCATTCTGATTATAGCCATTATAACTCTAACAACAATTCTTATTTATTTATTTATTTATTTTTTCGTTAATATCATTATTATAACAATTATAATTATTATATCAATTATAACAATAGCAATTATTATTTATTTAGTTGTTATTACTGTATTATTGCTGGGGTTTTTTGGGGGGGGTTTTTTGCAATTTTGTTTAAGCAAAGATTGTTTTTCAAATCAAATGATCACAAATTCATTTCATTTTTATTTTGGGCTACATCTGCCCAAACATCTGTACAAATGTATTTGCAAATCAAATCAGGTTCCAAATAAAAAAGTTTCAATAAAGATTAAAATGGATGATCATCAAAACATTTTTGCTCCCAGCTTATTGAACTTTAGTCAAATTGATATCTTGCTGTCCGCCTGCTTCTAGAGGCCAACCAGTAGAGAGAAAAAAGACCACTTATAACCAACTCCCCTGTCCTCTCCCTACACATTACTTTAATGCATGAAGCATTGCTACATGTTACAATGTCAACAACAACACAATAAGAGTGATTCCAGAAGTAAGATGAGAAAAACCTAAAGGCAGGACGTCTTGTTGCCAGAGGACAAGGACAAAGACATCTCTCTCCTGCAGAGTTGATTGAATAGTATAGCAGGTCATTGTCAAAGACGCACAGATACTCGCTTGAGGATTAAAACTGTTCATGTGTTTCAGGGATGTTTCTTTGTTTCCAGATTTACAGCGCAATATAACCATACAATATTTATATACTGTGGATAAGTACACTACCATTCTTTTTTAAAAGTAATGTAAACTTTTAATCTATTTAATGCATCATTGCTGAATAAAAGTGAGAGTAAAAACATTTATAATGTTACAAAAGATTTATAGTTCAAATAAATGCTGTTCTTTTCGACTTTCTATTCAGCACAACTGTGTGCAACATTGATAATAATAAATAATGTTTCTTGAGCAGTAAATCAGCATATTAGAATGATGTCTGAAGGATCACGTGACACTGAAGACTGGAGTAATGATGCTGAAAATTCAGCTTTGACATCACAGGAATATATTACATTTTAAAAATGTTTTTAAATAAAATTATAATAATATTTCATAATATTTTACTCAATTTTTTGTTCAAATACATGAGAGCTGATGATGATTTGAAATGTATAAGGCTCAATTATAAGTATACGGCTCAAATGTCAATATTTGACCACTGTTAAGCCCCTTTCACACAGAGATTCCGGAAAATACACGGATAATGTGACCCGGCATTTGTCCCGGGATTGTTTGATTTCGGTTCATTCACACTGCCAGTGATTTGCCGGGATCTGTGAGTGCGTTCACACACAACCCGTTAATGTCCTGGAAAGCCGCGTGACGTCAGGATGAGACGTGTAACGAACGCGTCGAAAACATGTGCACGCGCGCCCCTTTCCACAGAGCTGGTGAACGATCGCAGCTTCAGCGCGGATTGTGAGGAGCTCCTGGTCTCTGCTTCGTTCCAGTTTGCAGACATTTTTTCGTTCGTTCTTTGTTGATGACGAACACAAACTTTCTTCTAAGAGCAACAGAGTCGCGCGATGGCACATGCATCATCACTATGACACACCTCTTACGGCATTGGTTCTGGCTTTTGTTCACACAGCGCGCGTTCCGGGTCTGAACACGGCAATGTTACTAGGTCCCCAACCCGGGATCGATCCCGGCATCAATCCCGGGTCGTGTTTGCGTTCACACAGAAGGCACTCTGGCAATTTGCCGGGTTCAAAGTGCTGTGTGAAAGGGGCTTTACAGAATAAAAATTGTATAGTGGTCAATTTCTTGAATTGTGTCAGAAGGTCATCTTTCATTTTATGAACCATGGTGGAGGAACAAATAGTTTCCAATGAGATATAATTCATCTTATTAAATTTCAATGCCAATTAAGTTATTTGAAAACAATACAGTGGACATTTTATGGTGCTGTTACACCTACTTCAGACTAAGACACTTTCATACCTTCCAGTGGTTGATATTCCCCACACTTTCTCTGTCCCTGTAGTTTCATTCAGCAGAGTTCTTCGGCTAAAACCCAGACCGACTCTGTCATAGGTGCACACCTGAGAAACAACAGATCACAGATCATCAAGTGTCATAAAAACGAGAGCAGGAGAAACCTCAACTGCCACTCAAAAAATAACAACATCTTTGATAAATTCTTTAGGAAATCTACAAATAAAGTGTGCATCAAAATCACTGCAAAGTCACATAATTTCGCCATCAAAATCATCCGTTCATCTTTATCATCAAGCATTTCAAATGTTTGTAATGCAGTCACTGTAATGCATGCTATCAGCAGAAATCTCCAGCACAACTGTAGTTTTGTGATGAGAAATGACAGCACGTCACCTCACTGCCTTACTAGAGTAATACAGGAGCACATGCACTGAAAGCTGAAATCATTTAACTTTGCGGGAGATGAAGAAAAATCAATAATGTCTTTATGGCCTTTATGGTCTCTTTGGACTCAAATCAATGAAAACTCTGGTGCTGCCTTGTTTATTTAATGTTGTACATGAGAGCAGTGAAAGGCTTTCTCTTATCATCTTGTTAATGAAAGAGATTGCATTAGCTCATTCTAAACAGAATACACAATATAAGTGTAAAAAACTAACATACAGTACTGTACAGTACAATATTCCATTCAATTCGCATATGAATTACTTAATTATTGAATCAGTCAAATTGATTGGCAAATCATACACAAGAGTCATTGGGTCTCATTCACATAAGAATAAGGTCTCATTCACACATTTGAAAACTGGCAGTAAAATATTACTGATAAATCCTTGTCTGACGATTATGGATATTAACGTATACCAACCTGAAAATCATTTTGACAATATCTCTGTCATGTTTGGCATGGTAATGGATATGACAATGTTTACATACATTACATATGTTATGTAATGATATGTTTGGTCTTCGCAGGATAGAAGCTGCTGCTGAAGAGCAAGTACGGGACTTGCTATTGCCAATACATACACGAAACGCTGCACGCTGCTGCTGCTGTACAATATAGCATACATGAGTTACACATAGCAGATCTATACAGGTGGAGCTGGGGAAGTGGGAGGGTTTCTGAAAGTGCGCTGCAACTCTTACAGCAAATGCTGACCAAGTATTTGAAGGTTGAGCAGCGAGCTCATTGGCTACTGATACAGCAGGGACCAATCAGATGTGCCCTATAGATAATGATGAGATTGACACCGAAATAGGTGTGAGACACTTTATTTGAGACAAAAGTATACACTCACACTGGGCGAGGTGAATATTTGGGCTAAATGTTTAGGTTGTATTCACCTACAGGCCACTGTAGGGAACAAACTTGCAAATGTCTCCTATAATTTGTCAGCAAAGCAGCTCTTTTGTAAACGACTCTCTGCAAAAAGCCATATTTTGGAGAAGGTTTGGGCATGACAGTTATGCTCATTTAGAATACTCCAAATTCAAAATAGAAGAAGAAAAATTCCTGTGTGTATGCATGCATTGTTAATTAAGCATAATTTGTGTGATGCAATTTTTGTGGTTTCTCCTGTGCGTACAGATACGAAATAATCCAAGAAATGATTAGTAAATGAGACCCAATGTCAGAATCATGGACTGAATAGATCAGACAGCTCACTTTCAGTGAATAGAACTCCAAATAACCCAAGACCAGTTATGATACTATGTGTACGTTTTTAGAAATAATGGTTTAAAAGGAACATTTGTACAGTTATTGAAACTGAAATCAACAAAAAATATCTAAATTACTGTTCTTAAGACACTGAGTTGCTAAAAAAAACATTCATACATTCATTTTTATTTTAAGGTTTATTTTTATTTTAAGTTTTCAAATGTCCAGTGGCAGTTAGTTTAAACTGACCTTTGTTGATAATGAAAGACTCTCTTGCACATGGTACCAAATATCTGAAGACATTCCTGCTGGAGCATCAAGAACAACTGAAACACAAATGAAACATCACTTTCACTGTGCACAACTGACAATATAAATATCAGATCTTTCATTTTTAGGTGAACTATTTATTTAACCTACCAACTGGTCGTCCATACCCTTTGCAAAACAGATGGATCTTTTGGCCGAGGCCGATATCAATCAGCTGGGCATCTGCAAATAGAAAGAAATATTAAAACAATGAGCTGAAAACGTAAGTTCCCACATTGCACATGATCCCAAAGACTTCCTGAAGAGATGAGGAGGTCTCACCTGTGGGTGACAGCGCCTGTCCCTCTCTCTGCAGTGAGGCGTAGTTCAGGAAAGCTGGAATGAAGATGATGAAGAGCAGAACCTTCATCCAGAAGAATACAACAGCCCAGCAGCTCCTCTGAGAGACAGTCACATCAGGAACACCAGAGTCCTCTGATGTCTGTGGGTGTGCAGTTCACATGACATGAAGTGGTGACATTGTCTAGGGACAGAGTTACTCCATCTAAAATTACTTCTTTTTTTTTTATCCCAAATGCGTTATACACTGAAAATACAATACACCGAGCCGCGTATTTACGAAACAAATGGTAAAATATGATGGTATCAAATTATTTTTTTATTTTATTTGCACCACTACGGTAGTATTCACATGTTACTTCAAAATACACCATGGTGGTAAAACACCAAAGTAACGCTACAAACGCATGGCTTTACTATGGAACCCTGTTCATGGTGATTCATCACCTTCTTTCTATCAGGTTTGACACTGTCCGCATCTTCTCGTCCGTTTGTCTTTCTGCGCAACATATTCTGATAGTTTTTCACTCATATGAAAGATAACAGATGATATTATATTTGTATGAATGAACGGCAAATACAGCAGGAAGACACTTCCGCATCGACGGGACCCACGAGGAGCCAAATGCGTTTCGTTAAAGCTTGTAGTACCGTATGATTTGTGTATAACATTATTATACACTGAGCGTTTTCGTTATTCATTTATCAAAATGTAGAAATAAAACAATTAAAATCCGGTTCACTTATTGGTTGTCATTATTAGACTCTTAAAAATGTGCATTTATTAATTTAACAGATTCACAAATAAGGAGTCAAAAGCAATCATTTAAAATTGATTGAATATTCAATAACGATATTCATACAATAAAAATATTTGTAGTAGGCTATATAATGCCAACATGCTAGAGCAGAAGTGATATACAAAAAAAGGTATGTGTACATATTTATATACACTTTTTAATCATAATTTTAAATAAACTACCTTCATTACAAATGGATGCCTTTTTATCCCTCTTAAAGGTGTCCTATTATGCCCTTTTATGAAGTCTTGATTTTGTTTGTGGGGTGTACTAGAATATGTTTTAATGCTTGATTGTTCAAAAAACACATGATTTTTCACATATTTGACATTATTACAGCTCCCCAGTCTGGTTGAACGCTTAGTTTTGGACGAAGCCCCTCCTTACGAAATGCGCTATGATTGGTTAGCTGGCATAGTGTCATTGGCAGAGCTTATGGCGGAGTTCGGGAAATGTCACGCCCCTTCATCACCGCGAGTATTATAGTATTGACTAATATTAAAGATCAAACCATTTTGAGCCCGATTCAGACCCTGACAATGTTAAAGGAGAAGAGGATGGTGCAGAACCGATTTTTTGACATTATGACTTCATAAGACCCGGAAAAAAAAGTGTTGTATAGTCCAAACGAGCCGTTCTTAAAAAGTGGATTCTGTCAAATAAAATATCTCCCTTTGGAGTGGACTTGTAGCTTTGTAACCTTGCAGATATTTTTTATGCTCAAACAGCAACATTACAGACTAACTAAAGTTGAAAAGTGAAAAAGCATAATGGGACCCCTTTAAGGCTGAGATGAATCCAAAGGTTCTGGGATGCACCACTTTAATACTAAAAGTCTTGCAATGAAACATCTGTCCTGTAAGAGGTGCTGTGTGACATTATGTGACTGCCAGTTGATCCATTTACACAATAACCATCTTAAACCACATTGTATGTCACAGTAGCAGAAGGACACACAAGATCAGTTGTGGCAGAGCTGCACTTTAAGAGAATATTTAATGTGGCAGCAGAAATAAAGGTCATTATAAAGGTCAGTTCCAGCACTGCAACATGAATGTGAGTGCATTTAACATACGCCACAGAATACTGACCTGTATAGGTTTAATTATGTATACAGTGCTGGTAGTCATTCTAAGGGCGAAGCTTCTGTCGCAGATGTAATGTATGTAAATTATGATTTTATGCATGCTCTCACTGCAGGTTTATGCCAGAGTCCAGCATCCACATTGAACCGACTCTGAAGCCTGTGAGCAACCTCAAGTTTGTGTCAGTTTGTTTCTTTTGATGAGGTATGCCACGCTAAACTGAACAATTGTAGATGTTCAAGGCTCTTCTCTGCAGGGACCCAGAGGAAAATAAAACAACGACGACATCAAGTGCCAGCAAATGTAAGACTTCACGCTGTGCCTCAGACAGCAGGTGTACTGTCATGTGATCGCAAGCGTGGCTCTCTGACTGTCATTCACAGCCATCTCTGAACGATACCACTGCCGCCAAACACAGCAGAAGGAGTGTCAATCATCACAATCCGTCCAAACATGTCTCAAATCGACAGTCATGCCAGAGGTATCATGCCCGTTCAATCAACGAGTCATTCTATAATTTAGGGTGCATTTCACAACAGCAAAATGTTAAAACAATATGCTTTCTGAAAAAAACAACTTGGTTTTAGTTATATTTTATCAGTGTAACTTATCTGCTAGTTGCCAAGCTTAATCATTAAACAACATATTACATTACAGAAACATATTTGATATTACATGTAATGGAGACTTGATAGCTAGGACTGTAAAGCTAGTTGGGAATAAGTGACCACTGAGGTGCATCGGTAAGAATGCAATCGAACGTCCTTGTTACATAATTATGTTACATGTACTTACCATAGCTAACAGTAAATTATGCATAATTACATGCAACTAACCCTCAACCAAATCCTAATCCTATAGTAAGTACATATAGTTGCTTAATATTACTTAGTACTTAAATATATAATTACACTTTAACAATGACACCTTAAAATAAGGTGTAACCGCACTTTATTTACAGTCTTGTTCCCCATATTATTATAGTAATTGCAATATGGGGACTACCCCTGGACCACCCCTAAACCTAACCCTAACCCATGTATAGTTATATTAACCAGTTCTAAGTACACGTAAGTGCGTACTGTAAAGTAAAGTGCAATGTTTTCTATTACACTGTTTGTAATTGACATTCATTTACAAAGTTATATAGTAGAATTTCAAATTTTGTTGCAGATCATCAAAGTTTGAGGCACACAGACATAATATTACTAGGCGTACTACATAATATTTCACACATTTTCCATCATTTTGATGAAATTACAGCTTGATTGGAAATGATACATTAAAAATATGAACCACAAAACAAAAAAATCTACACACAAAAGGTAAAAAGTAGCATATATAAAAGATGAAGGCATTATAATATCATTGTATAATATCATGTTTCATATTGAGTTGCATGATTATTTAAAAAACAATGCAAAAAAATAGTACCACAAAACTATTCTAACTTACAGACAGACCTCAAAAGAAAATGAAATACCTCCAAGGCTGCTTTTACGTACAATTTGTAGTTATATTGATGATTTTTTGTGCATTTTGCTTTAAATTCTATTCATATATATTTTTAAATGACAAAAATGAAAAGAAAAAAAATCTATAAAATATATTTATTTTATTGAACAATGCAGAAGACATTTTTATGATAGCAGCTGGATTATGCAGATATATGTGCCATGTGATCATATTAGATTAAGAGATATGTTTATCCAGATTAACATTTACATGTATACATTTGGCAGATACTTTTGACCTTGACCTTGACCTTGGCATTATAGGCTTTCAGAACCAACCCTTAAACACAAACGGAAGCTATGGAGAAACTCACAGTACGGATGAAGGAGGTCCGAGCCTGCAGCCCTGCATTAGATGCATTGCAGAAATGGAATGAAAGCAGATATGGATGATAAATGGCAGTTATTGACGGGACTGTCAGGTAGCGTGGGTGCCAGATATTTTTGAACAGCGCCGTTGAGGCCTGCGTTTCCAGAGGCTGTCGTGAGCTCAACCTCCTTCAGCTGTTTCTGTCTGGCCTAATTAAACTTCGGGACGACTGATCTCATTAAATTCAAACCGTACAGAAGACAGAACAGAATCTGACCATTAATATCCAGAGGCTAAAGCCATTATGTTATCAGCTGGAAAATGTTATTGTTTGTATTGTGGATGTATAGAGAATTGTGTAGAACTCTAATTAATGTAATCAGCATTTGCCATGTTGTCGACGCAGACAGATATATATTTATATACATAATTATGATTTTACCAGCATCAAATCTGAATGTTAATGGAATAATAGGCTTTTTATTTTTTTTACAAAATTTACTTTATTTATATCCTGTTTATTCTGTGCATAAGTATGTTTCCAAAATCACTATACTTTTCCTAATTCACATTTTTATTTCTTTTTCTGGAATGATGTTTTCACATACATTTTTCTTATGTTAACACCTGAGAATACATTAATTCCAGAAGCGATAAATCGGTTGAAATCACATTATGTCTGTCTGCAATTAAGGAAAAGGCTGTTTATGAACAGTTTCAGTGAGTAATCATCATTAATTTTAAATAAGAAAATAGCAACACATAGGAGGGTTGCAATCATCTAAGAGACATTGAAGGAAAAGTTACAGTTCAGTTTTGCCTTCTGAAGTCATACATTTGTGCAATCATCTTTGAGTGAACTATTCGATGCTTTCTACTAGATTTAACCTTAAGATATTAGCAAAAATTGTGCTGGATAATAAATGTCTCCTCACCTCAAAGAGTTCACAGACACTGCATAGTGTGACGCAACATTAAACAGAGAGAAGCAGGTGTCAGGCGACCTGTCAATCATCCTAAACAACTGTCTACAGAAATCTAACTGGCTCTCTGGAAGCATGATGCATTTTTAATGAACCATTTAAAAGGCATAAACTCTGGCAGACTAGACACACACCATGCAGGAAGAATCATTCTGCATGACACAGCTGGAATATTAATATAGCCTATTTAAGATATTTTAGAGTAGGCCTATCTATGTAGGTCTTGACATATGTTTATTTGAATTTGCATTAGCATGAGCTCGCAAGTAAATATCATGCTTTTTTCTTTCTTTTTTTACAATCCAGACAGAATCATTGATTTCTAATCTGTTCCTTCAGGCTGATTATAAAGTGATTTACCTGTGCGAAGTATGATTCATTTAAAGGAATTTGTTCAAAAAGCAAGGCTTTTTTTCTTTTGAGGTATGTTTTTGCCTAAAACTTTTTAAGTTAAGATATTGAAAGTTTAAGTAAGCAGAACTGACAGATGTTTAGTTTGTACTCATACATTTTACTTGTGCTTAACTTGAAATGTATGAGTAAACTAATTCATGCATCTACTTTAACATTTTCATGAAACCTCAGAGTAAATATTTTTATTAGCATAAACATACCTATCTATAACAAGCTAGCTCAATAATTGTTAATTTGCTAATATTAATATTGTTAATAATAGCATACTTGCTGTATGAGACAACAATATAAAGCTTTTAACATTGTTCTCAAACCAAGCTGCATACACCACTTGTCACCATGATGGTAGCTCTCCTAAAATCAACATTAACAGAAATTCTTCTAAATTAGCTTAACATGATATTACACTTCATTTTAACATTTACTCTCGCTTTCGAGTGCCATCGGCAAAGCATGCTGGGAAATAAAAATCCCAGTCCAGTTTCAGTTAAAGGTGCCATCTGTCAAAAAATCAATTAAAACTCCACATATTCCATACCAGATGGGGGCAGTATACCTCCAGAAAGTTGGCCTACTCTAGTCTGTTTTTTAGTTTCAGGTTATTAATCTTCTAAAACCGTCAAATAGTCCGCTTTGTCCCGCCAAAGCCTATTTTTACCGCCTCCCATGGCCGAAACTGGTATTACAACAACTGTCGGGCCGGCGCTAGTAATGCTAATGCTAATTTAGGTTGATATCTCTGCAACACTATAACTTTTCATTTTTTAATGACATCATCGCCCTTATTTCTTCTCATTCTTTTGATGCGTGTAGCTCATTTTTTGGATATTTTTACCTCAATTATTACACATGGCACCTTTAAACTTAAGTTCATCTAAATTAAAAGAAATAATTTCATTGAACTCAAAACAATGAAACAGTTCAGTTTACTTCACTTATATCAGTTCTGTGAACTTGAAAGAAAAAGTTCTAAATACTCATAAAAGTTCATTTGATTTAACTAATTTGAATAATTTAAGTTGGCCCTACTCAACCAATTAATTATTTTAAGTTTCAACTCCAGTTATATAAATCAGGTTGTTTTTAGTTTTATTAGGTGTTTTTACTATTGAATAGGCTATATTAAAGTATGATGTTATGTTATCAAGATCTGCATTGTCGTTGTGCCAGATAAACACTGCTCTGATTGAGAAAATACATTTTTGAAATATATTCACATTTGTGTATTCATTTCTGAACTGATAGTTCATTTAAAGATGTGAATATAAGGTACAATCGGGCTCCCTAATGCCAATTGCACCTTGGGGCTCTTGGATGCCCTTGGCTGCTGGTGTCCAGTCATTTGCTGTTGGGTTTCCTGAGTGGGGATCAAAAATCACCACAATACAGATTGAGGAACAGACTCTGAAAAATAAGTCGGAATGCCAAATCCTATGCTTGTGTTATACGTGTTATTACACAAAATGTTGAGATATAATGAATGTTCTCTGAACGTTCAAAACGTCCAGTTTTTTAAATATATAAAAAAAAAAATTGGTATGTGAACATTGAGGGAACATTCCATTTTATCATTTTGCAAACATTATGAGAACATTACTTTTGACTGTTCTTTCCTGAAACATTTAAAAATATTAGACCGCTATATAACTAGATGTTTCATGAACGATGTATAAATAATGTTTTTGAGCTAACGTTTTGAGAACATTATTAAAGGTCAGATAACTTTGATCAAACATTCCATAAATGTTACTGTAAGAAAGTTTTTTCATAACTTTAGGAGAACCTTGCCAGAATGTAAGCCAAAGTTCTGAGAATGTTTCAGCTAGGAAAATTGTTGTCGTTGTTGTTGTTTTTGCGTTTTAGCATGCGGTTATTCTTCACATTCTGTTTTGTTTAATAAATAACAGAGTTTGTTAAAACAAGAAGTCTCATATTGATACTTTTTATCATTTCTCGTGGTTGCTATAAAAAACACATTTATGCACCTTGTACACTGCCAGTCAAACGTTTTTCAGCATCATTACTCCAGTCTTCATTGTCATATGACAATGTCATCAGAAATCATTCTAATATGCTTCGGTGCTTAATTTGATCAATTATTTTTTATTATCAATGTTGAAGTGTTGTTGGCTTAATATTTTGTGGTAAAAATGATACTTTATTTCAGGAACCGTTGCTGAATAGAAAGATCAAAAGAATAGCATTTTGAAATAAAAATCTTTTGTAACATTATAATGATTTCCGAAGGATCATACACTGAAGACTGGAGTAATGATGCTGAGAATTTAGCTTTGCCATTGCAGAAATAATTTCCATTTAAATATTTTTTAAAGTTATTTTAAATTGTAAAAATATTTAGCTGTTTTTATTGTGTTTTTGATTAACTAAATGTAGCCTTGATGAGCTTTTCTCAGAAATATTTTAAAAAACATGAATTATTCCAAATGTGTATGTGGTGCTTATTCTTAAAGTAGATATCCACAAATCATTTTCTATATGCAGATGCTTGTGTCATTCATGCAGTCTGTGACCTTCTGACAGCAAAATAGAAGAGCTTTTTAAGACATCTTTCTTGACATTTTGACATGTCTTCAGCCATCAGCAATTTTTCTGTGATGTTTCTTCCCTACTTTTCCCAGAGACACACTGTTTCTCCCAGCAGGAAGCTCTGCTGTGATGAATATATTTTCAACTATACTGTGCTCTCAACAAACTCACATGCAAAATTATGTAGCCTAGAATCATTTCTTATTCAGACAAGCGCATGGCCTTATTTTCCACATCTCTTGACTCCATTTCCCCCCAAAACCTTTTATTCTTAAACTTTGCACAATCTGCAAATGTCCCATATTCATTCTAGGCCTGAAGAAAGACATGCAGAAGAGATAGATTTATTCTCAGTAACAGCCTAATCTGAAGCGAGAACTGAATTTCAGCACACGTTTTCCAGCAGCCGTGTGAGATGTAGCTGTAATTGAGATAACAAAAGCGTTCATGAAAACCCATTTCCCATTTGTGGTATCTGTTGATCAGATATGCCGGGTTCACAGGAAACGGTATCTGCGGTGAGGGAGTCGTATCTCTGATGGGCATCGTTGGCCTGCAGGAAGCAAGCGGCCGGTGCTCGTATCTCCTCCACCTGATTTCCTGCCAATATTCATTTTGCCCTCAACATGTCCATCCAACGGCTCGGGGGCTCTTCAGCTCAATATAGACTCAAATATTCTCTTCAAATGTAATGAAAAACTTCAAAGCCCTCCATCATTTCTCTTTTAAATCGTTTATCAGATGTGATTTGAATCGTACTTGAATTTCACAAATGTGGAATAAGAATTTATTCATTTATTCACGCAAGAGTTATTGTTAAGTGATGTTTTACAGGTTAATCTGTTCACCAAAAAAAAAAAAAAAAAAAAAAAAAAATCAAATAGGATTCATTCATACTGGTATCATAGATTCTTTCAAAAACATTAAGTTTTTTGTGTGTGTAAATGATTTGTTAATTTGCAATAAATTATATAATATATATATATATAAGGTTGTCAACAAGAAAAATATCTATAATAAATATATAAGGGGGTCTGTATGCCCCCTTAAAATGGGGATTTTACAGCTCAGATCTTCAGAATAGTTTGAGAATTTATATTTGGTTCATTGCAGTAAGATTTTTTTTTTTTTAAATTATTCATTAATTTTAGTTTTGAATGCAGTCCTCTTATTGCATGATTTTTCCAAATGTAGCATTACCTAAAATTGTGACACTCAGGACAGGAAGTGACATCATTTGGACCCTTTCTGAAAGGTATGAGGAGGATTTACATGTCCGGCCCCCTCATATTCCTGATTGTTTAAATTAAAAATGCTGTCTTTTGAAAGGGAATGGGTGGATTCTCTGGATTATACTGCTGACATCTTAGACATTTTTAATCACTTTCAAAGACTCTAAACAAACCTTTAGTTTCCTAGACTCATTTTGATAATAGATGTAACACGTATCTATAGGTGAGAATAGCTTATCAAAATTCACCTCTGGGACTAAAGTGTTGTATCTGCTTTAGAAAACAAAGTGCAATGTGAAAAATGCAGGAAAAAATCTCTTGTGTGCTTCATGATTATAAGCAAGGACTAGGAAATGTACATTTTCTCTTAGCGAGCCATTATTACATTCAAGAGAATCCTGACATTTGTGAATGTTGCCCTTTCTCATGCAAATAGCGCTTCATCCTGCTTTCTTCCCTAATATGTGGATAGGATCATATGACTGTCTCAGTATCTGACAGACATGTGAAAAGGGGCACAAGCATCTAAGATGGTTGCTGAAGGTCATCGGTTCCTGTGGCTGCCGCCTCAACCCTGCTGTTCTGCTGTCAGTCTTTTCATACAGATCATGATGACCTCGCAGGAAACAGTGCATGTAGAGATAAAAGGGGACACGGACTAGAGCTTTATTACAAAACCTACGGTTCCATGAAGAACCTTTAACATCCATGGAACGTTTCCACTGCACAAAACGGTTCTTTATAGTGAAAAAAGAGTAGTGGAAAAATATTCTTCACTCAAAGAAAAAATGGCTCTTTAAGAACCGCAAGCCAAAAAGGCCAATTTTTGGGGAAGCCAAAGTGTTCTTCTATGGCATCGCTGTGAAAACCCTCTTTTGGAACCTTTATTTCTAAGACTGTGCGCTCTTTACTGTAAGTGCTACCGTATTCATGTTAAATAATGGTACTGCTGAGGCGCCACCTTCTCCTCTCACTCTGAAATCTTCTTACGTCGAGGTCGGATGTCCGTGAGTAAAAACATGTACACACTGAAAAGTTGCTTTATATAGTAGAAAATTAGTTGTACTTCTGATGAAATGAGATAGACATTGTTTTTCATGTTTAATATGGTAAAGCTGCTGATTTTTTGTAAAAAAGTGCTATAAATAAACGTGACTTATATAGTGCCGAATTGCAGAGCTCATGCAAACATATCCACGTGCTTTGATCAGATGCTTTTCTTATGCTTTATTTAAAAAATGCAATTTTTTGTGTGTTTATTTTGTTTTTGAGAGGAAAGCGCAGAGCACATAATTTACATATTCATCTAAACGCCGCTCTCAGCAGAGGGGGCGGGATCAGATTTTCATTAACAGTATATCGCTGATCATGTATTTCGAACTATGTTTTACCCCTAAGCAAAGAACGAAAAAGAACTTCGCCATGAGTATATCGGGGCTTTAAAAGTTGTAACTTCTTCCTGAGTCTCTCTGTTAGTGTCCGACTAAGGTTCTAACATGTAAGGCTGAACGCCGCTACTGACAATTTCAGACGTTTTGGCTCCAGTTTCCGGAGTATCCAAAGCACGAGCTGTAAAGGCTCTCTTATGGAAAGAGGGCCGGGAGCAGCAGCTCATTTGCATTTAAAAGGACACACAAAAACGGCGTGTTTTTGCTCACACCCGAATAGGGGAAAATTTGACAAGCTATAATAAATTATCTGTGGAGTATTTTGAGCTGAAACTTCACAGACATATTCTGGGGACACCAGAGACTTATATTACATCTTGTGAACATGGGCATAATAGGTCCCCTTTAATATTGTATCCATAAAATGATCCCAGTATGGGAACCCCTAAAAGATTATAAGCGCTTAACAGAACCCTTTAAGGTTTTATATAGAACCTTCTCTTAGTGTATAGTGCCCATGTCTACAAGCAGCTCTCTGTTCAAATATCTTTCCATGTATAGAGTGTGTGTGGAGGACACTAACACAACTCATTGCTGGTTCAAATCTCTCTCTCTGGCTATACCACTGACTCTTTGACTTATTTATGAGAGCCCACCAGGGTGTTCATGGGAAGGCATCAGAGGCATCAATCCGTCACAGCTCTCCTGGTATCCACGCAGAGCCCATCGATTTCCACCTCTTGTGGCGGCACCGTGCCATCAATCAGTATGGTAACAAGTCTTATTTCTGCTGGGAAAACCCGGTCTTTGACTTCAACAGCTGATGACAACAGAGAATGGAAGAAGTTTAAAAATGAGAAGAGCAAACTTGAGTTTAATCTCATATTGCAGTTGATATCAAATTATATCAGGCTCATGACTTGTGTTTAATTACAGCAATTAAACTTGTATTTGATTTTGCTTAAATTAAAAACCATTTATTTAAAAACTTAAATCTCAAGCATGTAAACACTCGTTCATTTATGAAACTTCTCTCAGAACCAACATATGAATGCAACCAATTTTGACCTTAAAAAAACAGAGATAATCTTAAAATCTGAAATTCAATTTTAGACACGTATCAGTTTAACGTGGTTTCATCTTCTCTTCAATTCCAGATCTGAACAGCGAGTGGATCGAACAAGGCCAGAACAAATTATATTACTGCATTAAAACGCATTATATAACGCGTCTAACAGCCATATTCATGTCAGGAAAAGGTGAAAACCCTTGAAACCAATCGTGTTGATAAGTAGCTCCATTCATCTACTTGAAAGCTGCAGTTTTCAGTGTTCAAAATAGATGAGCCAGTGAGCGGACCACTGTAAGAAATCAAGGGGTTTTCAAGAACATTTCAATGTACTTTACACACACACACACACACACACACACACACACACACACACACACACACACACACACACACACACACACACACACACACACACACACACACACACACACACACACACACACACAAAGTTCAAGAGAAAAGCATTTAATTAAAAAAACAAATATTGTACATTATTATAAATGACCAAAACTGTCACTTTTGATCAATTCAATGCGTCCTTTCTGAAGAAAAGTATTAATTTCTTCTTTTTTTTAAATCGTATTGACCACAAACTTTTGAACGGTAGTTTATATATATAATGCTAATTATATATTTGTTTATAGAATGCAATAATATTTGGATTTTTTATACAGGAAACTTGCTGTTTTGAAAATGTTTTAATTCCCTGTGTGTGTGACATAAAATGATGTGGTATGATCCATTCCTCCCCCTTTCTCAGTGGTTCGGTCTGTATTTAGAAGGTCGGATTACTCTGCGTGTGTGTGTGTGTGTGTGTGTGTGTGTCTCATCGTCTCATCCTGCGCACAGATGCACGTGTGACTGGCTGCATAAACTCATCTCAAACATCCGAACACGGGAGACCTGGGTCATGGAGACAGCTCCAGTTTAAAGAGTGAGTCCCATCATTTTTCTTGCATGTTCAGGGAAAGACACTGCATCACCTGCATGCTGTGACATGGGAAGTCTTGAACACCTGGATGATTATTTAGCTTGCTGATATATTTATATATAAAGTGGTAAGACAGGCATTTATAGACTGAAGGGTGTTGTGAGTTTTACATGATGTTCAGATAAGCTACTGAACACACAGGAGTCGCTGTCTAATGTTTGGGATTGTGTTTTAGATTTTAGATTTAGGAAAAGTAAAAAAATTATAATAATAGTTGTAAGTAAATAAAAATGCATTGGTCTAACTTTACAGCGTTAGTAAATTACTGCTTGTTAAGAGTATTTTTCTCTAATTACGTTAACAATGTATTTTTAACTGATTAATAAATAATATGAAACTATGATATTATTACTGTTTTTAGTGTATCTCTTTTTTCCCCCTTTTGTAAAGGTATCCTCCTTTAAAGGTATGCTAGCTCTGACAATCATTTCCCTGAATATATTTTTGCTGTTGCTGTGCTGTTTTGAATGATCCTTCTCGTGATTTATTATGATACAAAATAATTCAGATCTTTCTCACAGTAACAAAACATCTTTATAAGCAATAAAAAAAGTAGACTGTAGTTCACTTCAAATATTAATGTCTTCGTTCTAGGAATGATTTTCCCTGAGAGCGGCTCTGTGATCAGAGATGAGCACTGACTCAACCCTTGTTGAGAATAGAATTGCTTTTTTTTATGGACTCATTAAACTACTTTAATCATTAAAAATTATGTTCGAAAATTTTCAAAATGACTTTAAATACCCAAAATGACTTTAAATATATTTTAAAAATGCATTTGGTGTGTAATGCACACGTCATTGCTAAATGTTCTGCCTGCTGAGTTCAAATAGAAATATTTTTAATATTAAATATGAGAAACAGTTTTTTATTCAGTTAAAGGACTTCATACTCTAGGGGGAGCTCTCTATCATAGATTTGCTTTCAGAAAACTTTTAAGTTTCTGAGAGAATCAAAAAGCAGCCTGAGACCATGAATCTGTTTTTTGTGTCATCACATATACTAAATATTGAAATACTGATATGTATAATACATTGAATTCTTTTAAGTGCAGAGAAAACTCTGAAATAGAAAATGCATTTTGCTCTGAAGCAGTCTTTGAAGAAAAAAAATATTCTTAAAATTTGGAATAAATCTTTTCAGTACAGATTTGTATAAACAAACTAATTTGCCCAATTAGCCAATTATGCACTGTGTCCTAGCGTTGCATTATGAAATGAAACCCGACACATTGTTCACATGATTGTTGAGAGCACTCTTTACGCATATAAATCAATGTAAAGTGTATCCTGTGAATATTAAGCAGTACAGTTTAACATTCTTTGACATACGAGTTCAGATTAAATATTCAGAGAAGCGCAAGCCCACCACCAGAGGATTTGATTTATCTACAATGAATATATACTTCGCTTTATTCCTCAGTTCCTGCTACAGAACATAGACACTGACAGTCGTTTTTCAGATAATACAGTATATTTTACTCTTAATAAGAGGCCTTGGAGTAGAACAGCAATCAAAGGTGCTCTTTTTATTGCAAAATGTGAAGGTATAAATCTTGACAACTGTTTCCTTTACTCGTGACACTAAAATGAATGACAACTGCTATAATGTCGGCATTTGCTCCACTGTCTAAAAGATTCATTTTGAGATTTCCTAGAAAACGCTGTTTCCCTTATTTATTTGACAGAAGACGTTTATCCGATTTAGATTGACCACTTTAATTTTATGTTTTCCCACAATATTTGTAACAAAAAGAATTATGGTGGCACTTTAAATTAGGGTCCAATTCTCAATATTATCTAGTTGCTTATTGCGCATCATGCATATAGGATATTGGCTGTTTATTAGTAATTATAAAATGCATATTAATGCCTTATTTTGCATGACCATATTCTACATCCTTTAATCCTACCAACTATTAATAAGCAGTAATTAGGAATTTGAGGATTTCTTTGAGGATTTTTTTGTAATAAAAAGCGATGTCTTTCAAAAACCATACTTTATTATTATCATATTTTAAAATGTAATTTACACATGATCCTCCAGAAATGATTCTAATATGCTGATCTTTCTTTCTTTAAAAGAAATCTTACAGACTTAAAACAATGTCGACTAACAAATCCTTTGTTCTGGTTTCAGATGCTCAAAGCTTAAAAAGCTTGAAATTCATATTCATTTGTGATAAATTGTGTGCAAGGACATGACATTTATTTTCTATTTCTCTAATTGCACAGTGGACCTTTTCACATTAGTGAAATTAAAATGCAGCTCTATTCTCTCTGAAAGACTAAACAACATGACAGCTTGTCTCTCTCAGATTCATTCATAATAAGGGTTTCACTTCAGTTTTGACAAATCAATAATTTACAGCACTTAAATAAATAATACATGCATAAAAAGATTTTTTTTTTTAATTAAAACAATGGCTGTGTTCCAACAAGAAAAATTCTCTACTCCACCCTCTTGGATACATTGGCTGCGTCTGAAAGCTTAAAAATGCTCCCTTTGGAGGATGCATTCCAAGATAGGAAGGCATCAAGGCACATCCGAATCCAATGTTAGCTAGCTTCTCTTCCTGTATCCTGAGAAACCTTCATCTGATCGATTTTTGAAGGTAGCATCCTTCACTGCCTTTGATATCCCACAATCCTGTGCGTTCCATCCTGTGACAGTTGAGCTAAGAAATAAAGATGGTGTCTGAAAGTTGGTGGTCAATTTGTGTGTAAATGTACGTTTATGACCAACGTTTTCCACTTCTGATTTCATTTCTAGTGTGAAATTGCTACTGTAGTAATTCAATATTTGCTTATGGCGCTTTTCCACTGCATGGTACGGCTCGGTACGGTTCGACTCGGCGCGGAACGGCTCGCTTCGCTTTTCCACTGCGTGGTACGACTCGACTCGGTACGGCACGGCTCGGTTTGCTTTAGCTCGGTTGCTTTTCCACTGCAGTAGTACCGCTTCAAAGTGGGTGGGACTGATCGTTATAGTTGCGCAACTCCTCGGCAACCAACGAGATGAACGTCGACTGCACCTCGTCCACTGACCACGATTCAGCCATTTCTTTTTTTGAAGTTTTCATCTTTTTTCAAGCAAATACTTTAAAAACAGGTGCTACAGCGTTGGCTGTTGTCTACTGGCTATTTAAATCTAGCGGGTTTAGTGTCTCGTGTCGCAAATACAATGACGCTGGTAGTGACGATTCTGTCTGTCTGACCAATCAGTGATCTGCAGTGTTTTGACGTCACATTTTAGTACCGGTATGGTACGCTTGGAACCTCAACAGACCAGGTACCATTTAAAGCGAGCCGAAGCGAGCCGTACCGTACCATGCAGTGGAAAAGCACCACAAGTGAGCCGTACCGAACCGTACCGTACCATGCAGTGGAAAAGCGCCATTAGTTTACCAAAACTCTCTCTATTTTTCCTTTAGATCATTAAACCGTTTCCTCAGAAGTCTGTGCGATATCAGCTGACTAAGTTTTCGGATGCAACTCTTATTTTAAAGCGCTTGCTGCAATGATTGTCATTCTTGTGAAAGATGCATACAATGCTGCCTTTTACAATTTGGCTAAAATAAAGTATCATACCTACCTTTTGGAACTAACTTAAAATGCTGCCTGCATACAGTCTAGGTTTTGGAACAGAATCAATGTGTTTGTGTTTTTGTTTTGAATGTTTTTGTTTTTTTTCTGTGTCTGAGGCATTATAGTCAGCTCATGCTCTTGCGTAACAGTGTAAATCCTAAATCCAAAGAAGCCTGGTCGGAGTCCTCCAGGTGGTTGGAGGTTTTCAGTCTATTATGATATCATAGAGCCACACTTCATTTATGAATTAATAGTGCGCTTACGCAAACTAGTCAATGATTTATGGGGTAGACGGAAAAAGCTGATATATCAAGACTTTAAAGATGGTTGTTGTGTGGGACTGCATACAAATGTATTCGGTATGCTTCTTTTTCACGAGGGGAAAATGTCTAAGCTCTAATCATATCAGTTTGTTATTGACAGCACTGCTAACCAATGCCGTACACATTTGTGTTGTCACTGTACTCGTTTGTTAGCATTGTGTTTTTTTGTGCAGGTTTGATGTCTTTCTAAAATCTAAAGCAATAAGCCATCAGACAGAATGCATTGCAATTATTAGTTATTGAGGATGATGTGAAGCCAACTGTGTTAAAATCAAACATGTCGCTTTTATGTTACATCTGAAACAATATTCGATAAATAAATGTATTAATAATTGAAATAAAATACTTTGACTTCAATTAATATAGTTCACTAGCCTGTAATGATGTTTTAAAATGGATTTTGTGGCATAGCAGTGGCCTTGAAAATGAAAGGATCTCTTGAATACTGAGAGCACTCTGGTCATTAGATTACAATTTGAATAGCTATTAACACACCGTTTTCACATTGCATAATATTTAATAGTTATGATTATAAGTTAATGGTGCTAGAGGTCCAGTGAAAGCTTTGAATGCACATTGTAAACAGAAGTGAAGTGCCGGCTGTAGATTACAGAGGGATTTGCTCTTTTAAGCCCCAGTAACACAGTGACTGACCCCTGCAGCCTGGGCTGTCATGTGTTACTCATATGTTGCATGCTTAACATGTAAATCAGTCCACATCATGACCGCATTTGAGAGATGAGTGACTCATTTTGACCAGTTTCCTGCCCCGAGACATTTAGTTTACTCGTCTGCGGTTTTTGATGTTTCCCTGCAAAACCCAACGAGTTAAGCTATCCGAAAGCATTCAAGGTAACCAATTGCCTTAAACCAATTAAGTTTCTACAAAAAGAGAATATTTTAAGCCACTCAAATACTTTGTGTAGCTAGAACATAAGTTGCATAAAACAACTAAAATCATAAACTTTACCTCAAATCTTTTGCAGTTACTTGCTAACAAACTAGCTAGCAATAGCACAAGCGCTCATGCACGTCTTAAAGGTGGGGTATGTGATTTGCAAAACGGCCGGCAGATTTTGAAAATAAACAAACAAGGTCCTACCTTCTCTTCTCCAACGCTGGCCCTGACTCCACCCATTCGAAATACATGGATGCGCAATCAAGCACGAGCGAAAACTCAGATGCGCCTCTCTCTCTCTCTCTCTCTCTGTACCGGGGCGACTTGCACTTCCTGTGACTGGGTCACGAGCTTTGAGTATGCGCACGAACGGGACACGCGCGCGAGAGGGGTGGGGGGGAGGTGGCATGGTACAAACGTTTGAGTGACGCATTTTCTGTCCAATGATTCTAGACGGTCTTGCAAATGATTGGCTGGAGTTTTTCGAGTCCTGCCCGTTCCACAGATGATTAAATTGCTTAATTTTCATTTCAGTGCTTCTAATTTACAGCCAGTAAGTGGGTTAGGAATAGGATTTCAAGTGATTTTGAAAAAATGGTCAAAGAAAATCACATACCCCACCTTTAACATAATGTTCTTTGGCCCATCCACAACCCAACCACAGGCTCATACTCTTCACCACAACCAACCATTTTGCTTTACAATCAACTCTGTTAGAGAGCTCAATAAATCTGTTCAATAAAATACCGTACTAACCTGTTAAGTAATAAAAACGCAATCTCTGCGTTGCCTTTACAACATTCCAAATCCCATGCGCGCTCCCGAGCCTCTCTCCTGTTTATATACAGTCTATGCGACGGCACTGCAGCGAATTAGATGAGTCTGATAACACCAAAAAATGACCTGCCTCCAGCACAACACACACTCCACACAAACTCCACATAATAAACATAATAAATATAAAAAACAAAAAACAAAAGTTGTATCTGCTGAAGCTCGTCAGGCCAAACGTGAATCGGATCAACTTCGGACGAAAACACGGATCAACATCGGCAGAGCGTTTGAATTATGGAGAGACCTCCACTTTGTTTTAGGTATAGGTATATATTTAGGTATAAAAACAGACACGGAGTTGGCTTTCATCCCTATATTGATGCTTTCTCCGGTGTGTTGAAAGTCTCAGTGTGGCCGGTACCATGAGTGCTCGCTCTTGAGTTCGAGCACGCGCACGAGCGCTCTTGTAAAAATTGGTTGCAATGGGCTCCTTGCACGTAACTACTTCCTTACCGGAAATGGGGCCTCGTCTTTTCCGGCGCTATTCTACACTATGAGATGAGATGTTTACAAGAGTTGCCGAAACTTACAATAACGGACATATATCGCCTTTGTAAGTCCTCCTCCAAATCACCTACCAGCAAATTAGAGAGAAGGGCTTTAAAATGTATGCCTCTTCATATATCCTTGGATATGAAGGTAAGTCTATATATCTCAAACTTTATGGCTTCCGTTAGTTTGCTAGCTTACATTAGGCTAATAAACAATCCCGAGCTGACAGAATATGCGTGTTATAATGCTGTACTGTTTTCTAGTATTAGGCGGAAAATGTCTACGTTGTGTATGTATGCCTTCAGACAGGAAGAGAGCGAGCCGTATTTACCCGGCCGTTGCGGATATGACGTCAGGTTGCTATGTGCAAGGAGCCTATTTGAAACATCACCGCTAGAGGCCGCTAAAAACTACATATAGCACCTTTAAATTTTTCTGCACTTACGCCATATCGCGTAATTACGAGATGACAACACGTGACGTTCTACTAATTACGAGTTCTACTAGGACATGAACGCTTTTTACAAGTTGGAATTCAGTAGCAGCAAGTATCACGCCCTCGCTACTTCTGATTCAACAAATTTGATTTTAAATTTGGGATGGAACTAGCCATTGTTTGAACAATGCAATGTACCTTGCAGATGATTGAATGTTGGAATAAAACTGAGGTTGTGATAGTCTTTTCTTCCCTATTGTGACATATATCCGGGTGAAAAGGCTTCTCAAACAAGAAAAAAATGAGGGCTTAATATCGTTGTTGTTTGCTTAGAGACCTATTATGCCCATTTTCAACATGATGTAATAGACACATTCTGAGGACATCAAGAAGTTTCAGCTCAAAATACCACCTAGATTTTTACTAGCCTGTACCATCATGTTAATCTATAAACTGTTGTATAGGTGCTTGTGTGAACTGTATTAGGATGCCTACAGAGCCAGAAAATATATTCTTCATGGAGATATCGTTTAGTTTACGATTATAATGTTGGACTTCTGCTTGTCACTCAGGACGGGATCTAGTGCAGATCGTCACCAGTCGTGGGCAGGGTTTCCCTACTCTTACGTATAGTAGTGGAAATTGTTGTGAGAGATTGATAATGATATATGGGATTATAAAAAAGTATTGGGTGGATTTTTACCATTATAGGCTGGTTGTTTACACACTGTGGACACACATCTGTGTTCAAACACTGTATAAAAGTTAATTTTGCATAATAGGTCCCTTTAAATTATGAGGGCATAAATTTTGGGAAAAAAAAAGATAAATCATTTATAGTAAATACTGCAATATTCCATAAAAACAAGAATTGTCCATTATGATTCCATGGTGACTTTAAATATGTAAAAATGTGCCGTAATGGTGCATAAATGGCACACTTCCCCTTTAAATACGCTTTATAGCCAGCTCTTGATAGTCATTGATAAACATGACAAACAACTGTCAAATTCCACATGCACATGATAGATACCAAAGCGGGAATGAAATGCTCTTATAGGACTGAATCTGTGCTCTGTTGTACTGAAATGCGTCCAGCTCTCGAGATTAAATTTACCTTGGAACAAAGTCATTTTAGAGCACTGCCTCCTGAGGCATTTGTCTCTGTCAACACGATATCATTTTGTGTAATGACTCAGCAGTATAAATCCAGAGTTGGACTGACAGAGTCCCACCTTGCCAGGAGCTCAAACAATCAGGTCTGTGTTCGGCATGTAAATTGTAGGGAATGTAGCTGAAGCACATATCACATTTCTGCATTAAAGCACTGTTTATGTTATATGGATCTGATCATGTATTTACTGGAGCTGATATTACAAAAGGTTGTGGATCAATCCCAAATGCATTGCAGTTCTAGAGGCTTTAATATATTTTATTTTCAGCATCCGTGGCATGAGATTGATTAACACAGACAAAAAATTGGACTCATCCATCAGTTTGTACAAAAAGATTGGGAAATGCATTTACAGTGATGCATTAAACAACATACAGTAAGCCTAGCAAGTGATTTTCCAGCTTAGTGAATAAAAATGTATCTGTTTCAGGAAAACAACAACAGAACTCAGACTTATGGGATTTCCCATGATGTGGTGTTGTCTCGTCAGTTTAATAATTAATTAAAACAAGTGTGTTTGCTCAAGGGTGTCAGCGTCTCGTAATGAATATTCTGAGCAGATCTCAATCCCAGCGTGTCTCAGATATCACGACCCACACAATTTTCACTTCAACTCTTCACTTACTGAATAACCATGCGTGCAACTGATTTAAAGAATCGAGCATTTGCATTCTGAACTCATAAACTGAAAAATAATAATGTGATTTTACAATGTCTTTTTTCTGTGATGTTGACCATTTTTTGTATTCCTCAAGCCAAGCATAAACAAGACTGAAGTTAGTTACACTTTCATGTTTTTAATACGTTTTCTTGAAAAATCAAACTGCTGCCCACGCCTCCCCAACCACTGGTTTGTCCATATTTTTTCAGCTTTTTATCATGTTCTGTGTAAGCTTTTCTTTTAAGTTGTTTGTTTACACATCAAGAATAAATTGTAGAGGAGGTATGTGCATGTGAGAACGAATTTGGGCATAAGTTCAGTTGGGGAGGAGATTTATCTCTAGGGGTGTCCAATCCTGCTCTTGGCAGGTCACTGTCCTGCAAAGTTTAGCTCCCACCTCAATTAAACACACCTGAACGAGCTAATCAAGGTCTTACTAGGTGTACTCATTTCTAGGCAGGTGTGTTGAGCATAGACACAATAAATACATCGTTCTATTGGCTGCTGGAGCGTACGTCAACAGCGCCGCCATATTGCAGAGGGCAACTTTCCCATACCTCTCATTACGGGAATTGAGAAAAATGCCTGCTTCGTGTGCTGCTTGTGGCTGTACAGATCGCCACACATTTGGTCATTATATAATTAGTAATAGTAGCGTACACCACAATACAAACCACTGAAATCGGTTGATAAATGTAAACGTTATTATTGTTTTTAGCTCACCCGTTTACTTGCATTTGTTTACAGCGCAGTCTTGCCCTCAGCAAAATGGCGGACACGTTGACGTATCGCAGCAACGTTCCAAAACGGCCAATAGGGCGTCTTTGTGTTTATTATGTCTATGGTGTTGGAGCTAAACTCTGCAGGACAGTGGCCCTCCAGGACCAAGTTTGGATGCCCTGCTCTGTGTTAGTTATATAAAGTACACACCAACATGGCACAAAACTAAACTAAATTTTAAGTCACCATTAGATCAAAGTGGACTACTTATATTTATGAAATATTGCAGTATTTGTTATAAATAATTTATGCATGCACTTTTTTTTTTTTTTTTTTTTTTTTTTTTTTGTTAATCAATATAACCCCTCCCACTTTCAGTGACATCTCTAAAATAGTCAAAAAGTCGAGACAGGACCCATTGTCCAAATTTCTGTGTCCACCACTAGTTCATCCAAAACAAACTAGAAAATAGACTCAAAGTGCTAAACACCGGACTTTAAGTGTCTTCAATGGTGGTCGAGTCTAAGTAAACTTTTTCTGATAAATCCTTTTCTGGCATGAGATTACCATTTACCAATCAGACCAATCAGTTTTGCCCACATATTTTAGCAAACATATCGTTTTTATAATGATCTTATAGGATTGCAGAAATCGCACAGTCTGTATGCAGCGCACGTGTAAACCGCACTCCCCTGATCTCAAGAGGCGCTCCATTGTAAACAATTTAGAAGTCTTGTCGCTTGACACATTAATTTCACTTGCTTCCTATAGTTTATTATGCGACTTGTGTGCAGCAGTTGTTAATACCCATGGATATTGTTCTGGATATTGAGGTTGCTCTGTCATAAAGTAGCTCAGGAGATACTGTATCTCTGAACTCTCAGTTGTGTTTCAATTAGATATCAACTTTGTCAGATGTTTCTCCTAAAAATAAGACTGTTGTTGATAGTGAGAATATAGAGAGGATTGTGTAGCAGATAGTATTGAAAGATAAATTTGAGTTCATTCTGAGAACTGACTTTTGATTGCAAAATCTAAGAAGAGTTCATTTGATTTCCATTGCTGTAGAATAATCAATATCCTTTTTTTCTAATGGGTATGTAATTATCAATTAAATTCACATGCTTGAATCTTTGTCAACACACATTTGTATGTAAAAAAAAAACAACGAAATTGCCCCACAAAGGCCCAAAATGAGACGACGAACTGACATTAAACGATTCAGTGTAATTTCTGTGCATCCAGGCGAAAGGAAAATTAAATCAATTATTGATCTCTTAGGTCTGAAAATGTATCATAATTTAATGAAAAAATGTTAATCAAAAAAATATGCCATTTTCATTTTTCGTATTGTGTATTGCTTTTGCAGGGCAGAGTGGCACCAAACAGGATTACAAAATTAATGACAAGTTTCATACATTGGCACTGTAGTTCCGTCCTGAAAAAAATACACACTTCAACTTTACATAGACATGTAAATTATACTATATGCTGTTAAATGTCAAACAAAACATAATTTTCAAGCATCGCCATTATTTAGTGCAAGGCATGATTTGCATTTTCTGGCAAAACTATCATGTCATTAATGAAGAGTATTGTATGATGTCATTAAGTGATGAACAGATTAACACACTCCAAATGTTTGTAGAATCAGCAGTGTTTATGAAAGTCTTTATTTGTTAATCTGCATGAGCAATTCGTTCCCCTGTGCTTGGATTTATTGATTTAGATGGCAGGCAGTGAAAACAGTCACCTGTGATGAGAACTGAACCTCTGGAATGAATGTTAACACAGCTCTTAGAATCAACACTAGGGCTGTTTACACATCTACAGCAATTGCGAGGGGAATTTCCATAATTACGCCATGTTTTCTGCAGGCTTCATTTGACCCCTGTTTGTCCCTGGAGATGCTGTCAGCTTTAAAGAGTTTCTGTAAGAATGGGGTATGACGAGAATCAGAATCAGGGTGACGCGAGCGCTGTGGAGGATGAGTCACCACCACCGCTGATCTACATTTATATAGATCACCTCGCTGAAGACACACAGTGATTAAGACCAGAAAAGCCAAACCAACACGGATGATTTGTTTGTTTTGTGCGGGTGATTGTGGGAACACAATGAGGATGAGTCAGAATTTAATATTCTTCATCTTTGTTCCATTCAAACACATGTTTTAGGATGGCAAACAGCTCTAATAAAAGAGTACCATTTTAGACCTGTAAATACCATGGTGGGCTTTATTACCAAAATCTTGAAATTAGTTAATTACATCACACAATAGTTATTGTTTCAAAATGACTATAGAACTATCGTTTCATTTCATGACATGAGGAATCATTTTCTGTGATATTTTTCAGGTAATAGTTTAAACGTACTGCAACTTTAAACTCCCTCCCCAGTCTAAAACCCTCTGTTGGAAATCACATAAAATATTTTTACACTTACGGAGGACCACAATTCCCAATGGGAAGCAGCACTCGGAAAAAGACAAGCCATCAAAGTGCCAGCGAGCGAATCCCCAGTGGCCGTCTCATCCATATTGTTTTTTTTCTTGTTCTGTACAAGAAAATGACCATAAGCCATCCTTCATTTTGTTTGTTGATGTTGTCAAGAACTCTTGTTGCTTTGTGTGTCAGTTTGTATAAGAACAGAGGGACTTTTGGGTGTGATCTCTAAGGTCAGGGAGGAGAGTAATCGTGTAATTCATGTGATTTAGGTTTGTAAACCAGGAGCCTTTACAAATCAGTGTTTGCCCTGAGTATGTTTAGTGTTCACTGCGCCTTATATTTCAATGTCAACAGTGTTTTAGTTTCCTCAACAAGCTTGCCGCTGCCCTTTGAAACCACACACACAGTCCTTGCCACTTTATTTTGGAGCGATAAAAGGCTTTTGATGAAATCACTCTAAATCTGTAGAACGCTTAGACCAGAGGGATGACTCACTACTGAGAAGAGGAAATACAATAAAATGAAATAACCTTCTGAACATGCCATGTTTCCCTCAGCACAGACCCCTGCTTCCGTTGCTGTTGTGTGCTCTTGAGTTTATGACATGAAACGAAACACAGAGATGATTTTTTTTTACCTGCTGCAGGTACCACAGCTTTCATGATTCCATTTCTTCTGTCTTAAACATGCCCTGTCTGTTTTTTTTCACATCTCCTCCCACACGTGTCTCAGATGTGTTAGGTTAAAAATAGACTTGATTAAACCGCCAAGTGAAGATCAGAGTGTGAAACTCGGAGTGGAATACCAAACAGGAGAAAATCCCATGATTCACTGCTTTTCATCAGTGACATTTCTTTGTGTATTCCCAGCACTCCACAACAAACGGATCTTAAAATAGACCATTTTGTGTGACTGTGGACTTAGTGCTTTGTTGATTTATGCCTTCTAATGTCTGACACAACTGCACACACAAAAAAAAGTACTTTATTTTGACCCTAAAATTTAAAGGTATGGTAGGCAATTGTCGGAGAGGCTAGCAATAGCAAGCTAGCTTTGAACAAATGAACCGCAGGGAGCAAAAAAAAAAGTGTCATGAGACTCATGGCTCAAAGCATGAATATGAACAACTTAAAGAGCACTGACCTGTACCACCTGACACTGTCCTGTAAGGTCAAGCGCATAAAAGATGACCTTTACCGTCAAAGCCGTAACCTTTGTGTTAGAGTACCTATAGCCTGCAGGAGACATCACTTATGCATGTACTCCTGTGTAGCATCTTTTCAGGTGTGTAGATTAAAAGATGCTGCTTTTCCTATGCTCTATAGATGTACAAGCAACTTTTTTTTCCACAGAAATCCATATAAAAAACTTTTAAAATTTAAGTTTGGAACTTTTTTTTCCCCTTAAGTCTAGAGATGATGGGAAAAATGGAGGAAGCACATCTTTTTGTTTGCATTTTTTTAGAGTAATAGACTTTAGCTTACTGTTTTATTATACGAAGTTCAAATATTTCAATGCATAAGTTGAGGAGTTTAAATATGCATACTGAAATCTTCCCATACTACTCTCCATTGGAAATGAATGACTTCTGGTCTGTCATTTGTCCGAGATAAAAAAGTGGTTTCGGGCAATGTTTAGAATAACATGGCAGACATGTTATATAAAATGTGTCCCACAATGCACTGCTCTCAAATTGACCTTTCATTTCCAGTGTACCGAAGAACAAGTAATGTGGTTGAATTCAGAACAGTGTACTAGCAAACTATATGTCTGTCATAGAAATATATGGCAGAAGTAGAAAAACTAATATACTAATCTTAATTCAGCCAGCATCACATGTAGAATTTAAACATGCTATATCATCATGTGACAGTGTGGCATACTGCTTTTTCTAATATGTATATTTAAATACTGCATACTGTTCCACATACTGTTTAAAAAATTAGGCAGTATATACTGCACAGTATTCTGCTAGTGTTGCATCTGTAACGGCTTTTGGTGTTGACAACACACTTAATTTATCCCAATTAACAGATGAAGATGACTGCAAACTTTTCCTTCTGTCTTTAGATCGTGTACAGCTTACACTCGCCAAGCATCTCACAACATTTAACCAGTGGGAATGGGATAATGAATTATTCATCAGCTTGGAGAAACTATAAACTAGACCTTTAATGAGAGCATTTGAGATCATTGAACTCGACTTACTTCAGTCAGACATTAATCAACCAGTTTGTTCTTTATCCTTATCCTTTTTTTCTGTTACAAGGTGAAAAAATATCCTCCGCACAGATTTTTTCTATTTTAGCAGATGTAAAGCTTGTAACTGTGTTTGAGTTTGTCCTGAATAATGTTTTTGGGGATGTAATCAGTGTTGTTTTGGGCTCAGGTCACCTTCACATTTCTGCTCTTAATATACTTTCTGTCTCTTGTTGCTTTCTCAGGTTTGTCCCAGAAGGAAACCTCTGAGTCCGAGACATCGTCCTGCCAACATGTTCAGCACCAAAAGGTCAGTGCGACACAGTGGTTTGTTTGTTTTTTTGATATTTTATAAAAATGTATAAAAGACTTTGAGGGCTAGACTTTATTCACATAATTTAATTATGACCTCAGTCTTAGGGACATGATAAATCACTCTCAGGTTAATAAAAATGCACTTACTTGAGATTGTTACATTTTTGCTGCCACTTTCTGAATGTAGGGTTTACCCATAAATTTGTGTCACAATTTCTTTCTTTCTTTCACCATTTTGATAGATCTTGTGAAGCCATAGGCCTTTGTACTAAAATATATTGTAGGATTCAAAACTTCCTGTCTAGTCCGAGGTTATCCTTCATTGAATTTAGGCAGCAAAACATCTTATTCTTTGAAATGTTAACACATGATCGCCCACTTTTTTTCCCGCCTGAAAGATATACTAAACAACACATTGTATACTGAGATTTTACCATTGCAATTTAATTCATTCAGGCTGTATTGGTTTATTTACTAATTAGCTGTGATCATGTTTGTCATAAGAGCAATTTTAACCTAATATATTTGTTATGAGATGTTCGTTTGACATTCTAGATGTGATGGTGACGTTTTTGTTGGTCAGCCCTGTAACCCATTCTGATTGATGACAACTTTTGGCATCATTAATCCAAGATAAAGAGCAAAGAAAGATCCACATATATGAAGGACCAACTCTACCATATTTAAAAATAAATACAGAAATAAATAAATGCTCAATAAATAAACAAGCATACAATTAATTGCCCCAAAAAATACAAAAAACAAATAAATGTAGGTAGAAATTAAATTATACAGTGAGACATAAATGTATATATCTCTTTTAATTAGCATCTTTATTTATTCACCTTTGTAATAATTACCTTATTTATTTATTTCCCGTTATAATCTTCAACTTTATTTATTAATTACTTATTTTTTAAAGTATTTATTTATGTGCATGTTATAATATTTTTGTCTGTTTTATTCTTCCTTTGTATTTTTTTACCCCATTTATTTCTTCAATGCTATTTATTTCTGCCTGTCGTTTTTACATTTCTGTATGCATTTCTGCCTCATTATGCAAATGAGGAGGGGCCTTGTCTTAAGGGGTCAACTTCTGCCCATTGGTTGGTTAGCATTTTACTGCATCGGTCGAATCTATATGCCACCGGCCACAGTCACAACAAAGATTGCTACCTACTATGAAGTTGTCAGTGAGCTGAGCCATTTAGCAACTGTTTTTGAAAACAATGCTAACGTTATAAGTATTGATTTTATTATTTTTCGTTTGGACACTCTGACAGAACGTGTGTTTCAGTTAGCGGCACACTAGTCTCAGCCTCAGACGTCACGCCCACGGAACGTCAGTCTGAAGGCCTGGCTACGCGAGACTAGCGGCACACATGGACACAGATGTCGACAATGTAGTTTTTCAGAATCTGGGGGAAGCGGCCCATCTTCTTAACTCAAGGACCACAGAAAAACATTTCAGATCTCAAACTTACAGCGTTCTAATTCTTCCAGTCTATTAACAGCTTCCCTTAAGAGGCCGGACATTGAACGTCTGCCTGCTGAGTTTGACATTACTAAACAATGCTTTATGGCGGGGAAAAGCCATGTAGATTTGACCGATGCAGTAAAATGCTAACCAACCAATGGGCAGAAGTTGACCCCTTAAGACACAGCCCCTCCTCATTTGCATAATGAGGCAGAAATGCATACAGAAATGTAAAAACGACAGGCAGAAATAAATAGCATTGAAGAAATAAATGGGGTAAAAAATACAAAGGAAGAATAAAACAGACAAAAAAATTATAACATGCACATAAATAAATACGTAAAAAAATATGTAATTAATAAATAAAGTTGAAGATTATAACGGACAAAAAATAAATAAGGTAATTATTACAAAGGTGAATAAATAAAGATGCTAATTAAAAGAGATATATACATTTATGTCTCACTGTATAATTTAATTTCTACCTACATTTATTTGTTTTTTGTATTTTTTGGGGCAATTAATTGTATGCTTATTTATTTATTGAGCATTTATTTATTTCTGTATTTATTTTTAAATATGGTAGAGTTGGTCCTCCATACCACATACAGTGCTGGCCCAGAATTATTTGCCCCCTTGGTAAATATGAACAAACATGGCTGTAAAAAATAGATCTGCATTGTTTATATATATATATATATATATATATATATATATATATATATATATATATATATATATATATATATATATATATATATATATATATATATATATATATATATATATATATATATATATATATATATATATATATATAAGTATTTAATAAAAGGGGGCAAATAATTGTTCCCAACGTGTTTTGGAGAAAAACATTTATTTTATAATGTGATTATTATTATTTTTTTCAATTTCAATTCTTTTACTTCAATGAAAGGTTAGATTTTTGCTTTTTTTTTATTTTATAAAATATCAAAAGGATTAACAATGCAGATTTATTTTTTACAGCCATCTTTGATCATATTTACCAAGGGGCAAATAATTCTGACCAGCACTGTAAACATATTTTGGGTGCATATTGTGCATCATTTTAAAGGGAAAATCTTTTACCTAGACATTTCCTTTGATACATAGTGGAAGCCTGTTACCATTTTCTGGTCAGAATGTTTTCACATTCCCATTGCTTTATATTCCAATAGCCTATAGTAGGTTTGTTGTTTTTGTTGAAATTTGCATAAATGTAATTTGCATAAAAAGTGACTGTTGAAGCATGAAACATGCATGGTTGAATTGTTCGCAATAAGATCAACAACATGCAATTAAAAAATAGATAGGGTGAGTTTTCATTTCATGCCAACTTTAAATAAGAGAACATTTCCATTTTTAACAGCTCACAAGTTTTAGCTTGAAACTAAATGCATATTTGGTTTTTACAGCTTATTTTCTTTCCGCCTCCTTCGACAGGGCAAAGTTGCATAAATTATTTTCCATCGCACCTTGTTCTCTTGGTATTTCCATCCAGCATTTTTTATTCAGTATGTATCCCATAATTTTCATAAGAATGTTGATGGAAACCTGGCTAAAGACCCTAATACTGAAATGACAACGGTTTCCGACACTATTAAGGGTATAGCGCATGAGCACATTGTTTTGAACCAATCTACATCCAGTATAGAGCTCTTTTAATGTTTGGGTTTGGGTTCTCATCAGAAATTGAATGACTCATGTTTACATGCGCTTGTTAAACTGTAACGGGAACACGGCTAAATTGAATCCTTCATCGCTGGGATTGTTTATTAAATGCATTACAGTTGGAGCAGCTCATTAAAAATGTTGCCCTGCCATCAGTCTTCTCATGAAAAACGAGCTGTAGTTTTCTTTGATGTTGCAGTAATGCGTATGCGCTCTGGGCGGCAGATAAGGCTTCCTCTAATTAGACTTACCAATGTTTACGTTTCAAAATAGGCTCGGGCAGTAAGAGCTAAACCCTTCCACCGATGCCCCGGGCACTGGACTCATTACGCAGTCGTCCCATTGCAGTAACCGCAATCATCTTGATCTCCCGTAGCTGCACTGTCACTTAAAATCCAGCAAATATACAGCTGACCTTAGGCAATGGAGGTTCACTCTTCAGGTCTGTTTTGAGACAAATCACATTATAGCTTAATTTAGTTTTGAATCTATGTTTAATTCCTGTGCACAGAATGAAGTAGACTCCAATGAGCCTCTTAGGATGCAGAGACTGAGCTGTCACATACAAGGTTTTAATTGCTGTCGCCGGTGAGAACTCTCTTGATATTGAAGTATCAATGAGTTGGACTCATGAGCTACAGCGAACGGTGTGATGCCGTCTGAAACAGGAGGATGTCGTATTGTCAGGCTTAATGACATAAGAATGTAAATAGATAGTAGTGTCACCGAGAGCCTGTTACTTGTGGTGAGAAAACTTTGGATATGATTGTTAACTTGACAAAGATGTCAGCTGGAGTCTTGCTCCATCATTTACTTTGGTTGTGTGAGAAAAACAGAGACGTATGCATGCATTATTGGACGAAATTAAAAATCTCGGAAATTTAAGTCTCGGAAACACAAATTTATATTGTAATGATGATATGATTGTCAGGAGTGTGCTTTGTGTTTGTTTCTGTTCCTGCAGCCTAGTTTTCTAGTCATCCTAATTCAGTTTACCTGTTGTTAATCAATTAGCTCATTAGTTCCCTCATTAGTCCTGTTTTGGTTTAATCCTTTGTCTTGCCTCATCTACGGTTTATTAAAATTTATTAAAGCTACACTGTGTGATTTTTACCCCCATCTAGCGGTGAAAAGGTATATGACCATGCAGTAGGGATGTAACGATTCACTCAACTCACGATGCGATACGATTCACGATACTGGTTTCACGATACGATTTTCTCACGATTTTTTCACGATTTTTTTAACAAGTGATTCATTAAAAAAAATTATAAATGAAAAAGTGTCCCTTTTATTATTTCTCAGACAAAATGCTGCACATTTCTTTTTAATTTTAAAATATATTTGTCAAATAAAAAAAACTACATTGAAATTTAAAAAAAAATCCCTTCAAGGTTGTTGTACAATTACATTTACAGGGTTTTAATTTTGTTATAATTTGTATCATTACACTAGCAGAGAAAAAAAACACATTTAGAAAAATATGCCATAACCATCAATAAATTATATATATATATATATATATATATATATATATATATATATATATATATATATATATATATATATATATATATATATATAGATATCCATGTACATATTTAGAGAAAGAGATAGTAAAATAAATACAACACCTGGTTGCCACGGAAACACTGATGCACCTTGTGATCTCCGTGGCTCTCGCTCTTGTCGTATTGATGCCTTTTACATGAAAACGGAGGTGACTTGTACTTCTCACGGTGGTGATTATTATTAGTCTACGGAAAGTCAAAATGCCACCACACCTCCGATTTGAATGAGTCAACATCTACGCTTGCCGTCGCCATGCGTTTGACGGCGCGTGCACACCGGCACACACTGGCGTGGCGCGAGCGGAGCAATCCGAGCGTTTTCAGTTCATTCATATGGAAGTTAGCTTGGCTCACACAAGCTCAAATGAAGTGAAAACACTCGCTAGCTTCGCGCCAGTGTGTGCTTGCTGCTATTGTGCCTATAAAGCAAGGTTCACAACTTCACAGTAGGCTACAGTAAACGGCCCTGCTGTTTAAAACATGTATCGCGATTCGTTTAACATTTCAACCGACTTGAATCGTCCACACATTTGAATCGATTTTCAACCGTTTGCGAGTGAATCGTTACATACCTACCATGCAGTGAATATTAGTTTCTGTTCCTCTCAGTTCCGATTTCGTTTTAACTCCTACGGTGGCCAATGTAGTCCAAGATTAACATGGCTTCCATTTTGAGTGTTAGGCAGTTCGAGTGCTAACCCACGCGTGTTAAAACGCGAAAGGGAATGTCCCTCTTTGGCTAATGTACTTTCAAGATGGAGGGGCAACATGGCGACCAACATTAGAACCCCCTACCCGTATGTATTTTCAATGACATATTATACACTCACGAGAATACTTTATTACTTGAACGAAGTAAATATACATTAATGAGTACATATATTTTTGAAAGAACTAAGTGTTTTTAGCTAAAAATAAACTAAAAAAATTACACAGTGTAGCTTTAAGCACAGCCACCTGCAACAATGATGATATATATATGGATAACATGCTAATTTCCCTTATATTTACATTACTTTTTTGCCATCCTCTAATACTCAGTTAATCTTTAAAAAAACTAATTAATAACGGTGTTCAATGTAATATTTAATCCTTAAAATTAATATTATGGATATTTTTACTATATTTTATATTTTTATATTTTAGTATATTATATTATACTAATTTACTTATTATAATTAATTGTATTAATACTTTTTTAAACAATAATTATGAATATCTTTATGAATATCAGTATACTTATTATACTGTTGTGACAACTGACTGTAAACTGACCAAAAGCAGGTGCAAAGACGTAACCGTGTGTCCAACAGAAACGCATTCAACAACCGACAACCAAAGACTGAAAACAGAGGAACTAAATACACAGAGATAATGAAATGACAACGAACAGGTGTGATGATTAGATGAGTGTCCATAACAACTGATGACTGGCGGGAAACTAAGAAAAATAAACGCATGTGACCTGCTGAAAACAAACTGAAAGTTCATGAAAACAGAAACAAAACCAAAGTGTGTGACCGTAACATTGGGGGAATGCAAACACAAAGGAGAGCTTGATCCAAACGGAGTTAATTTTATAAACCGAAAAACAAAACAAAGCAAACACCAAGAACATTACATCTAAGAAGGACAAGACTCGAAAATGAACACGAAACACTGGGGTTTAAATACACAAAAAGTAAAAATAGGCAAACACACACCTGGGAATAATCACAGAACTAATAAACAGGAAGAACTACAAAGGACTACAAAACATGGCGCAGAACAGGAAATAACATGAAAGCCTGGATCATGACAACGAGTAGCATTTAAACTATTGTGCTTTAGTTGGTTTCAATCTTAACATAACAAAAATAAATATCATCTTACCGGTATCAGCCAGAATTTTAATATCAGTCCATTCCTAAACTTCAATTCTTACTTATTGCTTCTGCTCCTTCCAAACCTGCCGCTGTTGTCAAAAGCAAAATTGATTTAAGACAAATCACAGATTTGACGTTGACAGCCGCACTCAACACCAAGCTGTAATTTAGGCCCAAATCAAACTCCCTAACCTTGCCAAAGAGGGCACTGACTTCAACGGCCCACACTTGATTAGTTGCATATGCAGAAGACGTTCTTCTTTTGGAGAACATAAGCCATAACGTGATATTCCGTCCTCATCAAAGGCACAATGATCTAATCAAGTCAGAATGACCTCCAGTTATGCACAGATATCCCGACTGACATTGGGAATGCTTTGGAGTTGTGAGATGAAATCGCAGAGATGTGTGGAGAGCTCAAGCGATTACTGTTTGATCCCCTGCAGTTCCTTTTCCTGAGGGTGATTTTGATTCCGCATGGGAAGGTTGATTAGCATAAAGGGGAGGGGTCTGTGAGTTATTCCGAGTGTGTTTTTCAGATTACGGGAGGCACATGCAATCATCGGGAGCTGATTTTGGACTTGTGCTCTCAGGGTCCATAATTCACACTCGTCAAAGGCAATTTTTACTTGCATGTGTCTCTTGCAAAATAAATCAAATAAAGGCCAATAACTTTATTTGGAATGGCCGCATTCGATTGTTTTAAGTTGAATTGTGAGAAATACCCCTGAGACGTGTAAGAGACGTGTGATTCAATCTTTTTTTTCCTCCAGAACTTCCTGTTGTGTGACACATTCCTTACATACTGTAAAGCCACCAAAATAAAAATATGAGAAGAAAGATCAGTCTCTTTACCTATTTGTGACACATGTGCATTACACTGCGAGTAACTCAGAGAGTGATCTTTGCTCTGTCTCATGTAAAAAGAGATTCAAAATTTAATAGAAACCAAAAAATAATTATAATAATGTAAAATACACTTTCATTTACAGTCTGATCAAATCCAAAATAACAAAGATTGGCAGGTGTTAGTCTATTTTAATTAGTGAACATACATGATACGCATTGATGCATGAATTAGAGGAAAATTAGTTTTTTTTTTTATTTGACTGACAACTGAATTCACTTTCCCGACAATAAATAATATGCACAGAATCAGACAGCTCGGAGATGACAGACTTCAGACATGATGGCCAACGATGGATGTTTTTGTCTTGTTTATCTAAGCACCCTAACATGAACGTACATCCTTCAGCTCTTGATATTATGTGACTGACGACAGCACTGGCAGCTGAAAGTGTTTGTCTGATCTGTTTGTTGTTTAAGATGTTTACTTGTGTCGTGTGTGTTCAGTGTGTCTTCTCAACATAGGGTCCTTGCTGACGCACATTGAGTCATCTATCGGCTGTTTCTAGTTGCTGTGGCGATAGATGCATGCGGTTGTTTCTTCAACTATGAATTAAAAAAAACACACTTTTATACTCTTACTAGTTTATTTAAATTGTATACTAACAGTGTCCAACAGTCATTTTTTAAAATTAACATTTTCACAACAATCTCTATTCTACCACATTTCAAATTATGTGTTTGCTTTTAATAGTATTCTTTAGTGGCAATAACAGTGATGGAATTTTAGAATAATATGGCAGACTCTTTTGTCTTGCAATTTCAGCCAGCATGTTATATATGCTAAATAAATGCAATTTAATATTTTCATGTTAAATTAAAGGTAGGGTATTTTTTTTTATAAATTAAATATTTTCATTAAAGGTATGGTAAGTAATTTTTTTTATAAATGCTTTTTGTTATACTGGTTGAAACTATCTTCACATCCTGATAGCAATCAATAATAGAATTGGTCTAAATATAAAAAACATGTACATATCTTCTGTGGAAGTTTTAGGACCAAAAAAGGTTCTTCCAATCAGTACATTCGGTCCGAATGCAACGATATATGTCCTACTTGCCTGTCAACATATATATTTCCATACCTCCACACACACCCTGCTCACTTTTTGTTTCATCTTTACAAATCATGCATATCAAATCAAGCACACTCTTCACTGACACACTTTCGTACACCAACTTTTAATAAAACTGTTGTTTGTGATGGAAAAGAAGCCTGATGTAAAAAAATGACTACCGTTTTCATCCAATAAATGGTTTATGATTTCAAACTCTTTATTTAGGACTTGACTGTTGTTGTTGTTTATTATTCAGATTTTTTCATAGTTTTTGTCAGTAGTTGCAGAAGTGTTTTGTACATTCTATGAAACGGTTAACCCACAAGAGCATTTACATCTTTAGGGCAGAGCGGTGGATTTTTAAACACTGTAGAATGAACGCCGCTCCCGCTGCAATTCCCTGACCATATCTTCAAATCTCTTTGACAACAGTAAATGTATTTAAAGCTCTGGAGACATTAGACGAGGGAGGGCTGCTATAATTTCAAAGTCATCATGGGTTGAGCAGAAATAGGGAAATTCTGATTGGCTGATTTATTTGTAAAGTGGCTACTTATGAAAATGCATTTTTACATACATTTTTCAGAGTGACTCATTGCCACTCGTGGCACGAACACTGATCATCATAAGTTAGACTTAATTATGCCTCCTCCTAAGATGCATTCTTTTCTCCAACTTTAAGGCAGGATAGCATCTGCATGGATTGCAACAAATTCTGTGAAATACATGAATTTATTATTAATGTAATCAATAAAATATTGTTTAAAGATAGTTTGGTCTACAATTTTGCTCAATATTTGTGATTAATATTGAGTTGTGATCTCGTTAGGATGCCTATGTAGGCAGTAAGACAGCCCACTAGGTTTTCTACCAGAGCGGTTGACTCAAGAAAACTCTTTATATGGTGAGTTGAATTCATTTAGGAGGACTGTTTTATGTGGCCATTTGCATTATACCATCTCCATATACCATCATGCTGTTCACAGTCTATTAAGGACTCCAGCTTCCCTCCATCTCTGTTTCAGTGCTGGGATACGGTCGTTTTTTCCATAGCCAATACTGAAGCGGTTTTTATGCCCCAGTATATGAAGCTCCATTTTTATGGGATTATTTTTTTAGACTGCGACTTTAACTTCAAAGAGACTCTGATCATTGCCGGAGGTTATTCCAAAACACTATTTTCCATTGGAAAATGTTTCAACATATTCCCTTTTTGACTGTAATTTATCACTAATCCATATCTCAGTGTTAATGTTTGGGTATTTTATTGCAATATTTGCAATTTTGATTGAAGTCTTTTTAAAGTAACACTGTAGTTTTTCAACCTTCATAATATATTTCCAAGACCCTTGTGATGGTACATCGACTTAAAATAAGTTAAATGACTCGTCTGCCATAGCCTGATGGGTCTGTATCGCTTTTACTGGCACTATGTAACTTCGGGTTTCGGGTAGGAACCCGTGCACAAAAAGAACTACAAAACTTGACTGTTTTACGTCAAGCGCTACAATAGTCATTATTTCCTTTTCTTCGTTTCTGATGTCGCAATGCATCATCCTTTCATGAAATCATGTAACATACTCTACCTTGTCTGTGGACATCGTGGATAAACAGTGAGCGTGCGTGCGACGGTAGGCTAGATTATTTTACGACAGTGGCAATGGACAATTTCGTTTTCAACCAGTAGGGCGACCGAAAAGGAAAAGTTACTTGGTGTTACTTTAATACACATCACTAAGTCTTGATTTCGTGTGCAGCTTTTGTTTCAGATTGACCTCATGTGATTGTCAAATCTAAGAAATTTAGATGGCATTCGAAGGTACTTAAAATAATACCACAATATTATCATGGCCAAAAACATAGTAAGTGCACAATTTGTGATTTTGACCATTTTTATTTAGTTTTAATCATAGTCTTTTGACAAAAATGCCATTTAGTCATTTTTAAGTCATCTGAATTGTTCTAGTCGGTTAAATATCATAAGATTTTAGTCAACTAAAATCGAATGGGTTTAGTTAAATTTTAATGCATCAATAAAGCATTTCTCTAAAATGTCAAAACTCATCAGGTTAGCTACTCCTAGAGAAAGCATCTGTAAGAATGATATGAGGTTTGAACATGCAATACAGACAGATTTAACTGTGACATATAACATGTCTTTATTTATCTTAAAATGAAATAAAACCACTTCTCATAAAGAAACAAGAACATGGTCATCTTTTTAATTAATGATATATGCATTCTTTATAACAACTTGCAAACAACACATAATGTTATATATTACAACATTCTTCATTCTTTTAAGCAGACATATTTATTTATATAAATTAAATGTAGATTAATCCTTATGAAAGCTATTAATATGATTCAAGAACATTGAGTGGTTTTTTCTCTTTTTCTTTTGTTGTTTGATTACATAAATGATTGACAGCAGCAGGTTTATTAGGGTACTGTCACTTTAAGGCTGAATGTACGTTCACTTAAGACATAACTGTGTTTAAGTGAATACTTGTGAAAAAAAAATGAAAATTTGACATAATTTTGTGTGTATTTGTCTGTACAAGTGTGTGAAAGAGAACTCAGTTCATTAGTGGGCTGTCTGAGAGGTGGCATTCTGTGTGTGCGCTGCGCACAGAAAACCGGACTGAACTGAGCTCTCTTTCATGTTACGCTCTTTCAGATTTATCCATATGTCTGGTCTCCTCTTTCTCCTACAAGTTTATATTTTTTATGTTTTAAGTGACATGCAGCAAATGTATGCCAACTGCCAGATAGATCAGCACATTACAATTCAAATGTGCACATCAACCAGACAGGACATCATTCTGACTGGATCTCTTCCCAAATCGCCCCTCCCTTACATTTTCGTCTTGTTTTTATCCATTGACGAACATGTCTTTGTTATAGTTTTCTTTGAAACCATCTGTATTGTAAAAAGCGCTATATAAATAAAGGTGACTTGACTATATCTTTTATCAAATACGATACTTTTGTTGTCTCTGACAGGATTTTTTTAACACAATTCTCATCCCTCAGCTTTTTATTGATGTTTTGCAAGGACAGAATGTTGTAGTTGAATTCTCTGGCAGCTGATTGGACAGTATGGCAGCGGGTTTTGTGGCAGGCGGTGCAACTAAGCTGCCATGATCATGCACTGAGTATTGAAATGGGTTGCCAAGGAGCCCTGCGTCCTCACATTAACACTTCATATGAGCCGATTATTGTCTAATTTCATTTCCTACTCGAACCAGCAGGTCATATATTCTGTCTTTATTTACTTACCCTCATGTTGTTCCTTCGCTGTTTTTTTGTTTTGTTTGTTTTTTTCATTCTGTAGAACCACTATCTTCCAAGGGTGAGTAAATAATGACAAAACATTTATTTCTGAGTGAAGTATTCCTATAATAAGAAAGAGTTGTGCTGTTTTCTTGTGTGAGTGTTTTCAGCCATAGTTTCAGCAGAATACATCAGTCATGTGAGGCGTATTATTATTTTATATATATTCATCAGACATGTCAGGCCGTTTTAAAATGTGTCTCTTCAGAGCTTGTGTCAGCAGTTTTTTCCCCCCCCTTTATACTTTCAGTATCAAATCATGTCAGATTTTACACTAGAGCCTTGATTAGAAGTCTTAAAATGACCCAACCCTGCCACAGGCTTGAACTCCCACTGCATTTCTCTCACACACAAACATTTGCTGACGAGGAAAAAATGTGACGATGGAATGTTCTGCCGCTGTCACTTCACATCGGAGCAAGGCAGTGATCCTCCACTGCGCATTTATTTCAATAAGTGACGTAATTTGTGTTTTGCGGCTCTCTGATGCATCCATTTTAGGACAGAAATGAAATTAGATCAGAACTAATATATACCTTGAAATAAAGTGGAAAAAAATACAAATAAAAAACATAATAAAAATATTATTATAAATATATTTATACATAATATACCGGTAGTATCACACTTTTTCTTGTTGCAGAGCATTATGGGATTGCATTATTTGCAACGGTTACATATATAGTGCTGTCTTATACGAATTTGTCCATAACAAGGTATATTAGAAAGTATCATACCTTTTGTAACAAAGTTCACATCGTGAGCAGCTGAGCGCACCTATAATGCTTGGCACTGATGTCTACATACTAGATTCTGGAACGGAGCATCTGATGCGTGGGAAAAGGGATGTGGAGGTCAGGGACTGTGATTCACGACTTGCCTTTTTAGCAGATGCTTCTTCAGAGCAGCTTAAAGCACTTTAAATGAGTCTCGACCCATTTGACCCCAGAGAGTCATGACCGATATTGCTCAGTCTATCGTCATCAGTTTGGAACTAACTAGTATTAGTGATACTTCCCCAAACTAACTAGAATAAATTCCCCAAACTAACTAGTATTAGTTCTCAGTGCACTTTGTCTATATACAGGTAAAAATCTAAAAATTAGAATATCGTGCAAAAGTTTGTGTATTTCAGTAATTCAAATTAAAAGGGGAAACTAATATATTTAGATATATATAACTATATACATATGCATGATTACACTTTTCAGAGGGCCGACATTTCTGTATTTAAAATCATAACTTTTGCACGATATTCTAATTTTTCGAGGTTAACCTGTATAATTACAGGATTCCTATCACAAAATCATATCACTCGTTGAAATGTTAATTTCATGTGATAGAGGGTGTTTACATAGTCTTAAATTTACAGCACAAACAAAAAACTTATTTAATTGTATGGCTTAAAGAAAAGGATAGAAGAGTGTTATGAAAATTTAATTATATGATGTTTTGGTGAAAAACCGTTTGGGGTCGTAACAGTTTTTAAAATTAGCCTCTTATGCTCACCAAGGCTGCATTTATTTGATAAAAAAAAATACAGTATTTTTGTGAAACATAAATAAGACAAATAACTGTGGTCTATTTTAATATATTTCAAAATGTTATTTATTTATCCCTGTGATGCAAAGCTGAATTTTCAGCATCATTACTTAAGAATCCTTAATCATTCTAATATGCTGATTTGTCGCTCAAGAAACATTTATTATTATCAATGTTGAAAACAGTTGTGCTGCTTCATATTTTTGTGGAAACCTTGAAACATTATTTTATCAGTATCATTTGAATAGAAAGTTCCTGAAGCAGCGACGTGTTTCTCTGAGCATCCCTCCAGCTGTGGATTAGAGTGATGGGTATTGGTCTAGGAGGTGGTGGTGTGTGTGTGTGTGTGTGTGTGTGTGTGTGTGTGGTGTGTGTGTGTGTGTGTGTGTGTGTGTGTGTTGTGTGTGTGTGTGTGTGTGTGTGTGTGTGTGTGTGTGTGTGTGTGTGTGTGTGTGTGTGTGTGTGTGTGTGTGTGTGTGTGTGTGTGTGTGTGTGTGTGGAGCAGCATAGACGGCAGGCTGGTTCCTGTTACCCCAGGAGCCTCTGCTTGAGACCAGAGCGCCTGCTTTATTTTCCTGTGTCTGAACCCACACTTCAGGTCCTGTGAACAAAGACACCGTTTTCACAACTTCTAATAAGCCTTGGTAAATGCACAGCCTTTCACTTGCATATAGATTGGGAAGCATGATTTACAGTTAGAAGCTAAAAAGGGCACAAGTAATTGTATCTTAAAAGTGCTGTATTTGGAGTTTAAATGGGTCATACTTTTTTTCCTCCCTAAGGTCCACTTACAAAGTATTTTTTTTTTTTCATTATTGAGTCATGATTTATTTTTCACCCTCTCTCTTTCCCTTAAAATTGAATGGGATGTTTTTTTTTTTTGCTGCTGAGCTTTTCAACAGGCTGGATGTTTTTTATAAACACAATTGAGTTACAGCATTTTTCTGCACACACACAGGCTGCACGTTTAATATCAAGTTCAGTATAGTTTTTAATTGCCCTATTATAACCAGCTTCTTTGCAAGCTTTATTAAAGCTGCAGTCCGTAGTTTTTCCTCTTTGTCACCATCTCTGTTTGAAATCTGCAATTGCATTTATTTCACAGAATTACCAATTTTACGTGGTTTGTGCCTCGGGTGACCACCATTCAATTCAATTCAAGTTTATTTGTATAGCGCTTTTCACAATACACATTGTCTCAAAGCAGCTTTACAGAAAGTGCATTTCAGAAATGTACAAAGAAAAATACAGTTAGTTAATCATGTATAAATTTAGGCATAACATATCGCCGGTGTTTAGTCGTCTCTTCACAGGCGTCGTCGAATGTCGTCTCTCCACAGGCGTTTAGTCGTCTGATCTCTCACACAGGTGTTGGGGCATCTGAAGTCTCCGTTAGAGGCTGGATACAAACTGGAGCTGACGAACGCTATTTACCTCGGGACTAGCGTCCCGAGATAACAGCAGAAAGACAGATGGGAAATAATTAGCATAGCTGATGTTCATAATATTAATGCATTCGAACTGATTCAGAAGTAGTATAAAAGGTAAGCATTAAGTGAATGCTTGGTTAAAGAGATGCGTCTTTAATCTAGTTTTAAACTGGGACAGCGAGTCTGAGTCTCGAACAATATCAGGAAGGCTATTCCAGAGTTTAGGAGATAAATGTGAGAACGCTCTCCCTCCTTTAGTAGACTTAGATATCCTAGGAACGACCAGAAGCCTCGAATTTTGTGATCTTAAAGAGCGCGATGGATTGTAGGGCGATAGAAGGTCTGTTAAATACACATGAGCTAAACCATTTAGAGCTTTATAAGTCAATAGTAATACTTTGTAATTGATACGGAACTTAATAGGTAACCAGTGAAGAGATGATAAAATTGATGTTATATGATCATATTTTCTTGATCTAGTAAGAACTCTAGCGGCTGCATGTTGCACTAACTGTAGCTTGTTTATTGAATATGCAGGACAACCAGCTAATAAAGCATTACAGTAATCTAGTCTCAAGGTCATGAATGCATGAACTAACTTTTCTGCATCTGAAACAGATAGCATGTTACGTAGCTTAGCAATGTTTCTAAGGTGGAAAAAGGCTGGTCTTGTAACATATGAAATATGATTTTCGAAAGTCAAGTTGCGGTCTAGCATAACACCCAGGTCTTTTACTGTAGTGGATAGAGTAACAGGACATCCTTCTAAATTAAAGTTGTATTGTAAGGGATTTTGTGGGTAGTTTTTTAGACCAATAAGTAATACCTCCGTTTTATCTGAATTTAATAGCAGGAAATTACACGTCATCCAGCATTTTATATCTTTTAGACACTGTCAAGTTAGATAAGGGTTTGTGTTTTCATCTGGTCGTGATGAGATATATAATTGAGTGTCATCAGCATAACAGTGAAAATAATTCCATGTTTTCTTATAATATTACCAAGTGGCAGCATATATATTGAGAATAGCAGAGGGCCTAGGACAGATCCTTGCGGCACTCCATAGTCTACTGATGTTATCTTTGATTTTTCCCCATTTAAACAGACGAAATGGTAACGGTCTGATAAGTACGATCTAAACCAGCTTAATGCCTGTCCCTGAACACCAGTGTAGTTTTGTAGTCGATCTAAGAGTATTTTATGATCTATAGTGTCGAACGCAGCACTAAGATCAAGTAGAACTAGTATTGAGATACAGCCTTGGTCAGAAGCAAAAAGTAAATCATTTGTAATTTTAACTAGCGCAGTTTCAGTGCTATGATGCGGTCTGAATCCCGACTGAAATTTTTCATTGATATCATTTTCTTGCAAGAAAGAGCACAGTTGAGCGGACACAATTTTTTCTAGTATTTTAGACATAAATGGAAGATTTGAGATGGGTCTGTAATTTGCTAGGTTATTTGGATCTAATTGCGGTTTCTTAATGAGAGGTTTTATTACTGCCAGCTTGAATATTTTGGAACGTGACCTAAAAATAAAGACGAGTTAATAATATTGAGAAGAGGCTCTTTAACTACAGGTAACACTTCTTTAAGTAGTTTAGTGGGTATTGGATCTAATAAACATGTTGTTGGTTTAGATGCAATGATTAGTTTATTTAGTTCTTCCTGTCCTATAGTTGTAAAGCGGTTTAGTTGTTCTAGGGGGGCCATAATTGAGGCCGAGTCATAAGACACCATAGAGGATTGTACATTTACAATAGTGTTTCGGATGCTTTCTATTTTCTCATTGAAGTAATTCATAAAATCATTACTACTATATTGTAACGGAATATTTTGCTCTGGAGATGTCTGATTATTTGTTAGTCTAGCCACGGTGTTAAATAAAAACCTTGGATTATTTTGGTTATTTTCAATTAGTTTGCGGATATGCTCAGCCCTGGCTGATTTTAGAGCCCTTTTATAACGTGACATACTGTCTTTCCACGCGATTCTGAAGACCTCTAAATTAGTTAGTTTCCATTTACGCTCTAAGTTACGAGTTTCTCTCTTGATAGCATGCGTAGCACTGTTGTACCATGGTGTTTTAGTTTTCTCTCTAACCTTTTTTAATCTAATTGGTGCAACAATATCTAGTGTACTAGAGAAAATGTTGCTCATACTGCTAGTCATTTCCTCTAGTTCATCTGTTTGTTTGGGTTTACTGAGCAGCTGAGATAGATCAGGTAAGCTATTTGAGAATCTATCTATAGTGGTTGGAAGGATTGTTCTGCCTGGTCTATAACGTGGTGCAACATGACAAATTTCAGCAGTGAGTATGCAAGTTACCATGTAATGATCAGTGAGATCGCCACTTTGCGGTATAATATCTATATCGGTTGGATCGGTTCCATATGATATAATTAAATCTAGTGTATGATTTAGACGATGAGTGGGACCACTGACGTTTTGCTTCACCCCAAAAGAGTTTAATAAATCTGTAAACGCAGCCCCTAACGCATCATTTGTATTATCTACGTGTATGTTAAAGTCGCCAATAATTATTGCTTTATCGACATTGACCAATAGGTCTGAGAGAAAGTCTGCAAAATCTTTTAGGAAATCAGCATATGGCCCTGGAGGTCTATATACGGTAGCCAATGCTAGAGATAATAGGGATTTCTTTCTTACATCTAAGAGCGTAACATTTAGCACAAGTACTTCAAACGAATTAAACCTATGACAAGTTTTCTGAGTAACATTAAGAATATCTCTATAGATTGTTGCAACACCGACGCCACGACCGATCAGACGGGGCTCATGCTTATAACAGTATCCTGGTGGAGTAGACTCATTCAGACCGAAATAATCATTTGGTTTAAGCCAGGTTTCAGTAAGGCACAGAACATCGAAATTATTATCTGTGACCATTTCATTTACAATAACCGCCTTAGGTGTGAGCGATCTAATGTTTAGAAGACCTAGCTTTAGAAATTGTTTTTGTTCACTGATATTTAGATTTTCTGGTTTAATTACAATAATATTCTTGCTAGATCTAACAGTAGATTTGTTGTTTGGCTTCACTAAGCGAGGAATAGACACAGTTTCTATATAATGTTCTACATTGGTACTTATATCAATTAAGTTGGGACAGCAAAGACTATGATTTGGACTTTGACTTACTAGGCAGATGGTGTGTAGCGTCTTGGAGATGTTGTCCGACAGAACAGCCGCTCCGACTCTGCTGGGGTGCAGACCATCAGGACGGAAGAGCCTAGGTCGCTCCCAAAACAGATTCCAATTATTTACAAAGAGCAGTTTCTGTTCATTACACCATGACATTAACCATTCATTTACAGCAAATAATCTACTGAACCTTTCTTGTCCAAGTCGGTACGTGGGAAGCGGTCCAGACACGACGATCGTTGCTCTAGGCGATGTGCTGCGTACCGTCTCGATCAGGCTCCTGTAGTCCTTCTTCAGAACCTCCGTCTGCCGCAGCCTGATGTCATTCGTCCCCGCGTGCAGCACGACAGCTCCGACGCGCTCGTCACCGTTCAGGATCTCGGGAATCTGTGCAGCGACATCAAGAACACGAGCACCAGGAAAGCAGTGAGTGCGTACCTTACCTTTACCCGAGGTAGCACGGACATGGCGGACCATGGAAGTGCCGATGATCACGGCGTCGTCGCGTTCCGACTCGAAGAGGGGAGAAGCGGTTCCGGGTGGAGATCTCGAAGACTGGGAGGGGCGGAGAGGTTCTTGCTCTGGTCCTGGCTCGTGTCGTGACCCAGGGTGCAGGAGTGATTGAAGGCAGAGATGATCGCGTCCTCCTGGGCAGAGAAACGCACGGAGTAGACGAAGTCGGAGTCAAAGTCACAAAGTTACTAACCACTGACTTGTGAGCATCGGCGCGTGATGTTTCAAGCGCTGATCGCCGATCTCGTAGCTCGGCTTGCTTCTCCAGCAGAACACGAATCTGCTTCTCCACCGACTCCAGCTCCAATCGTACCGAAATCAGCTCGAATGTGTCCTCACCTGCACTCAGAGGTAACGTTAGACACACATCCGATATGTTCGCCATTATAACAGATGAACAGTAAATTAGTAGTAACAGTAAACAGTAAAGCAATCCGATTGTTTTTTTATAAGGAATAGTATCGAGGATAAGTTCACATGATATAAAAATAGAAAGTGCCTGTTTACAATTGAGTGGTAAAGAAGAAAATCAAGGATTAATGAATCAATTCGACGGAGCTCCAAACACAAACACAGACCGCACGCGCATGTGCTTACCATCAAACAAACCAAATGTGGGACGATTATAAGTTTGTGTGGGACATGTTACCAACACTAATACATAACCTGAAACTGTTAAATAATGTTTATCTAACTTAAAGGTGCTCTAAGCGATGTCACACGTTTTTTAGGCCAAAACATTTTTTGTTACATAGAGCAAACATCTCCTCACTATCCGCTAGCTGCCTGTCCCCTGAACACACTGTAAAAAGACGCGGTCTCGGCAGACACTCCAGGCTCCACAAACGGCAACAAAAACAAACTGGGCTAACCCGCACCACGAAACATAAACTGTTCCAGCCAATAATTGACAAGAAGGATTTGGGGGTGGGGTTTGGGGGGTTAGCTAGCCTCCGTTTTGTTTGACAATACTTTAATGTCAACAAGAAGTGACGTCACCCGACATCACTTAGAGCAACTTTAATAAAAAAAATTGTATTCTGCCTTTCAGCTGATAAAAATTATTTGTTCTTTAGTCCCTTCCAGAAAACACCATTACATTACAATGTAACATAACATGTCTTTATTTTACATGAGACTGATGTAAAATGATTTCACCAACAGACTGAAGAAAATGCAGGACATTTTCTCAATATGCAACGTGCGGGACAAGGAGTGAAAATGCTGTGCGGTACAACGTTTCGGGGTTTTTTTGGATCACTTTTACTAACGACATGCTATCCGGCAACAAAGGATTCCATTCATTATGCTAAGCTAGCGTCGGCGCTGCCAGATTAAGACGACGCATGCACTTAGACAAAAATGCGTTTGCCCACCTATCTAGATATGGGAAACTGTAAATAACCCCCATTTCAAAAAACTGTGGCCTGCTCCTTTAAGGAAAATGTGATCCTCATGAAATTACTTCTTTAATAAGTCAGATCATGATCATGTCACGTATTGTCATTTTTCTGCACTTGGAATGTCCTTGTGTCCGACTGCTTCACATGTCCACAGCACATGTCACGTCAGGGACAATTCGTCCTCATGAAACCCCACGATGTCCTCCAGCTGCACTGAAGCAGCTTTCAATGATTCCTGACAGAGATGCTAGGACTATAAAACATTTATATTTGTTATTTTCTGTCTGGAACAACACAGCTGCACCATCTTATGAATGCAGTTAAATCAACCTCATTGAGCTCGTTTGAAGAATACAGTGGCTGAATTAAAGGGGTCCTATTATGCTGCTTTTTTTTTTACATTTTCAACTTTCTTTTGTGTGTAATTTTGCTTTTTGAGCATGAAAAATGTCTGCAAAGCTACAAAGCACAAAGTCCACTTCAAAGGGAGTTATTATTTATATCGGCAAGCACTATTTCTGAACTCCATGAAATGCCTTGATTGTTTCTTCCGGGAACAAACACGTCATATTTTTTCTCATTTAAATAATTTCCACCCATGGAATACATATGCAAAAAAAAAAAGGATGAGACTTGTTAAGTTGTATTAGTAGTGTGTTAAAACTTGCGGTTATAGTAAAGGGCCTAAAATTTCCGAAACATGCTCGAAGTGATTGACCAATCACAACTCAATTCAGAATATTCCCTTAATGTGTAAGGGACAGGGCTTGACATTTTAACTTTTTTGCTCAGCAGCCACTGTGGTTTCCCAAAGTTATTATTTTCACTGGCCACAATTTTGACAGATACCATGGGGAAAAACTGCCATATAGATATTTTTTTATATTATCTCATAATTTGTCAGCAGGGAATGGTATATTAGGCTGCTGTCACTTTAAGAGAGTGACAGCAGCCTGTTACACTGCGTTTTCTTTCTCAACTGTCGCCAAGACCGGCATTTTGACATTATTTTGTGTGTATTTGACTGTATAAGCAGTGAAAAAGAACTGTTTAGTACTACTAATAATAATAATAATTCGATTAATAATAATAGCATCCACTTGGGTGATGCGACGGCAGCCATATTGCGCCAGATATGCACCACACATTGCACCACACACCAGCTTATCGGTGGAGAGGAGACAGTGATAAAGCCTATCAGTCAATATGGGGATGATTAGGAGGCCATGATGGACCGAGGTCAATGGGCAAATTTGGCCTGGATGCCGGGGTTACACCCCTACTCTTTTTCGAAGAATATCTAGGGATTTTTAATGACCACAATGAGTCAGGATCTCGGTTTAACGTCTCATCCGAAGGACGATGCTTTTTGACATTATCCGGTTGTTAAGTCGTGACGTAAGCGCTCTCCGATAATACTGTTTCCGGGTCCAAAGGCCGGGTCCTCTCTACCTACCTACCGCTTTCGCCGGAGTTTTAACGTGTCCCCGTGTAGTTTAAATAGATCGGAGTTAAAAAAAAAACAAGTGACATTTAACTGTCATCTACCGCTTTCCCTGTGACGAGAAAGATAAGAGAAAATGGCGGCAGTTGATTAGGTAAGTTACAAATCTTAAACGAATGAAGAAACTTTGGCGCCAGTGGGTGCTATCCCTTAATCCCTAGTAACACCCACTGGCACTGAAGCAAAAAAAGCCCTTTAAGAAAAGGGTTTATGTAGTCTAGGATCTGAAAGACGAGCGGAGCGCTTGGGCCCGGAAGAGGCTAAACGTCAAGCGTGACGTCAGACTTAACAACCGAATAGTGTCCCTGTCACTATACTGGGGTGTTGGGACCCACACAGACCACAGGGTGAGCGCCCCCTGCTGGCCTCACTAACACCTCTTCCAGCAGCAACCTGGTTTTAGGAGGTCTCCCATCCAGGTACTGACCGAACTCAACCCTGCTTGGCTTCAGTGGGCAACCAGTCTTTGGCTTACAGGATGATATGGCTACTGGCCATATCTAAGATACTAAGGTGCAGCTTTCTGTGTGCGCACTTTGGGTGTGAGCACAAAATCTGCGGGAATGAGTAAAATATTGTGCAATACGTGCTATCCCACAGCGAAATTCAACCCTGTAACACCAACAATATTCATCCGGAACAAATGAAACGAGTGAGTGAGTGAAGGCGGGTTTGTGTGTCAGCCCTCTTTTGGAGAGATGAGAGAGTGAGAAAGTGCAGCTGGTATCATGTATATGTTCTGAGGGAAATGAGTATTGGAAGCGTTTCAGATATTTCAGTATCGATATGCATCGAACTCTATTTTTGACAACACTACATTGCACTATTTCAGATGCCTTTTTACTACAATTGAACACTTAATTTATTATAAATACAATTCAATATGCTAACGTTACTAGTAGGACTGAATGCGTTACATGCCACTGCTGAAATCGAGCTCTGGTTAATGTCAAACTCTGGGAAGGGAATAAATGTCTTTATTCTCAACATTTTATAAATCAATATATACAATTAGACCTGTATGTACAGCAACCTCTGAAATTGTAATGTTTTGCATCTGCGCTCAAAGATTGTTTTCTGTAATCAGAAAGTCTCAGTTATAGATAGCACTTATCACCTGCACTAAATGCTCGTGCTAACCTTTTAATGCGCTCTGAGTTTTTTTCCTTCTTTAATGTCACTGATAATATTGATCTTAACCAGCGGTGGTTTAATAACAGCCCACAGACAGTCCGCTTCTCTTGTATGTATTATAAACCAAGGTCAGCACGGTCTGCTCTAAAAAGATGAGAAAATGACTCATAGATTAGGGAAGAATGAAATGCCAAGAGATGAGTTGAAAATCGAACCGCTTCATTTCTTAACTCACTGGTACTTCTTCAGGGACGCGGCTGGTAGTTAATTGTCTCTTATGTAATATGTTGGACCACGTGTTCTCTGGCATTTAGATTTGAGAATATGTGGTGAATGTTTAATGCATCCTATAGATTTGATGTAAAGGGAACTGTTATATGGATATAGCTATATATATTTGGGCTATCCTAAAAACATACTGTTGCTGGAAAAATGGCCCTGTAACACTGTACAATAAGCTTTCATACTTTAACATGAACTAAGACTAAGCAATACTTTGACAATACTTTTACACCATTTATTAATCTTAGTTAATGTTAATTTCAACATTTACTAATACATTAATAAAATCTGAAGTTGTATTTGTTAACATTAGTTAATTCTGTGTGAACTGACATGCACAAACAATGAAAAATCTGTGTTTTTTTTAACTAACATTAGTTAGTTTATACATTGACTAATGTTAACAAATAAAATCTTATTGTAAAGTGTTACCAATGGCTCTGCCACTTTAACAGATGAATACTTACAGTATGAGCACATGACCACATTTTATTGACCCTTTTTTTTCATACGGTTTTCATGTGCATTTATATTTTCTCTTTTTTTTTTAATAAATTCATGTTTGTTTTTTGCCCATTCAACAGAAATCAATGGGCTCCAATGTTGTTTGGTTCTCAGTGTTCTTATCTTTGTTTCACAAAGCAAAGTGCACACAGGCTTGGAGCTACATGAGGGTGAGTAAAAGATGACATCATTTTTGTTTTTGGGTGGACAATCCTTTTAAAAGCAAAATCCATGATAAAATAAAAAGAACCCTGTTGCAGGCTGTAGCATCCAAACACAACACTGGCTCTAGAATTGTAAGCACTGCTTGCATAAGCCTTATATAAGTGAAGATTGATGCAGACAACCATTAGAAATGATGAGAAGAATAATTCGCACAGCTTCATACGATTACATCGATTATTCCGCAGTCTTTTACGCTCAAGGTAGATGTCTGTGCATCCGCCGAAGCTTAATAAATGCTGTTCTGTTTCACCTTCAGCTCAGTAAGGCTTTCAGGCCTTGAGGCGGACTGAGGAATCAGTGAACCCAGAATAGGCGAGAGATGGCGGAGCTGTCCTGACTTTCTGGTGGTTCACTGGAGCTCTCAGTGGCTGCTGTGGCGAATGGAAAGTGACATGAGACAACCACAGGCGCTGTTGTGCCATGCTGATGTGACAGAGCTCATTATATGGACTCGCCGAGACTTCCCCGCCAGCTGCGCCATGTATTTTTAGTCTCTAACTGCTGTGTGCCTCGGTAGATGAGCACAATCATGTAGTGTTGTTGATTCAGAGATCTTTCAAGTTGTATTGTCATTTCTGAACTGCAAAAGTAAGAGTTGTTTCAAACACCTACTGCCCCGCCCACTTCAATAGCAGTTGTTCCACCCCAAACTCTCACCATTGGTTGAGTTAGAAGCCAGGTCGCTGGGGTGTGCGATATTGAGAAAAATTTGCAGCTGGATATTTTCTAGGATTTTGTTGATTTTGTGCAGGTGCTGGTTTACACCCGTCATTCATTCATCCGATTTGTTCAGGAATTAAGCAATTGAATCATTGATTTGACCAAAAACACTGATTCAGTCAGGAACAAAACACCACTGTGTGTTTTTCAGAGATGCACAACTGTTCTGTTGGGCTTTGTTTTAAACTCTGAAATAGAGCAAATATTGACAATATTATGTCTATAATGTAGCACAGTATTAACTTGTTTATTGAACTGTTGTTTAAATTAATATCACATCACAATAGTTCTGATATTAGGGGAAAAAAGCATGTTTGATATTGCTTAACTGTAACACAAAATACATTTTTGTTCTTGCATATTGAATTTGGGGGCATTCTGACTCATTCTACTAGGATACATTATGCAATGGAAGAGTGAAGTCTCAACATTGTAAAGTGAGTGACATATTCAATGTCAGCTTCCACATCATTAAAAACAAAAATTACGATATTATCGTAGACTAAACATATAGTTATATGTTAATATAAGTTAAACATGACTTTTGTTTAACTTACCCGATTCTTGTCCCGTTCTTGTCTTAGGACAACTTTGATTCACTTTTTTGATCTACTTCAAATGTTGACTAGGCTGGTTAGCATGGCCTCCTACATTGCTACAATCAATCTCAACTAAAAAGAGCATCTTCCTCCATTTTTGGCCTATAGTTATGTATTTGAGCCATGCTAACAATTCATCCCATTTGTGATCAGATTTATGACATCCATCTCACTATGACCAACATACAGCCAACATACAAATTACAGCCATTTGTCAGCTGATCAGTGTGTGATGAAGGACTGCTTGTCCTTGTCAGAGGACATGTCTGATGCTTTAAATCAAACTTGTGCCTTTGCCATCACTGGGTTACATAATACATAACAGCTACTTTTAGGTTGAGGAGCCCGAGGACAGCTGAGCAGCTGTAATTATCATGAAAGGTCAGTCAGCGCTGTAGAGAACACGTCCTCTGGACCGCAGAATTGGCCAAGAACTGCCCAAAGGACGAATAAGTTAAGGGCCTTCCACGCTGACTGTGAATTATCATTTTTTTATCACTGGAGTTTGTCAGGATACTGTATTGTTGGTCGTAGCAAACATTTCGGCCACAACGTTATTGGTGGGCTTCACAAATAACCATTGCATTTGACCAGAGGACTGACCAGACACCTGCAGTGTATTGTTGGTGAAAGATTTTTGATATAAGTGTATATACTGTTTTTGTGAAGAAAAAGTACATACTTTTGAGTGTGTAGCAGAAGAATAGTCAAGCTTTGGGACAAACTAAGTCATAATTGTGTCTGTAACTGACAGCTCTGTCGCATAGTTACGTGCATCCTGTCACTGTTTAAACTGCCCTGTCAATCATGTCAGAGTTAAAATTCTCCACATTCAATTTATTTTTATTTCCTACCATTTCGGAGAGAAATGTAGTAGCACATTGATTTGCCAGTCGTGGGTCTTTAATGCGGAGAACTGTCCTTGAGTGTGCAATTTGCTTAATGATGCATTTAAATTCAATGACCAAATGTATCTTTACTAAAGTTTACAATGCTGTTGCAGATTAAATATAATGTGGATAAAATTGAATAAATAACTTTCGCCAGGTTAGATTCTGCTTTTTAATAACTCTCAAACCTATTTATCTAAACCTCTCCACGCACATCCACCATGTTTGTAGTTTAACACTTTTTATTCATGATTGTAGTTCTAATCGAATAACAAGGGATTGTGGGCAATATTAGCCATGTGCACAGATCTGCAATTCGGATTTTAACCGGAAAAAAATAGACCATACGGGTGTCTTTGGAATACTCATTTCAACATACTATGATTTGGGACAAACTAATTCTAATTTTGAATGAACCTCAAAAGCAATTCTGTTGGCTAGAATAATTTTGCAGAATTGGCCAGAAGAGCCTGATTATAAATCCTACAAAATCACTTTAGTGTCATTTTAGAATATGCCAAGGCAAGATTTCTTAATTAGTTTACTACATTTGAGCTATTTTTAAAATTAAAATTTTATATTGAACCAACTTCATTCCAAGGGTTTGGTGTTATCATAATGGCATTAGTCAAATGGCTGAAGTCAATAATTTATATTTAATGAAATTTATTGCTTATTTGCATATTGCTTTCGAAGACTTGAAATATAGTGCACAAGTTGTATAAAGCACTTTAATTATACATTTATGATGTTTTTCTATACGTTGACATCCTGCACTCTATGCTTTTAGCGTGATCATGTAAAATGTCATCTTTTGTGTTTCTTGAAAGTCCTACGGGTTTGAAACAAAGTAAATGACAAAATCCGTGGTTTTTGGATGAACAGTCCCTTTAATGCTTAATAACATCTCATCTTGACATTTAGAATTTCTGAGTAACACTGATGCAGAAGGTGCTTCATTATCCTCATGAGTTCCATCATTACTAAAAACACCTTCAATATGTTCTCCCAAAAACAATCTCTCCTGCTTTCAGCGCCCTAAAATGCTTTTTCGAACCCCGGATGCAAGCTGTATAATAACCCGTTGGCGTCCTCAGACTATTAATTAGCTGTTGACAGTTCATTGATTCCCACTAATGAAGATCCACGGCTTTGTCTCCGTAAATGTGATGTCTTCATGAGAGCTTCACGTGATTGTGGTGAATAGAGCATCATGGGAGTCTGCTACACCTCTCCTCACAGGCTCTGTCATCACTGATATATGCAGATGCACATTTCTTATAGATGTCTCGAGGATGTGAACCATGTCCCACAAATTGCCGCTGGGCATGAGCTGTCTTTAATGTCAGCTGTGTAAAGAGATTTCTGAGCCAGATTCTTGCTGAGCTGTATCTTAACATGCTGTTGTTCAGAAAGGGGAGAGACGGAGATTGAAAGTGAATTGTGAAAGAGAGATCAGTCTTTTTTTTTAATCTAGCTCACTGTCCCCACCCCGCTTAAGGCAAAAAAACCTCCAAACCCTCCATCTGGGTCAGTTGCAGTGGCCGAGATGGTTTTTGATGTGTGACAAATAATTTAGCACCTACTGCGCACACATTTTTCTCTAGCGTCATATATGAAACATTCAAAATGACGTGAAAACAAGGTGTGATTATTCTTGATTGCTAATAATGCATATCGCAAGTCTGGCTCAAAAGAAACATTGTGTCGGCCTTCTCCTTCCTGTGTAGAGGGATTAGTTTACTTTAATATATCTCAAGCTCATACATGGCTTATACAATTTTTTTTTTCTCAGAACTTTCTCATGTCTCAATTGAGTCTACTTTTATTTCTCCTGAGACATTTTAGGAGAAACATCTGAGACACTAAAAGGAGAGATATTTGAGAATCTCAACTAAGTCTCGTAAGCTTAAAAAAGCGCAACCTCTGAGTAATAAAATATGAATATAATGGAGTCTTGAAAGAGATTGCAGCAAGACAATAAAGAGATGTTCTCTGTTCTACCATTTTCTCAGTTTTAAATCTTATGCTCTCAAATATTTCTCATATCTTATTTGTGTCTATTTTTAAAGCTACACTGTGTGATTTTTACCCCCATCTAGCAGTGAAAAAGTATATGACCATCCAGTGAATATTAGTTTCTGTTCCTCTCAATTCCGATTTCGTTTTAACTCCTACGGTGGCCAATGTAGTCCAAGATTAACATGGCTTCCAGTTCGACCTCGTCCACATTCGACACGGTGCCATCGAGTGTTAAAACGCGAAAGGTGAAGCTTGAATTAACGGGTATGTCCCTCTTTGGCTAATGTACTTTCAAGATGGAGGGGCAACATGGCGACCGACATTAGAACCCCTTACCCGTATGTATTTTCAATGGCATATTATACACTCACGAGAATACTTTATTACTTGAACGAAGTAAATATACATTAATGAGCACATATATTTTTGAAAGAACTAAGTGTTTTAGCTAAGAATAAACTAAAAAGGTTACACAGTGTAGCTTTAAGACATTTTAGGAGAAACATCTGAAATGCTATTGATACAACAATGAGAGATCTCAACTAAGTCTCCCAATACATATTTCCTCTGGGTATACACACGTGGAGGCAACAGAATGCTGAAAAATGCGTTCAAGAACCACTGATAAACCCTAACACTGTGTCCTAGCCAGGCGCGATGCGATAAGATTCCAGCGACAAATAATTTGTGTCGACACTAGACGCGACGCGACTGCAAGATGCGTCAAAAAGGTGCTCTAAGCAATGTTGGGTGATGTCACTTCTTGTTGAATTGTTCTTCTTGTATAGACCTTATTCGATCTGCGTCATCAATGTTCGCGGCGGCCATTTTGTTGACATAGAAACCACGGCAACCAGTGTTGCCAGATTGGGCGGGTTCCCGCCCAATTGGGCGGTTTTGAATTTGATTGTGCGGGTAAAAAAGGGTTTGGGCGGGTGGACAAAATTTGGGCTGGTTTGGGGTCAGTTCGGCGGTTTTCAAACATCTACTTATTAAAGTCTAATTGGTTAAAAAACTAAGCTAAAGTGTGCATGTGCTGTCATCATGACAAACACACACGCCCATGCAGAGTCAGCTGGCGTTGGTGTTGACGTCACCGATGAGCACGCACGCACTTATAGCCAATCAGCGATCAGCAGGCAGACACGATTTAGCGCGATAACTTGAAGGTAGCCCTATTATTCTAGTGATGATCGATAATGCCAAAGTGACCTACATATACAGTAAGATGTAGGCTATCTACAGTAAAGAGTAAGATAGTGATCAACTCTAAAAACGTACACATGTGGTGGGAGATGACTCCATGGTTAACTCTGAGAGGAGAGCAAAGTTCAGTTGAAATACTTGAATTGGAATCGAATATGGGACGACTCCTGTCCACCCAGCAAACACAAAAACGTTTTAAAAACGTTTTTTTCGCGTTGTGAAAAGGTTGTGATAACGTTTTTATCCGACGTATTTAATACGACAGATGTCGGGTTTTTTTACGTTATAAATACGTTTTTTTACAACGTTGTATAAAGTCGTAAAAACGTTGCATAAACGTTGTTTAACGTTGTTAATGCGACGTTCTTAAAACGAAAATATCACGTCTTACTTTCTGGATGTCGTCTTGGTTATAACACATTCACCCAAAATCACCAAAATGAGCACTAGCCTAACCAGACATCTGCAACGTTTACACCGTCCAGACTGCATGAACTCTCCTGTCCCTGACAGCTGCTGAAAAAGGTTTGATCAACAATGAATCCGTTTTGATTGCTAAATTCTGCATTATGTTCTACAATGTGTAACAGCTACTTCTGAGGGTTAAAATCATCGGTACATTTCTTGATTGCCGTTTTGACAGTGTCCACCTGGACATTTTAGTCATATTTGCTAATTCTTAATTATTGCCCTGTTTTGATCCGTTTTCCTGGGAAATTTATTTATTTTTTATTGTATTTTATCATCGTTATTTTGTTTTAAGGAGATAAAAATGGTGCTTATCGACCTTGAATGACATGGCAATACAATTATAGCACATTTTTTTGGCAGTAAAATTTTGGGCTGTTTTTTCTCGGAGTGGGCGGTTTTTGGTGAGCTTTTGGGCTGGAAATCACCGTCCCAATCTGGCAACACTGACGGCAACTGTCAGTCAGTCAATTGACAAGCGAGGCAGCGTCGGTATTATCCATGGTATTATCGCTGTATTTTTTTTAAAACAGCGGGATGGTGTGCTGTGTAATACACTGCTGTTCTAACAACAGCAATAAGAACCCCGGAGTTAATTTTTATGCGATACCGACTGTCAGAAAACGTGAAGGGAGTGAGACAGAGGAGTTGAGCCAGCGCAGGAGAGACTTGTGGCTAGCTAGGATAAACAGACTAATCTGCCAACTCCCTACAGCAATGTCTGCTCCTATCATTTTACCACAGGTAACGTTATTGGGGACATTTAATTTTGAATTTTACAATACTATTATAACATGTTCCTGTTATCTCTGTGAAGCTGCTTTGAAACAATTTGTATTGTAAAAAGCGCTAACTGTTATATAAATAAAGGTGACTTGACTATTGATAACGTTATATGCCTCATTGATACTAGGTAGGGAATTAGTGCTTGTGTGATACTGTGTTATTTTGTTACAACGATCGTAAAGGAGCCCTGCGAAGTGTAGCTAACGTTATGCGGATACTGTATGAACGTTAACGTTATAAATATCCGGTTAAAAGTTACGGCTGGCAATAAGGACGGATCTATACTTAAGGCTATTGGGTCTATTTGATAATGGGTCCACACAAATCAAGCTTATCTTCTCTTGATACCGACGAGATGAAGCCATTAGGCTACTGCTCACCTCAACTCAAATCTGCGTGCGGCTATGGGCAGGACAGTTGTTATGTCAACAATATGGCCGCGGTTAGCTACTTCCGGTGTTTGCGAATAAGGTCTATTGTCAAACAAAACGGAGGCTAGCTAGACCCTCCCTCCTCCTCATCCGCGCACTAACCCCCCAAACCCCGCCCCCAAATCCTCCTTGTCAATTATTGGCTGGAACAGTTTATGTTTCGTGGTGCGGGTTAGCCCAGTTTGTTTTTGTTGCCGTTTGTGGAGCCTGTGGTGTCTGCCGAGACCGCGTCTTTTTACAGTGTGTTCAGGGGACAGGCAGCTAGTGGATAGTGAAGATATGTTTGCTGTATGTGCCAAAAAATGTTTTGGCCTAAAAAACGTGTGACATCGCTTAGAGCACCTGATACCCTTTGTCATGGCGTCGTGTGTAGTTAGGACACGGTGTAATGTCATGAAAGTGGAATCATTAACAAATCACTAGTACTTCTCTGGGTTTTTGGAGCATTTGTAGGTTACACTTTTACCCTCTTTGCATGCTTGCTTGTTTTTGTCCTTTATCTGAGCCTGTTTTTCACATCCTGCTGGTTGGTTGGTCCCCAGTCGTCTTTAATGAAAAGACCCAGTCAGCTTTAGCTCCAGCCGATACATTACATGGACACGGGATAGGAGAGGGACGCCTCTGACAGCAATACACAGCTATCAGCCTCATGGTGAGGACAAGAAAAGGCCAAATTTCAATTTACCGCCTGTGAAAATGTAATATACTCATACTGGGAGCTTGAAAGAGGTTGGTGGACTTTCTGCTGGAGGACAATGACAGACACTTTGTCACAATAACACATTGTGAAAAACAAAAAGCAGGTATATTCATGTAAGTTTTTTTACTCTTTACATCAGTGTGCCTTATTGATCCTAATTTATGCTTTTAAAATATTTTTTTTATATCTGTTATATATATTTTTTAACCCTTTTTTGACGATAATCAATATATATATATAATATATATATATATATATATATATATTATTGCTTTAAGAGTTGTCAGTGGTTCATATGATCACTTAGAAAGTGTAAGTAAATTGAGTAAATTCAGTTGTAAAGCATTTAGTAGTGGTCAGTTAACTATTTTTGTGAGCTCATCTAAAGTGAGGACTATTCATGACTTGTAAAGCATTTATAAAGGAGATTTAAAGACTCAGTTATCTTCTAAACAGAAAAATGAAACAAAAACAATACAGTGATACAGAACGTAAATATTTAACAGCCTTTAAATCTCCTTTGTAAATGCTTTACAAGGCATAAATAGTCCTCACTTTAGATGAGCTCACAAATATAGTTAACTGACCACTACTAAATGCTTTACAACTATCCGTATTAAACCTGAATTACATTATAAATACATGTTAATAAAGCATTTTTTAACACACTACGTAACTATTATATATGTCTGAATAATAAGATGTATGAATGTACTTTTAAATAGTTTATTAATCATTTACTTACACTTTCTAAGTAATCTTATGAACCACTGACAACTCTTAAATAACTGGTTTATAAATAATGCAATACTTCATTTAGAAATGATGAATTGATCATAAATAAAGTATGAAAATACAATTATTAAACACATTATAGATATGCTTTTAAATCAAGAATAAAGAATTTATGGCTGTATTTATAAACTGCTTATTAATGTCTAGTAATGCTTTATAAATTATGAATTAACTGTTTACTAATGCTCAACTAATGATTAATAGCGTGCAGTTATTATAAAGTGTTACCAACACTTTTGATCCATGCTGAATAAAACATCTTATTGACCAAACTCTATGAACTAACCAATAAAAAACTATTTTTGTCTTTTATTGTTTTACTAAAATGTTGGAATATTTTACTTATTTAAACAAACAATTGAATAAGTTTTGAATCCATTTATTGAAACAAACAGTTTGAACTCATTTACATTAACGAATCAAACTCTTATCATGTTTACATACTAAACTTCAAACTTTAAATTCCATTTAAAGCATTTCTGTCTTAACACTCACAATTCGTGAGACCATTATTAAATATGATAATTCATAATACAAGTATGTGTTGTCATCAGCTTGACCATGACTCTATATTGCGTTACAACTGTATTTTTACAGTTAGTTTTCTCTTTTATGTAACAAAATGTAGTTAGTCCTGCCCCTGTGTTGTTTCCATTATTGTAATTGGCTTGATGCTATTAGTTGTGAGTCCCAGTTGAATTGTGTTGTGGGTTTTTTATTATTCCTGCTTCACTCTGGTGTGGTTTATTTTTGGCTCGAGACCACAGACAGCACCCTGCCATAAATATAAGCCTGCATTATTAGTATTCTGCACCACGGTTGGTAAGCCATCTCAGAGTCTATTTTTCAACCTCAGTCTAGAAATATCATCCCGCGCCACCCACTGCAAACAGGACAGAATACAGATGTGCCCGAACGGCCCATTTATTATTCAGATATATCTGTAGAGCTTCATATAGGCCACTTTCCATGAATATGGCACACTTTTTCAAGCTTTAGAGTAACTTTTTTTCTTGCAATGAGAACTGAGATGATAAATTTGAAAAATTGCCTGACATGACAAGTCTAAAATGCATAATGTCTGTATACCCATTAAAATGGGGATTTTGGCCTACAACATCACAAGTTCTGCTTTTACCTTTCGGTTTAGGGTTAGGGTTAGGGTTAGGGGTTTAGCCATAAGCGGCAAGATTGTGTGTATTGTGCGTGGCATTTATATGTGTGTATATGCAGTATTTGTTTTCCTCTTTCACAATCTATATCTATGTTGACCGTCACAGAGTAAACAAGCAATAATTTTCATGGCCGAAATCCAGTCATTTCAGTAGGATTCCAATTTCACATGAGCACAAAACATCCACACAGATTTTGCAACATGTTTAAGGTCATGCAAATTTGACGTTGACCAACAGAAAGCTGCTTGGTTTAAAAGTGACTTCTGTTTGAGATGTTCTTTATACTTCTACATTATATTGTCAGCAATGGACCTTTTTGTTGTCTGTGAAATTTTGCAAAAGTGGCCACACCTAAAGACACTAAGAGGGCATTTACACCTGGTCTTTTCACGATCGGATAGCTATCCGATCACAGAAAACGCATGAAGTGACCAGGTGTAAACAGCCCCTGAGACGCATTCATGTGGCCAAGTGTAAATGGAACCGTTTGAACAAATCCGATAGCTATCCGATTTGAGGAAACGCATGAAGTGGCCAGGTGTAAACAGCCCCTAAATCAGGGGCGTCGCACCCGTGGGGGATGTGGGTGTTTTAACACCCACACTTTTCCCAGTGAGAGGGTTCAACACCCACACTTTTTCTGCAGTTTTTTCCGCAGTTTTGCACAAACGCTTTACTACAGTCGCTCCTCCGTTTCTCTGGCCGCTCTGGCTGCTCTGTGTGTGCGCTCGCTGCGGATCCTCCTCTCCCCCGCCCTCTCGAACACGACACCAGCTTTGAGTAGTGTGACCGGCTGATGATTGGCTGTTCTGCCTTAAGTCCCGCCTCTCTTGGTGTGTTAGATTTATCTGTCAGCTCGTGCTGAGGAGGCGGGAACTTATGGTTATTTCTCCCTTTTCCAGGTACTTTGAATGAGTTTCAAGGTTTTTTAATAAGCTTGATATGGGTTTGGGAGGATGTAAAGTTTATGTTTTGTTGACATGTCGAGTTTTTTCGGTATTATATTTCGTTTTTTAGACTAAACAGCAAAAGACTTTAATTAGGCTGTTTGCGCACTTTGCTCACGCGATCAGCATGGATCTGGTGTTTTCTCCAAAATAAAAGCTCAAGGGTTTATTTCTTGCAAGTGAAGAAATTAGGACAAAAGTATTGTAATTTTCTTATTCTATAGCGTAATATAAAATATACTTTTTATATATTTATTTTCATTTATACAGTAGCATACATTTAGTAATTTTTTATAGGCTATAAGGATTTTCCATCATAGGAATAATTATATAAATCATTATTATAGCCTATTATTATAATAAATGTTTGGCATTCTAAAACACCAGTGATAATGTAATGTAGACTGAGACTCTATCATAACTAAAAAGATGTTTGAGCCCTCTTTAGGTACAAGTCAATGCTTTTTCTTTGTTCAGTGTGCACAGTTCATGGGTTAAAGCCAGTTGAAGCTCTTAAATTTGAGCTCTCAAAGTGCACCAGATTGATGCATTTAACCTTAAAATTTACAAAATTTTAAGGTTAGGGGGAGCATGCCCCCGAACCCCCCTACGACAGAGGTCTACACAACATAGTTTTACAGCCCTGACCACATCCATCCCCCACACTTTAGAAAAGCTTGCTACGCCCCTGCCCTAAATCGTAGGTTCTGTCATAAAACCTAATGAGTTGCCCATGTAGACAGCGATTTAAAAATGTGTTCCCTATGCGACGACTGTTTCAAAACATAGGCAGCAATTCTGCTAATTTTTAAGGCATGTATATTTCACAAAGAAAGTATTACCTTAAATTCCCCCTTTTGTGCTTTGTCGGATATTACCTTTCATGTACCATGTTTAAACCCCTTTCACACAGAGTGTTGATCCCAGAAAATTGCCACAGAATTGCTAGAGTGCCTTCTGAACGCAAACATGTCCTGGGATTGATCCCGAAATGGGTACCTTGTAACATTGCAGGGATCAGTCCCGGAATGCGCCCTGTGTGAACAAAAGGCAGAACCAATGCTGGTAGGGGTGTGTCGTAGTGATGACTCTTTGACCGGGGGTTTAAATACAGATCAATGTTCATGTTCCAACATTTGTGTTCGTCAAGGAACAATGTGTTCAACAAAAAAAAAATGTCTGCAAACAAGTCATTTCCTGATGACGCACAGATTCCAGAAAATCACTGGCAGTGTGAATGAGCCAAAATCAAATGATCTCGGGACACATTATTGGTACGTTTTCTAGCTGTTTGTGAATTTAAAAGGTTTACAAAGTCAAGTGCCTGATAAAAGGAGTTATTGTCTCCCAAAAGAGAGAACCGATTCTGAACTGCCTGAAACCATCAGTAATTCCAGTCTTACTTTCTGCACGAAATGTAGGTTTGTCACATATATGTATAATGCCAGTCTATGGTCTTCATTGGCTGCCCACAAACAATGTTTAACTTTGACCGGCCTCAAACTCAATGCGGAGGCCTGGAAGAAGTTGCGAAAGCAATTACACATTTCTGTATGCATTTCCAAAGGATGAAGACACAGGCTTAATACTGTAAAACCAACGCCCTCCTTTCTGTATATCAGCTGAAATTAAGATACAGTAATGGGCGTTTTGTTTCTGTCACACACTGTAAGCGGTAGACGAATCACAACAGACTGGGTCATTTGACCAATCAGAGCAGAGTAGGCTCTTGGAAAGGAAGGGTTTAGAGAGACCGAACCATTTCAGACACTGTGTGAAAAGAATGCACCTCTGTTATGCAATGTACTGTATATTATGAGAAACTTAAAGTTTGTTAATTTTTTTCCTTCGATGTAAATAGCCTTCCAAAATGTATCACTTCTGAGGTTCCATAGTCAAAATGTTTTGGAACAGAGCAATAGTTTCAGAGATCAAACAGTGACAGGGGAAAATGCTGCAGCTATATAGATTAAAAACTTGAACTTGCTGAAAAATAGAGAGCAATTGTTAGTGTTAGTCCGTATATTTCACTCGTTCATTCATTGCCTCTTTTCATGTTGTCAATATCCTCTTACTCTTGTTTGTTTAGCCTGGCTTCAGTGCCAGACGAGCAGCTTCAAATCCTCTTGTGTGGCTCAAGCTTTTCTCTGGCACTTGCTCTTCCTGCATCACCGGTCATTGTGGATCTATTCGTTAAATACATTAGCCTGGTGGCCTACTCTCTTTAAGGTCGGTCACATGATCTCGGTTCTGCCTTAGCTTAACCTCAGCAGCGCGTCAGTCTTCAGATCAGCTCTGGAAGCACACCATCAATGGAGCCCGTGCTGCACACAACACCACGGTATGTACACAACCTGCAAATGATCACGCTCAAGTTCTCTTGGCCTTGCTGGAGGCGTCGTGAAAGTTGCACGCCAATAACAAAATCTGTCTAACACTACAAACACCTGTTATTGGGAAAAACATTTCTGAATGGAGGCTATTGAGTTTAATTAATGTGGGATTTTGGTGATCAAAGAGCTGTGTTTTTCCCTAAATCTTTTAGTAAACAAGAATTGGCTTGCAGCTTTTTGATTGTAGCTTTTTGTTCCTTAAATGGGGAATGTGCCTTCAATCGATAGGCATTTAATTCAAGTCAATCAGGCTTTGAATCAATAGCAGGAAAATAACGGCTCTTAGGCGACACGAAGGTGCGAGTGAAGAGATTTGAAAGCATTGAGAAGTCTCTCTTTGGAAAACTGTATGTCTGCTGAATGGGATTTACCTGTGAGTTCTTCAAAACACAGAGCTACTTTATTTGCCATCACTTTAATATAGACTGTACACGCAGATAGAAATATAATAGATTTTTTTAGACTGTTGTTATGCATTGTAATGCATCTTTTTTTCTGTGTATAAATTGTCAAGACATTGCATTTTTTAAAGTGCAATCAAAAATGATTTTTGCTGCTTGCTTTCTGAACATGCTGTCAACTTAATTTCAATGGGTTCAGTCTGCTTAAAATTTGTAAAATGGAAGTTTGTTTAATCCATTAATGTTGGACGTTTTTGTTGCATAAACTGAAACCGGGCAGTGGATTTCTAATTCCCAGCATGCATTGCATAACTTGGAGAGCAAATGTCAATGTTACTTTACCGTTAAAATGTTTTTTAATGTTTTGGGAAAAAAAAGTCTCTAATGCTGACCAAGGCTGCGTTTATTTAATCAAAAATACAGTAAAAATAGACATATTTTGAAAAATTATTACAATGTAATTTATTCCTGCTGGCAAAGCTGTCTAGGTTGATCATCAGTAGATGTTCAATTATTGTGCCTTTAATTATAAAGCCAGTATATTGACCAGTCTCTTGTGTCTTGCTCATCAAATAAAGTAAAACAAGTCCTGCTGCTAGATATGTTTTCTTTGACTATTTCTAGGGAAACATGGGGGTGAATTTTTGATGTAGGTCTGTAAACAATGTGCTAGCAACAACATCAGGGGCCAGTTGCATAAACATAGCCATTATGTTCAGATTGTGTCTTAAGAACTAGTATGACCAACAGTTAGTTCAGGGTAATCAGTCTTACTTATTGGTATCAAATTAGACCGATCTACGTTTTTATGTACCTAAAAAATTGTAAACAGTCTTAAAAAAAATTGATAACTAGTCTTAGCAGTTTATGCAACTGATCCCAGAACACCATGGCAACGCCCTGGCAACCACCCTAGCATGTTGACATGCTAGCAGAGGCTATGAGGACAGGTTAAAGTAAGGCATGGCAGAAAAGAGCAACATTTACATGAGATGTTTGCAAGCAGACGCTCTTATTAAAGGTGCTCTAAGCGATGTCACGCGTTTTTAAGGCCAAAACATTTTTTGTCACATACAGCAAACATCTCCTCACTATCCGCTAGCTGCCTGTCCCCTCAACACACTGTAAAAAAAACGCGGTCTCTGCAGACACCCCAGGCTCCACACACGGCTACAAAAACAAACTCTAGCGACCCGCTCTAGGAAACATAACAAACTGTTCCAGCCAATAACCGACAAGAAGGGTTTGGGGGCGGGGTTTGAGGGGTTAGTGCGCGGATGAGGAGGAGGGAGGGTCTAGCTAGCCTCCGTTTTGTTTGACAATAGTTCGAACGTCAACAAGAAGTGATGTCACCCAGGATCGCTTAGAGAACCTTTAAGTTGTGATTCCAGACTCTGTGATTGTTTGAAGTGAAGTGAGCACTCCAGGACACACTTTAAGCCGAGCGATGGCCACGATAATCCCACTTGATCAGAAAAAGTGGATTTGCAGAGTTTTAAACCGCAGTGTCCCAGTTATCCCGGCTGATGAAAGCCAACCTCTTGTCCTCCAGCTTTTATCTTTCAATTCATTCATCCATCCATCCGTTTATCCCTGCGTCTCTCCCTTTCAGTGAATCTAAAGCTCATCAGAACTATTTAGCCTCTGGCCTAGGCTAAATTTGCAATGATATATTTGGTTTCAGACAAACACTGTTACATAATGTACATCATGAGTTCATGGCACGCACGCACAAAATCACTAAATATGGGCAAATCAGAGATGTTTAAATTAAATTAATCTAAAAGCTCATCGGTTCGTTGATTATATTGGGAGCATTTGTAAGAGAACTGCAGGAATCAAACAGTATTTTAATTATAATTATTATAATTATAATTATTTTGTATATAAAAAAAACACACATATGCATGTATATATTTAAGAAAATTTTGCATGTATATACTGTATATATATTTATACATCATTTATATTATATATAAATATACATATTTTTTATATTAATAACACATTTTTCTTAAATATATACACGCATGTGTGTGTATTTATATATACAAAATAATTATACACACTACACACACATATTTTATGTAAATAAAACTTTTATTTTGGATGCGGTTAATCACGATTAATTTTTTTCCCAGCCCTATATATATATATCTCAAAATAGCACACAAACTACATTTCCTTTCACACTTGACTGTGCCCTTTGGCCAATCAGAGCAGAGTATGCTACACTACATGCATGGGGGAAATTATGTTTGTTAATTGGATATTGGAATTTAAGTTTTAAATAAAATTAAATTTGTAACTTTATTAACAACTTATTAGTATCAAGAGGCCTGCAAACATGACTTGACAACCAGCATTTATAAGTTGCACAGTTAGTTAAAACTGGCTTTAAACATTTATTTGAGCATTTATAATCTAAAGTAAAAATACATTTGTTAATTTAGTTTTGTTAGGTAGTGTTGTACTAGTATTTGTAGTAGTGATTTATTTGATTGCTGGCACTTTATCTCATTTGCCAGCTAATTAATTAACTCCAATTAATTAAGCGTGTGTGTGTGTGTGTGTGTGTGTGTGTGTGTGTGTGTGTGTGTGTGTGTGTGTGTGTGTGTGTGTGTGTGTGTGTGTGTGTGTGTGTGTGTGTGTGTGTGTGTGTGTGTGTGTGTGTGTGTGTGTGTGTGTGTGTGTGTGTGTGTGTGTGTGTGTGTGTGTGGTGTGTGTGTGTGTGTGTGTGTGTGTGTGTGTGTGTGTGTGTGTGAGTGAGTGAGTGAGTGAGTTTCTATGTGTTATCACTGCAGAAAAGGTCGAGAGTGTAACAGCTGCCCAGTCGACTGTCTGCACAGGAAGCGTTTCATAAAGGTGCAACGCCAGTGTGCTGCAATGCAGCATGCATAAACAGTGGGAAATTATTTCCTTTAAGAATCTGTGTGCCGTGTGATCATGTTGCAGGCTCAGTGTCTGTCAAATTTAAACATGTTATTCAGCTTTTCATTTTTGTGGTTCACTTATGAGATTGCTTTCTCTCTGGAGAGAACCTCTCATAAAGTATTTAGCCACCATTGTAATTTTCACAGGCTTGCGCTTGTATTTATGCAATGAGGTGGGATCTGTTTATTAGTATGAAACTAAAGCAGGGGAACCAAAGATTATACTCAAACATTATACTGATTTCTACAAAATGTCTGAATGCTGTGTGTTCATAGAATAACTTAAAGGTGCCCTAGAATGTGAAATTGAATTTATGTTGGCATAGTTAAATAACAAGAGTTCAGTACATGGACATGACATACAGTGAGTTTCAAACACCATTGTTTTCTCCTTCTTATTTAAATCTCGTTTTAGAAAAACACCCCTGACAAACAGGCGAATCTCCACATAAGACCGACTGTGACGGAATAGCCGGGATCATTAATATGTACGCCTTCAAAAATTTGCATATCCCAGGCCTCAATGCCAGGCGGAACTGCGCAGCCGAACCATCGGAAGTTCTGCAGGTGAAGAAACAAGCGAGGATAATAGGGAAGATGGCAGACAAATGTTATGTTCCAGCCAGGCTGTGCAGGGAATGTGAGGACTTTTCATACCCTTCCCACAGAAAAGAAATGTCAACAGGCGTGGTTGATGTTTATCTATAATTGGATACCGCAACAGTTTAATTCGAAGTTGTTAGTTTGCTCTGCCCATTTCACCACGGACTTATTTTCTAACCTGGGAAAATATCAAGCAGGCTTCTCTCAGTGAATAAATTAAATACAGAAAGCGATCAAAGAACAATCTTTCCACACAGCGCAAGTTTATCTGGACACTTGCCAAACTCGTTATGAAATCAATGACGCACGGGTTACTGCACCACGAAGCTCTTACTGTATGTACATCATCGTGTTCGCATTGGTGAAAGCATTAGAGAGAGTGCAGAAACTGCGTTGGAATGATAAGATCTTCAGTCTCACGATCAACAGACTGTCATCTGCTCAATGCTCATCACGGCAACATTTTATGTGATGGAAATGGATTTAAATACTTTATAAACATCTCACGATTCGTTAATCTCGATAGCTGTAATAGTAAAAACGTTTAATAGCTGTAGTAAAAGTATTCGAGAGTGTTTCACATGTAATACATAGCTATTTCATATGCAAACATGTCAGCCAATCACAGCAGTGGCCGGTTACACTGAATCCCACAGCAGCCAATCACAGCAGTGGTCGGTTCTCACAGCAGACACGCCCCTTCAAACAGAGTGTTCAAATCAGAGGCTAACATTTTTTATCTAAAAAACATACTAACACTATAAGGGCAACCCAGGAAACATTATAAAATAATAAAATTACCCCATTCTAGGGCACCTTTAAATATAATAACTTTTCTTCACTTTTCTTTTATACACCCCTTCAGCCTTTAATATGGCTCAGATAGATCTTTAAAAATAAACTGGAGAAATGCAGATTGTGCTTTGCATTGACTACTTTTAAATGAATTGGCATTTAAAGTACCAAAATATCTAGTGTTGACTTAAAGGAATAGTTCTCTTAAAAATGAAAATTCTGTCATCATTCACTCAAGTTGCTTCAAACCTGAATGAATGTATTTCTTCTGCTCACATAACTCGTAGCTGTGTACTTGTCACCAGTGTTTAAATAATAAAGCCATGATGAAATGAAGGCTTTTTAACTTTTTCTACATTATTCGAGTGCCTTGGAATGTATTTGTTTTTTGAGCTGAACCATCCCTTACATTCAACGAGCACAGAGATGAGGAATTCGCACCCCGCGCAGCACTTTTTTAAAGTTCTTTGCTTTCATAAAAGAAGATATTTTGAAGAATGTCGGTACCAGACAGTGGATAGACCCCATTGACTTCCATAGTAGGGGGCAAAAAAGTCAATGGGGTCCATCAACTGTCTGGTTTCCGACATTCTGCAAAATATCTTTTGTAATTGACCCTTCGCAAAGACCCACCCCCCTTAGTTACTGTCGCTATGTCCAAAAAGCTACGCCGCTCTCACGCACACACCATGTTCTCACGCAGTGAAAAATACATTGCGGAGCAGAGAGGAGACTGACAACACGCTGACAGACAGAACAGACCAGGTTACTTTTCGGTTACTTTTGATATTAAGCATATTAAACGAAGTCTCACCTTTCAAATATGGTCATTTTTTGAAAGAAATTTAAACAATATATACCTTTTTGTGGCTCTTTAATGTGTCGTGACAGATCGCTAGAGCATCAGTTAAAGCTGCTCCTCTTCCTTCTCTTCCTTCTAGTTCATTTATAGCATCAAATAAACATGAATGAACATAAGAAGGAATGTTGTTTTAACCACGGAATGGCGTCAGTATATTCAGTTTTTCAAGTTCAAATCCTCACATGTTAATCTACTAACTCTCCTGACTGCTTTGTCGGACAAAATGGCGGATGGCGAAGTATGATTGGTCAGAACACCTGTCAATCAAGCTCCACGCGAAGGGTCAATTGATTGTGTTCAGCAGAAGAAATAAATTAATTCAGGTTTGAAACAACTTGAGGGTGAGTAAATGATGGCAGAATTTTTATTTTTCAGTGAACTATTTCTTTAAGGATCACTTCAATCTCCTGATATTTGAGATTTGCTGTAATTGAGACAAAATTGTGTAAAAACAAAATTAGATTAGATGTTCGTGTTTTCTCAGTGTTTCTGCCAATACTTTGATTGCGTGTATAGATTGGAGGCTTGTTGTATTGAATAATGTGTATCGCTTTGTGTATCCATTTTGATTGACAGGCCTCCGAATGTACAATGGCAGACCACTAGGCATTCTGTCAGACCAACAGTATGATATTAGACACGCAATAACTTTGAGGACACACAGCAAGACAAAAAGTGTTTATACGGACTTTAAAAGTCGTCACCTTGACAAACAGTCCACGTGTTGTGGATAATACTGCTACTGTATTTACTGCCATAATCTCTGACCCATGCAGGCCAGTATAGACACCCACAATAAATCGAAGATAAACCCAGAGATGTCGCATTAGTTTGTAAATCAGAAATAATGGCAGCTATGTAATCCTTTTTCTGTGCTGCTCACCCAGCCATACAGGCTTTGCTATGGGATTCATATTGGACGTCGACTAATGATATAAACCGCTTACTGCTTTGGAGTGTTTCAGGACACCAAAACATGTCTTTAGCCATTATCCAACATAACTAATTGAGATTGATTGATTGATTTGATTGATTGATTGATTGATTGATTGATTGTTGATTGATTGATTGATTGATTGATTGATTGATTGATTGATTGATTGATTGATTGATTGATTGATTGATTGATTGATTGATTGATTGATTGGTGGATTGGTGGATTGATTGGTGGATTGGTGGATTGATTGAGGGATGGATTGATTGGTGGATTGATTGATTTGATTGACTGATTGACTGATTGACTGATTGACTGATTGATTGATTGATTGATTGATTGATTGATTGATTGATTGATTGATTGATTGATTGGTGGAATTGATTGATTGATTGATTGATTGATTGATTGGTGGATTGATTGATTGATTGGTGGATTGATTGATTGATTGGTGGATTGATTGATTGGTGGATTGATTTGGGGTTGATTGATTTGGGGATGGATTGATTGATTGATTTGGGGATGGGTTGATTGATTTGGGAATGGATTGATTGGGGGATTGATTTGGGGATGGATTGATTGATTGATTTGGGGATGGATTGATTGGGGGATTGATTTGCGGATGATGGATGGATGGATGGATGGATGGATGGATGGATGGATGGATGGATGGATGGATGGATGGATTTTGGGTTGAAAAGTGAAATGGACTTTGAATAATGACAGAGCTTTGGACTTCACCTTACAGTAATATCGAGAATATGACCGCTTGTTAACTGCCCTATCTTGTGTTCCTCCACCATCTCTTGTGTCCAGATGGATGAAGACAGTGATGGTGAAAGGGTAAAGACCAACTCAGAACTCTTAGGATAGAGATGGATGGATTTACACAACACAACATACTATATGTATGTGCATTATATGTATTACACACAATATATAGGATCAGATTAGTTGAAAACCAAAAGAAGAGTTGAGGACTGAACGAGGGATTCATTGATTGATTGGTGGATTGATTGATTGATTGATTGAGGGATTGATTGATTGATTGATTGAGGGATGATGATTGATTGATTGATTGATTGATTGATTGATTGATTGATTGATTGATTGATTGATTGATTGATTGATTGATTGATTGATTGATTGATTGATTGATTGATTGATTGATTGATTGATTGGTGGATTGGTTGATTGGTTGATTGGTGGATTGATTTGGGGATGGATTTATTTGGGGTTGATTTGGGGATGGATTGATTGATTCGGGGATGGATTGATTGGGGGATTGATTTGGGGATGGATTGATTGATTTGGGAATGGATTGATTGGGGGATTGATTTGGGGATGGATTGATTGGGGGATTGATTTGGGGATGGATTGATTGATTTGGGAATGGATTGATTGGGGGATTGATTTGGGAATGGATTGATTGGGGATTGATTTGGGGATGGATTGATTGATTTGGGAATGGATTGATTGGGGGATTGATTTGGGGATGGATTGATTGATTTGGGATGGATGGATGGATGGATGGATGGATGGATGGATGGATGGATTTTGGGTTGAAAAGTGAAATGGTCTTTGAATAATGACAGAGCTTTGGACTTCACCTTACAGTAATATCGAGAATATGACCGCTTGTTAAACGTACAGTATGTAACTTTTGGCCACCAGGGGTCACTCAATCAAAATAATAGCAAAAGACGTATTCTGATGACGTCGTGAAAGAGCATGTGCTCATGGGAGTTGTTGTCGTTGTCGAGAGAGAGAGGGAGGGAGTGCGCGCGAACCAGCTATACGATGTTCATTGGGACACGCGCGATCTGCCATTCCCCAGCCATCTAGCATCTCCAGCAGATAACATGTTCACTGACGAGGTAATGTGTTGTTATTTATATTATGTCTCTATTCTTGTTACGTTTAGTTACGGCTATTAACTTTATGTAATGCCATTGTAATGAACACGCGCGCTCTGTCGCTCCCCACATTCCTCACTCATTCTAACTTAGTGTTTTTAAAATCACGTCTCTTCGAACGGAGAGATATATGAATTATCAGGGCTATTGAATCAATATTCCATCTAGCTAGTATTAATAGATGTTAAAAAACACGGTCACCTTTCGTTAATAATTATAATTACGTTTATACTATGATATTGAAAAAGATGGTGAACTGCATATGAAGCTACTTTCTGCAGCTATATCTAGAACAAATGTGAATTTACATTATACTGTACATGAGAGCTAGTCCGTCTGCGTTTTACACATGCCATCATCGTTTCACAACATATAAGTTACGGATAGATATAGTTAGCTGAATGGGTGCTTACTTGTTTATTAGAATGCAAGCGAGATCGGCATCTCTCTGTAGTTCCAGTTTGTCACAAAGCTCGTGGAAATGCAACTCCAATGTTAACGCGAGTCATGTCTCTTCTACTGTCCCAAACCCTTCTCGGGTCATTTCTGTCACCCGTGCGTTTCCGCTTCACGGATCTGCCTCCAGCAGCAGAACGTGTAGGCAAAGCATAATCATGGTCCATTATTGATATCCAACTATTGATTTTTTATCGTCTTCTTTTATTTTAGTGACGTGCGTCCGGTGTTTACATTTGCGTTTGGCGGTTTTTCGCCGGGATCCGCACGAAGTTAGAGAAACTAGAGTCAAAGGTTATATGACGTCATAGACGGGCGACGAAACGGAAATAAAGACACGGCCCGTGTCTTCAAATTAAAATATAAATTTCTCCGGATTTGAAAGTTGGTGGGAACTTTTGGGATAATGTTAGTACACAACTAAAAGAAATATATAACATAGATACAGTTATTTTTGCTATTTTGAAAGCTGAAAAGTTCCATATTGTGCCTTTAACTGCCCTATCTTGTGTTCCTCCACCATCTGTTGTGTCCAGATGGATGAAGACAGTGATGGTGAAAGGGTAAAGACCAACTCAGAACTCTTAGGATAGAGATGGATGGATTTACACAACACAACATACTATATGTATGTGTATTATATGTATTGCACTGAGCGGTTGTATGTATTGCACACAATATATAGGATCAGATTAGTTGAAAACCTAAAGAGTTGAGGACTGAACGTGACTTTGGGCCTATGACACTTTTGCACCTAGTGGTTGAGATGATCAGACTGCAGGCAGGAGGATGGAAATAAAAGACTGATTCAGAAAGTCATTCATTCTACCTGAGTGCTGCTCACTCTCTCTCATTCAGTGGGCTGTTATTTCTGATAATCATAAGCTTTCAAAGCAGAACAATGTTCATCATTCCTTCTTTCTTCGGCAGCAGTACATGATTGCAACTGTCACACAATGTGACGTGTTCAAATAGGGAGTAATTTAAAGGAGTAGACAATGGACCGCACTACCATGAAAGTCCAGAACCATCAGCAACAATTCCATCAAATGAATCTCCCACAGTTCCTTTGTCACCTCATCGAAATAAACACTCAAGGCTGCTTCTCAGGACTGGCGGCTGTTCTTAGAAAGTTTCGTAGAGATGAGCGCTATTATGCTCGGAGTGATGAATGCTAGTATGATCGGGACTGGAATAGAGATGTACACCTGCAGAATGAAAAGTTTTAAATCTGTGTATGTACATAATACCATACTATCACAATTACCTCCTAAAATAACCACAGACAAAGGGCTTATAGACATTTCAATACAAACAATTCAGGGTAAAATAACCTGATTGCCGCTGAAACTAATTAATATGAGGCAGTCATCTGAAGCATTTCCCTCTCCGGTACCGTATGCTTGGATGGTTTTATCCTGGCTCACTTTCTGGAAGCAAACAGATGTCCCACCTGAGCCCCGAACATGACGGGAATTTCAAATGGATGTCTGGATTACGGCTCAGGTCAAACATCGGTCTTCTCTGCAGTTTTGAAGAAATGAACTATTGAACTGAATCGTAATGCTGCTTCTGCTGCGCTGTTCTGTTTCTGCAGATAATCAGGTCTCTGTTCAATAAATCTATGGTGAACAAGATTGTTTTAAATCCATTTATTTTGGTATTACAAGAACAACTAGTCCAGTTTTCCTTTCCATCTCTTGCAATCTTGATTGCTCCCAGCCCAGATTGTGCATAGTCATGCCAGCATGAAGCCTGCTGACTCTATGTGGCGGCTGATGGGATGTGAGGGTGACGTTTTCATGCCAGCTGCCCTGTGCCAGCCCAGCGCAGACTGACTGGTAGATGGGAGGTGTTGGAGTGGATCGTGTGAAAATCCACGGGTCGACCCAGGAAAAAGCGCCAGGAGCCCAGACCACCATCTGAACCAAGAGTCCACCCATATGAGCCATTAAAGGCCATGCTGTAAATCTGTTCTGAACTCCTCATGTTGCCCGTAGCTCACAGCTTTTAAGCAGCAAATGTTTCATAAACACGTGCTCCCCCGTGACCTCGTCGCCAGTGCCTGTGGTGTAAGTCTGCACAGATGTGCCCTGTTTCTGTCCACTGGTCCCTGCCAGCAGCAGCAGATGTCTTGTGAGGGTAGAGCTGGCCACTGCACAGTAAGATGACCCCTATCAACACACAAAAGTTTGCTTTTGGAGATTATAGTGAAAATGCTTTATAATAATAAAAAAAAATTACACATTATCAGCATGGCATCCGCGTTTACTTTAATACACATTTAATTGATTCTATGGGTTAAAAATGTGAGGCTAAAATATTTGCTAAAGGACGTTTAATAAATGTTTACTTTAATTTTTACTTTAATTGCTTTGTACAAAACAAAAATTCCTGTGATTGAAAGAGATTTGGGATCTCTTATGTTTGCCAAGCAGCATTTATTTGATCAAAAATACTGTAAAAATAGTAATATGAAATATTATTCCAATTTAGCTGTATTCTATTTGAATACATTTTAAAATGTGATTTATTTATTGTGATAGCAAAGCTAAATTTTCAGCATCATTACTCCAGTCTTCTGTCACATGATCCTTCAGAAATCATTCTAATGTGCTGATTTTCTTATTATGTTGAAACATGTTTCGCTGTTTAATATTTTTGTGGAAACCGTGATGCTTTTTCTTTCAAGGATTCTTTGATGAATAGAAAGTTCAGCATTTAATTGAAATCAATATTTTGTCTCATTATAAATGTATCAATTTTGATTAAATTTAATGCATTCTTGCTGAATGAAGAAATTAATGTTTTTAATTAATGAAATTAAATTGTCAAACAATAACATAACTTTTTGATTTCCATTCAGTTTATCAAAAATAATGTTTTAAAAATTGTGATTTTTGATTTTATTGATTTTTTTTTATTCTGTTAGATTGTATTTATCATGAGTGTCACATCAGGACTAAATATATCCCTTGTTTTTTGTGTATGTTTGTTGATCGTGAGATCTCAAGGTCAGAGGTCTGAAGTGAGAGTTGTTCCGCTGAGCTCCGACTCATTACAGTGTGTCTTAAAACAAATGAATCTGACCTGATTCTGCTGTGGCTCGACAGAGTCACAGTGCTCTCACTTCACAACAACACATGGGACACAGTCCAACCACTTCTTCTTTCCTCTCATTCGCTCACCTCCGTGTTGTAATTCAGTTCATCTTCTTGCTGAAATCATCAATGTTCTCCTCCAATCATATTTGCTCTCGCCTCAGCGTCTCCACCAATGAGAGAGCAGGAGAGCAGGAGTGTGGCTAGCAACTGGAGAGTTATTGAGAGACTGCAGTTAACTCAAGGCCTCAGGAAGTGTGTGTGTGTGTGTGTGTGTGCGAGGGAGAAGTCTGTTTCGGCATCACATTTACTGTAGCTCTAATGAAACAGACATATTCCTTCGGGGTCTTCATAACTCCTCTGAGTTATCAGTTCTTGTCTGCCGGCCACGTTTCAGTAATATTGATGTATGTTGTGAAATGAATAGCAGCACCTCTGCTTGTTGTTGATTTACAGAGGCGCTGTGATAACAGCTCAACTGTCCCGCTCCACCCGCACATGGTGGTAAACGCCTTCTGAATCGTTAAATCCCAGCGAGAATCATAAAGTTTTTGCGTCTACTGTGTTCATCATTTTCTGATTTATAGTCAATTTGGTTCGAAACATAAAGGCAGTGTCAAGAGAGATGTAGCAGTGAAGTAATGTTGGCTGCTTTGTCATAGACTTGTGCTTTTCATTGCATTTTTAAGTTTGCTACAAAAAATCCGGTGTATAGCCTATATACATTTATACTAAAACTGTTTTAATAGTTGAATGCTATATTGGTGTCACGTAATCTTACTATGTAACATGAGACCTCCAATTATCATATTGGAAATAAATGTGTAATTATAACAATTAAGTAATTAATCAAAAATGAAGTATTTCTCACAATGCAGTGTGCTTGATCTTCTTGTAAATGAAAGGTCAAGCCAAGCATATTGCATTGTGTCTACAGTATTTAATTCCATGTGCTGGTTTTTCCTAAATCAAGTAATTTTGTCAAACTGAGCAGGACATCCAAGTACAGAATATGCACATATTGTGCACAGTATACATACTAGTGCAGAAATAGCATTTGTAATTAGTGTTATTATTAGGCTATCAAATAAATATATATTTTATTTCCATATACAGTAAGTTACTGTAAATTTCATAAAAATACCCACAATGCAGTGCATATTACAGTAGTTAACTGTAAATAATATAGGTATTTTACTGGGCTTTTTTGCGGTAAGTAACTGTAAAATTACGGCAAAGTCTAACAGTGCAGCGTTTGAGCTTCGGCAAGAACCAATGAGGTTCATTCTCTTTCTTGATTGTTTGTTTGTTTGTTTGCTTACTTTTACACAGCAGTTTCCAAGACTCTGTGTCCTAAGATGTCACAGTTCTCTCTCTCTCTTATGAGCTGATGCTGAGCTGATGGAGAGAAAAGAAGCCATGGAGGATAAAAAAGTGATGTCTCATCAGAAGATTTTGGCAGAAATAAAGCCTGCAAGCAAAGTGCTGTACAGAATGACAGTCCGTTTATAGAAAGATGACAGTTCTGCATCAGTATGTTTTGTAACAGGGGGATTGTAAGGTGAAGTAACCTTATTTGATCTGGTCTCTCTTTACACTGAAGGTGATCAAACTGATCAATATGATGTTTCTCTCTTGTCTGTTTTATTGAAAGTGATCATCACATGCATAGGCTATATGTGATGCTTTACTACAAAGAGAAGTGATGCTTTTATTTTTAGGAATCGTTATCAGATCACTTCCTCTTTAAAATGCTGTTTAGAGCATTTGTGTTTTTCTGAGGTTGAACAGTGTCTTATGAACCAAATAAATCATATGAAAAACAGGCAGTAGCCTCATATTAAACCACAGCACGTTGAATTTTAAAGCTACTCTGGCCAAACATTTGTTCAAGCCTGGAGCTGTTTACTCCAGTGGAGACGCAGTTTATTTCACAGCACTGTTGGGAAGCTGCTTTATCACTTTACCTGCTTTATGCAACACAATTTCATTTAGTATATGGTTCAGAAATGTTTATTTTGATTTTTAAATGCTGTGTGTGCTGGTTAGGCTCTTAGTTGTGATGGGTAGGGTTAGGGTAAGGAGGTGTGTGTGTGTGTGTGTGTGGTGCGTGCGTGCGTGCGTGCGTGTCCTTGCTACTAGTGGGCCTAAACTACTAGTGCATAATATATACTACATGCTGTCGTCCTTTTTTCTTTTTGAAAAATAGCATATTAAGATGCATTATGCAGTGATAAACATTTCAAATAGAGGTGTACTAACATTTTACTCACTATTTTACATAATCTATTTCAGTGAGCGGCGTCCAATATTTCTTGTCAATTGTATGGCACATGTTTTACAGCTAACTTTTAAAAATATTCAGATGCACTGTCCCCTTTCTTATATGTACGTAGCAATGAAAATTCTGATTCATTTTAAGTTAATTTGGATCAGATTAAAAAATAATTCTATGTTAATCTCCGTCCAAGCATAAATAAATATTAATCTGTATTAATATTAAATATGTATCTGTACACTTCTGTTAATCACTACATTTTAAACGTTGTTATATTTAGTTTTATTTCTTGTAAAACTATAATTGAATGTTGTCAAAATTACTTAATTTAACATTTGAACATTTTTAATTTATATAATTTTATTTTAATAATGACATTTTTTATTAATACATTTTTTGTTAGTTAGTTTTTGTTACTAGCTACCTTTGTACATTTTTACATTACTGCCTTTTAAAAAGGCTAGCTTCACTCTAACGACTTTAAATTATGAGTTGCATCATGAAGCACGACAAATTCTTGCTTTTCACTAGCTACGTTATTCACCTCACTGTTTTCTATTCATGTTTATCTCTTTCTATTAATATAAAATGAGTATGATTTTCTTCAGATGTATCGCTGTCCTTCGCTGACTCGATTAAGCTGTCAGCTGTTAGAAAAGCAGAGGACTGTCGAGGCCAGTTTCCCATAACTCTCTCTCATAAGAGCCGTGTGTAAACGGCCAAGAGTACCCACAGGAGCTGCTTGTCTCCTGTAAATGACATGTCTTTCTCATGTCCTCATTGAGTTTCATTGCATGGAGTCCGGTCATGGTAATGGCACCCGAGAGTCGTATTTGCTATTGAGGAGCGTTGCAGCGAGCGGCCACATCGCTGACGTCAACCCTTCACGCTGAGATGTTTGGTTCCCTGTGCACACCAGATCTGAGTTTCGCCCGGGCTCAAATCCATCTTTCTGAGTGAGATAAGCGTGTGTGCTGGGCCTGGCTTTGCCCAAATTCCCTGTTGTTTATGCGTCGTTTGCCAAAGCATGTGACTACTACGCTTAATCTCCAAATGTCTGGCAATGCAATTCTCTCTGCATGGAGCATGAGGAAGAGGAGAACAAAATGCTCTTCCTCTCTCTCTCGTTTACTCATTAACTGGAAGATAAGTATTGGCAGTACTGTAACACACACACACACACACACACACACACACACACACACACACACACACACACACACACACACACACACACACAACATCTCCTTCTGCTCCCCTCCCACCATGTCCCTGTCGTACTCTGTTGGCCACGATAAAGAGCAGCCACACTCACGGTCTCCATCATCCGCCTGCCAAAGCGTTTAATCTCGCTGCAGTTTCCCAACACTCTGTTTCCCGGCTGATCCGCACTGCGTCCTGAGAGTGGGGGGATTTGGGACAGTTCTAGGGGTTATATATCACCCCAAACAAAAAGAAAGAGAGCTTTTTTTTTTTTTTTAATAGTAGCTCAAATTAAATAGTCTATTTTTTGAACCATTAAGATTGTGTGCATTATGACATTGTGTAAAAAATCTCATTAAAGACAAAATGAAAAGCCAAAACAAATTTTAATTGCCTTATTAGTTATTACAGAATTTGTGAATAGGTCAAGGGACAGGATCATTTTTCGGTTTATTTTTTTTAAGTAATCACACTAAATGAAATGTTTAAATTGTTAGTTCTAGCTGATTTAAAAGAAGTAGTTAAGTACTTCACATATAGATTATAATTGATATGTACTGTATATGTGTATGAAAACTATAAGAGTTTGATGAGACAGTATGCATACTGTAATTGTCGAATACACAGTGCAAAAACCATAATGCTCCTAAAATAGACTTCTTTTTTCTTTTGATTTTGAAGTGAAATATGCACAGAGCCCATAAAGGGACATGAAGGGGAAAAAATGAGATGGAGGAAAACATATTTGTCAATGGTTTTGTGTTCTCTCGCAAATGTTTTGCTTTACCCCAAGAAGCTTTGCATTCCCTCGGAAAAACCTTATTATTTTTCCTCCCCACCACCATGTCCCTTTAGGCGCTCTGTAAATATGAAGCCAGTTTCCACTGAGATCATATACCATTGTAGGATATCAAGTCATATTGCTAGATTTAAAGTTATATAATGAGATGTACAGTCTGCTGTGTATGTTTTGTAACTATGACCCAGACATGTTTTCGTGGCATCCGATGACCTTGCTTGACCTCTACCATCTTTTGCTTAGCGGCTTAGGAGGGTTTCCCAGTTCTGATTAATCTGACTTAGAAAACTGATTTTCTAATTATAACTGGGGCAGTAAGCAGTGGTTTACGGCAGATGTTCTGTACCGATTCAATGCAGCCTCTGCGTCTGTGAATCACATAATCTTCCCCTTAATTGAAGGAGAATGTTGTTTACATAAACACTGGAGCCGCGACGGCCGGTGCTGACTGTTAAAATACAGCTTCGGCATGAGTACGTTCTCCTAATCAGAGCAGAAGTCATGTGGCGAGGCGGCTGTGGTTGCTATTGTTTGAAAGGAGGCTGGTGCTTTGTTTACGTCTGGTGTTACGAAGGCTGAAAGCTGGCCAGAGCCTCCTCTCCCCCTCACTGTCTTTCTGAGCTGTGAATAATAGATAAAGCCACGGTGATGATTGGCACTGCATCTCATCTGTGTGGAGGAATGAAAGAGCACAATGCCAGCTAGTTAATACGCACCCCGAATCACAGCGAGAGCAGGACCTCTGCGACGGCTCGCCATTCGGCATTCATTTTCAATTCAAAAACGCCTGTTTTGCATTTACAATAACAACAGAAGCATCTACATGGAGGAATGAAGAATGTCTCATTACAGGTGCATAATCAGTATGTCTGACTCAACAAATCACAAACTTAACTAGTGGTGTTTATTCTTTATTGATCAATTGAATAGTTGATTCATTGATCTACACTGAAAAACATCTGTTTGGATTTAAATAGGTTATTGCTTAATAGTCTATGATTGGATCATTATTGCAGTGATTATCATGTTTCTAGCATGTTATATGTTTGGCAAAAGTTCTTCTAACCCTAATTGATGGAGTGAGCTTTTTATTTCTTAAACAACCATGTAGGAAGACTATCATGGCCATATTCCAGATAAGTTAAGATTCATCAGGCTCAAATTATGAAAGAATGGTTGGGAGGACCATGAAGAATAAATTTGGATAACGGTATTTTTTTTTTAAATTGAACCTTTTTTATCAATGCTTTTTGGTACAAAATTATATTTCGTGTCAACATCCTTCTCGCTTTTAAACATTAAGTTAATCGCTATACAATCAGCTTACCGTTTGACAGTTTAGTTGGATGTGTATTCTAAATTTTTTTTGTTTTGTTTTTAACATTTGTTTATTGATTTTTTTCAGTGACATAACAAAATCAAGAGGTAACAATTCGGGAATCAAAACAGTGTCAAGTACAACTAACAAGAAGACAATTTAAAAAAAAAAAAAATTAAAATAAAATAAAAATAAACAGAACAAAACAAAAACACAAAATGGTCACCCACTACTAAATAAAAGCCCAATATGTTTGCTTACAGAGAGATACATAAAAAACATCCCAGCATATGCTACATATTCACAAAAGAAAAAACGCACAATTGGAAGACAATCAGGGTGGCTACTCTGGAATAGCCGTAAAAGTCAATCCCTCAACATGTGCAAAAAATGGACCCCAAGTTTTATTAAACTTTGCATGAGAACCATGTATCGAGCACCTAACTTTCTTCAACTTCACGACGGAAGGATGTCCCTGATCCAGGTGGCGCAGGAGACTTCCACCTTAAAGTCCCCGTGAACCGGAAGTTGCAAACGACTTTTCTCCAATGCTGTGACGTATTTCCGAGAGAAACGGAATACTAAATGAGGCAAAATAGTGAGCGTGGCTTTTTTTTTCCAACTAGCACCTGATTGGATCTAGAAAAATGCACCTCCTCGCCATCTCTCCTTTCACACGCTGTGTGCCTGTCTAATGTCAGTTGGAGGGGCGTGGTTACGGATGTTAAGCAGACACCTAAACCGTCAAGCCTACGTCATCGGGCAAGGTCCTCCAGTGCAGAGGGGAGGGGCATTTTCAGAATTTGATTAAAGATTACGAAGCCAAAAAATTTTTTTGTGTGGATTGACTTGCATGGATGAATTGTTCACCACAAAACGATCAATTTAGGCAAACAAAGTATAGCTATGTAGGTCAATTTTGATTTCATGGGGACTTTAAAGGGCACCTATTATGGCATTTAAAATGTTCCTAATATTGTTCTGGGAGTCCCCAACAACAGTTTTACAAGCATGAAATAACAAAAAACACTTTTGTTGTCTTATAATATGCATTTATTTTTACCTGATTTGCTCACCGACTCCCATATGAATCGTTTAGCGAGTCATTTTTCCAAACCCCGCCTCTAACCCAGATACAATAGTGCTATTTTCTGATTGACTAACAACACCAGAGGAACAACACCAGAGGAGACGCGCTTGATTCCTGCCGGTTCCACAGTGAGAGCGGCGCGGCCAGAGTTTTGGGCGCTGCGGCATATGAAATATATTACAAATAGTTTTTCAGCGTGAGAAATACAATGTGTGGCGTGAGAGCGAGAATCTTAGAAGTCGGAAGCCGGAGCTCAAGTTCAAAGTCCGTCGCCGTTCAATCCATACTTTATAGCATTTAGGTTTGTGAAGCAATCATCTTCAAAATGAGACGAACACAGAACAAGGTTCGGCTATACTTCTGTGGTATAGTTGTATATATGAACTGTAGCCACAGTCTTCAAATGCTCCTCACTGGGCAGATGAAAAAAGTTCGCTTTTGCGTCGCACTTCAAAACCAAAACACAGCAGCATCTCGTCGACATGACGTTAGTTTTCCCTGGCGTCTTCAAACGCAATGAGTGGGCGTATTTTATTCAAATAACTTGTCAAGTTGACGTCAACTAGACAAAGGAAAAGCATCGTTCGTCGAACGATTCATATCAGTGACTCAGAGTCGACTCTTTCGAGAGACAATAACTTTGTATACGGTGAACTTTCATGTTTAAAACTTTGCAGGATGTTTTCGTTCACTTAGATCTATGTTACACACTACATGAAGGGCAATTTTCAAAAATCCATAATAGGTACCCTTTAATAAAATCAAACGTCTAGCTAGCCAATAAGGAGATAAAGGCTACAAAGTCAGTTTTATATTTAGGAAGCTGCAAAGTAGGAGGTAAAACCCCAAACAAAGCGGTACATGCACAAACATAAATATAATTAAATATCTGTGCCAAAAATTAAATAGTATTTAAATGTTTTTGAGCTGGTTAAGAGAGACCCTTGGTTAAAGTCTTGTCTTCAGTTTTCTGGTTGACTTGCTGCTATGTTGTCTAACCAACTAGTTCTTGTTTTTGCTGCTTCCTTAACCGTGTAATCTTGCCGGCCGGTGTTTGTCTTCTGGCTGATTGCACGTATTATGTAATGGTGAGTTGGTTCGAGAGAGAGGGAGGGAATCGCACCTGGAGTCTTCCATCAACATGCAGTCAGAGGTGCTGTCGGCTCTGCTGTGAGCTGTTAATTTAGACGGGTGACATGCCCACACACATCTCTGTTGAGAGAGAGAGAATCATTTCATGTTGTCTATATGAAAGGTTTTTAACTGATTATTAAACAGTTTTTGATTCCCTGATACTAATCCATGATAATCATTTGTGGCATGTGGGATCAACATCTCGCTCATAATGCTCTGCAAAACTGTTTTCTCACGTATTCTCATACAAGCAGCTACTGCACCATGATATTATCACATTGAGCTCTGGTGCTTCTGCAGGAAACACAGCTTTCAATCTAAATTTAGAAAAAATATGGATCCCATTCTTCACCCTTTTTTTCCTAATAACTTCTTCAATGGGCTCTGTCAATAAAAATGTATTAAAATGAATAAATAAATGCAGTTCTTCATGCTGGAAGCATTTCAGGATTGACCAGAAGATGATGTGCAAGAATCCTGGGAATGTCGTTTTGCTTTTTCATTTGTCCAAGTTATAGATTGAGATAAAAGGTGAAGATGATTGACTGTGAGGTCAAAAAATAAACTGATCTTGAGTCCAGTGATCTGCCTTTCCTTCTTTATGTTCACTGTTTTAAAGCAAATCAATTTAAAGATTAAACATTTGCCCTGAGCTAAGGAATCAAACTCTTTTTGAATCCAAAATGCCTCTTTTGAATAATGCAGCATTTTTACAGCTGCTGTTAAATTTGAGGACCTGAAGGCAAATTTACTGTATTTCTCTTTCTAAGCTGCACAATATATTAGAATCATAACGTGAATTAGAAGCCGTGTTACTGAAGAACGGACATTTACAGTCTAATAACCCATTAAAAAAGAAACGGTTTCACAGCGTCACCCGTTGCCTCCATATGTTGGCTTTTTTACGGATGCATGATACTACCATTTTTTTAGTTGGAATCAATCATGACAGGCCTTTAGCAGCACAAAAACATTTGCAGTCGCACACATTCTCCAACGGTCCATAAAGGCCAATTCACACCGCACAGCAGACGGCAACACACGGTTTGTCGGATCAGCTTGTTTTTGCCGATTTAACAGTGATTCCGAATTCGAATGTGTGAGAAGTGCTGTAATCTGGTGACTGTTGGAGTTGGTCTGTGTCTGTGTGTATTGGACTGAAGTGTTCTGGAGTATCAATTCTCCATGTCTCCTGTGCTGTTTCCTCTCAGGCTGAAGAAGAAGTCCCAGTCGGTGGATATCGGCTCAAGTTTTCCAGCACGGCTCATCCCAAGTCTGTCCTTAAACAGATCTTCACCACCTGTTGCCAAGACAACCCCATCCGAGGTGCAAGAAAACAACACCACCAACTCCCAGTTCCGTGGTCCTCGGTGCAGTGACCTCAAACGAGGGTACACCATAGGTAAATTAAAATCTCTTCAGTTTCCGTGTGTGTATGTGTGTTACTCCATCTCATAAGTTTCATTTTGCGCTTTATCTCTGTGTAAATGTTTGTGTGAATGAAGATGTTCACTTTAGAAGAGTGAAAGTTAGCTCTTGTTCTCTTCTAGTTCTTGGCTCTTTCACCTCATTCTCAACTCTGTCTCACTTCTGTTTTTCTCATGTCAACTCTCAACTCTCTCTCCTCTCATTCTCCTCTCTCTCTCTCCTTGCTCTAATCTCAGATCCTCTCTTTCTCCTTGTCATCTATTTTTTCCTCTCCTTCTCATCTTTTTCTCCTTGATCTAATGTATATCTCCATTCTATCTCCTCTCATTCTCAGCTCTCTTTTTTTAGCTCTCATCTCTCTTTCTCATCTTTTTCCTCGTTCTCGTCTCTAATCTATTCTCCACATCTCACCTCTTTTTCATATTTGTCTCCATAGTTTTTCATCTGCATCTATTTTTGCCCTCATCCATCGCATATCTTTCTCCTCTCATTCTCCACTCTCTCTCCTTGTTCTCTTCTCTTTCTCCCCATTTCCTATTTTCCTCCCTTTCTCAGTTTAACTCTTTTTCATGTCCCAATAGTTTCTCCTTTCATTTTCCACTGCCTCTTTTTGTTCTATTGTCCAATCACTTTCTTCCCATCTCATCTCTTTCTCCTAGATCCCCTCTTTCTTCTAGATCTCACCTCTTTTTTATGCCTCCATAAGTCCATATTTTCTTGTCTCCATCTGTTTTGCTCTCATCGATCTAATCTCTTTCTCTTCTTATTCTACACTCTCTCTCGTTACTCGCATTTGTCTCATCTCTTTCTCCTCTCATTCTCCCCACTCTCTCATTGCTCTCATCTCTGTCTCTTCTCTTTCTCCCCTTTCTCCCATTTCTCTCTTCCTTATCTATCTCATCTCTTTCTCCTCTTTCTCCTATATCTCAACTCTTTTTTCATGCCTCCATAGTTTCATCTCTCCATCTCTTTTTGCTCTCATTGATCTAATCTCTTTCTCCTCTCATTCTCTTCTCTCTCTCGGTTCTCTCATCTCTGTCTCTTATTTTTCTGCACTCTTGTTTCTCATCTTTTCCTTATGTCTCCATAGTTTCTCCTCTCATTCTCCACCATCTCTTTTTGCTCTCATCCTGGATCTCGCCTCTTTTTCATGTCTGTCTCCATAGTTCTCTTCACGTTCTCCACCTTCTCTATCTGCTTTCTTTTATCCATCTCATCTCATAAGTCCAGATGCTAGTGCGTTTTGAAGGGATTGTGAAGAGAGGTCAGAGGCTTTAGAGAGAACAGGAGACTGCTTTTCTTTCATCTCGGCCTGTTTGATTGTCCCGGTGATTTGACGGCACAGTTTAAGAGACAATTGAAAGAGACATTTCCCCAAATCAAGAAGGTTCTTCAGTGCCTCTCACAGAACACGGGTTAGCAAATAGACCTACTTTGTGTTCACTTCATTTGCCCGCTCTTGTAAAGCTCCTTTGCCGAATGTATAAAACCGATAATAAAATATGCACATTAAACTTACAAAACCATAAGTTGTGCTATAGCTAATATTATCTTTATTAGTATAGCTATATTTAATGGTAGGGATTTGAGCAAACTCCTGTGGTCAAAACTTAGCTAACTTACCCCACAATAACCAGTGTTATATTAGTATTATTTACAGGCCTATTTATTAATATTTAGAATTAGCTTTTATTTGAATATTTTCACGCAATTTTACGTCAAGGTTTAGTCATTTTGTTTTTTGCTTTTGTCATTTATACTAGTTGTTCATATCTCTATATATTTTTATTTATTTTTATTTTATTTTTAGTTCTTTAGCTTAAACTTAATTTATTTCAGTTTCAATGCAACATAATTATCATTTGAGTTTACATTTTTCATCTAATATTAATATTTTATTTTATTTTAGATTAATTTCAAGCAACAAAGGGATTTTTCTAAGCAATTAGACGTGTAATTTTAGCCTAGTGGATAAGAAAATTCCTATTGGATGCTTTTATACTTTTATGCTTTTATACTTTTAATTATAAATTTCTTTTTCTTAATAGCTAATACTATTTTTACTTCTATTTTGTTGTAAGGTGACCTTGGGTGGTCTGAAAGGGGCCTAAAAATTAAATGTATTATTATTATTATTATTATTATTAAACCAAGAGAAATCCCACTGATGCCATTGCAGAAGTGAAGCGAACGGGTCTTGTATTAATCTGAAAGGGTTTATTTTGCTATAGTGGTCGGTTGACTATACACTGCTGCTTAAATAAATGAGCATGCACTCTAAGAAATAAATCCGTAAAATAACAGAAAAAGTACTTGCAGCTCATTACCCGGACTTTGTCCCGTAATTAAAAAACAGAAATTTTCTGTTAATTCACAGTGTGCCCACTGTAAATAAAACAGAAATTTTATGTTATTTAATGGTGTATCTATAGTAAAAGACCAGACACTTTCTGTCATTTAATGATGTATTTATAGTAAAAAAAACAGGACACTTTCTGTTATTTAATGATATAACTACAGTAAAAAAACGCAAATATTAAATAAATCCGTAAAATAACAGAAAATGTACTGGCAGCTCATTACCCGCACTTTGTTCCGTAATTAAAAGATGAAAAATTTCTGTTAATTTATGGTTTTCCTACAGTAAAAATAAAACAGATGAATTTAGGCAATATACCTACAGCAAATATAAATTTAACTTTTCTGTTAGTTAACAGTGTAATGATAACTCTTGTTGAAAACATTTCAAACAAATCTTCTGTGATTAAAAAATATTTTTATTTACTTATAGATCTACAACAATTCCATGAAAACTAGAATATAAAGGTAAAAAAAAACACAAAAGGGAAAAGTATATATAGTTTCTCATCTCTAAATTGTATCAAGTCTGCCAATTGATGACACTTTGTTAACATTACAACAATCGCATCCACTGAATAAATTATTTTAAAATGTGTGAGGGGGAAAAGGTTTTTCAGAGGAACATGGATTGGCTGGGGGGGTACTCTTCTTGTCTTCAGGTAAGATGAAGGCTGTAAAAGAAATACAAAACATTATTACTGACATACAGAATGTGTCAAAACAAAGATTCTAGGTGGGGAAAACTCATCACTCACCAAGAAATGTGTAGTAAATTCTTCAGAACCACCGGACTGATTGGACCAGGTCCTGGTAGGACTGCAGACTCGGGTTTAGCCACCAAAAACTACAGAGGGGAGAGAACAGTATGTGGCCTATCCATCAAGATGTTTCAAATTTAGTTGCAGTGTACTGTAATGGTTCTGTCTGCGGTTAACCGTACCTGTCTGTCTCGTGGCGAGAGGCCTGCATTACGACCCAGCTGTCCCTCCAGGTTGTCGTTGTTCTCTCCGTGCCGACACATGTAGATGGTTCAGGGCTGGACGTAGACGTTCATCAGGTAGATTATACTGGATCTGTTTCATGAGGAAGGGCCGATCCCCGTCTATCGCCTAGATGAAGGAGTGATCGGTATGTTCAGTTAAAGTCTCATTTTGAGATTTGATAAAAGCTAAATCTTTTTTACATGGTTTTTCGAAGTTGTTCATACAGGAACTTCAGCAGTCTTGGAGGATTGTGTATACGTTTGGTTTCCTTCATCTCAGCCTTTTCAACATTAGTTCAGGATTTCTGCACAGAAAAGTTGGATATGAAGAAAAAAAAATAGATATATTATAGCTACGCAAGAAATTAAATGAAGGAAAATGAACTACAAAGTATCATGCAGACCAGGTTGAGGTTTAAAAACAATTGTACAGTATTTTACGTTCGTTAAATTATCAACTATAAATAATCAGCCATCCCTAATTCTTTCAAATTCAAACACTGTATATAAAATGCTAAGACTTTTGTTTCCAGTGGACTCCAATTGCATGTCATGTTAGCTTATCTGCTCAACTATACATTATAATATGTTTAATTATTTTCAACTAAATAAACAGAAACACAATAACATAATCTATAAATCATTTAATTAAAAATGTGTTGCTTACCTTTATATGAAGTCCAGGCAGGATAAGTGCCATTTTCTTCAGGTATTTTGTAGCTCACTGCCTCAATGGGGTAGTGATGTGGTCAATAATAACTTCTTGAATGACAGCAATCCTTAATGTCCACCACCTTAAACAAAAAAGATATTACAAAATGATATTACAATCATAAAGATATTACATTACACGATCACTTCAGAAAACCGCTTTAAAGGGGTAGTTCACTTTAAAATGAAAATTCTGTCATCATTTACTCACCCTCAAGTTGTTTCAAACCTGTATGAATTAATTTCTTCTGCTGAACACAAAGATATTTTGAAGAATGTCAGTAACCAAACAGTTAACTGGAGCCATTGACTTCCATAGTAGGTAAAAAAAATAGTATGGAAGTCAATGGCTCCAGTTAATGGTTTGGTTACCGACATTCTTCAAAATATCTTTGTGTTCAGCAGAAGAAATTAATTCATACAGGTTTGAAACAACTTGAGGGTGAGTAAATGATGACAGAATTTTCATTTTAAAGTGAACTATTCCTTTAAACATAGTTGTTTAAATTTTCCCTATACAATTTGTATTTCTACTGACCATGTAAGCATACACATCTTTGAAGGGGGTATTCAGCAACCAACTTTTTCTATCAACATTTTTCCTCAGACTTTAAATTTAATTGTGTGTTGCCAGTCTTGAACACTCATAGTGAATTGTGATTAATAATACAAAAATGCTAATAAAAAAATACAAACCTGTAAGCAGCATGCAGGTGGTGCTTGGGATGCAAACTAACGTACAGCAGCAAAGTCCTGTCAATTAGATACGAAAACAACAGAAAAACTATGAAACAAACTGAGGAGGGATCTGGTAAAGACCAACGTTACAGGAAGAAGAGTAACAGATAATAGCAATCATGTTAAATGTAAATTAATATTTCGTGGTCATTATTTGTGTGTGTGTGTGTGTGTGTGTGTGTGTGTGTGTGTGTGTGTGTGTGTGTGTGTGTGTGTGTGTGTGTGTGTCTCGTCTAAAACAAAAACAAATCTAACGTAAAAACATAACGTTAACTTACCTCATTTGGCAGAAAAGGTGGTGTTTTTCTTGATCCAGCTGTAACAGTTACTGCATCTTCACACACAGTATCTTCACGTTGTATCTCCATGCCTTTTAAATCAAGCAAGTCTTAATGGCCTTTACTTTTCTTGACGATTCCTCTGGTAGCTTATGTTTGAAGGCATTAAATTGCTCCAAAAACACTAACGTTAGTAACTTTACTGGATTTTATCACAACTGGTTAACGGATGCGCTCGTCAAGAAATAAACCGTATCACCGACAAATAAAAGTAAATAAACCAAATTACAACGAGGGCACACTATAACACATATATCAGGGAACTTCCACGAGTGTATACTAAATCTTTTAATGTGTGACGATATGCATAAAATGATAAATGCGACGGCTCCGACATTCATTTGCCTAACATGCCATATGGCAACTAAATAACGTTACAGCTTATTTGAACATAAATTTCGTATTTTACCATAGAAGTGTCAGAATGGCTTCCACACACCCGAAATCCGACTTTAATAAACAACTTTGGCCGCGGTCATCTGCGTGTGTAATGGCGGTTGCGTCTTAAACTTTAAGCGCCGCCAGGTTTTTGTTCCCACAATGCAACGCGTGTAATTCAAAATACGGGTAAATGACCTGTAAAAGACAAATACGGAAAAATCCTTCAAATTTATATGGTACATTGGACAGTAGTTTTACGGATTTTTTTTACAGTGTGGAATATTGATCTTGAAGTTGAAATTTGATTGCATTAAGTGAGAAGAACGAGATGCTTTGAACTTAGGGTGGCCATACGTCCGGATTTTGGCCGGACAGTCCGGATTTTAAGCCCCCTGTCCGGCGTCCGGCGCAGCCTCAAGCCGGACACTCATTTGTCCTCCTTTTTGGAGTTGCGCTGAATTTTTGAAAAAAATTAACTTTTTTTTGTTTGTTTTAAATTAACTTAAAATCCCGCATAATGATAGCGGCTCTCTGATGCCCGTAAATTAGTTCAAATCTCTTGGAATCTAGAGCCGCGCATGCGAGACAGAACATACTGTATGTGCTCCAAACCCTGCAGCGCGCGGCAGAGAGCTAGAGTTGCGTAGCATATGTCAACATCATTGCTGAGTATTTTCTCCTTAAAACGGCAGTGTGCAAAGACAGTCTCAAAAGCCCTGTTTGAAATCTCTGGTGTTTCTGACGTCACAAACTAACCAATCACGTCAACGTGTGATCCTCAACGAGTGGGTCTCTGAGCTGGTGTGAGTGATCGGAGGCGGGGCTAATTTGCATATTCACAGAACCGCGTATACTAAATGAGGCAAGGGTGTAGTGTTACATTCAAGTTATTTTAAGGCAGGAAGATTTTTTTTTTCAATGGAAAAACTTTTAAATATGTCATATTGGTGATCAAATATAAGTTTTAAAGAATAAAATTATCGACTACAGGGTGACTTTAACACTCATTATTATCACAATCAAGTATTCCTGAGAGTCGTGTCATAATAAACGATATTCTACTATCGTTTCCCACTCTTTAAGGTTATTGTTGATGTTGCTGTTCTCATTGTTTGACTTTCTCCTGTCTTTTAAAGGCCGTGCCCTCTGGCAATCACTGCAAATCACGGCACAGTTTGCCTCCTCACAGTGCCTCTAATTGGTGGAGACGACCGCGGGAGAGAGAAGTGTTATTGATGGCCGCACGCTGGGCATCTTTTCATCCTGTGTCTGAACCGCCATTAAAACCACACCACATATCCCGCTACATTTTAATAACCTGCCCTCATGTATCCCACCAAATTATACTGTCATTTCCAGCTCGATGTGAGCGATGGTTAAGAGTGTTTTAATGTTTTTAAATGAAAATGACTCTGACAGACCATTCGGTCTCCTTAAATGAGAGTGGTTTTATAGCAGGCAAGCATACATGCCACAATAAGTGCTTTTGGTTAGCTGCAAATGGGTCAGGGTGAGTGGGGTATAAATTCGTCCATGTGGACATAAGCCTGCAATTATGAAATAAGTGCAGATCTTGGGGTGATGTGGGAAATGCGCTTCAGATAATCAGCAGGGAAGGAGTCTGGTCCACAACGGTCCCATAGGGTCCTGTTCTAGCCTTAATACCTAACTCACCTAATTCTGTTAACAAGATACTGGATAGTCTCTTATATAAGCCTCCTTTATCTGATCTTTATCCTGTAGTTCCTTAGGATGACATTATCTAGCCTCAGCCTTTGGTGCTGTTATGGTTATGGTGGTATACATGTAAAGTTTAGAGGAGATCAAGGAGGAATTAGTGCCTAAAACATTAAGATAACCAGCAGTTGGTTTTAACTGTAAATTTAAAGTGGTTACATACTACTGTTCAAAAGTTTGGAATTTTTTTTGTAAGAATTTTTATTTTTATTCAGCAAGGATGCTTTCAAATTGATCTGAAGTAACAGAAAAGATTTAGAATGTTACATAAAATTTATTTTTCATATACATGCTGTTGTCTATTCACCAAGGAATCCATTTGTTTCCACAAAAATATTAAGGAGCACACATGTTTGGAGCACCACATCAGAAAATTCAGCTTTGCCATCACAAAAATTATTTGTGTTTTTAAATATATTCCCATAGAAAACCAAAATTGTAATAATATTTCACAATATTACATTTTTTTCTGTATTTTTGATCAAATAAATGCAGGCTTGATGAGCATAAGAAACTTCAAAAACATTATAAATTGTACCAAACCTTTGAACGGTAGTGTATTTAACCAATAATTTCTTATATGCCATTTAAGAAGGATGAAGAGTTGCAGTTAAACTTCAAGCGATTGATTTTCGACACGTGGACTTGATAAAGCCTATCCTTTGAGTTTTTCTAAGTTCCCTTCAGTCGATGTTTAATGTCATCCCCCAGCCGTTAAATGTAAGCGTCTTCCTCCACACGCGAGCTAACGCGGCGTCATGCTTAATGCCTCTGTGTTTCCGTTCTCATTAGGAGGCTGAGTATGATTTGCTGTCTGTGTGATAGGGTGAACTGTCAGACTGCTCGAGACTGATAACAGCATTAATGGTTGTGGAAAGGTAGAATGTTTGTCCTGTTCCTCAGTCTCCTCTCTTCTCAGAAGCACTGCCTTGTTATGCTGAAATGTATTCTGAAGGTGCTGACCTGTGGGGTCAGGAGAGAGTCTTTAAGGGATGAAGATGAAGCAACAGATGAGGGTGCAGCAAGCTAACAAACAAATGTCATCCTGATGAAGAACGGTCAGGCTGTTGAGAACTGGAGCTGGGTTACTAATTACCCACTGTCTGCTGCCCTTACAGACCTCGTACCGTCGTCTGCTGGGTATACGTGCATTCACATATTCCAGAACTATCTGAAAATAGCAGAAATAATGCCAGTGTGATTTTCAGTGAAAACTTTTTTAAAGCTGATATTAAAGGAGTTCACTTTTAAAAAAATTTACTCACCCCCATGTCATCTAAGATGTCCACGTCTTTCTTTCTTCAGTCGAAAAGAAATTAATGTTTTTGATGAAAACATTCCAGGATTTTCTCCATATAATGGACTTCATTGGGAGCCAAACGGTTCAAGGTCCAAAAGACAGTTTCAGTGCAGCTTCAAATGGCTTTAATGATACCAGACGATGAATAAGGGTCTTATCTAGCGAAACCATCGCTCATTTAAAAAATAAATAACAAAGTTTAAGTTTTTTAAGCACAAATGCTCGCCTTGCTCTGTTCTGTGATGAGCGTTCGTGACTGTCCTGTTCGAACTCGTTCATCAAAATTAACAAATCTTTTTTCGAGTCATGACTCGAAGGGTCCTAGCCTGGATGCCAGCCCGAACCCCGCCCACAACATTTTTTGGTCGGGAAGTTCGGTCTGGACTTGATCCATTGAGGAGTAATTATGATCAGCCAAAAAATGGTCGGACCAATCAAATTGCCAGGGCGGGCTTTATACGATGATGGACAGATAATCCATCCAATAACGTAATCATCACGTACTCAAACGTATTTTTTCTTTCAAAAATGCTTTTCGTGTTTGCATGCAAGTAGGCCTACTCCGCGAATGCTTAAGTTCTTTTTGCAATACCGGCAAAGATTGTTAACACTCCTTATTTTTTTTCATACTTTTTCCAGAGTTCTGTTTGATAACTATGCGTTGCTCAACATACGTCACTTACTGCGTTCCTCTGATTGGTTGTCGGTCTATCCAATTGAGTGCAGAGTTGTTGTTTTTCCTGGTTCGGTTAAGACACGCCTCATAGTCAAAGCCCTACGGACCAGTATCAGACTCATGTTCTGACCAGAATATGAGTATGACGAAGTCAGGCTAGAAGGGTCCTAGATAAGACCCTTATTCGTCGTCTGGAGTCATTTAAAGCCCTTTGAAGCTGCACTGAAACTGTCTTTTGGACCTTGAACCGTTTGGCTCCCAATGAAGTCCATTATATGGAGAAAATCCTGGAATGTTTTCATCAAAAACCTTAATTTCTTTTCGACTGAAGAAAGAAAGACGTGGACATCTTGGATGACATTGGGGTGAGTAAATTATCAGCAAAAGTTTTTTTAAAAGTGAACTACTCCTTTAAGAACTGAAAAGTGCATTTTGTTTTGTTTTTCGCCCATTGTAAGCAAAAACCAACCACACCTAAACCACCCTTTTGTTATTATTGGAAAATACAATTATTTATTTTATATAAAAAATGTACTTATATAATACAGATATAAATAAATTTGATATAGAAATATAATAATAATGTTATAATTATTAAAACATATATAGCCTATATTTATAAAATAAGCATTTTCAAATATTTGTATTGCATAAAATGTGTTTGACATTTAATAAAATATAAGAAATGACCATTCGTACAATATAAACTAGAAAAAAAAATCCCACACACTAAAACTTGTTTATTTTCCCCCTAGTACTATTAAGTATTCAAAATGAATAGAAATACAAATATTTTAAATGTTTTTATTGTGTCATCATTTTTCAAATATATTTCTAATATATTGAAATTTTAGATTTATATATTGAATTCATTTACACACACACAATATCTTTGTCTGACTGGCATCTTTTACTGGTTGTATGTATGAAAGCATGAAAATCACAAAAACACTCATCATGTTTGTTTGCACACAGCAGTGTCCTGCTATTACCCATGTTATTTACACAGTGAAATAGATTGGTTTGGGTGTTAGGTGGAATGATGGCGGTGCAGAGATGGTTACTGTAACCAGGCTTCAGCCTCCACCTGCACGCTCCATCAGCGCTCGACCTGCTGACTCCAATTCAATTAGCAGCAGTTCAATAGATTGAGCAAGTGTTGAGCTCGAGCGTGGCTACCGCAGGCATCTCTCGGGCTGCAAAAGGAGCCGCATATATTATCCAGGAGAAAACGTCTGTGACATTTACTCTCCTTTGCTATAAAATGCAGAAGGCCACAATGACAGTATTTAGAGTTTATGACGGTCGTTACTGGGAGAACTTGATGTTTCTAGCACTCCGTTTTGTAAAGTGCTCATGTTTATTTGCACAGATTGATGCTGTCTCGCATGTACCTGATCTCCAGCAGTGCCTGTGCATCCTTGTGTTTGCGACACCTCTTTTTGAGCAGAAAAATAGCCCCACGTCTGGAGCCGACAGGATTGACAGACACCCCCGGAGGCTTCAGTGTGGGAAACACACATTATCGACAAGCCTGTGACTGTTAAACTGCAGAAATATGTGAACCATGTTGCATTTCGGATCAATCACTTTCCATTCAGGTCAGCTTTAGCTGTGGTGCAGTGATGTCATTACTATCTCCACCCTAGTTCCCGCTGACCTTTTGTGTTTTAACTGATTGACCTGTCTTGAACCTAGTTATCATAGTTAATGCTGCTCACAGCCGCAGCCTGGGCTTCTGGGCCATGCAGAGATCAGATATAAAGAGGTATGAAAAGATATGAAAAGGTCAGGTATGATGGTGGATTACTGAGGCGAGTCCTGAGCTTATATAAGGCTATTTGTCACATTTTATAGTTTTATGTTAGGGGTTATTTACTATTTAATGTTAGAGTCATGTGCACGGGTTTTTATCGGTCCACTGTGAAACAAAAACAAGCTGATCTTGCATTGTTTTGTGCTCTTTTCACTTTTATGCAAATCCGTTAATGGTGTAAATATTCAGCGCAAAATTGTGGCTTTTAGCATCCCTTTTAAATAAACTTTGTGCTGAACAGAATGACAATGCTCACGGCACTGTGCTATTCCAGTGCATTTAGCACCTGCAGAACATCGGTTACGAGAGCACTGTGAAAAAGATTTCGCGCAAAATACTGCATGCTAATGTGGTGCGAGTAGTAAATCTGAACCTAAGATTTTGGTTTGAGGCAACTTTGGCATGGTACAATTATATATCCGTGGATGAGAATTATTGTAGTTATGTCTCATAACTTCACCATTGAAAGAAAAACTAGATTCTGTTTCTGTTCAATGATTTTCAATAGGTGCTACTACATTTTTTAAATAAAATAATATATATATATATATATATATATATATATATATATATATATATATATATATATATATATTATATATATATATATATATATATATATATATATTTCTAATAATACATTTTATTTATATAGCCCTTTCCAAAGCACAAGTACACTTTACAGTAAATCCAAACCAAAATGCATCTTAATACCAGGTGTAAACAGGGCTGGAGATAAGATATGAAGCAAGAAGTTATTGCAGAAAATTAGCAAGCAAACATGTCGCTGCACCATATGTTACATTAGATCAGCACAGGCAGTTAAATATAGCAACCAACAATCTAATCAGAAACCATAGCCGTGAGTGTTATATAGGTCAAATAGAATAGCATTCTTTACTCAAATCAAAAAGGTCAATGACAAGATCATACTGAACCAAACTCTGAATCAAGCCATTGCTAATCATTATGTTCACAACTTGTAATTATTACTTCAATGAGCTCGTTGTTTCTGCTCTAAATTAATACACTGCGTGATATATGTACATTTCTGAAATATATTACTTGGACAGTCACCTCTGATAAAAAACAATGTTAGACAATTTTCTTGTAAAGCTGCTTTGAAACGATATTGTGGAAAGCACTATACAAATAAATGTGAGAGATATGCTGTGTCCTTTTTGTTGATGATAATTACAGATAGAAATATATGTCCGAGTAGTCAGTGTTCATTAACTGCTTCCCAGAAACAGCGCAAGAAAAACACAGCATCTCGGTTAAAGGTTAATAGTTTGCTTTAACCTTCCCTTTACAGAGATTTGCTGTGTTGTTTATTATTGTCACAAAATATCACCTTGTTTTTTTATTTGTCAGGGTTCTGACTTTTCTGTGCATGTTATTGTCATTGCCGCAGTGTTACCAGCATCTCTTCCACAGATTCACCCTTCTGGAACCAAATGATCCGTTTCTTGAGTTGGTCTATGAAGCTGAAAGATTCTGTGACTTAAAGCGGAGTTACAAAGTGGCGACAAATGCTTAACATATGGTCAATAACTGACACAGAATGAGCAGAATTATATGGCGGTGTCCTTTTAATGTCATGTGGAGGAGGATATGAGCTACATCCCAGTAGCTCTAAAAGGTTAAGCATTAAAGCAACCGGGTGGAACTGATTGTAAATCAACATCCTAACAGCTCAGACACGCATTAATGGTCAAACAGATTAAATCTAGAGGACGTATCATTCCTGTAGATGTCATATTTTTTTAGAAATTAATACTTTAGTTCAGCAGTGACGCATTAATTTGATCAAAATTGACAGTAAATACATATATAATGTTGCAAAAGATTTCTATTTGAGATAAATGTTGTTCTTTTGAACTATCTTTGGTATTCATCAAAGAATCCTGGGGAAAAAATGATCACAGTTTCCACAAAAATATTGATACCTTGATGATAATAATAAGAAATGTTTCTTGACCAGGAAATCACCATATTAGAATGATTTCTGAAGGATTAAAGGGATAGTTCACTTTGAAATTAATTTTTGATATGTTTTAGCTTACCTCAAGGGCATCCAAGATGTAGGTGTCTTTGTGTCCACAGTATTTTCAATTTTGGTATTTTTAGGTCAAACCGTTCTTGTCTGTCAGTCATATAATGTAGGCAATAGGGGTCCACCTCAAAGAGCATACACAGAGAAGTCCAAATTAAACATTTAATGACTCGTAAATGTAAGTACACATTGATGGCCTAAGACACGAAATGAGCGGTTTGTTTGAGAAAACGAACAGTATTATATCGTTTTTACCTCTTGTAAACACAGCCACGTCCAAGTGATCTATCTGAGGTCGTGAGCGCTTCGTTCTTTTCCGGAAAGCACCGGAAGTGAAACTTCGCGCGTGTACGTCACTCATTGTTTACACAGAACAGAGATTGTAGGTAAGACGGCTAATTAAAATGGTACTAATTTGCGCTTATCCGGGATGTTTAAACCGTCGTAAAAGAAAACAATTACAAAAAAATAAAAAAATAAAACAATTGTATGAGTGACGTACACGCGCGAGGATTCACTTCCGGTGCTTTCCGGAAAAGTCCGAATCGCTCGCGACCTCAGCTCACTTGGACGTGGCTGTGTTTACAAGAGGTAAAAACTATATAAATACTGTTCGTTTTCTCACATAAACCACTCGTTTCGTGTCATCACTCATCAATGTGTACTTACATTTACGAGTCATTAAATCATGTTTAATTTGGACTTCTCTGTGTATGCTTTTTAAGGTGCATTATATGACTGACAGACAAGAACGGTTTGACATAAAAATATCAAAACTGAAAATACTGTGGACACAAAGACACCTACATCTTGGATGCCCTTGAGGTAAGCTAAAACATATCAAAAATTAATTTCAAAGTGAACTATCCCTTTAAGTGACACTGAAGACTGGAGTTCTTGAAAATTCAGCTTTGCCATCACAGGAATAAATTGCATTTTAAAATGTATGAAAATAGAAAAGTTATTTTAATTAGTAATAATATTTTACAATATATCTTTTATATTGTATTTTTCGACCCCAAACTTTTGAACGATAGTGTGCGTTGGTGAAAAATTGTATTGAGCTAGTTCACTCAAATAAATCACCTGAATGAACTGAATCACTAATATGAATCAAACTTTCCCAGTGCTTCATTTGAAAGATAGAGATTATTCCCTCAGTTTGCTTAACTGGGTCGGTATTGGAAAAAGTGCTCGATTTTGAAAACTCTAGTTAAGTTAATAGCATCATACTTTTTGTTAGTTACTGCCCTGCTCTCAATGCTCTCCATGTCTAACTAGATTGGCAGTCACAGTTCCTCTCAGACGAAGGCACAGAGATTCATGGATTAGGCCGTGGGGTGGAATGAAAACTGTTTGCTTTCCTGGAGGTGGTTCTGCATCCAGGGCTGAATTTACTGCCGCATTCCCCTCGGAAGGATTGGTGCCGCTGGATTTATAACCGCTGTATAATTACGCCTCTCTCTCTCTCTCTCTCTCTCTCTCCCTCTCTCTCTCTCTCTCTCTCTCTCTCTCTCTCTCTCTCTCTCTCTCTCTCTCTCTCTCTCTCCTCTCTCTCGATTATTCTATCAGAGTCTGAGTTCTCCCTACGTCGCTCCTCAAACCTCGCTCATGTGCATTGTGCTGACCAGCGATGGTTTTTTATTAATTATTATTGATTAAGGGGATTTTAATTGAGGGGCAAGCGTTTTCCCTGTGGTTTTGCCTTCCTATCGATTGAACCCCTCACTGGTAAAATAAGTTCTTCCAGTCCTCATAAAGGCTGATATTTGTTTTAGTTTTCTTGTGCGTTATCGGTTTGGTTTTAGTGTTAAGTGCATTTGTGGCTTGGGTCCATTTATAATGTTATTCAAGGCACTAAGAGTTTTATGACCATCTTCCACTACTCTGAATAATATCGAACACTCTTTGCTTGTTAAAGTCTTTCGCTGGTTAGAAAAAAAATTGTCTGCATATTTTCATTGGATAATAGTGATCTATGAATGTGTATGAGAACATTATTAATTTAGGCCTATAAAGGTGTGTGGTAGCTTTTATTGTTTTATTTTGAGGTGAAAAGTTTGCCCGTTGGGTTTACATGCCCCTGTCAGAAAGTTACTTTTTTATAATTAAATGTAGCTATTTAGAATGTATGGTAACACAACACAAATTTAGTTTAGGGTCCAATTTTCACTTTTAACTAGTTGCTGCTTAACATGCATACTAAGATATTGGCTGTTTATTAGTGCTTATAAAGCACATATTAATGCCTTATTCTGCATGACCATATTCAACATCCCTTAATTTTACCCAATAACTAAATTTAACAACTACCATACTAACTATTAATATTAATAAGTAGTAAGCAGTAATTATGAGTTTTTTGAGGCAAAAGTCGTAGTTAATAGTGAGAATTGGACTGTCATCTAAAGTGTGACCGAATTTATTATTTAATAATTCTATAGATTAGATGTACTTTTTAAACATCTTTAAACGTTTTTTGCAATTATGCTACATCAGTTGAAAATATAGATCTACTGTATGTGTAATTCATTGAATTATTATTATATATAATCATTATTATTCAGATGCGTTTTCTTGACTGCGCTTTGATTTGTCTGTCATTATTCAATTATTAAAGCAAATGCCAAACTACATACATTTTTTGATTACTATAAAATTATATCAGATAATGATTGGGATAAGTTTACATCATCTATCAGCGGTAGACAATGGCACCGTTTCATGCTTTTCTAATTTAGCTATAAGATCTAAAATAGGTATTTCATTTAATACTATATATTGGATGATGCATCATTATGCTAAAATAATCTCTAAATATGTTGCTTGTATTTTAAAAGAGAACGAAATTTTTCATATATGAGCATTTTAAAGCAGTGGAAAAACTTCTAGAGCAAATCAACTGAAGGGTCATTATATAGTGTCTTTCCGGTCCTGAAACGAGAGATATCTTCAGATGTTTCTCAGTGCCAATCACACGGGCACATCTTTGTGATTGTGGCCTCATAGTCTTGATTACCCTGAGCCTCTCACCAGCGACATCCACCTCCATCCTCTATCACAAGCACTTCTCCGTTTCTTTTCTCTTAATCAGCGCAGGAATGAAAGGAGACAGGCGTTAGGCCATTGTAATTCATGCACCAGCGCTTAACATAATGATGAAAAATATGAGCATGTCCTTCTGAAAGGGAAAGCAATTAATTCCCCCTGCAGAGATCAGGAGAAGATATTGACACAGCGGTTAGCATAAGATTGAATGTGTTTTGTTTACATCAGCCTGATCTCTGTGTTTCTCCCACAACATCCTGCTGGGTTATTACTTGACCACGCAACTGAGTGAAGCTTAGGCTTTATTGTTTTAATAAATTGGCCAGATAAAGATGCTAGTGCATTTCCGACGGTTCTTTCTTTCTGCTCCACTACTGAGCTCACATTTTCAAATAGATTATTTTAGATATATTTTTACATACTGTATTTTTTTTAAAATAACCAAAAATATTCCAAATATATTTAAAATATATTAACATGAATATACTTTCGATTAAGTTTTAGTTAGTTATTTCCCTATATTTTTTTTGTTTCCAGTATTGTATGTTTTAAATAATTTCAAAATATACAAAAAGTTGGCAAAACTATTGAAAATATAGATTTTAGTTACTTATATTTCCTCATATATTTTTGGACTTTTCATTAGAAATTATTTCATTATTGTCCAAAATATTTTTTTAAATATACAAAAAATTGCCAAAACTATGTTATATATGCTATATGTTATGTAAAATAATAAACATTTTTAGATATATTTTGCATTTATCCTAAATGTATTTTATGATTGAAAATGTATTTTCTTGCCCCTTGAAGTACATTTTGTATGGGCTATTATACATTTAACCATTTAAGGTCAAGTTTAAGCAAAATATATTTATCAAAAATTAAGACTTTGCAAAGTTTCCTAAACGTTAAACCATATGTCTGTGGAGGCCGTAGTCCTCTAGTAGCTGCACACTAAAGACGACCCCATCAGTGGGCTGTTAAGGTGGTGTACTACACTGAGTTACCGTTAGGACATTCGAGAGGTCGTGACTCGTGAGCCATTGCACACGTTACGAGTCGGTTAACATAACCGCATCAAAGCTAGTGCACGGCATGACGGTACTAGTGGCAGTCATCTGAGCTTTTTGTTGCTGGTGTTACAATGTGATGTGGTTGTGTGTGATAGGGGACACTGGTCAAAATCAGGCCGACTCCCAGAAATTTTTTTATCTCAGGAAAAATCGCATGGAAATCATTTGCGTATGGTCACGGCTCGCATTGTGTGAGTGGAATTACGAGCCGAGCACCTCCCGATTTCCTGATCTTTTTTTAAAATGTTTAAAAAAAATTGTGGAGTCAGCCCAATTTTGAGCAGTACGCTATACATGTGGCTACAACCCTACATACACAAACATACACACACTCTCTAGTTGTTTTGTTGAAGGGAATGGCTGTGCTGTTATCTGCTTTTCACCAAATCATTTGCAAACTAGTCTTTTTTTTCTTCTTACTTTTTCTATCTGAAGCTAGAAGCAACACTGAAAGCTCCAGTGTCCATGATTAGCATGAAAACTCATGCGATTGCTGCCGGCTCGCCGTGCCGTGCCGTGTACTAGCTGCTTTGACACGATTATCAGGTTAACTGACTCGTAACGTGTGCAATGGCTGCCGGTCTCCCGAGTGTCTGAACTCGCACAGTATACGCCCACCCATACATGTTTAAAAAAGTTCTGGAGATGCTCGTAACGTTCCCAGCTCAGCTCGTAATTCCTCTCCCACAATGAGAGCCTCGACCATATGAACATCAACGATTTTCCATAGAGAGACAAATAATCACCTGCAAGGCCCAACAACAGCAAAAATCCTAAAGTGTACGCCTGGCTTTTGGCTGTGATGTGGATCAGATCAGTGCAGTCGTGTGTTATAAGTAGGCTAAAGGTCTCGAATCTCCTGTATATCTTCAGGAAGAGCAAGTAACAAATGGAGACCATTTTCAAATCAAGATTTCATGTATTACCATGATGACTGCGTTTCCAGGTTGATGAACCAAGAATCCCACTTTTCAGAATCACAATGCTTTTCCCAGGGGGTTGGTTGTTTGTTCAGGTGTCCCACAATTCTAATGCCTCCTTTGGATTTTGAAGCTAAACCCTTTGTGCTCTGTAAACAGGACAGATATGACATAACCATATCAGCTACAGAAAAAAACAGAGCGGGATGGGAAAAAAATCCTGATGCCAAAACGAACACAATTCAGTATGACGAGAGGCTTATCCGCTAAAAATAGCTTTGTCTTCCTGATGCGATTTTTCTTTCTTTGTACAGGGATTTTTCCTTCACAAATGTCATCAGGAAATGCCTGCCGTTAAAGTTGCCTGCCGTCCCCTTGTGTACAGGAATGAATGAACGATGTGACTGCCAGTGATGCCTTTATTTTGTAGAGTCTAATAGTGAACACGTTGACACGATGAGGTTCTCAACCTTGGGTCACGACCCCACGTAGGGTCACCAGTGATACAGTTGTGGGAGATTGTTGTGAACTGAATTTAATATACCTTTTGTTTGCACAGTGTGATTTAAAACATATTTTGTTGCAGAACGACCCCTACACATAGATTTGATTAACACTTTTTTGAGTGATGATTCAAACTAATTACTGGATCAGTGAACTTTTTTCAGCAGTTTTGCACTGACATTTAAACCGAAACCATATTTCATTATTATTTGATTGATAATTTTGCAATTCTGTCTTTAAAGTTAGTGTGGTGCAGTGCAGAGTCTGACACGGATCCTGCTGGTCAACCCGCACATGCACCGCAACCGAAGTGCTTAACAGAACATCCGACCGTTATCCGGCAGTAACACTAATTTAATTAATTCCGTAAATGACCAGACCCATTGACGAAGATTGTGAGCGGAACCTATGCGGTTGTCTCTCTTGAAACTCTATGTGGCTGTTGTCCTCTAAGCAGCATGAAAAATAAACTTCTATTCCAATTTTAGATTGACTATATAGGCTAGCCTACAGAAGGTGAGCAAAGAGCGATCCCTTTATAATCACTGAATCTGGCAATCACTTCAATTCAACGCGATTAGCATAATGCTCAAACAGCGGTACAAAACATGTTTTAAGTATAAACCTTTGACAGTCTTCAGAGCGTGAACACAGATATGCAAGGGACCATTTGAAAGCAGCTGCCCATCAGCGTGTACCGAATTGGGTTGAAATAGTATTGGCTATTTGACGGATCAGTCCTGCCGCTATTGATTCCCGACCTGCACCCGCACCGCAAATGACAATGTAAATATTCGTCTTCCTTTACATCAAATATTAGCAGTTGGGTCCCGCTAACGTGCAGGACTCTGGTGTGATATGTCACTTATTTAGATACACAACAATTCAGAGGTTTGGGGTTGTTAATATTTTTTTTACAGTATGTTTTTGAGTCTGCATTTCGTTATATAGTTACGTTTCTGAAATATAGTTACAATGTAAAATAACAGTTTTTAATGTTACAAAGAAAGTTATTTTTTTTCTGTGATGACACCTGATTTGGTGTCAATAAACATTTCTTGTTGTAAACTTTTTTGGAAACCGCAATACATGTTTTGCCAGATTCTTTGAGGAATAAGAATAGATTAATACAAAGTTTAAAAGAACAGCATTTATTTTAAACAGAATTTGAAATGGAAACATCCTTGCATCCTTGTCAAAAAAAAGTATTAATTTCTTTCAAAAAATAGATATCACTCAACCAAACAGAACAGAAATAATAATTGTTTGCAGTTTTCTCTATGAATTTTTCATTGATCTAGCAGATAATTGGCTGAGTCCAGCGATTGGTTGCTGTAATGACAGTTTACCAGATGATTGGTTTCTGTGACAAGAGTCTAGCTGATGATTGGTTACTGCGACAAGTTTAGTAGTTGATTGGTTGGCGTCTGCGTCTATGGCAGTCACTTGTGTTTGATGAATGCAGTGTGTAATTGCAGTCAATGATTCTCACTGCAATGGCTAAGCAACTGCTGAGCTCAATTGAGCAGAAAAGTTAAAATAGCCTCATTAAAAACACTTCTGTCTGCTGATGTGAAAGATCTGACTGATGCCTCTCACGACTGCACATATTTAAAACTTTAAAGTGGCCGGTGACGCATGTATACACGGTGATGTCACACACACGCATCATTACTGTAACCAATAACACTTTATAGGTCCCTAATTATTGAATGGGTCTAAAATTAACACACCAAATACAAGAAGAATTGCCTTTGAGTAAATTAAATGGAGATACCTGAATTAGGAAGTGTAACATTAGGCTTAAATTATATTGTAAGAACAGTCTGATCCTCACTGATGTAAGAGATGTGCAAAGACATACAAACATTTAAGACTCAAACATCTTCGAACTGCTTTTGCCAGGGAGCCTTCTATGGTCCATCATCCTCATTTAAGCCTATGAGAGCAGGAACCCACCAACAACAATTTGTTCTGGGCCCTGTGAATTGAAACCACTTTTGCTGCCACATATGTGGAATATTTTCCATAAACCCATCAAAATAAAAATATGAAGCACAAAACGTAAAGTTCCTGTGAGATCATGTTGGAAGAGATGATATAGATGAAAAGTACCTGAAAATATTTAGTCGAAATGGATCTCATTACTAAACCATTACTAGAACTGCCATCTGGTCTGGTTCGCTATCTTTGTGGGGACTCTCCATAGGTGTATAATGATTTTTATACTGTACAAACTATATATTCTGTCCCATTACACTGCCCCTATCCCTAAACCTACCCATCACAGGAGACATTCTGCATTTTTACTTTTTTTTTTAAAACATTGTTTTTTATGTTTTTTAAGCTATTTGAAATATGAGGACTCATACAATGTCCTCATATATCACGTGTAAGTTGTAATACCAGTGTAATATGCATGTCGTTATACACATTTGTGTCCTCATAGATCACAAAAACAAGAGCACACACACACACACACACACACACACACACACACACACACACACACACACACACACACAAACACACACACACACAAAGGATGAACATCTGCACATTACCCTTAGCCTCACAGTTTACAGGCCCAATTAGACAGACACAAATGGAGCAAAAACTCAGTCCGGCTGGGCAGATGCAGTTAATAGAGAAGGCAGTGAAGCTCTGCTGCTGTAATGAATGAGCACTAAATACAATCAGATTACGCAGACAGACTGTCTCCCGTACAACAGCTGTATTTGTGATAAAGGATAAAGTGTTATTTATGACAGAAAATGTGGAGCAGAGGAAGGAATTGTATAGAGATTGTGAATGTGGAGATGAAATGCAGCATATGGATGTATGACATTCAATGCCTGAAACATTTATCATTTCCTTCCATTTTCCTTGTGTGGAAATGTTTTGGATGGCAATTTGCCTTCTCCTATCCCAGTGCAGCTCCTTGGGGAATATGAGAGCACTAAAATATATATTATTATAATAACAGGTCTCAGTTTTAAACTTTTTTGACATTGTATAAAGTTGTTCATATGATTACATAAAGTAACTTAATTAGTCACACAAAAATAGTCCAGAATATAATATTTCTTATACATTTTACATGACAATATTTACAATATATTTTGTTTGAAAATGTTTTAAATCCCAAATCAAAACTGTTAACTGTTAAAATAATAAATAGAAAAAATTACACACACACACACACACACACCACACCAACACACACACACACACAACACACACACACACACACACACACACACACACACACACACACACACAGATTTCATGCAGGTGGATAGTGGATAGTGTGCTGCTGCTGGTCAGGTCAAAGACAAAAGTGCTGCTTTTCCTCTCTCAGATGACAGCTCCTTCTAACAGATGATTATGCTGTCCAAACTGCACAAACACAAGTGAATATTCACAAGACAAATGCAAATGATTCAGTCTGGCCTTGAATGGCATCTTAGTAGAATATCAAGAGAATTAATCATTTCACTAAAGACACAAATAGATAACGGTCCCTCAACTGAGACATTAAGTACACCTTGCTAGCGGGTTGGACCCTCTTTTGCCTTCAGAACTGCTTTTAAATTCTTTGTGGCATAAATTCAACAAGGTGCTAGAAACATTCCTGAGAGATTCTGGCCCATATTGACATGACAGCATCGCACATTTGCTGCAGATTTGTCGGCTGCTCGTCCATGATGCGAATCACCCGTTCCACCACATCCCAAAGCTGCTCTATTGAATAGAGATCTGGTGACTGTGGGGGCCATTTGAGGATAATGAACTCATTTTCATGTTCAAGAAATTAGTTTGAGATTATTTAAGCATTGTGACATGGTGCTTTATTCGGCTGGAAGTAGCTATGATCAGAAGCAATACTCTAAACGATGCTACTAAGGTGCCTAAAGTGTGCCAAGAAAATATTTCCCACAACACCACCACCACCAGCAGCAGCCTGAGCTGTTGAAACAAGGCGGGATGGATCCATGCATAAGGAAAAATCCTGCCTTATTCTCGTTTGATGAATCGCTATAAATATCTAATGGAGAACAACTGAACTAATTCAGTGTGCTCCTTATTATTTCCCCAGACTCTCTTCCATTCTGGAAATTGAAATAGAAGAAGCCGTCCAATGAACACTGTGTGCAATGAGAGTATAGAGAGGAATATTGGATGGGAGGGAAGCCCTGCTTTAATCTCCCTCAACTAATAGGGCTTATTTTATTTCTCGTCTGTGAAATGAGAATGATAGATCTTTCATAAGGCCGATCAAATTAAACTGTTCTTTAATTAGCTGAGCTTGTGGAGAACATCGAAGCAATAGGATGTTTCTGTATCTGTGTTGAGTCCAGCAGAACCTCTTATTATTTAAGAAATAATTTAATGACATGCTGGTTTTTGAACGGCCATGCAATTACAGCATAACAAGGGCTCTTTTTTTAGCTTCTGTGTGCCCGATAGTTCCCCATTCCCCAACAAATTAAACATCCAATTTTCAGTGGAATATAAATATAAAAAAAGAAGACCAAAACAAACGGAGTATCCCATACAAATTAAGCACTGCATTCCAAGTGTTCTGAAGCCATACAACAGATTTATGTGAGAAACAGAAAGAAATTTAGATTCTTTCTCATGGAATAACATTCTAAATTTCTCATTTTGAGATCCACAGGAGAAAAAGTAACCGCTCAGAATGACTTGAGTTTGAGTAAATAGAGTATTTACTAATACTGTTAACACACTGTTTTCAGTAATTGAAATAAAGCTGAAATAAATTATACATATTACATGAAAAACTAGAAAATTAGAAATGTTGCTTTGGCAACTAAGTTGAAGTAGTAAAATGACTAAAACTAAAATCTAAATAAAAACAAAGTTAAAAAAACATGTTAAAATAATAAAAATGATATAAGCACATTACTAAAAACTAAAATGAAAACTGAAAATATAAAAATAAAAGCTAGATCAAAATATTAACACATACTACTAAAATAACAGATAGGGTGAATTACTCCACAGTTCCTGCACTAAACGGACCAATTAGAGGAATGATAAAATACCAGGTCATGATGATGAGGAAGTTTCATCCGTCAGATGCGTCTAATCACAGTTGTTTTGGCTTGGTGTCAGAACTTGCTGGCTCCGCCTCAGTGTTACTCAGATGATGATTTTTATCAGCAGTGTTTTTTATGCATGTCATCTTTGTTGCTAACTCAGCTGGGCTAAATGTAGCAGTGTGCAACATTATGGCTGACCAGCAGATGGAGTTTCACTCATGTCCTTTTTGGGGATTTGGGATCTGTGTAAATTTGGCCTGAGAGGCACATTTCATTTGTCACCCTTTGGGATGTAATTAACTTGATGAATTAAAAAGACATTGAACAATCTTTGCAATTAGCAGTGGCTCTCATATCATCAGATGAGCTGTATAGATGTTGGGGAGGTGGAGATACGAATCCGTTTTCCTGCAAGCTGTTTTCATCAAGTTAAAATATAATTGTGACTCTCTGCATAATTACAGCATGTTTGCCTAATTTACCCCCTCTGAATTCAAGGTTTAGTGTTATTTTGGCATGCTGAGATGGGCGATCATGTGATAGCAGTGTGTCATATCATATGTAACAGGTCAAAAGTGTGCCTGAGGCATGGTAAAATCATACAGCATGCCATGGTCATCTGGGACTGGGACATTTTTGTTTCAAGTAGGGTTAAGGCACCACATTTTTCACAATTTACTGCTTAAAAATAGCATTTAAATTATCATTATTTTTTAATTAAACCTCGCAAATGTATAGTTTTGTAGTTTGAAGTAGTTTGTAGTTTTTTTCAATTATTTATTAAAATAAGATTTAGGCTATTTTACAGTTTATTTTACATGGTAGGCTACTCCAACACGTAACTTCATAGACAATATTAGTGTCCACTGTATTAAAATATTTTACTAGGTCAATCATGCAATTGTAGGCTACTTCCTTACATAGGCCTATGTTATAAATATAAATATTATGTTGTGTTTGTTGTTTAGGACCAATTTACGAACACAAAAATCATCGTAAAACTTACCAATAAACAAAACACTCTAAAAAATGCTGGGTTATTTCATCCCACGTTTGGACAAACCTAGCCATTGGGTTTAAAAATGTAATTGAACATTTTTAAACAACGGGTTTTTTTCATTTTTTAGAGTGGGACATAAACTTAAAACACGAATTTGGTATTACCTTGAAACTGTGCGATATTGTTTCACATAAATGTTGTTTCGTTCATTTTTCACCCTGTTTCACTACTGCTACCGACGCGACGCGTCTATCGCGCTTAAACCCTGACGTCGCAGCCAGTCGACCAATCAAAGTCTTTGTTTACGTCAGCATTCCATCACTCGCAGTGTAGAGGAGCGTTCTGGTCGCGTCGCGTCACGTTGCTCGCGCTAATAACGGCGAAAAAGTTGTGCACTCACAGGCAGCTGCTGTCAGTTTCAGTTCCTGATTCTGCCCTCATGTTTTTACTGTCAGCTATGGGCAGATAGCTCGGCGTTATTACGCTTTTTTTTATTACTTTTTAAATGTTTTAAATGTTTTGGGGGATATCTGAATATGGATTATATTCAGTCGTTCAGAGACGCGATCGCTGGTAAAATCTGGCCTGTTACCGAAGCTCTGAGAGAAGTTCAGTTTAAAGACTATTCTGATGCCGAAACGCCAATGGAGAACGCGCCTGAAACACACTCTGCAGGTATTAGTTTTGTGTTCTTCTCTAAAGTTGTACAAACTGGTTGAAACGCAGTTGGTGTGCGCCTGTAAACACTGACAGCGCAACATGGCTGCAGTACAGTGAGTTATTACATGTCAGCTGCACTCCTGTGTATTTTGCATTGGATTTGACTGTTGAACTTTTGCGAGGAAGAGTTAAGAGTTTATGTCCCGACCTCGCAATACACGTAGATGCATTTGCTATTGTAATTTAAAGTTTATTGCTGCATTGTTGTCCAGGTGTTGTTTGCTCAGACTCTGACTTATTCAGGGCTCCTGTGGTCATATAATTAGAAATGTGTCTAATGAATGTTTGTCTTAGTTAACATAACTTACAATTAACAATGCATACAACATTTATTAATCTTGATGTTTAATCTCAACAGTTACTAATACATTTCAACATCAAAAGTTGTAGTTAACATTAGTTAAGAAGAAGTTCACTTTTAAAATGAAAATTCTGTAATCTAATACTCCCCTCATGTTGTTTCAAATCTGTATGAATTTCTTTCTTCTGTGAACAGAAAGGAAGATATTTAGAAGAATGTCAGTAACCAGGCAGTTTATGGTTCCCATTGACTTGCATAGAATATTTTTTTCCTACTATTTAAGTCAATGGGAACCAGAAAACTGCCTGGTTACTGACATTCTTCTAAATATCTTCCTTTCTGTTCAGCAGAAGAAAGAAATTCATACAGGTTTGAAACCACATGAGGTGAGTATAAAGTGAACTACTCCTTTAATGCACTGTAAACTTGCATGAACATAGACATTTTAAGTAGCATTAACATGTTAATACATGCTGTAAAAATTGCTCATTGTTAAATGAGAACCTTATTGTAAGTGTTGCCAAAATTCATTTTTAATGTTTCACGGATAAAAGAAAGTCATACGTATTTGGAATAATGTTAAGATTGATTAATTTTCATTGATTTAAAAATTATATATATATATTCATGATACAATTGGTAAATCAATGGAAATCCATTGGTCAAAAACTGTGAGAACTCCTCATATTGTATCAGCACTGATAGTTTCAGACGTCTCCACCCTAAAAATAGTTTGTGTTGTGTTCTGTGAACCCTACATCAACAGCTCACTCCGTGTTTAGTATTCCTGTCACAGGGGTAATTCGTTTAATTGCAGGGACTAATTAGGCCTGATAGCATACATGTTCTGTATGGCAGTACCATTTTTTTTTTTTTTTTATTAAATTAAAAGAAGTCTCTTGTGCTCTTGTCTAAATCTTGTGCTCAAGTCTAAAATTATGCATTTATTTGATAAACATACAAAAATATTGTGAAATATTATTATAATTTAAAATAACTGTTTTCTATTTTAATATATTTTGAAATGTAATTTATTCCTGGTGATGCAAAGTTGAATTTTCAGCTGTCATTATAACTCCATTCTTCAGTGGCACATGATCCTTCTGAAATTCAAGAACATTACTTATGTTTATCATTGTTGTGCATGCGTAATATTTTTGTGGAAACCGTGATGCATCTTTTTCAGACCCTGAAATTAATGTAAAAACATTCGACTATTTCTGCCACAATACCATGGTTACAATTCGTGTTCCTACATTAAATCCATGGTGAATGTTGGTGATTTGTGGTCTGAAAAGCCTTCTATAATTTGCTTATTCATGGCACATTTCTTTCTCCTGGTTTCCATATCAGCGTTGTTTAATCGGAGAATTCTGCGCTGAATTTAAATGCTTCTCTATGGAGCCCCTAAAGGGATGCGGTGGTGGAAAAAATGTAGGATGGGAGAATTTTTTTGCGTTTCCCTCGCAAAACTTTTGCATTCCCTCGTAAAGATATTTGCGTCCCCACGCAAAACTTTTGCCCTCCCTCGCAAATATATTCGCGTTCCCACACAAAACCTGTTGTAAGCTCGGACAGACACTTCCTGTTTAATGTCCCGCTGGCAGTGTTTCAGAGATCCGTACGTTAATTGAGCGTTTCATAGTGTTTGAACTTGGTTGGACTCAAATATAAAGAAATGCGGTCAGTGCTTAACTCAAGGAGTTCAGTTCATATTCAAATAGGCTATTCGAAGTTCCCGGATATCCGTTAGCTAAACGTTGTTAAAACACAAACGACACCCATTTACAATCACAGTAACCAACAAGCTACACAACCCAATTTTCCTCAAACTGAGCTTTAATATAAATTTGTCTCTGAACAGCCGATTGAGAGACAAGTCTACAAAGTGCAAATCCCAAAACCCTTCTGCACATTTTATATTATTAAACATATTCATCACTGTGACACACTGTACTGTTACCAAATTCAGTATGACCAGTGGGACACCATTGATGTGTAAACTGAATTGGGTGGCACTACAGTTTGTAACATTGAAGTGAATGACTATTTTACGTTACTGTGATTGTAAAAAAAGAATAATTTGTGTTTTAACAACATTTAGCTCAGGGGTTATTTATCCGAGAAGTTCGAATCTGTGAATATAACTCCACCTTGAGTTAAGCCACTTTACTTTATATTTGAGTCCAAGTTCAAACACTATGAAACGCTCCATTATTGTACGGATCTCTGAAGCACTGCCAGCGGGACATTACACATGAAGTGTCTGTCCGAGCTCACAACAGGTTGCGCATGGGAACGCTAAAGAAACAGACATAGACTATATATTGCTTCCTATTTGACTCTTATCAAAGCAGTGCAACACTAAGCCTATTTGGATAAATGGATTTAAAAAAAGAGGTAAAAACAAATTTACCTTGTCCTCGTGTAAAGAGCATCTGACGTAGGAAATTACATTTCTGCATGGCTTAACACTTAAAATGAAGCACTGCTCAAGGTACAATGGGGTTAAACAAATACTTATATTTGCTGTCTTCTTCTTTTTTTTACGCATGTTTTAATTAGATGATAAGTATTTATCATCCCCAAATGCTCAGTGTTGGCATTTCAGTCTGCAAGCTATTCCAAAGCAATGAAATAATGGCACCGTTTTCTGATACGCCTCTGGCCCCTCATTACGAGAGAGGAACCAGTCTAAAGGATGAGTGGGACGCACTGATGCTGTGCTGGAAGCACAGGGAGTCCATTAGCATGCATCTGCACTGGCTTTAGAAGGACGTGGGAGGCACAAGACTCGTCCTGCTTTTCTCTAGATCACCCCAAAGATGAATGGGGTGTGTGGGTGTGTTTTCATTACTGAGTTAAGACTAATTCCTTGGTGCATTAGGCAGTATGCTGTGCCAACCCAAGAGGTCATAATTGGATGCCAAAGCAGGTAGAACTGAAGCTAGCATGGCATGACAGCTCGTGTGCTGGCCAAGCGCTTTATCTGCAAAACTACCTGTCTAACTACCTGTGCTGCTAGGGCTAGAGTGGTATGATATGAGTATTTTATATGATAATGCTATATATTTTTATTAATGGTCATTAGGATGTATTTTAGACTTTTAAAATTATTTTTAGTAATTACATAATACTCAAATTTGAAAGCAGCGCATTAATCAACAGACCATGGAGTATCCAAACAACCCATATTCATATAGGCCTATATATACATGCACACACACACAGTTGTGGTCAGAATTAATGGCACCCCTGGTAAATATGATCAAAGATGGCTGTAAAAAAATTATCTGAATTGTTTATCCTTTTGATCTTTCTGAAGAATTCGCAAAAATCTAACCTTTCATTGAAATAAAAGAATTGAAAGTGGGGGGTAAATCACATTATGAAATAAATGCTTTTCTCCAAAACACGACACGTTGGCCATAATTATTGGCACCCTTTTATTAAATACTTTTTGCAACCTCCTTTTGCCAATTCAATTCAATTCAATTCAATTTTTATTTGTATAGCGCCATTACAACACCCAGAAAGGTGCACAAAGCGCTTTCCATAAACACATAAAAAGATAACAGTATATAAAAGATTGCAAGTTAAAACTAATATAAGCAGTTAAAACAAAATAACTAACACAACGACTAAAAACGAAACAAAAGATTACATGTTGAAAGCCTTCCTGAAAAGAAACGTTTTCAAATGTGATTTGAAAACACTAAGCACAGTAATGTTACGAAGGGAAGTAGGTAAGGCATTCCACAAAGTAGGACCATGGATGGCAAAAGATCGGCCTCCAAACTTTTTGCATCTAAACTTGGGGATAATCAAAGAGGTATTCTGAGAGGAGCGGAGGGTTCTGGCAGAATGGTATACAGTGACCAGCTCAGAGAGGTATGCTGGGGCCAGACCATTAATGGCCTTAAAAACAAACATCAGAACCTTATACTCCACCCTAAAACGTATCGGGAGCCAATGAAGTGAACAAAGGGCAGGGGTGATGTGAGTACGTTTATGGGTATTGGTAAGGAGACGGGCTGCTGCGTTTTGAACCATCTGAAGACGGTTGAGAAGTGATTGGTTCAGCCCAGTGTAGAGGGCATTACAGTAATCTAGCCTTGAGCTGATAAATGCATGAATGGCTCTTTCTAGATCAGCACGGGACAGGAATGATTTCACCTTACTGAGGAGCCTAAGCTGGAAAAAGCTGATCTTAACGACTGCACCAATCTGTTTGTCAAAATGCAATCTATTGTCGAAAGCAACACCCAGGTTACGAACAGTAGATGCAAACTGGGGCGTGAGAGGGCCAAAACTAAGAGAGCTGCAAGGCGAGTCCTGGGTAAACAAAATATACTCTGTCTTACCTTCATTCAAATGAAGAAAGTTTTGAGAAAGCCACTGTTTAATGTCCTGGATGCAGTTATGGATGGGATCTAATGCCGAATGATTATTCAAAACTACAGGAAGGTAGACTTGAAGGTCATCAGCATAGAAATGAAACTGAACGTTGTGTTTAGAAATGAGTTGACCTAGTGGCAGCATATAAAGGGAGAACAGTATAGGACCAAGAATAGAACCCTGGGTAACCCTGCCAAGATAACAACTCTGAGTTTTCTTCTATAATGCCTGATGAGTTTGGAGAACACCTGACAGAGAGAGATCAGAGACCATTCCTCCATACAGAATCTCTCCAGATCCTTCAGATTCACAGTTCATGGCGCTTCTTCTCTTCAGTTCAGCCCACTCATTTTCTATAGGGTTCAGATTAGGGGACTGGGTCATGGCAGAAGCTTCATTTTGTGTTGATTTTGACTGTGTTTGCTGACAAAAAGTAATTTTTTCCTTTTATTTTCATCTGACCATAGAATCCGGTCCCTTTTGAAGTTCCAGTCATGTCGGACAACTGAATATGCGGGAGTTTATTTTTGGAGGAGCGAGGAGGTTTTTTCTTGAAACCCTCCCAAACAAAATGTGGTGATGTAGGGGTTGTTTGATATATTTTTTTAGGCTTTCTGACCCCCAAGACTCAAGTAATCGCTGCAATTCTCCATCTGTGATACTTGGAAGAGTCTTTGGCCACTCAAACCTTCCTCCTCGACGTGCATTAAGACGATATAGACACACGTCCTCTTCCAGGCAGATTCGTAACATCTTTAGTATTTGGAACAACTTAATTATTACCCTGATGGTCATAATAGGGATTTTCTTTAGCTATTTTCTCACAGCCACTTTCTATTTTGTAATTCTCAACAATTTTTTGATGCACATCAGAACTATATTATTTGGTTTTACTCATTGTGATGGATGATTAAGGGAATTTGGTTCTTGGGTTTCCTCACATTTTTACTCCTGTGAAACAAGAAGTCATAGCTATACAATTTCATGTTCCTAGTCACCCTGGTGTGCTAAAAAAAGGTAAATATTAATGGGGATATACTTCAGACATATTTTACTCATAAAAAATTCTAGGGGTGCCAATAATTGTGGCCAATGTGTTTTGGAGAAAAACATTTATTTCATAATGTGATGAAAATCTAATATATATATATATATATATATATATATATATATATATATATATATATATATATATATAATATATATATATATATATATATATATATATATAGTATAAGTATATCTCATTTAATATAAAATGTAATAATTTATAAAACGTTAATTCATTTAAATTTACATTAAGTAAATTAACATATAGGCCCATTTAATACATTGTCATATTGTATATTATACATTAATATAAATCTATTTAATATCTATTTTTATCTAACTATAAAATAAAAAATATTGTTTGTTGTTGTATTGTTAATAATCTAGTGAATTAAATACTTCAATGAATCAGTAACAAATGAAAGGTACATCATCTCATTTGATAATTTTTTTCTTTTGTTTGGATCTTGGATGCAAACCAAAAGGAAAATTAAACATTAGCATTGACTCCATGGACGTTACCTTTGAACTTCATTGATTGTTTGAAAGCGTTGCGGCCCCAGTGGTGTTTATTTTGCTCTTGTCTAGACTAAATGCTAAAGTAGCAGGGATGGTTGACGCTCAGCGTATCAAACTTTGCCCTCTATTCAATAACCTTTTAAATTCCGACAAGCATCCAGGCCCAGTGTGTCAAGGCAGAGGGAGCTGTTTACCTGCAGCACAGCGGCTGATCTTTAAACGCCAGCCTGCATCTGGGTCTTTTTTTTCCCTTTGACCTGCATTATTTGTCCTGCTTTCCCGATGGTGGATATGGATTTAGCACAGCCACTAGGCTGCCACATTCAGTAAGATGAAGAATGGTTAAAGCATCTCTACTGAAGGGAAGTGTTGAGCTAGACGTCACATCTCATCCCAATGTGCTCTTTAGTCATGCTGATAAATTTGAGACTCTAGACTCATTCTTTATTTTTGCCTCGTGTGTCATATAGGTCATGTCTTAGAAATCATGCATCATACCTCCCACAAGAAAATCTGGAACACAATGGGTATGTTTCAAATAATGTAGTACTATAATACTACCATTTTATAGTGTGCTGAAGAAATATATATATATATATACAGTGCAACATATACTGAACAAAATTATAAACGCAACACTTTTGTTTTTGCCCCCGTTTTTCATGAGCTGAACTCAAAGATCTAAGACTATGTACACAAAAGGCCTATTTCTCTCAAATATTGTTCACAATCTGAGCACTTCTCCTTTGCCGAGATAATCCATCCACCTTACAAGTGTGGCATATCAAGATGCTGATTAGACAGCATGATTATTGCACAGGTGTGCCTTAGGCTGGCTACAATAAAAGGCCACTCTAAAATGTGCAGTTTTATCACACAGCACAATACCACAGATGTCGCAAGTTTTGAGGGAGCGTGCAATTGACATGCTGACTGTAGGAATGTCCACCAGAGCTGTTGCCCATGAATTGAATATTAATTACTCTACCATAAGCCGTCTCCAAAGGCGTTTCAGAGAATTTGGCTGGACATCCAACCGGCCTCACAACCGCAGATCTAAGTCTTAGGTCTTTGAGTTCAGCTCATGAAAAATGGGGGCAAAAACAAAAGTGTTGCATTTATAATTTTGATTCAGTGTATATGTGCTACGAAAAAAATTTGTCTGTATAAAACTTTTATTTATCACAGTCACATGTGTGTTACAGGTTGCATGTGCATGAGACCGAGCTGCTTGTTTGTGTGAAGTGAGCGTTTGTTGTGTTCTTGTTTGTGTCTGAGGTTATTCTAGGGCTGCACGATTAACTGAAATGAAACCAAAATCGCGATTTGACTTAGTGACTCAAATAGCGTTAAAAAGCTTTTTTTTCTTTTAGACTAAACCAGCCAATTCTATGGGAAAGGAAGCTTCAAATGGCAACTGCATTGACACATTGACTCTACCAATCAGCGATTGACTCTTTCATTTAGAAGGCGAGACATAATCCGCCACAATGCACGTTTTTTTCTCCCAGTGGATGTATAAGACTTCCTGACATAAGTTAGGAAATTAGTCACAGATTTAATGTTACACAAGAGTTGTTACGGTCCTGCAGTCTGACATTTTTGGCAAATAAAAACAATGATTGTGTGAAAACATTTCTTATTAACTTAAGGTAAAGTTATAGGTTACAATGTTTTTCTGCAAAGGGACTGATGGTGAAATTTGCCTTGGCTCGGGTACATTTGCATTCATTTAAATGTTGATTAATGTGCAATGTCCCTCTTTAAATAAACAAATAAGAAATTCATTTACAAATATTATTTAAAAAGCACATGAAAGATGACATGCATAGGGACAAAAAATGAATACCTGAATTATTATTATTATTATTTTTTTGCAGTGGCTCATTTAAATGAACCATCCAATTCATGTTACACAAACTTATCATTAAAAACAAGATAACTTGATGCCATTAGCTAAACTTAAGCTAAGCAATGAAGAAAATCATTGTATGCTGTTTTATGTACTATTTTTTTAAATACTTTGCAGTAGATACTGTATCAGTACTAAGTGCTTCTAACAAAGCCATTGCCTGTTTCCTGAAGTTTTAGTATTATCTTCCTAGACAGAATACTTTAAATATTAATTATTCTTTCAACAAATTTCGTTTTTTCAAATCATTATTCAACCTACCAAACCGGGGTATCTTCGGGATTTCTCAGACGCTCTTATTAAGAGCAGAGTTGAACTTGTGACAACAGAATGAGGCAGACTTTAGCCACTGCTTTATTTGATTTGCAAACTAAATAGTGCTCACTAAAGCAATAACCGAGTGGATGGAAGGATCTTGCTGCGATTAGTCACCCTGGAGTGAGTGCTAATGAGAGGCTCTGGTGCGGGTGACACACACAGAGCCAATGACAGGATCGGGGTTTGATTAATTGACCTGGGGTGGGTGTTAATGAGGGAAAGGAACAGGCCATGTGGAGTTCAGCATCTCCCCTGACACAGCATTCAAACTGCAGATCTAGCAAACACACACACACGCGTGCACACACACCAGCTACTGTGACAGTCTGGGTCGTGACTGCCAGGGTGTTTAAGCTGTTCGGTTCAGTGAGCAACTTTGCCATGTTTTTCCATGGCTGTTATTTCTCCCTGTGCTAAAGGGGTCATATGATGAAACAGGATTTTTATTGTACTTTTGAACTAAAACAGTCTGATGATGTACCGCAAGACATAGACTAACTTATCATCGCATTAAAACTAAGCTGCAATAACAGCTGATTCAGGAATCATCGTATGACATCACAACCATATTCTGTACTTTTTGCTGTAGGTAAAAAGACATGAAAAAATAGGTAAATTTTTTATATAGTCTAATTAGACACTGTTTATTTAGCAATAAAATATAAATATCTATATATATAAATGTGTGTGTGTGTGTGTGTGTGTGTATATATATATATATATATATATATACATATATACATATATATATATGTGTGTGTGTGTGTGTGTATATGTATATATGTATATATTATATATATATATATATATATATATATATATATATATATATATATATATATACATTAGTAAACATAATTACTTTTAAATTGTATGTAAATTTATACAGGCCTATACATTTTGTATCAACTTTTTAATTTTATATACATTTTTTAAGATTAATTCTAAATGAATATGTCTTACAAATAATGCACCCACAGTCTGAATGTTAACAGTAATGGTGGTTATTTACATATACTGTAGAAGTCTTAAAGTAAATAATAAATGGTCATTCAAAACTAAATTATTACTTTTTCCTGCAAAAAAACTCTAAAAGTACTGAATAAATCCTCTAATGGAAAGAAAATAATAATCAATTTGTTCAATGAAGACAGCGATGAAATGAAAAGCATGTCAACTTTTCCTCAGTCATGAGAAAGTGTCGTCTCTGTATATAGTGATTGCACAAAAGTTTATTTTCCTGCTTAACACTGGACAGATGTTATCATTAGCATTAGTCAGAAATCAGATTAGTCTAATCCTGTGATTATATTACATAGTGTGTTTAGATGTAAATACATGACACTGTTATGGACCCTCATATTAATAAGATGCATGAGTTTCGTGGGGCGTCTTAGCATTACAGTGTGGAGAAAGAATGTGAACTGGAGAGACTGACAGTTACAGTAATATGAGCAAAAGCATTAAACATCATGCTAATGTATTACATGTATACTTTACAGTCAGAAAAGCGTGTCATATAGCTTATAATAGGCTGGACAGTGTGACGGTTGCCGGTAACAAAAGAGCTCTTTCATGCCTGGAGTCGACAGTTTCTAGAATCTGTGTTCGTTCTGTATCTGGATGTCAAGCACAGCTTTACTTCAAGAGTCTGTCAGTGTTATATAAGTCGAGTCATCCTCTGCAGTGAACGCTGTCACACCATTGTATTTATTTATACGTTTATGTTTGTTTGTCTCTTTGTCGGTGAGGATGCTTTGTTTGGTACAGGTCTCTGCTGACGCTTAAGGAATATCACTCAAAAATAAAAATACTGCCATTATTTACTCACCCTCATGTCCTTCCAAAATGCTGTTTTATTTTCTCTTTTCATGTTTGGAAAAAGTAACTGCATAGATTTGGAATGACATGACAGTGAGTAAATAATAGAATGCAGAATGCTCATTTTTGGGTGAACTATATTTTTAAGACTGATGTTGGAATAGTGAATCAGATTGTGTTCATTGTCTCCCCACAGCCATAGTAATCTCATTCCAGCAGTGTGTGTGTGTGTGTGTGTGGTGTGTGTGTGTGTGTGTGTGTGTGTGTGGTGTGTGTGTGTGTGTGTGTGTGTGTGTGTGTGTGTGTGTGTGTGTGTGTGTGTGTGTGTGTGTGTGTGTGTGTGTGTGTGTGTGTGTTGTGTGTGTTGCGTGCGACCGTGCGTGTGTGTGCCACCTGCTTATTATGATGGGGCACTTGTTTCCAGCAGCATTCTGAGCAGTAAATGAGAGCGGTCTAAGAATAACATCCGCCGGGCTCTGTTGCAGCTGCCGCTAACACAAGCCTGGTTGTTTTCTCTGTCACGCTGAAGTTGGTCGCATGCGTTCTGCGTCCTTGTGTCACAACAACACTCAAATAAAGAACACTCAACAAATACATTAAAAGGACATTTTATTTAACTGTGATTGCAGTGGCAGTTTCATAGCAGCTTTATTTGTTTTTAGCGCTGTTTGCTAGCCATATTTGCTATGTCATAGGGTTACTATCTCTATCTATATATGTTAAATGTTGGTACGTAACTCAGCATGCACCTTTTGATACCTCACAGACATGAATTTATATTTTCATGTAAACCATAATACATTTTTTTTCAGGATTTTTTGATTAATAGAAAGTTCAAAAGAACAGCAATTATTTGAAATAATATAATTGTTTTGTAACACCTAAGTATTTATTGTCACTTTTTAGCATATTAATGCTTCCTTTAATAAGAGTATTAACATCTTTCAAAAAAAATGAATTTAAATAAATATATACATATAAAATAAATATTTCATTTGCATTATGTTGTGTTAAACATTATGGTAAATAAGTTAAAAGTAAAGGTATAAGGATACAATTCTCATTAGTAACTAGCCTGCATAATATTAGGATATTGGCTGTGTATTAGTACTTATAAACACATAGCAATGCCTTATTCTGCATGACCATATTCAACATCCCTTAATTCTACCCAATTCCTCAATACCTAAACCTAACAACTACCTTACTAACTATTAATAAGTATTAAATTAGGAGTTTGAGGCAAAAGTCATATTTAATAATTATCTAAAGTGTGACCAAAATTATATATAAATATTAAATATAATTAATTTACAATTATAATTAGATCATTATGAGCCATATTGTGATTCTATGTTAAGGCCTTCTGTACATGTACAAACATCAGTCCTAGGCATACGCCATTGTGTTTGTATCACATCTCCATGGTTAAAATCCACAAATTTACATGCGTCAATAACTGATCATCAACATTGGGTTAATGCTGATTGTATAACAGCTGCAGACCATTAGAGCGGCTTTGTTTGAGAGCTTTTACTGCTTAAAATCACAAGACTGATTTACTGTGTGTTTTGTGCACATTTAGTATTACATTTAGAAACAAAATAAGGCAAATGTATCTGATGAATAAGATTATTTTCTACTGAAAGGAAAAAGAGAACAGCATGTGGCCTTGTCCCATGTTGTTATGTGACCACCATTGAACACTAGTTCTTTTTAGCAATGGTTATTTAGAGCACAAAATGCTAGATAATCAGTGAGCCACTGTATAATGGCTCTAAAATATAGTAAGCTGCCTACATATGCAACATTACAAGACAACAGATGCAAAGGCTGTTCCAAAAGTGCCATTTAATTCCAATTCAGTGACTTATAAGGTTTCATTTGAGCTAGGATGCTGCAGCAATGCAGCTTACTAGGTTTTAGAACAGACCCAATGTGTCATAAACACTGAGAACAAATTAATATTTATTCAAGAGATTTGTCATATTTTGTTGATGGAGAGCGGTGGATGGAGACTGGGAAACACAGAATGTTCCAGAACCGCAGAGACGATGGATTTGGTGTCTTTCACACACACATTGGGCTCTTTGTTTTGTTTCGATGTGGCAGCTCTTATCTCAGCGTGTGAAAAGCCTGTTTCAGGCGATACACACACATGTAAGGGTTCAATTCCATACAATTTTGCCGCTTTTCATGGAACTTATCTTTGCTGTGTGTTTGCTCACCGAGTCTCTGACTCATGCCTTGGTCAATGCTGTTGTACTGGAATACATAGACATTAGCATCTTTTTGCTATTTATTATTGGGAGGTGTAGTAAATATTCTAATATGAATTAAACCCCAATCCTCCATTTAATAAAGGTCCTCAAATCTAGAATTAATTCATGTAAATATTTAGATTTAATTGAACACAGATTTTGTTTTGTTTTTATATATGGGAATCAGAGCATTATCCTTTGAAACAGCATAGATATGTCTTTTAAAGGAGTAGTTCACTTTAAAAAAGAATTGAGCGAAACAATCGGTCATTTTCAAAAAAAAAAAATTAATTTTTTTAACCCTAAATTCCCGTCTCCTCTTGATGCGCCGCGTATTACGTTGGAAAGGTCACGCGTGACGAAGTCGGAAGTACCGACCACAGTGTTTACGAGTTTGGAGTAGGAGGACCGTTCAAAGTTATTGCATGTTTAATGACACATATTAATATGTATTTGTTTAAATTGTTAAAATATCCTGGAATGTTTAACGATGTTACTCTTGACCTTTCCAACATGATGGCGTAGCACATCTCAGAGATGGTACAAGATGGGCATTTGTGGTTAAAAAGTATATAATTATTACAAATTTTATTTTAGACCGATCGTTTCGCTAGATAAGACCCTTATTTCTCGGCTGGGAGAGTGTCGGGCCATTTGAAGCTGCATTGAAACTGACATTTAAACCTTCAAACCATTGGTTGCCATTGAAGTCCACTATAGAGAAAAATCTTGGAATGTTTCCTCAAAAACCTTAATTTCTTTTCGACCGAAGAAAGAAAGACATGGGCATCTTGGATGACATGGGGGTGCGTAAATTATCAGAATTTTTATTTGAAAGTGAACTACTCCTTTAAATATTCTTGCCCATGCAAAGCTCATCACCGTGATTTACAGTTTTGTGGGTGGTTGCTAAATAGTTGCTATATCATTTTTATGGTAACACTTTACAATAAGGTTCGTTACTTAACTACCGTATAACATGAACAATACTTCTAAAACATTTATTAATCATAGTTAATAATAATGTCAACATTTACAATACATTATTCAAATCAAAGGTTGTATTTGTTAACATTAGTTAATGCACTGTGAACTAACATGAACAAACAATGAACAGCTGCATTTTTTATAACAAAGATTAATACATGTTGTACAAAATGTTTTGTTCATGTTAGTTAATACATTAACTAATGAACCTTATTGTAAAGTGTTACCAAAGGAAGAACCCTTCAGTTATGCTCTGCCCAGACTTCCTGATTCATTTAAAATGTCAACACAGGAAAGAAAATAGCCAAATTCTTTTCTTCCCATCTCATCCCAAATTCCTAAGCCTAATAAAGGGCAATAATAATAGCACTGTTTGCTATATAGTAGTTTGTCTTTGCATGTGGAAATCTTATTTAGAGCAGCTTTATAAATATCATGAGTACATGTACAATGTGTTTCTGAGTAATAAAACTCTATCTATGAGGCGACATACTGTAAATAAAGAGAGATCAGCCACTGTCACTGTTTGTCAGGTTATAGTCTCTAACAGAGGCGTGAAAGCGCTGGATAAAAGATCAGCGTTTGCGTCGACGCTTGCGCTGGCCTGGTTTCTTTAGTGTGAGCACAGAAATAGCAGGACGACTATGATTCATGGCTGCACAGACAAGCATCTCTCTGTCACACTGTCACAAGTGCAGAACCTGTTAGTCGACTGATTCTGGAGACGGACCGACCGCCTAAAGCAAAGTGAACATGTGGGGGACTTGCCAACAATGCTGTGATAACTTTGAAAAATACAGAGACACACACACACCCATGAGACTGCATACTAACACATTAGCTTTTAGTACTGGATGTACAATTTTGTTTCAAAATTAAACGCAATCTAATTTGAATGATCCTTTATTAATCCTTTTCAGTAGAGGAGTGAAATTTTCATTAGCCAAAACATTAGCTATTTTTCATTTATTTCATATTTTTTTATATAAGTATAATTACCATACAACCCCAAAAAATGTGCTATTTTTTTCGGTTACACTTTATTTTAAGATGACGTTGTTAGTGCATGCAATTTCTGTAACTGTCACCTTAAAGTAAAGTGTTACCATTATTTCTTAAAGTAACGTGTGTACGAGGGTTGACATAGTTGGATGAATGCAATCAGCTGCAATTTGGTGTAAATGCTGTGTGATTATTTTCTTGTCACCCATCGTGCCGCCCACCCAGGTCCAGGGGCCTCATTTATAAACGTTGCGTACACACAAAAGAAGTCGTACGCCGCTCTCTACGCAATAATTGGTATTTATAAAAAGCAAACTTACGGGAAAATGTGCGGTCCTTCACGCAAACTCTGACCCAAGCGTACGCACAAAAACGGGTGAAATGAAAAATGGCGACACCGTCGGCAGATGGAAGAAACACTGAAAGTGTGTGAAACTGTAGACCGTTGTGTAAAAGAAATGGCAATAGGGCCTATATAAATAGCATGAAGACTTCACAAAGCAAGTGTTACAATTAACAGCCTACACAAACACCCGTTTGACTGATCTTCAGTGTAAAACAAACAAAATCAAACAAAGATTACAACAGAAATGCAAATTAACACATATTTGCAAATATTAAAGTGAAATATGTTCTGCAATAATATTGGCATGTTATGCAATTCATCCTCATAACACATCTGTAGCTTGTCAGATGCAATCAAATGGATGGTAATAAAATGCTATGATGCCATCACAATGCGTAATGACGAGCGCTAGACGTTTGCATCGACTTTTGATATCCGACCATTTCTTTTTTTCATTTCGGCCACGGTCCGAGGTTGTGAGGCTCCAGCATTAATGGCGTCTGCAACCTTTTCCCACTCAAGTGCCTTTTTGGCCCACACTGTGCCCTCCAAACAACATTTTACTCTTTTTCCACCTCGCCAACGATAATTTCTACTTCACATTGAGTGAAGTTACGTTTCTTGGTTTTCCTCTCTGTGTTTGCCATGATTTCGCAATCGATGAATATTAACTTGTGGGCGTTTCACTGACTATTTATGGGCAACTATAATGGGCGTGACATGAAGCCGCAAAAGCTGCGCTACAATTAGAATTGATTGTGATTTTTTTTTTTTAAGGGAAAACTGTAGGATGTGCGTGCGTGTTTTTAAATCCGAATATTTCTGTGCATACCACGTCCTATGTTTCATCCGTACGCCACTTCTGACGCAAATCCTACGCAAAGTTTTATAAATGATGGCCTAGGTGATGTTGTTTATTATGTCGCAATTTGAGGAATGTTTTACTATTAGGGAAAATCATACTGTAACATTGCCACAAACAAAATGTGGAATACAACTATGTATAGTATACGTTTTGGTAAATACAGTTATTTACTAATTGATAATAGATTTTTATTACATACATGCTGTATGACTTCAGTTGTTGCTTTAGATCAAGGAGGTCAAGACCTCTGAATCCTCATTTTAAGGAAGGAAGAGTATGTTAATCTATGCTAACGTGATCTTAGGTTTGGGGTCAGTAAGATCTGTTTTAAAGAAATTAGTTATTTATTTAAGTATTAAATTGATCACCAGAAAAGACATTTATAATGATATAAAAATAATCTATTTCAAATGAATCCTGTTCTTTCTATTGATCAAGGAATCCTGAAAAATGTATCAGTTTCCAAAAATCAATATTGGTAATAATAATAAATGTTTCTTGAACAGCAAATTAGAATGATTTCAGAAGGGTCATGTGACACTGAATACTGGGGTAATGATTGCCATAACAGCAATAAATTACATTTTAAAAACAGTTTTTCTGTATTTGTGATCAAATAAACGCAGCCTTAGTGAGCAGAAGAGACTTTCTGAAACATTAAAATATCTTACCAATCCCAAACATTTGAATAGTAGCGTAGGTTTAACGTATGTTAGGTAGTTTTCCTAACATAACTAATAGTTCTCACAACTATTCCTCTAAAAGTTTCACCATATTTGTAAAGTGTGCCATTTGAAATCCCAGTTTAATGTCAGTATTCAATTGAATTCAATCAGTGCCATAAGTAACATATCTCTATTAGCTTTACATAAGCATTCAAATTCACTTCAAAGACACAGAATCACAGCACAACATGAATGTGATAGTGTCGGGTGGCACAGTGTCTCTTTCTGTCTCTCAGAGAGTTTAGGGTGGTCTCTGTCTGTTAGGGTGTTTGCAGCAGCAGGAGGCATTGCAAGGTGAAGACACATCGGCTGTCATTGTGCTGAGCGAGAAAGAGAGAGAGAGACAGTGGGGAAAGGAGGGAGGTAGACAGAGAGAGCGGAGAGAGAGAGAGAGAAACGCTGCGTTCTCTGGCTCACCAGAAACGCTCGATCACACTCGCTGTTGACGGATGAGCCGTCGGTCGAGGCTGAGAGCTCGGCAGCTTGTGTCAAGCTGAGGGGAGAGCGGAACATGAACATAATGAGAACCTTCCCTCGCTTGCTTTCAGATACCGGGCAGAAGAAGACGCCGGAGAAGAAGGATGGAAGGCGGATGTCGTTCCAGAGACCGAAGGGCACCATCGAGTATTCAGTAAGTCAGAACATGAACCCCCTACCTTGTTATTTCTGTGCATGTGCTTTTGTGTTTTGTAAGGTCGTATCTCGCGGAGCTCGTCCCAGCTCTGTTTACTCTGAGGATTTTTCCACATGTACCTGTGAGGTTTCTGTGAGAGTTTGCTCGAGGTCTGTGTGCGTGTCCACGGGGATGATTTGAGACCGAGCGTGTTTTCATCAGCGTTTAGTATGGAGAGGGTGCATGAAGCCGTGCGAATGTTTACATCAGCCTGCTTATTTTCACCGGTCTGCATGAGAATGTCCTCAACATGCATTCCAGCAGAGTATTGGTGAATGACCTTCCTTTCTGCGTTTGCATTTCTATTGATTTGGCGTGTGTGTGCTGTGTGAGAGAGAGATTGTGTGAGCTTCGATTGTCTATCTTAACAGATTGTTGTGTTCTTGAAACGACCCTGAAATTCCAGCTGCGGGCAGAGCGCTTCTCGTCTCTCTCCCTAGTAACAGAGGAGCGTGTGGGTTGAGCCGAGCTCTGGAGTTCTGCCTGGAAGTGGAGAGACGGAGGAGAAGAAACTGCTGGCAGCTACAGCTGTCATTTAGCCAGAAGATCCGAATCATACCCCTTTTGCACCAAAAATGGTGCTCGCCCGGGGAATCTGATAACGTCTATCAGAAACAGCCCACGTTTCCACTGACTTAGATGAACTGACTAGATTACTGACTGTCTTTGTTTACATGTCTACAAGTTTTGAAAACATATTTTAACATTCAAAGGATGGACGTGTAAAGGCAACTAGTCAGGGTTACCTGAATGACCATCCAATTAATGAATAGTATTAATCATTCAATTAACTAATCGATACATTTAAAGATTGATGTGCAATCTGTCTAAAGCACAGCACATTGTCAGCATGCTATTGAAAACACAGAAATATTCAAACTTAATAAATATATGAGAAAAAGTCAAGCTAATTTAAGTCAGTTAACATTGATATTCGATTAGTTGGTAGTTGGATGATCAGTAGAATAGTGAAGCAGTGTGAACCATCCCTAATAAGAAATAGTATTAATAATTTTAAATAATTTAATAACAAAAAACATATTTTTGATACCACAAATTGCTTTTGTATATTTATTTTAATATTATGACATATTATTTTTTATATTATTTAAATATGCACTACCATTCAAAAAGCCTCAGTATATATATTTATTTAATTTTATGGCAAAGCTGAATTTTCAACATCATTACTCCAGTCTTCAGTGTCACATGATCCTTCAGAAATCATTCTTATATGCTGATTTGCTGCTCAAGAAACATTTTTTATTATCAATGATAATAATAATCAATGCTGCCTAATATTTTATTTTAAACTGGTCTACCATTGTAACCCATCTTTTTAATTTGGTGAGTTGCTTTTGATGCAGCAAGCATTGTTTAAACAAATTACAATAAGTAATAATTCTGAGCAATTCATTCACATATATGAAATGTTTATATTATTAATTAGTTTTAGACTGACTGGTCGGGCACAGGCACCCTATGAGTGGAAAATAGGCATCAGATTTAGTTGGGCATCAACTGGCATCAGGCAGCCGTGGAATCAGATGTCCGTGACAGCGTTGCTGCTGCTGTCACGGTTCTGTTTCCAGACGGTTCTTTTCTCCCCTTGGATCTGGGCAGGTGTCTAACACCCGTCTCCCCCCTTACACACACTGAAGATCTGTCCTTGTCGGCCGAAAAGTGATTGACAGAGCCTTTGTTTTCCTCCGCAGAGCATGAAAAGTGTGCAAGACGACTGCGGGGAATTTGTCACCGTTCATAAACGGCGTGTCATGAGGCTGTTTGTGGTTGTTGGTGGGGGTTAACATGTCCATACTGTAAAATGCATTGGGGTCTAGTGGTTTTTGGACCTGTTTGACTTTCATTGTATGGGAAAAAAACATAATGATGACATTTACAACTTTCATTTTTGGGTGAACTATCCCTGTAAGATCTTCAGTGAAACTGTCTCCATTATTGTGAAAGTCTTGCCTCCGCTACAGGTGAATGTCTGCATTGCTGTTTTCTCAAGAAGCAGTTTTGACCTCAAGAGGGTTTGAAGGAGAGCTAAACTATTGTAGCCCATCTGCTCAGTCACTAATAACACACTGCAGGTCAGTGAGCCCTGACTATAAGCTGGTCTGTGGCCAATTAAATCAGTTGGACAGGAAAGGGTGAGAGACATTGAGATCTCATTGGAGAGAAACACTGAGGATTCAGCATCTGCTTTGATTCTCCTGAGTCTGTTGATTCCTACAATAGTCGGATTCGGCTGGAGTAGTTGCACTGCACTGAAGTCTTGTAGCTAGTGATTAAAGCTTATAGTCTCATTGTGCATGATGCATACTGTGCACAAAATCAATAGACATTCTGTGCATATTTATAATTGCATTGATTTGTATTTAACATCAGAGAATCACACAATCACTCTTAAAAATACATTTCCGACTATACATTAAGCTCCTTTGGAATTTGATCACAGGTCTGAACTGTTTTAAATAGTTTTAGGGTGAATGTGAAGAGCTTCATAGAGTGAGTGTGTGTAACCAGGCTCACCAGTTGCCCCTTGACCTCCTGCTGACCTTTTCCAGAACAGGCTGTTGGAATATTAAAAACAGCTCGAGCTGGTACAAAAGTACTGGGAGGTACAATGGTTTCAGATGGTTCTTTGATATTTACTACTAAATGATTATCACATCATTTACCATGTTTGTTTACAAAGTAGTCCCAGTTTTTTCAAGGAATACCATGGGTTTACCGTGCCCAATCATGGATGATATTTCTGTGGTGTTTTTGTAAGCGCTGTCTCTTGTACGTCCTGTAAAATGGAGAACGTCAACATCTTGCCAAGACTGCTGAGATAAAATGAGTTCTTTAAGTGATCATCGACGCCAGTTAGCCAGCGTGTGCCATGAGGGTAGCAATGACAGCGTCACTATGGCAACTCTCATGCCACGGCAGCCGTGATGTCCCACGCAGTATGGAGCTCGTCTGATTTGACATTCTGCCTGATTGCACCGTTTGCTGGAACGTCATTTCCAGTTTGATGAGCTGTGTTCTCTCTGAATCTCACAAAACCGGTCGAGAACATGTATGGGTTGTTTTTTTTTATCCCAAAAATAAATAAAAAAGTTGTATTTTCCAGAATTAAAACAAAGCTTTTTTTGGGCCAATACAAATGTTTTACATTGTAACTATTTTTATCATTATTATTAACAAAATGCAAAAAAAAGGAGAAGATTAACATGTGTTTTTAATTATATTGAATTTATACATCATATTTAATTCATTTATTTATTTGTTTGTTTCTTTTTAAATTCGATGACCTTGAAATATGTCCTTAATTGTCATAAATGAATGCCCAATGCAAAAAAATAAATCATTGTATAAAGAAATTATATAGATTATAATATAATATTTAAAAAAGGTATATCATTTTATTCTACTAGTTATTTATTATTACTTATTGTTTTATGCGTATTTTTAGAGCTGCATTTTGTTGATGTGTATTGTGTGCATACAATAACAATAAAGATTCTTATTCAAAATAAATTTATATTATTGTTCTTCTTATTAATAATATAATACTATACACTCACCTAAGGATTATTAGAAACACCTGTTCAATTTCTCATTAATGCAATTATCTAATCAACCAATCACATGGCAGTTGCTTCAATGCATTTAGGGTGTGGTCCTGGTCAAAGACAATCTCCTGAACTCCAAACTGAATGTCAGAATGGGAAAAAAAGGTGATTTAAGCAATTTTGAGGTGGCATGGTTGTTGGTGCCAGACGGGCCGTCTGAGTATTTCACAATCTGCTCAGTTACTGGGATTTTCACGCACAACGATTTCTAGGGTTTACAAAGAATGGTGTGAAAAGGGAAAAACATCCAGTTTGCGGCAGTCCTGTGGGCGAAAATGCCTTCTAGGTCAGAGGAGAATGGGCAGACTGATTCAAGCTGATAGAAGAGCAACTTTGACTGAAATAACCACTCGTTACAACCGAGGTATGCAGCAAAGCATTTGTGAAGCCACAACAAGCACAACCTTGAGGCAGATGGGCTACAACAGCAGAAGACCCCACCGGATACCACCATCTCCACTACAAATAGGAAAAAGAGGCTACAATTTGCAAGAGCTCACCAAAATTGGACAGTTGAAGACTGGAAAAATGTTGCCTGGTCAAATTTGAGTCTCGATTTCTGTTGAACATTCAGATGGTAGAGTCAGAATTTGGCATAAACAGAATGAGAACATGGATCCATCATGCCTTGTTACCACTGTGCAGGCTGGTGGTGGTGGTGTAATGGTGTGGGGGATGTTTTCTTGGCACACTTTAGGCCCCTTAGTGCCAATTGGGCATCGTTTAAATGCACACGCCTACCTGAGCATTGTTTCTGACCATGTCCTTCCGTTTATGGCCACCATGTACCCACCTCTGATGACTACTTCCAGCAGGATAATGCACCATGTCACAAAGCTCGAATCATTTCAAATTGGTTTCTTGAACATTGACAATGAGTTCACTGTACTAAAATGCCCCCACAGTCACCAGATCTCAACCCAATAGAGCATCTTTGGGATGTGGTGGAACGGGAGCTTCGTGCCCTGGATGTGCATCCCACAAATCTCCATCAACTGCAAGATGCTATCCTATCAAACCACATTTCTAAAGAATGCTTTCAGCACCTTGTTAATCAATGCCACATAGAATTGAAGGCAGTTCTAAGGCAAAAAGGGGTCAAACACAGTATTAATATGGTGTTCTTCCTAATAATCCTTTAAGTGAGTGTATATATGACCTGGAGATGCTGTCACATGTATCCCGCTTTGGTTTTGTTCTCTGTGTTCTGTTCCCGTTTTTCCTGCCTGATTTCCTTAGTTAGTTTCCTCATTTGTTAATTAGTCCTTTCACTGCTGTTCTGTATCAAGTAATTTATGTTCCTCTGGTTTTTAAGCCTGTGTTTTCATGTGCAATGTTTAGTGGTTAGGCTATACTAACTATAATCTCCAGTGATCACCTGTGTTTCAGTCTGGGAATTAGAATAAAGATATTTTTTATAAATCTCTACAGCACTCACACCTGACAGATGTGACCTTAATTGTCATGAAAATAATTAATAATGCAAAGAGTCTTTTTACATAAAGAAAAACAAATATATATATGAAACCGTTATCTATTGTTATAAAGCCATTTGTGGCATTTGAAACGGTTGTAAACCGAGCTACCAGAAGATATACAATCAGTGAAAGAAATTAGGAGAGAAATAATGGCGTAAAAATAAATCACTATAATAATTAAATAATACACACAAATGATGTGTTTTGAGATTGAGTTTGAACATGACTGCTGATGAAACGCATGTGAGAACCTGTGGAAGCTGTTCCCAGCTGTAGGGTGGTGTAGTTCAACACTGACTCATGGTGTTTGGAACCAACCCTAGACATAACTAGTCTTGATCCTCATTACCTAAGAGGTCTTTGACTCTAAATTCAGAATGCATGAGTTGTGTTTGAAGACGTTGTAAAATGTGCCTCTGCTTGCAGATTCTATTAAAGTGCCAAGTGGCTAAACAGCGTATAGCTATGGTAAAGAATTCTACTACTTCGCCAGAAGAATTATTAACCTTGATAATCATATGTGTCAGGAACCTGGAAAACTGATGCGCTCTGGTGTTTTAAATAGCTGTACATCAGCTCTCTTATCAGATATTTTCTTTACATTGTTAATAGTTTTATTGTTGATTCTGCTGTAGAGATACAGAATACAAACTTTAATGCATCCTCATTTTTTAAACAAGAATGCATTTGACTTTCATTTGATCCATTCACAATTCCTGCCTCAGAAGGAAACTAGTGTCACCCGTGTCTGGGAAATGTTGAGTTTGTCTAGACCGTTTTGATGACTTTTACTTCTGCATGTGTCTTTTTTCCAAACAGAAGCGTCTGGCAATGTTTGACATCTCCGCTGGCACTGCTCGTGTTAGATATTAAGTGATATTTTTATCCACGGCTGCCTTTAGAAAGAGGACGACAGACCTCAGCGGGACTCCCTGCTATTATATTAGGAGAAGTGAAAACACGAAGGATAGAGCACGTCTAGACTGCGGAGCAAATCATAAAATCGCCATCTAACAGAGGCGTTAGTGTCCAGTGAAGGCAGGTTGTGTTTGCTCTGAAATTAAGCGTCCAGAAGCTACAAATAAATAGCCCACGGAAGAGCCGGTCTCAAATGCCTCTCGCAGGGAATCAATGTTCTGTGTCAGACAGACGGGATGAAAGCACGCCGCTAGCGCGGGGGCATTGGGAGTATCGACTACTGGCGTTCCCATCTGGAGACGACCAGAAAACTTCTGTACAAATTCGTGGGGGGGTTCTTTCATTCTCTAAGAAAAACAACTCGGATTCAGAGTAGAAATGGCATTGGATATGCTGATGCTTTTTAGGCGTTTTTGATGTTGGGGGAAACTCGGTGTGATGACGTAAACCAGTTCAGTTAAAAAAATGCAAGTTTATTTATTTATGGTTTGTTTTTTTGTTTTTTTGGATTGTCCTCTTACGGCCTGTGCACACAGAACACATTCAAAGGATCTTGAGGGTCTTTGTTTATTAGTAAGTGGTTAAAGGGTTACTTTACCAAAAAAATGAATTCTGCCATTATTTACTCACCCTCAAGATGTTCCAAACCTGAATGGCTTTTCCTTTTTTAATGTATAGCTTCAATATACTTTACCCTGCAGGGATCTCACTGTCCTCCTCACATGAGAAACTCATGATATACTGTAGCAAACAGACAGTCTCAGAACTATGTAGAATCCTTTACATTAAGATATTATCAACAATGTAATGGTAATCTGACTGTCCTAAAGTCAGATGTTTAGAGGACTGTAATCTGGATTTATGGCGAGTGAGAGATATTTAGCATGCCAGTGCTCTGTAGAAGTGATCATGCAGCAATAAGTTCCACACAATATGTGCAAAAGGGGAAGAATGTGTTCACACCATGCGACATTTCCCTTGCTGCTCGGGTTTTGTCCTCTCACTTTGTTTCAATGTCAAACACAAAAAAAATTCTTTGTCTTCTTTTGCTTGCTTTTCACTGATCTTAACCTCAGTTTTTATTTATTTTCTATTATTTTATTGGATAGTTGACCGCTGGCTAGCATTCTATAGTAGTAGTAGTAGGTGTTTAGAATAAAGTTAGTTAAAATTATCATGCAACAAATCTCTCACACATAGTTGATGGTTGGACACGTGCATAATGTGAGTAGCACAAACTGGATCAGAATCGGATCAAATTGGACTGGAAATGAATAAAGGCCATTCCACACCGAGTCCGAAATTTTCGTATGCGTTTCTTCGTATTCGTGATTCTCTGAATTGTCAAAACACTATTCAGACACCATTCAAACTGCTTGCCACGGATGTGAAAAACGCAGAAAATCGAACCCGATCCGATATTTTTTTATGACGAACGAAAGTTTCGGAGGCAAGCGTGATTGACGTAATGTGAGGTCGTATTTATTTTTTAACGTGCGAAAATTTTGAATGCGAATTTCGGGCTCAGTGTGCAATGGCCTTAACGGTTTTACACAGTTTAGCTTCAATCTTTTTTACAATATTACTGGTTTTACTGTATTTTTAATCAAATAAATGTACCCTTGGTGAGCATAAGAGACAATACCAACTCCAAACTTTTGAATGGTAGGGTAGGACATCCACCTTATGTAGACCTAAATGAACCCAAAGAAATGGTATTCTCTTCTTCCTTTTCCTTGTTTTCACATGTTTTTGTACATTTGTTGTGCAGGTGGAGTCGCGAGACACTCTAAACAGCATTTCGCTGAAGTTTGACACCACTCCCAATGAACTTGTTCAGCTCAACAAACTCTTCTCCAGAAATGTGGTCCCCGGTCAGGTATGTATTTTCACGTTTAATATCCTGTTTCACTTGTAAATATGTAAATACCTAAATACCTGCATTTCTGAAGTAAAAATGGATTTTATTTTATTTTTAGGAATTGTTTTAAGCTAATGATGTAATGCCTAGTTAAAACCCAACTTTTAGCTTTTACTCATTGAATATCTTGTTTTGCTCTGAAATGTCACATTACATAAGTAAAAAAGATTGTAAATGCCATTACATACAAACTAAGTCACAAAAATCACACACTCTTAACTGAATTCATGGCGGTTTTCATCTGCAGACACTCATTACAACAACGCTTCACTCCCTTACCTCTGCCAAGCACTAGACAAAGAATCAATCTCTCACTGTTTAATATAGCGCAACAGCATATCAATTATTGGCCGATATGACATTTAACCAGATAATATCTCTCAGATAGAAAGCGTGATTAATGACTTCTCTCTTCTAGTCAGTGCATGAGCGGTTATGAAAGATCTCTTGCTAAACAGCTCTAGTATTGCTTCATCATCTCCTTACAAGTACATGTTAAGCAGAGCTGAAGTCCGGATGGTTGATATTCACGTGGCGCTGGCCACAGTAATGAGAGGGTAATAGATAGAGTCAGGCGCTGGAGATGGCGACCGCCGCTTGACACAGTACAGCTGGAGGGCTCTCAGCACGGGTCACGTGACCAAACTCTGCGGCTCCTTCCATTAGCGTAATCCTCCCCAGTGTTTCGGACTGCTGAACAGCCCCTTCACTCTGACTCTACTGCCCCCAAACTTACTCGAGTGCAGTACTGTTACTGAGGTGCACCATAAGATGGGATGAACTTAAAGAACTGAATAATATCAAATTTAATTATATTTTAAATAATTTAAAATTATATTTATATCCTAAATATTCTATAATTTATATATTAAATAAAAAAATTTAACAATTCTTTTTTTTCTTTTTTTTTTTGAAATGTAAACTGTTTGTCATGTATGGAAGCTTGTTTCCGCCACAGAATAAAACAACTCGCAGTTGCGTGTTATAAAGTCAGAATTGCGAGAAATTAACATGCAATTCTGACTTTTAATCACGCAATTACATCTCACAATTCTGTCATCTTTTCTCAGAATTCTGAGATATAAACTCGCAATTGCGAGTTATAAAGTTCAATTCTAAGCAAAAAAAGACTGACTTTTTTCTTCAGAATTGCAAGTTTATATCTTACAATTCTGACTTCATATCTCCCAATTGCGTGTTATAAAGTCAGAATTGTGAGATATAAACATTCAATCCTGAGGAAAAAAGTCAGAATTGCGAGTTTATTTTTTGCAATTGCAAGTATATATCTCACAATTCTGACTTCATTACACGCAATTGCGACTTTGTATCACGCAATTCTGACTTTATAACTCGCAATTGCGACTTTATATCACACAATTGTGGGAGAGAGTGAGAAAACAGTGATAATTGTGAGATTAAAAAGTCGCAATTACCTTTTTATTTTTTATTCTGTGGTGGAAACAAGCTTCCATAGTGATGCTATTAATGCATTTATTTAATATGACAGATTCGGAACAGATTTGTTATTTTTCAGCTTCAAATTTTACAAAAATAGCAACATTTAGCATCCATCCATACAATTACTATGATGTAACCGTAATACATTTTAAAAAATAAAGTATAAAAATGCAAATCGTGTTATTTTCAGGTTTCAGCCAGGTTAGTTGTACATTTAGTTATTGTCTTCTTATGAAAACACTACAGGTCTATGATGCAGTATATCCTCGTTTACATAAGTTGACCACCAGCGTGTATGTGAGTATTGATTGTGCGTCCATGCATGCAGTGGCTGGCTGGTGTTTATAAAGCGTTACGCTGCGGTTGTCTTTGCAGGTTCTGTATGTTCCTGATCCGGAGTACGCGTCCAGTGCGGGCAGCTCTCCCTCCTTCAGTCCCAGCAGCCCACTCTCTCCCACCTCCTCTGAAGCTGACCTGGAGAAAGTGACCACGGTATGTGACATTTCCTTCTTCACACCACACAAGCCTCATCATTTAACCTGTGCTGTCGAAGGACTCTCACACAATCCGACATGCCCTGAGCGTGGCATGCGTTCAAACTGAAGCCTCTCTGGGAATTTTAGAACAATTTTCCAGAGTTGAAGCTCTGTGTGCTTTTGCTATCTTAAGCTATCTGGTTTACAGGAATCATGTGAGAGGGCCTTAATGGAACAGTGAAATCATGAGGTGACAGCACAAAATGCTGCTGTTCATTGTTAGTCAGGAAACGTTGTGCTTTGTTTTTCATCAGCTGATAGGAAGAATGCCAGTCTTGCAGAAAAGCTCTCTATTAGGTTGTCGACGTATCCATGTGTTTGTCAAGACGAATAGAAGCTGGTTGACAATTGTTGACATTAGATAATTATCTCAATGTCAGCAACATGTTCATCTTTAAAGCTGAATATAATTGTTTAAATACTTCATTTTATCCCAGTTTAATATGCAGACAACTAGAAGAGTTTGTATGGGTAATTACCTGGCAAATGACATGCTTCAATTTTAAATATTGGCAAATATGCCAATGTCGATCTAATAGTTACCAACGAAGGACAGATGGATACATAAAATATTGATACGACACAAATAGATTTACTTCTGTAAATTTGCTTTTGAATAGGTTTTGAGATCACGTGGCTCAAGGCTGTGGTTTTTTACTGTCAGACGTGATATTTACACACCCTCTGTAATCAAATACCTGCCATGAGCCATGTTGACTTGCCCTCATTCTAAGAAGCACTGCATCTGAATCCCTGAGAAATAAGCCATTTCTGGTTTGATGAATAGAACTGGGTGATCGAGCTTATCAATTTTATGATTATGATACAAATATAAGGGATGAACAAAACACTAAACATGGTTGAAGTATTTATGAGACAAAATTTGGCAAACAAAAGGCAAACTACAGCTACAGGTTTTATTTTACTGTGCAAAAAACACTGCATAGAAAAACAAAGCTCACAGGAAAAAGTGTACATTGACTACAACATAATCATTTATTAAAGGTGCTCTAAGCGATGTCACGCGTTTTTAAGGCCAAAACATTTTTTGTCACATACAGCAAACATCTCCTCACTATCCGCTAGCTGCCTGTCCCCTGAACACACTGTAAAAAAAACGCGGTCTCTGCAGACACCACAGGCTCCACAAACGGCTACTAAAACAAACTCTAGCGACCCGCTCTAGGAAACATAACAAACTGTTCCAGCCAATAACGACAAGAATGGTTTGGGGGCGGGGTTTGAGGGGTTAGTGCGCGGATGAGGAGGAGGGAGGGTCTAGCCAGCCTCCGTTTTGTTTGACAATAGTTCGAACGTCAACAAGAAGTGATGTCACCCAGGATCGCTTAGAGAACCTTTAATATTTAGTTTTTAAAAGTTTTTGTTTGTTTGTTTTGTGATGAGTCCCTTCCCTTGTTTGGCCTGAGCAGTAAATCTGCCCACTGTTCTTCAGAAGAATTCTCCAAGTCTCGCAACTAACTGTATCATTTTGAGATCTATCTTTTCACATCGAGGACAATTGAGGGACTTGAAACACAACTATTAAAATAGGTGAAATTTTTAACAGGATGAAAATGTGTAAAAAAAAATAATAATATTTTGTTTACACAGGTACACTGTGTAGTTTTTTAAGTATTTTATTTGCTAAAATCAATGTCTTTATTCATAAATATGTCCTCATTGGTGTAAAATTACCTCTGCCAATGATCTGACTTATCCGCATAAGCGAAGAATTTCTTATCTTTATTTACATTGGACAGGTAAGTCCAAGGAGGCTTCCACGTCGTTCCGCCATTTTGAAAAACTATAATAGCAGTAGGGGTGTCACGATTCTCCAAATCCTCGATTCGATTACATTTTCGATTCTAAGGTCACGGTTCGATTCGATTCTCGATTTTTACATTTATTTTTTTTAAGCACAGTTTGCGATGCCATTTTTAGACTAGACTTTTATGTAATATAATATATGACCTTTGTTCGCAATGTACCACACTACATTGTCAAATTTAAAACATTTATTAACAAAATAATGTTACAATAACTTATATCTTCAGTCAATTAGAAACTTAAGCAAAATAACCTGCCATGTAGTTTCTCTTTTGTAACTGCAGTCTTATTCACAGAAGATGACATTCAAGTTCACAACAAAACAAACAAGGTTTAACAGATACATATATGTTTTCCTTGCTTTACCTCGGTCTTAAAGTACAAACATGACTGTGAAAAATATTAGTATTTAATGTAGAATTTAATTAAATGCATTTATGATGAAATTACAACATTTTCGTGTCATGTTCATTTTGACCACGAACTGTGCGCTGTCGCTTTAACTCGGCGCGTGCAGCAGAAATAGACTAGGTGCGGAAATGAACGACTCTTTTCTCATTCGTGGAGGTGGAGAATCAAGTTATTTGTGACATGCTAGATTTATTGTATAAAGATTTATACTGTTCTGAGTCTGCTGTTTTTGTCAATTATAATTTTAATTTAAAAAGTGGAATGGTACACGCGCTGACGCACATACAGTAGCAGAGCTTGCAAACTGTGGCTTTTTTTAAGCGTGAACTTTGAACGCGAATGTGAACGTTGTCAACATAACTCACTGGAAATCAGAAATACTCCCACTGTCCCACACCGGCGACTTTAGTGAAAGAGGAGGTCAGAAGTCCTGTCGATGGTCTCCTGCATCTGCAGCCATGCTATCTTTTGACTGGCTGTAGCACTAACTGAAGTAGAGGACTCGCAGCACTTCAACGCTGTTTTTTTCCGCTTTGCAAACCGACTGGACGTGACATGGGGGCGTGGCAGTATCGACGATTCCATTTTTGAATTCGATTATCGAGATTGTGACTTAATTTCGATCGATTTCGATTTAAAATCGAAATCGTGACACCCCTAAATAGCAGAGAGGGACAAAAACCACTAGCCTACCACAACACGTTTCCACAACGCATTTTCGTTCAGAGCCAGCGTCACCAGGCTGCACTGCATGGTACTTTATAATGCAGGATCATAATTATGCCGAGCCACAGGAGATGGAATCCTCGTCGCCAAAAAAACGCTCATAGCTTCTTGGTACATAATGGCTACCATTGTCGTAACACGCATTTGACAAAGCGAGGCGCAAGAGAGCACTATTCGTTTGAATGCAAAATACAATTTCACCGCTAGATGTGGGAAATTCCTACACAGTGTACCTTTAAGGATTTTGAGAGTATCTGTAAAGAGGAGTGGGATGTGTACAAACCTGGTGACCAACTACAAGAAACGTCTTACTCTGTGCTCGCCAACAAAGGTTTCTCCACCAAATACTAAGGCATGTTTTGCTTGGGGATCAAATACTTATTTCACTTACTGAAATGCAAATCAATTTATAACCTTTATATAATGTGTTTTTTCTGGATTTTTTGGTTGATATTCTGTCTCTATCCGTTTAAATAAACCTACCGTAAAAATTATAGATCCTTCCTTTCTTTGTAAGTGCGCAAACTTGCAGGGGATCAAATAATTATTTTCCCCACTGTATATATGTGCTTTAATTATTTATATGGAAAATATATGGAATATTTATCGTCTAGCCCTAGCGGTATACTGTATCATCCCATCTCTGTGCTGTGAAGTAACTGTCAGAAGTGCCAACAGAAGTTTTGATGTTGAACTTCTATTTTGCAGTAAAAGGCTTTACCTTTAGCATCTTTAAAAGAGAACGCTGTATACCTCCCTGCCTCCTGGTCTCCATAGTGACAGCCTTAGACGCTCCTTTCCCTTTCGTTTTTCACACATATCTATTTAGACCGTTCCTCTGGGAAAAGAAAGCTGTGATCTGTCTAGCAGTCTGAGACGTGTGCTGTACTGGGAATGAAATGACCTGTTCCAAAATCCTGAGCTGCCTACCTAGACACATTGTAGGCGTGCTTCTGAAGAAGAAGAAGAAGTTTTATTTATATAGCGCCTTTCCAAATGCGCAAGGTCGCTTTACATTGTACATGCAATACATTTAAACACCCATATATTACAGTCAAATAGGATACATATAATCACATTATCCAAAATGCATGTTAAAAAGATATGTTTTTAACTGGGTCTTGAAAGTAACCACAGAAGAGGTATTGCGTAGTGTAAGAGGTAGCGAATTCCATAATTGAGGAGCATTAGCACTGAAAGACCTTCCTCCTACAGTAGACAACCGGAAACGAGGGACGGACAGTAAACCAAGTTCAGCTGATCTGAGAGACCGTGTAGGACGGTAAGGGTGGAGTAGGTCAGACAAATATTGTGGAGCAAGACCATTTAGTGCCTTGAACGTAAGAAGCAATACCTTAAAGTGGATACGTGATGCCACAGGTAGCCAGTGAAGTTCGTGAAGCAGAGGAGTAATGTGCGCAGAACGCCTAGTAGCGTTGAGGACTCTTGCTGCAGAGTTTTGAACATACTGTAATCTTGCAATACATTTTTTCTGACCTTGTTTTATCCAGAATTTAAGACTCTTCTCTCTTCAGGGAGAAGGCGAGCTCCCAGAATGCATTTCAAAAAGCTCTGTAACAAAATTCATTCAAGAAGGCAAGGAGTATTTTGTTAATGGGAGCCTATGCTTACAATTTATTCAATTTTAAAAAGTATTTAAAAAAAATTATTTAGTACAAGTAAAATGGACCATAATGTATGTGTCTTTCCTGTTTATTTTTATGCTTATTAGAGTAGCACATTATAGGCTTTGCGAGATGATAATGTAATGAATCAATGTTATGAATATAATGTTAGAATCGATTGTGAGTCACTGAACATACTTAATCTTAGGAATGCACTGAAATCTATAGTTATTTTATGTCTGATAATGAAAAACTAACCTATCAGTTAAATGATATACCAATATGATATACCGTATTATTTCACCATAAAGAAATGAAATAAACATAAAAAAAAGAAAAGGCATAACAACATTATAATACAGTATACAAAATTGAGTACAGTATAAAAAAATTATATTTTGAGATTTGATTTACATTACAAATAAATTTAAGTGAGCGTTTTATTATGGCAAAGAACATTTTGAGGTAAAAATAGTACAATTTAGTAAAATGAAATGACAGAAATATATCGAATACCAACTTGTATTTAAAAAATCTCTAATATGAGCTAATAACTGATAGCAGGGTAGGCGATTTGTTCCAGAAACATTTTTTCTTATGCTAATTAGCTATTACTAGCAGCTCCGAAAATTGCCTACCCTACCTTTAATATTTGTTCTTGTGTTGCTAACAAGCCTCAGTACTCAAGGGGGCAAAAGATTTACTTTCAAATGTCAAATGGATTTGTTATTAATAATTAATCAGGTAGTTAACTATAAACATATTGACTTCAGCTAACTTGCTCAGGAGCGATTGTCTTCAAACTGGTGCTTAGCCCCATAGACATCATATAGAGATAGACGCCCTATTGGCCGCTGTGGCGCAAGAAATGCGGCCGCCATCTTAAACCGGTCATACTCCTATTAGCGTTGCATGGCAGGAGTAGATGCCAGAGCACTGTGCAGCATATTCCTGCTCAAATCGGTGGACCATCACTCGGGGATTACTTTTCACAAGTAAGATTTAACATTTAACATGACCGTACTATTGGTTGTATTTTGTGAATAAAATATTCAATGTGCCCTGTATCGTAGCTACATGTATGACCTTTGCAGCAAAAAAAAAAACGTGTGAAAATCAGTTCGGTATTCAGTGAGATATGATTAATTAAATGCGCTGACAGCTCATTGCACCTGCCAAACAGATTACACTGAGCGGAGCGGGTGATCGGTTTAAGATGGCGGCCCCACGGCTCGTTCGCGCCAATAGGCAGTAGCGGTCGATAGGGCGTCTATCTATATGATGTCTATGCTTAGCCCTGGCCCCTGACAGTAGGTTACCTAAAAGAGAAAACTGACTGTAGAAGAAGACAGTTTATGCTAATGTTCGCTAGAGCGCCCCTTGTGGCAATGCTGAAAATTACAACACCTACTTGCATGTGAGTTAAATAAGACAGCAGTGCTCATTGTCCTCCTCAGCCAGAAAGTCTTTTCCCTGCACACTACAGAGTCCTCCAGAGACACCGCAGGGTCAGCCAGGTGCGGTTTGAATCAGTAGTTTAAAGAAAGCACTTCAGTAAAGCAAACAGCTCTTTTCCCGGGCTGTAGCAATCTTTTCATTACAAAGCCATTATTGCAGTGCTACAGACTGAGCTTGTATTAATTATTAAAGCGGATGCCCTGGCATGTTTGTGTGTAATTAAAAGCAATAGTGAATGCTGACCACAGGGTGCAGTTTATTTGCTTGGGGAAGTAGATGGATTCTCTCACCTATATTACTGCTGTAATGTGTCCTTAATCAATAGTTACATTAGCGAGTAAATAAATACCAGGTACTACCATGGTAGTTTGAGGAATATGCAAATACTAAATATATTAATATTTTAATTATTTTAATTAATGTATGAATATGTAAATACTGTTTTTATTTATATTAATTACCTAGTTCTGGCATGAAACTCTATATGGCGCAAGCTGATAGGTCTTTAACTAATTTGGTAGCAATCACATCATTATTTACATGGTGCAGCTGATTGGTTGCTGTTCCACCAGCTCAACATTAAAATACTGGTAGTGTTGCTGTTAGCAGTCTGCAGCACTCTTCCAGAAACCCTCCATCTTCCCCAGCTCCACCTGTATAGGTAGAGAGGGAGGGATATTTGCCATATGCATTACCATGCCAATTTCTATTACCGGTACATGCCAATCTCTCAGAGAGTTGTCATGACAGAATTACTTTAATTTCAAAAAATATATATTCTATTTTAAATTAAGCAACATTGTTGTTTATCAGCATTTTATTTTGTCCATAGCCATCACATTAACAAAACATTTTAATGACACTTATAACAATTACAAATTATTATTATTATTAATGTGCTGCACTATGGAGCATATCGCCCAACACTACTGTGAACCGATAATCAAAAGTCTGACTATAAAAGCAGCGCTGACTACGTCTATTAAATCTGGTGACTTTGAATTGAGGCTTCTGAGGAGTTTTTGTCTCGTATCATCCTGATCTTACCCTCCCTTCCTGCTGTATGCTAAATTTAGTCTGTCTCATGAGTGAAAACGAGTGAGTGTGTGTGTGTGTGTGTGTGTGTGTGTGTGTGTGTGTGTGTGTGTGTGTGTGTGTGTGTGTGTGTGTGTGTGTGTGTGTGTGTGTGTGGTGTGTGGTGTGTGTGTGGTTGTGTGTGTGTGTGTGTGTGTTGTGTGTGTGTGTGTGTTGTGTGGTGTGTGTGTGGAGAGATTGGTGTGTGTGTGTGGTGGTGTGTGTGTGTGTGTGTTGTGATGAGAGAGAAAGAGAAGAGAGAGAGAGAAGAGAGAGAGAGAGAGAGAGAGAGGAGAGAGAGAGAGAGAGAGAGAGAGAGATGGCCAGTGTTAATTACCAGTGGCTGCTGGTGTTGGCTGACACTTGCTAAGGTGACTTTGTCTCAGTGTTACTGGTCTGATTTTATGCCCAGAAACTCTTGTGATGCTTTGCTTCAGTCAATAACAGCATGAAACTCTGCAGATCAACAGAGGTTACAAGGTTATGTTAAGTTAGCACTGCACGTTATATTGGAGTTACAAGAAAACTTTATCATTAGAATCTCTTATTTGACCTTTGTGGCATCATGTTCAAGTTCAATTCAAATTCAAAACTTTGGAATCAGTATTAATATTTTTATTCAGTGAGACTCAAAAAACATTAAAAAAACATTAAGCAAAACTGTTTTCAACATTGATAATAATAGCAAAGCAGCATATTTTTTTACAAGATGTAAAATAAGTCTCTGATATCCCCAGACGTGTGTATGTGAAGTTTTACAAAATACCCCACTGATCATTTTTTATAACGCCCTACCATGGCCACAGACGTGGACAACTGAGTAACGTCTAGCGGCACGCTCACGCAGTTGTTGTTTCGTTCAAACATTATGGATCATGGCAAGCAGACTTTGGGACAAAATGAGAACTAAAATGAGGATCAATATCAGCGTGGCGTTTTCGAGATGCCGAGAGCTCCACGTCCGTCACAAACTTTGACTTGACGAGACAGGTGAGCAAATGTACATAAAACTAATCAATGTCATATAGCTCAACATGATGAAATGTTAGAATATGATCAGTATGTTATTCTAATGTTGATCTAGCTTACTGCTAGTCTCATACAGACAAACTAACACATATGGCGCTTTTCCACTGCATGGTACGCTCGTTCGGTTCGGTACGGTTCGATTCGGCGCGGAACGGTTCGGTTCGGCTTCGCTTTTCCACTGCGTGGTACGACTCGGCTCGGTACGGTTCGCTAGCTCGGTTGCTTTTCCACTGCAGTTAGTACCCATTTAAAGTGGGTGGGACTGATCGTTACACTGTTTGTAGGTCCGGTGATAGCCGTGTGCGGCTAAGAGCTGAGCTAGCTGCTACTTCTTGGAACACTTTTTCATTCTGTTTTGCCCCATCCAGCTCTCGCTGGACCCGCTCCTAGGCAACCAAGAGAGGATTGTCTGCACCTCGACCACGATTCAGCCATTTCCTTTTTAAAGTGTTGATCTCTTCTTTTTTTTCAAGTAAGTAAAACACAGGTGCTACCGTGTTGACTGTTGTCTATGACTCTGTATAGCGGTCTCGTGTCGCAAATCCAATGACGCTGGTAGTGACGATTCTGTCTGTCTGACCAATCAGTGATCTGCAGTGTTTCACGTCACATTTTAGTACCGGTACGGTACCTTGGAACCTCAACAGATCGAATAACTTTCAACACACTCAAATGCAGTTTAGTGTGATAGTGTAGACCAAGTGAAACAGCGCTGCGTTTCCTCAAGTTTAATTCGTCTAATAAACTGACCGGTGTAAGTATTAATTCAGCACTTGCGGGTAGTTCAGTAAAATTAAATGTCCTTATTCCTGTATATCCGCGGGACTCGCGTGTGGCGCTAACATCTCTGTCTCTCATTAGCAATCGCGCCCTGCTTCATACCAGTCATGTTAAAAACAGCAATATATTCACTCATCCATAAACATTATTAGATCCATCAGCATGACGACAAGTTCCATAATTCAGCTTACACATCATCAACCTACACCTTTGTTATTGTAAGAGGTTAGCGACCCCTAGCGGTGAAAAAAATGACATAATGTAGCTTTAAGTTATTGATTAGCCTATTATTTCATGATAATCTATAAATCGCTAATGTGGGAATTGAACTGTTGTAAGATGTGTCATGATATTGCATTTGTGTTATGGTATTGCAATAAATGTGAAAAGATGGATGCGACAGCTTGACAAATCTACAACAAATCTTCTCAACACTGCTTGCTGTTTCTGGGGGCGGGGTTATGTAAATTTTAGGATTTGTGATGTCACTAACCCGTGAAGAGGCTCATTGTAGTCCCTACCAGCCGTTTGTTGTAGTCCTTAAGAAGCGATTTCTGTAAAAGAAAATATCTCCCTTTGAACTTTGAGCGTCGTAACTTAGCAGATGTTGTAAAAAATGTAAGTTGTAATAATATTTCACATTTTTTCACAATTTATTTACTGTGTTTTTGATCAAATAAATACAGCCTTGGTGAGCATAAAAGACTTCTTACAAAAACATTTTAAAAATCTTACCGACCCTGAACTTTTGAATGGTAGAGTACCTCTATATTTTACTTTATGTCGTTTCACTATATCCAGTGTTACTTGGTGCACTTTATTTGTTCAGATAAAATTAAGGTAGTCATGAAGTATTTGGCTTTCAATAACAACAAAGCCACATATGGATCCATTCTGGGATCTTGAGGGTTGCCATAGAAACTAATAGTTTCTGAATCTAAGGATGTGAATGGCTCCAAGTAGAATGGAGATACCCATGTCAGTGATATATCTGTCATGTGCTTTTGACTTTTACCCTGCAGAACCTGTTTCTAGTCACCAGATGGAGCTGCAGGTTGTTGTCCTAGTATTTAATGTCAAACATCTGCATATAAACAAATCCACAATGACAATTAATTCAAAGTGCTGTTGTTGATCTCAGTTAATATTAGTCAGCTGACAGCATCCTTCTGTGCTGTTATGCATTCGCCTTAATATAATGACAACAGAGCTGTGGAGATTTTGAGTGCTCATCTACTGCTAATAGCGCATGAGTCATTAACATGAGCTGGTGAAATGTTGCGTGTGAAGTTTAACAGTACTCTAAGGGTGTGTGTGTGAAGTTGAGATCAGTCCGGCGGTGATCTAATGATCACATGGATGTCAACCACCCACATGCGGAGCCCTGCAAACAGGGTTAGTGCCCTTTTTCCAGGCTTAGGTTCAAAACCGCTCCCTCAGGCTTGATTCACTGAGGCCGTGTGAAACCAGCCCAGCGTAGGTAAGCTCCAGATGGCCTAGAGGACATGAAGACATAGACTTTTTTTCCTTCTCCATGTCGGATAGTAACGTCACCCAGCCAGAGGACACTGTTGGTCTCTCTCCCACGGTGTTTTTGATGTGCTTTGGTAAAAGTCATGAGATGTTCTTCAAGAAACACTGAATGCATGTTGCTTAAAGGAGAACTCCGGTCAATTTTAACATTGAGCTCATTTTTTTGTACATTTGGAGTGCTGTAAGTACAGACAAAAACGACAAAATCGGTGTTGCCTACACCGTGTTATCCTCTTTTTAAAATTCGCACCCTGTTGACTTCAATGGGGCAAGTTCTAAACCTGCTTTTAGCCTCATAACATCCTTGATTTGTCATTACAAGTGCACAGCCATTTGAGTGGTTTTATTAAGCGTGAACACGGTGAATCTGACTGCAGTAGATGTGAAAGATATTAATAAGAATGATGTTTATTCAGCCAGCTCACATACCTGTATTTTCTTCCTGTTTTCTGTCGAAGTCCACAGTAGTCGATTGTCAAGTTCGCGAGCGCGATCATTGGTAACTAGTAGGGATGCACCGATACCGATACCAGTATCGGTATCGGGCCCGATACTGAGCTCATGTACTTGTACTCGTACTCGTAAAAATGCCCCGATACCAACCACCGATACCAGGCAGCATGTGTACAGTTTCAGAAATTATAATGGGGATAAAAAAGAAGGCTGTATATGAAATAAATGTATCTTATCAGTGGAATATTAAACAGAATATATTAATGCGTCGTCTATATGGTGCGCAAGCTGATAAGAGAAAAACGTGCAGTGGATTGAGCGCGCTACGACACAGACGCGCGAGCTGGTCGAGCGCATCCCTTTTTCACAGACGTCAGTGGAAAGTTTGTAGTTCAGTCAGATGTCAATGGCAAATCAAGTAAAACGAGGCATGTAGCTTATTAATAACGTTAACTGACGAGAGAGAGAGAGAGAGAGAGAGAGAGAGAGAGAGAGAGAGAGAGAGAGAGAGAGCACTTCTGTTGAATGCTGTTGGTTGCGGATCGTTCACTCAGCACGTGTTATTTGGATTAAAACTAAATCGTATATGCAAGTAAAACATGAACTGTTACCTTACTTACGTTTAACGAGTGGTTGCCTACATTATTACTGGACATTTGCAGGTCAAGAATTTCCATAAACTTCAAACATCCACAGCGCGCCGCCCCGAAAACCACCAGACAGCGCGCGAATACTGAATGGAAGTCTTTCACGCATTGCGCTTGTACGGACGAATTCACACAAAACTATGAAAAAACACCTGTCTTGGCGAGTATCCTAGTAAAAGACTGTTATATATCTCAAGTGAACGTAGACAGTATAATTAAAATGGCGTCAGTGCGTTTGTGCGTTCAGCCTTAAAGGGGCGGCACTTTAATAAATCTGCTGCTGTGTTTTAATGTTAATCAAACAAAGGACAAATAAATGACTCTCTGCTCTTGGCTAAATAGGCTACCTCTATCAACTTTACAAAAAGATCCATATATATTTAGTTTATACAGTAATGAATATGCAGTGCATGAAATATATATTTGTTGAACTAATTAAGTTTAAATTTAATAAACAACTAATATGATTGATATTATTTTGGTTTCTCTACCAATACATTTAAAAATTACAAATGCATGAATTGAAAATTAATTGAAAATTAAAAATACAGGTATCGGTTACGGTATCGGTATCGGTGAGTACCAAAAATGAAAGTATCGGTATCGGACTCGGTCTGGAAAAAGTGGTATCGGTGCATCCCTAGTAACTAGATAACTAAGGATCGCGCACGCAAACTCGACAATCGACTACTGTGGACTTCGACCGAAAAACAGGAAGAAAATACAGGTATGTGAGCTGGCTGAATAAACATCATTTTTATTAATATCTTTCACATCTACTGCAGTCAGATTCACCGTGTTCACTCTTAATAAAACCACTCATGGCTGTGCACTTGTAATGACACATCAAGGATGTTAAGAGGCTAAAAGCAGGTTTAAAACTTGCCCCGTTTAAGTCAACAGGGTGTACATTTTAAAAAGAGGATAACACGGTGTAGGAAACCGATTTTTGTCGTTGTTCTCTGTACTGACAGCCCTCCAAATTCACAAAAAAATGAGCTCAATGTTAAAATTGACCGGAGTTCTCCTTTAAAGGTGGGTATGTGATTATCTTTTTTGTCCATTTTTTCAAAATAACTTGAAATCCTATTTCTAACCCACTTACAGCAGCTGAGTTAGAAGCACTGAAATGAAAATTAAGCAATTTAATCATCTGTGGCACGGGCAGGACTTGAAAAACTCCAGCCAATCATTTCCAAGACCACCTAGAATCATTGGACAGTAAGTTTGTCAATCAAACGGTTGTTCCACACCCCCCTCCCCCCAGCGCGCATGACCCCCGTCATACTCAAAGCTCGTGACACATGTGCATCTCGTCAGTAAAGCCGGTTCCATGATTAGTAGTAAATCGTCATTACAATCTCTCACGCATCTGAGTTTTCGCTCGTGCATGATTGCGCGTCCATGTTCTTCGAATGGGTGGAGTCAGGGCCAGCGTTGGAGGAAAGAAGGTAGGACCATTTGAATTGTATATTTTCAAAATCTGCCGGTCGTTTTCCAAATCACATACCCCACCTTTAACCCATAGACTAGATTTTATCTTTGCAGAAAGTCACTGTGCGCGTGAACCCGTCTGTGTTGGCCGTCAGTCCTTGTGTCAGAGTTATTGAGTTGCATTGTTTGCTGTGATTTGGTGCAGTAATGTTGTTTATGAATTGAGTCAATCAGTTAAGATTGAATGACATTATTGGCCGGTATTGGTACAAATAAGTGCAATAAATGTCTTCTATTTTAATAAGGGACAATGTGAGAAACATTTTTGGTTGCCCTGCAATTGATTCTAATCTCAGAATCATTTTAAAGTCAGTTTGGATTAATCTGATTTTACACTGAACTGTGTGAGCCACTTTCTCCACTTTTTATTTATATAGAATATAGAATTTGTTTGTAAAAATGACTTGTCTTGTCATTTTTTAATTTGTATATCATTTTTATTTGTTTTTATCTGTTTTTATTTTATTTTAATATAACCATTTTAGTTTGTATAGTAAAATGTATAAATTATTTGAGATGGTACATACTTTTATGCATATTCTTCCAAAGCAACTTGACAGAACGTTTTGCTAAAAGTGAATTTCGTCAACTTTTAGGAGTACACTAGAATATATATAGCCTCATCACTAAAACATGTGGACTATTAGCTGTTCAGATAACCGACCGAAAATATGTAGATTTGCAGATCCCTAGCACAGATACAGTGATCTCTTTATCCATCCCTAAATCCCGAGTAAAGCTTTACAGCATGTAGGAAGCTGTTGTTTGTTCTGTTAAACTTTTACTAAGTTCCTTCCTAATCAACATCTTCCCGGGAACACTAGATGTTGTTTTGTATTCCGGTGGCTAATAACGGCTTTGATAATGAACCGATCTATAAACAGCAAGCCGGCGTCAGAGCTCTGGAAATACACAAAGCTATTTGTGTTTCGGGGCACGTTACACCGGTGACATCTTCGAGCGAGACAAACGCCTTCTTCCTGGGCAGCCAGAGGAGGAGAGACTGTGTTTGGAAAAGGCGGAGAGTGTTAACTGTGAACAGGGTTTCATGAAGGCATGTTTTGACTCTCTGGTTGCTTCTTGTGGGATCTGATGGGTGGGCCGGTCTGTCACGGCACGCGGGATGTGCGATGTTGAGGCCAGAGGGCGGGAACAGTCGCTGTGCTTGTCAGGGAAGATTTTGTGAGAACGAGAGGTTTGGATTATAAATATTAATTGCAAATGTGTTGAATGTGTGAATAATATGTTGTCTTTATTATTTATAGCATTCTGACGCAGACATTGTGCTTGATTATGAGCAGCAGACAGGGATGAATTTAAGCCCATTTTCATTCAAACGTTTGGGGTCGGTACAATAACACAGCAGTATTGTGAAATATTACAATTTAAAAGTAATTTTCAGCATCATTACTCCAGTCTTCTTCAATCACATGAGCCTTCAGAAATCATTTTAATATGTTGAGTTGGTGCTCAAGAAACATTTTTTCGTTAGCCTCATAGCATAATTGCCTAAGTCATATTTCAATGTCTTTGGAAAACAAGAAAAAACACAAAATGTCTTGGGCAATTGTGCTATGAGGCTAACGCAATGTAATAAAGGCGCTAAGGTGCCATTAGCCTTGTGGGCATCACGCTGACATATAGTGCAGTTGCGTTCCTGTGTCCCGAGGTCGAATCCCGGCTCGTGGACCTTTCCTGATCACCCCATCCCCCCCCCCCCCCCCCCCCCTCTCTCTCCAACTTTGCTTCCTGTCAAGTAATTGTCCTCTCATAATAAAGGCAAAAAACTGCAAAAATAAATCTTAAAAAACAATCTTTGTAAAAAACAGTTGTGTTGTTTTTTTAGGATTATTTGATGCATCATGTCAAATGATATCAAATGTGTGAAATGCTAATTTTCATTTTTATGCTGATGATATATTGCTATGCGTCAACTCCTGTACAAGCAATTGAATATTTGCAAAATGCGTTTATCGAAGTCCAAAATACCATTATGAATTTAGTTCTAAATGCAGATAAGACCAAACTTATGTTACCAAATCCAGGACCAGGCCACAAAGCATCCCTCTAATTGTCACTCTGGGGGGAAGTGAAATAGAGATTGTTAACTCCTATAAATACCTGGGTATTTTGATTGATGATTCCCTGACTTTTAAGCCACATATGCTGGTCCTGGTAAAAAGCTGAGGCTAAAACTGGGTTTTTAAAAGCGACTTGTGGCCACTACTTTCTTATCTGTTCTGGACTATGGTGATCTTTTATATATGCATACCTCTGCACAGAATCTTCAGGTGATTGACAGCTTACCATGCTTCCTTAAGGTTCATTACAAATCGCAAAGGCTGACTCACCACTGTGAGCTATACTCTCGGGTTGGATGGCCTCCTCTAGCCACCCGAAGGCTATGTCATTGATACACTTTCAAATATAAGGGAATTCTTGGTTTGCTGCCAAGTTACCAAGTTACGGCACGCTTTGGCGCTTTTCCACTGCATGGTACGGTACGGTTCGGTTCGGTACGGCTCACTTATGTGTTCATATCATGCAGAAAAGTAATGGGCGACACTCTTTGCGTTTTTTATGTTGCTGCCTGTCTTCGCCAGGTCACCCTTGCAAAAGAGTTTCTTAATCTCAATGGGACTCTCCTGGTTAAATAAAAATGTATTTTATTTTTTTGATGTATAGAATTTTCAAATGATGTTTATTTGAATTAGAAATCTCTTAATATTATAATGAATTATGTACATTACTCTTAAATCTTTTGAATGGTAGTCTATATAAAATCTACATATTAAATAAAGATAAAATTACTATTCCATTAAATTCTTATAATTGATATCTTCACTGTCAGTTTTGATCAATTTAATGCAACCTTGCTGAATAAAAGAATTTCTTTAAAAACTCTTACTGACCCCAAACTTTTGAATGGGGTGTGTGTGTCTGTGTCTGTGTATACGAAATAAGATATTTTGAAGAATGTTTCTGTGAAGTCTTTTTCTCCACACAATAATAATCAATGGAGTCCAAAGATACCACTGTGCCCCATTGAGTTTCATTGATGACAGAATCTTAATTTTTGGGTGAACTATCCCTTTAATACTTCTTAAAGCATGGATAAAGGACGTCTTTGAAAAATGTTGCTAATTATAGTGTTAAAATATCGGTATTCTACTCAAGTATCCTGATCGTGTACCTCTGCCTATAATTACTACAATTGAGATGCACATTAATGGTGAGCGTATAATTGTGTCTGTGATTTTAGTATGAGATTTTCACAGAAGATTTATAATGTGCTGTGACAGAATCTCTATTGTAAACACATTCACTGCCTTATAGAGAGTGCCTTATACGACCCCAATTGTGTGTGTGTGTGTGTGATGTGTGTTGTGTGTGTGTGTGTTGTGTGTGTGTGGTGTGTGTGTTGTGTGTGTGTGTGTGGTTGTTGTGTTTGGTGTGTCGGAGGAAAGCAGACAGCTGTGGGCAGAAGGTTGTGTTTGCAGGAGACCCAGCGCCCACTCTCTGCTCCCGCTGTCGGCTCTGACTATTCATGGTTATTCACACACACAGTCACACCACTAGTGTGAGTCTTGTGCTGCTTCTGTTTTAGGTTGGAGTCTGGGATGAGACCAATAAGAGCCCAGAATGAGACCAGTTGGATTAAATGCAGTTCTTAATTCATTCTCTCTTGCAGTACCATACACTAGCGTTCAAAAGTTTGCTCTCGGTAAGATGTTTTTGAAGACTCTTAAACGCTCATCCAGACTGCATTTATTTGATCAAAAATATAGAAGTAACAGTTCGATTGTAAAATATTATTACAATTTAAAACAACAATTTTCTCTTTGACTATATTGTAATGTATTCCCGTGATGCAAAGCTGAATTTTGCAAAACCCCTGAAAATGCTACAAAGTATAATTTTTCGCCCTTGGTCCAGACCAAATGAACCGAACCTACAGATGTGAAAGCACCCTAAGACATGCTGCTGCTGTACAATATACTATACATGAATTACATATAGCAGATCTATACAGGTGCAGCTGGGGAAGGGGGAGGTTTTCTGAAAGCTACTGTTACAGAAAATGCTGACCAGGTATTTGAAGGTTGAGCATTGAGCTCATTGGCTACTGATACAGCAGGAACCAATCAGATGTGCCCTATAGATAATGATGTTATTACAAGCAGATTGAGTTAAGGACCTATCAGCCTGTGCCATCTAGAGTTTCATGAGTCATGACAGATGTAACTATTTCCAGTATTTTTTTGTTATGTGAGTGAGTGGCTGCGGTTTCTTTATTTCTCGCTTCAATCTGTCTCGTGTCTCTCAGGACTCCAATTGTCCACCTCGCTCCGATGCTCCTGCCCCTCCAGCCTTCTCTGCACTGCGGTCCTCCCGTGTGGTTTCCTCCACCTCAGAGGAAGAAGAGGCGCTGACAGAGAAGTTCCTCAAAATCAACTGCAAGTACATCACGGATGGCAAGGTGAGTCAGTGTTCGACTTTTCTAATTGGCAACGTCTCCCAAGTTGCACAAAGTTAACTTATGGAGGAGTCCTCAGGTTATTCATTAACTAGACCGCTGCTTTTTTTTCTGTCCTTTGGGAAACAAAAGACTGCAAAACTGCAAGGAGCTCCAGGTTTTGCTTATAGAGTAGGAGTTGAGCTGCTGTCTCCAGCACTGATCTGTTTCTCCTTAGCAAATCTTTATGCCTGACGAGTGTAATGATGTTAGTGCCGAGATGATTTTCTCTCACACTGTCAAAAATGTCCTGCCCTCACATTCAACCCAGCACTTATAGACTGAATTCACTGAACAGTTGTTCTGCAGTGTGATCAGTGTGGTCTGGTTCACAAACAAGTGACTCTTATGATCCAATTCTTTTAATGAATCGTTCAAAAAGGGCGATTCAGGCCCGCATTTCCCAAAAGCATTGTTAGCCTAAATTAGTAAACCAGCTGCACCAAAGGACTCTCAAATCTCACAGCCCAGATCGGTTTAATCAGTCTGATGGATCCGTCACTGAATGAACTCACTCTGACTTATCAAAACCGTTAGTGATGAAGATATTTGTAATTGTTATATAATAATATTGTGTATTTAATAAAATGTGTGTATATGTATGTATACACTGCTGTTCAAACGTGTGGGGTCGGTAAGATTTTTAATGTTTTTAAAAGAAGTCTCTTCTGCTCACCAAGGCTGCATTTATTTGATTAAAAATACAAAACAAACCCAGTAATATTGTGAAATATTATTTAAATTTAAAACAGCTGTTTTCTATGTGAATATAGTAAAGTGTCATTTTCCTGTGATCAAAGCTGAATTTTCAGCATCATTACTCCAGTCTTCAGTGTCACATGATCCTTCAGAAATCAGTATAATATGATTATTTGATGCTCAAGAAACATTTATGATTATTATCACAGTTGAAAACAGTTGTGCTGCTTCATATTTTTGTGCAAACCGTGATTAATTTTTTTCAGGATTCTTTGGAAGTTCAAGAGAAAAGCTTTTAATTAAAAAGGAAATATTTTGCATTATTATAAATGTCTTTACTGTCATTTTTGATCAATTTAATGCATCCTTTCTGAAGTAAATAATATATTTTTTTAAATAAAAGTTTTATATATATAAACTTTTATTCAACAAGCACATATTAAATTGATGTGGCCGTAACAACATTTATAATGTTACAAGAGATTTATATTAAAATAAAAATATAATTTTAAATAATAATAATTAATATTTCAAAATGTTGCTGTTTTTACTGTATTTTTGCTCAGATAAATGCAGCCTTGGTGAGCATAAGAGACCTCTTTCAAAAAACATTTTACAAAAAAAAATGTATCAAATATATTTACATTTTATTATTTATAATTATATTCAAATTTAATAATTATAAATAATAAAATGTAAATGTTTAAAAAATATGTATATATATATATATTGTGTGTTGATGTGTTACTGCCTCTGTCACAGGGAGTTGTTAGTGGGGTGTTGCTGGTGACGCCCAACAACATCATGTTTGACCCTCACCGGACGGACCCTCTGGTTCTGGAGAGAGGCTGTGAGGAGTACGGGATCATGTGTCCACTTGACGAGGTTCAGTCTGCAGCCGTCTACAGAGAGATCACCGACAGCAAGATCCGTGACTCCGTACCCCCGTAAGACCTCTCATACTGTCACAGCACGCCACACACCTCAGCAGATTAAAGGGGTCATGAACTGGATTACTTTATTACGGTGCCCTTATAATGTTAGTGTGATTTTTTACATAGAAAAATTGTCATAATTTAGAAATAAAAGGCATTTTTCCTACCCTGATTTTAGCCTCTGATTTTAACGCTCTGTTTGAAGAGGCGTGTCTGCTGTGAGACTGTAAACGCCCACTGCTGTGATTGGCTGACATGTTTGGATATGAAATAGTTAGCATTACATGTGGAATTCTCTCGAATACTTTTACTACGTTTTACTATTACAGCTATCGAGATTAACGAATCGTGAGAATCGTTTAAGTATTTAGATCTATTCCATCACATGAAAGTTTGCAGTGATGAGCATTGAGCAGATGACAGACAGTCTGTTGATCACGTGAATGAAAAGATCTTATCATTGCAATGCAATTTCTGCACTCTCATGAATGCTTTCACCAAATAACAACCATGTAAATACAGTAAGAGCTTCGTTGTGCAGTGTAACAGCGTGCCCAGATAAACTCGCGCTGTGTGATTGACATGGTGGGCGATTTGAAAGGGATCTTTCTTTGATTGCTTTCTGTATATATTGTAATCACAGTTTAAATAAGATTATTTTTATTTTTAAGTTAATGATCTAGTCACTGGCTTGATTTACTGATGCATAAGCAGTTTTGAATGATTTTGAGAGATAGACACCTGTCTGAACTTGATTACACATCAGAAATCACTGATCACAGATCAGGCATTGGAATAATCATGGTTACTTGCATGTTTGTGCCGTTGCTGGCAGATCCATATCGTAAGTGTCTGTTTGCAAAGCCTGCTCCGAAACAACCACTGAATTACCAAATAATCCACAGTGAAATGTACTGAATACTAACAATGCACTGTGCTGGGACATTCACATTGTTGAGAAAAAAAAAAAAGGTGCCATTACCTTTGGTATTGATTCTGTGGCAATCTTTTCTCGTTCTCATGTAACTATTCACTAACACGCCAGTGGGCGGCGCTAAAGACGTGGTGATGTAGATGTACGTAGGCGTTGATATTCTTCTGCAAAGGCGGTCTTTCGCTGCCATGTGATGTCACACAAGTCTCCACTTTTGAAATCCTGTCGTTTTCTGGCCTTAGTTTCAATAAAAGCAGTTTTTGGAATAATAAGGAAGTTTTGAGTTTTGAAACTTACTGGGTATTACAATGAATTGTAACTGTCTAAAATTTTAATTCTCAGTTCATGACTCCTTTAAACCATTATATGTTTGTCAATAGACCTTATTCCCATCATTGCCATCTTTGATTTTTAGCGGGAATGAAAGCAAGGCTGTGAGGATTGACAGGCATCTCTTGAGTCGGTTGTACTGTTATTTAATGTGTTTTTGATTGCAAAAATAGCTTTTTCAAGAAATGTCAGTAGACAAAGAAGTTCAGAGAACATGAGTTGTGGAAAATGATTAGTGATTTAGGAGCTAGCTTTATACAGCTTTTTATTGCAGATGCCATTGAAAACATGGTAAGTCTATCCCATAGACAGTTAAAGAAATGGACACAGTGATTTGATTTCGCTGAATCACAGCACACAGTTGATTTCAACGGAGAGAATTGAAGCCCAATAGAAGCACTCACTTCCTGATTGCCGAGCGCACTGCGCAGGCTCAAACTGAGCTTGATGACGTAGATGTGACGTGAGCAACCTGACTGACAGTTGTACGTCTTCTAGTAGCTGTGCAAGAGGAATCTGAATCATTCCCTTCCGAATCTTGCAGAGCCGGAGATCGTGAGTATTAGCTGTCCATGAGCTCGCAGCAAGAGCAACTTTACAACTCTCTATGGGCTTCTCTCTTGACTTTATGCCTCCACGTCCCCCGATTGCACGCGAGCTTCTACTTCTGTCTATACGGTAATTTTCTCTAGTGTGCGACAGAGAGTCGCGTGTTATGATGCAATCGTTAGCCTATTTTTACAAAAACGGCTTCTACTGGGCCATAACGTAAAATACAAAGTAATGGAGCCTTTTATACATCGTCGTGTTTATTTAGAAATAAATAATGGACAAATGGAGTCTTTGGACGTCTCCAATGTAAAGTTATTCGCTGTCAAAGTGACGCCAAAATGAATGGGAGTCAATGGAATGCTAACAGCAGGTGATAGTCAGCTACAATGACGGCACCCAGAGAGGCTTCAGTTTCCGGCGGATGGATTACCCCCTTGGTCTATCCCTCAAAGCCTCGCTTTCATATCTGTCATGGCGCTGCTCTGAATAAAGTCCATTACTTGCCTACAGTCGTTTTCAGACCTGTAGATTGTTTGTTTTATTTCGAAACAGGGACATAATTTGTTACTGTTGCATTTTCTTCTTGGTTCGGTTTGCATTCACAAGGTAACATTTCAAAGCGTACAAAATTGTGTTTATTTAAGTCACATGCGAGTACAACTGTCCTCTTATTGGTCAGAGTTTCCTCTGCATCATCAATCAAGATGATAAAGTTTGCTCCACACAAGCTTATTGTGACTTTTTATGAATGCAAACTAAGTTCTTGTCCTTGCTCTTCTATAAGTAGCACAAAGGCCCGAAAAATAACATTATAAAAATGACTTGAGCCACCAGACTAATGGTTTTGATTAAGAAAGATGATGAAAAGAGAAAATTGCAGCGGCATTACTCGTTATTAATTGGATTCTTCTGGATCTTCAGATGTCTTATCTAGATTAAAGATCTCTCATGTGACAAATCAGTATTTTGTCTGCAGTGAGCATGAGGAACCACTCTGCTGTACGATTATTTTAGATAACCAGCGTTCAGCTTTATTATACAGGAAATGGATTTTTACTCTAAGGTTAATGAAGCCTGAATTCAGCCGCCTACATCTGAATTACTCACCCATTTTGATTTGTAATAAGAAGTTAATGATTTTAGCAGCGTTTCCACCCCCAGATATTTATATCCTCTGTTGGTTTATGAATGATGCTGTGTTTTATTCAGCTCAGAGCGGTGTTGGTTGGTTCTTCAGTCAGACGAGGTTCACTGCAGGGTTTCTGTAGTATCAGACGCCTTTGATCGTGCAGATGTACAGACAGAGAGACCTACTTTTTATTTGTGCACTTGTATGCAGGCTTCCACGTGTATTAATTGCTCCAAATGGTTTTGATTATGTAGTACCATCCAACTCCCATGTACTTTTTACTTAAGCACCATCCAGACAGACACGCGTCATTGTGCACTTGTCTTTCAGATGTTTCAGGCTGTTGCTTTACTGCGGTACAGAAGCCGCATCTAAAATGACATATCATGACATTTAGACTTAAGAGTGTTAGGAAACAGTGAATAAGAGTATTTAAAACCTTCTCAAGCACAGCCCGCTAACGGTTACCTTAGTCACATATGTGACCCTGGATCACAAAAGCAGTCATAAGTAGCACGGGTATATTTGTGGCAATAGCTAACAATACATTGTATGGGTCAAAATTATTGATTTTTCTTTTATGGCAAAAATCATTAGGATATTAAGTAAAGATCATGTTCCATGAAGATATTTTGTAAATTTCCTACCGTAAATATTTTTATGGCGATTTTCTCCATGTTTAGATTTGTTTGCACCCTCAGATTCCAGATTTTCAAATAGTTGTATGTCGGCCAAATATTGTCCTATCATAACAAACCATACATCAATGGAAAGCGTATTTATTCAGCTTTCATGTGAAGTATAAATCTCAATGTGACTGGTTTTGTCGTCCAGGTTCACATATTGTACTGTAGTACAAAACCAACTGAAGATCATAATTCCACTCGTGTTGAGTAGAGTTTTGTATTATGTTATCAAGTTTTTCACAGTTTGCAGTTTTTAAAGTATCATTTTTTTTATTAAAATTATGATGAAGAAAAGTAAGAAAACATTCATTCCTACTGCTACTGTTTTATTAGAATACAAATTTTAGAAGGTGCATCTCATTGTTTCTGTTTGTACCACAGGGATCTTGAAGCCATGTTCTCTGGAAGTTGTCATCAAACGGATCAGCGTCTGCGGGAGGGTTACGACAGCGCCAGCACTGCCCCCGTAGCACCGAGGGCTCCTTCTCAGAGGACGTCTTCACCGAGTCAGAGCTCTCACCCATCCGAGAGGAGCGGCAGTCCACAGAGGAGCTCCAGCAGGAGGACAAGTCATCGGGAGACTCGTCTCAATCCGTGCAGACCCTCATCTGGGAACCTCCAACAGCTGACGGCAGTCATACAGAGGAGGGAGAACCAGCCCAGCCCAACACCTCAATGAGCTTCAAACAGCCAAGCACACCCACCAGCAAGGACCACCAGCAACCACCCCACTGCCAGACCTCCTCAGGTTCTCAGAGCTCGGCCCCTGGAGCAGACGAGGCCACGGGACTGGAGAGCAGCCCCGATGGGGCTAAACTGACCAGAGATGGTACTCGAGATTCAGAGACGGACGTAGAGGAGCTGAGGAAGATGTGGAAGAGTCACACTATGCAACAAGCCAAGGAACAGCGAGAGAACGTCCAGCAGGCCCAGAAAGAGAATGTGCAGGAACCTATGGGCAGCCAGAGACTGAGCTCTGCAGAGGGTATGAGAACACGTCCTCCAATCTCTGTCTTTCTGCCGTTTGTGATTCTGAACAATCTGTGATGAAATCTGTGGTAGAATTTATATTAGTTTTTTTTTTTATTTTGTACTTAATTACTTAATCATTAAATTAATTATGTTATTAAAAATATATATTAATACAATAAAATAAAAAAATATATATGTGAGAGAGAGTGGATAATAATATTAAATAAATTAAATATATATAAAGTAATTATGTATAAATATATTAATTTAGTTTTTTTTAAAATAAATGACATTAATTAAGATATATCATATATTTTAATTTTATATTTTTTTTTAAATTGTGTATATTTTATTTAATGTATCTTGGCATTTTCTTTAATAACATATATATATATATATATATATATATATATATATATATATATATATATATATATATATATATATATATATATATATTATATATATATAATATATATATATATATATATATATATATATATATACACTGTAAAAAAAAAGTTGCTGCCTTAATTTTTAAAGTACAATCAACTCAGATGTTTAAGTCTTTTCAACTTAAATTACATTAAACTGACTTAAAAATTAGCTGAATCTTGTATAACTTAAATAACTAAAGTTGAAAATTGCTCAACTTATTTTGATGAGTTAAAGCAATGTAAAAACATATGTTGTCATAACTTATTGATCATAAATTGTTTTACAGTGTATATATATATAAATATATATATATATATGTATATATATATATACATATATATATATATATGTTTAATATATTTTATATATATATATATATAAAATTGCGTAAAATTTTCTAAACAATATAAAGTTCTTTCTCAAGCCAGCGTGCATATTTAGTGTCATTGTAACCTGCATTGACATAGTACAGCGTTCTTACATTTTACTATCAAAGTAAGCTTCTGTCTTGGGTGTCTGAGATGGGGGATGCTGGGAAGTGCTGATAACCTTGTGTTGTGTGGCTTTGTTGATGGCAAGACGAGAGAGTTCTGGGAAATGAAAAGTGGCTCACCTGTTATCACCTGAGGGAGCGGAGGGACAATTTACCGCGGCTTTTACACGCTGCTTTGATCTCTTGACACGACTGAGCCAGCAGTCCTCTGTCTGACAGCGAGATAAACTAAAGCCCATCAAATCTGACCACTGCACATGCATCACAAACAACAGGCAGTTCTTTCCTTAAAAGGATAGCTGAAAATGTTCATATATTATCTACAAATAATGTGATTAATCACAAGTTGTTGACGTCCATTATTGACTGTGTTGGCAGAAATAGTTTTTTGCTTATTTATTGCCTGAGGTGTTGATTTTGTATTAACACTCTTGTCTTGCTTTTCAGTAAATATTTCTAAAGAAACTACACTACCATTCAAAAGTTTGGGGTTGGTATGTTTTTTAATGCATTTATTATGCTGATTTGATGCCCAAGGTACCATTTCGTATTATTATCAATTTTGAAAACAGTTGTGCTGCTTAATATTTTTGTGGAAACTGTGATACTTTTTTCACTTTTCTTTAATTAATAGAAAGTTCAAAAGTACCACATTTTTAAAATGAATTTCTTTCAAAAAAATCGTACTGACTTTTGAAAGGTAGTGTACACTAAATGATAAATGAAAGCTTAAAACAAGATGCGTTCACAGCAAAAGCGAAATAACAAAATGTTAAGTCTTGTTTTCAACAAGTTTTATGCTTAAAATTAAAATAATAATAAATCAACAATGCGGTAAGAAAAATAAAACTTAATTCAAAGGGAAAATTAGGAAAAACTTTCCCCTCTAAACTACAAGAAATCTTGTTTAATGTAAACTAGGCTATATCTTGTTTTGGTTTGTTTTTAATAAGAAAACAAAACAATTTGCATCATGTTAGTTGTACTGAACTTATATTATAACCCTATACCAAGGTTCTGAATGGTTATCATATTTATATTCAGTGGTATTTAGAGGGTAGAGTGGTACAGGTGCAAATAATACAATGGTATGATATACACACGAGATGCCAGAGCGCTATTATTCAGGGCTGAGAATTATGTCCACTAGGCTCCATAGTCTTATAATGGAAAGCAGATAATGAAATGTTCATTTTTAGACTCCCACTTGTATATTTTTATCATTATTCCTCCACGCTTTTCAGCTCTAGACGTGCTGAGCTCTTTGTATACCCCAAGATGCTTTCCATCCCAGCTTATGACTCATCTACTGATAGTTATTCTTCTCTAACGGCTGATCCGGCTTTTAGAATGAGCTCAGGAGCCTGTTAAAGGTGTGATATCATGGGAAATCAAATCAAGCAGTTTCCTAGATCTTGTGAGATAAAAAAGTTGACAACATATGGCTTGTTTCCGAACATCTGCTGCTTACTGACATCAGATGAACATTTGACTACCTCCAATAATAAGACTACCTACGTGTCAACAATGCATATTCGTTGTTAAGAAAGTCCAGTCACGATGAGGTAGTTCGGATGAAGCAGTATAGATGCAATATTAATAATGTGTGAAAATTTGATCAAGCTGTAAAACAACATCATAAAAGTAGTCCATATGACTTGTGCACTATGTTTTTTTGCTTCACAGCAACACAACATATTCATCAGTCTCATGTCAGCTTAAAAAATTATATACATTGCTGGTCAGAATTATTTGCCCCCTTGGTAAAAATGATCAAAGATGGCAGTAAAAAAATAAATCTGCATTGTTTATCCTTTTGATTATATATTTTTTTTTTTTAAATGATGCAAAAATCTAACATTTTATTTAAGTGAAAGTGAGGGGGAAAATCACATCATGAAATAAATGTTTTTCTCCAAAACACGTTGGGAATAGTTATTCACCCTCTCTTATTAAATACTTTTTGCAACCTCTATTTCCCATAACAGTTTTCTTCTATAATGCCTGATGAGATCAGAGACCATTCCTCCATACAGAATCTCTCCAGATCCTTCAGATTCCCAGATCCATGTTGTTCTCTTCAGTTCAGCCCACTCATTTTCTATAGGGTTCAGGTCAGGGACTGGGATGGCCATTGCAGATGCTTGGTTTTGTGCTCAGTGACCCATTTTTGTGTTGATTTTGATGTTTGTTTTTGGATCACTGTCCTGTTGGAAGATCCCGTTATAAGATTTCTAGCAGAGGTTGTCAGGTTTTTAATTTTTATCTGTTGGTATTTGATCGAATCCATGATGTCATATATCTGAACAAGATGTCCAGGACCTCTGGCAGAAAATTAGGCCCACAGCATTAAAGTAACACTAAGGATTTTTCCTCTTCGGTCGCCCTACTGGTTGGAAACGAAATTGTCCATTACCGCTGTCGTAAATAATCTAGCCTACCGTCGCACGCACGCTCGCTGTTTATCCAGCACCGGCTTTAGAATGAACGATGTCCACAGACAAGGTAGAGTATGTTACATGATTTCATGAAAGGATGATGTATTGTGACATCAGAAACGAAGAAAAACGAAATAATGACTATTGTAGCGCTTGACGTAAAGAAGTCGAATTGTGTAGTTCTTTTTGTGCACGGGTTCCTACCCGAAACCCCAAGTTACATACTGCCAGTAAAAGCGATACAGACCCCGTCAGGCGATGGCAGACGTGTCATTTAACTTATTTTAAGTCGATGTACCATCACAAGGGTCTTGGAAATATATTATGAAGGTTGAAAATTGTTACTTAGTGTTACTTTAAAGATACAGCAGAACATTTCATTTTACACATGGGGTACTTTTTTATCCCTGTGTGATCGTTTTTTTTATATTTTTAAATAGAAATATTTTAAGATGACAAAAAATTATGACATGTTTCGACTCTTTATGACTCAAAGGTACTCTAAGTGATGTCGGGTGACGTCACTTCTTGTTGACGTTTAAAGTATTATCAAACAAAATGGAGGCTAGCTAGACCCTCCCTCCTCCTCATCCACGCACTAACCCCCCAAACCCCACCCCCAAATCCTTCTTGTCGGTTATTGGCTGGAACAGTTTGTTATGTTTCGTGGTGCGGGTTAGCCCAGTTTGTTTTTGTTGCCGTTTGTGGAGCCTGGGGTGTCTGCAGAGACCGCATCTTTTTACAGTGTGTTCATGGGACAGGCAGCTAGCGTATAGTGAGGAGATGTTTGCTGTATATGACAAAAAATGTTTTGGCCTAAAAAACGTGTGACATCGCTTAGAGCACCTTTAAACTTAATAAAAATAAGTTTTTCCGACGCTTTTTCAACAGCAATACTAATCAGCCTAATGGCATGGGATTGAACTTTGACTCCTGTCCCAGGGAATGTCCCTTTGTGAATCATCGAACCATTCTGACAAATCACAAGGGGTTATTACCGCAGCTCAGGTCCGACTTTAAAAAGTCATCTGAATTACACACCAAATTAGCCCATTGAAAATGAATGCCCTCCCACTGTGTGCTGCAGTGTAAGTAGATTAATGTTGCATTGGCTGTGTAAATGGCTTTGGCTCTTACAGCACTGGTGTAAGGTGTTTCTTTCTACATCTCCCGCTGCGTTGACCTTCTAATCAGTTCTTAACAAAAGATGCATTTGATTCAGCATTGTATCTGATCTCCCGGCAGGGTTTAGTTCATTTGAGGCACTGTTTTTATTTCAGTGACTATTGAAAACTGTGCTTCATGTCCTTGAAGATTGATGTATTGCTGTAAATTTTTATAGACTGCCATTCATTCAAACTAAGTCTCTTATTAGTAGTTTTTGCAAGCAACATCTCAGTTGCAGTTATTTCTTTATATTATAGTAGATGTTTTAGCGGTGCTTTTAAGATGAGCTTTTGTTTATGTGTTTCAGGCCCCATGTTGTCCAAGGAGAGGCAGAAGTCTCACAAGTTTCTGTGTCTGCGAGTGGGCAAGGCCATGAAGAAGACGTTTGTGTCCAACGCCAGCGCCTCAATGCAGCAGTACGCACAGCGTGACCGCAAGCATGAGTACTGGTTTGCCGTTCCCCAAGAGAGGTGAGTCGGACATGTTGGACATGTAAACTTTAGTCCTGTTTAGCTTGTGTCCATTATTGTATATAAAATCTGGTCCATATTACACCCACTTAGACAAGAAGAAGCCATTTGACTGACATGTAAAGTGACCAACAATAAGTTTTTTTTCCCTGTGATATTTAGGGGTGAGTTTATGTGAAATATGCTGAAAATGAAAATTTAAATATTTATTTTCTGTGGGTAACACTTTACAATAAGGTCTCATTTGTTAACATTAGTTAATGCATTAACTAACATGAACTAACAATGAGAAATGTTTTTTTACAGCATTTGTTAACTTTTGTTCATGTTAGTTCACAGAGCATTAACTAATATTTACAGATACAACTGAGATTAACATTATCAAAGATTAATAATTAAATGCTGTATAAGTGTTGTTCACTGTTAGTTTATGTTAACTAACCAAACAAAACCTTCTTATAAAGTGTTATCATTATTTTTACTGCTATTATTATTATGAGTTGAAATGTGACCTATTTATGTTTCTCTATGGAATGACAGCATAATTCAGTTGAAGTAATTTTGCAATAATTCGTTATTATTTTAAATGAGAAATTATGTAAATTTGACTCGGTCTTTTTATGCGATTAGCTCTCTAGTACTGAAACAGCACTGTCTTTGTCTCATTTCTTCTACCCTGTGATTTCAACACAAGCGCTCAGTGTTCTTCATCCCACTGGAACTTATTCTGTCCGTTATCACTTTATGAGATGAGTCACAGATATTTTTTAGGAAACACTTTCTGGGCTAAATCAGAATGAGAGAGTCAGAATAGATTAGCGTTGACAGTCTGCTTGTTGTGTGGTGTAGTCTTGAACAGGGTCTGTGTTCCTGAAGCACTGCAAAGCTCTGTGGCCAAACTACTGTCTGTTGTTGTCACTGAGACATGGCCGAGCTCGGCTACGTGACCTAGTTGGGTGGCGACCCGGATGATCAGTGTAAAGTATCATGACAATAGTGTGAGAGCAGGGGCCGAGAGACGAGGCTTTGAAGCTCACGCCACTTGTCAGCCTCCTGCCGCATCCTGAGGCGAGTCACACTGAGTTTTCCACGGCTTTGCCTATTCAAAAAAGCAAACATGCACTACCATTCAAAACGTATGGGTCAGTACGATTTTTTTTTTTTTTCTTAAAAGAAAGCAGTACTTTTATTCAGCAAAGACATTGATAAAAATATTAATCGCTGATCAGAAGTGCCAGTAAAGATGTTACAAAAGATTTCTTATTCAAATAAATGTTGTTCTTTAAGACTTTCTATTCATAAAAGAACACTGGAAATAAGAAATGTTCTTTGAGCAGCAAATCATCATATTAGAATGATTTCTGAAGGATCATGTGACTGTGAAGACTGGAGTAATGCTGCTGAAAATTTAGCTTTGCCTCACATTTTCAAGAAATATATTATTACAATATATTCAAGTAGAAAAGTTATTTTGAATTGTAATAATATTTGACATTGGTACAGTTTACTTTTTACTGTATGTTTGGTTAAATGGTTAAGCGTAAAATACTAATTTTATCTTACTGACCCCAAACTTTTTAATGGTAGTGTATATTATAGACACCTGTTTTTTTAAGCAAAACATATTAATGCAATAAATTAAGAAAAAGCTGAAATAAAGATTCACAGTATGTCTACTATTTTTTACCCATCCAGAATATCTTTTAAAAACATATTTTTATCCCTTAATAAATAAAAGTGGAAACCATTTCAATATTTGGATTATTCTGTATCCTACCAGTAAGAATGTAGTTTAAAGGTGCACCAAGTGATTTCTGAGAAATCCGATGTTGAAAATGTAAATCAGCACCAAAACAATTAATTTTTCGAATATTTTTTAGATCAGTGTTTTCCAACCACTGTGCATGTGTCGCGACAGGTTGTCAGGTGTGCCAACCTATAATTGAAAATATAATTGGAAGAAGGGTTATGCTTTCCAGTGCTGGAGAGACCTGAAAACAGACACAAGAACGTGCTTTGTTTCTGCTCAAAACATGCTGGTTTTCACAGAACCAAGATATGCGAGGTATGTTGTTGAATCACAGCTGATTCATCCATACGTGGTTGTTGCCTGTGTTTCATAGCGTGTTGTTATTTTGGGAGCGGTGTGTTTGTTTGGGTGCCGATTTAAAAATATTAACAGTGTTTCTCAGTAATCACTTACTACATATTTAACAACGTCTAAATCTATTCCACAGAATTCCTCAGATTTTCCCCTAAAATCAGGGCAGAAAAAAATTCATCAGATTCTGTCTGACTCGTATACAAGTAATAGATGACATGTAGTATCATTTTTAATAATGTATTTGCGGTTGTTTCTCTAGGTCAGACCACCTGTACGTTTTCTTCATCCAGTGGAGCCCTGATGTTTTTGGGGATGGGCTGGGAATCATCAGCCGTGATCCTGGCTTCATCGTGGTAAAGAAAATCGAGGAGTCAGAGGCGAACGAGGAGCAGCAAACTGTAGAGAATTCAACCAAGGAGTGGGAGGTATGGCCCGTCCAGCTCCAATGTTTGGATTTATATTATATCTTTGATTTATGCCCATGTCTGTATTCTCTATGTTGATATGCACTATATTTGATTCAGATATTTTCTCTTTATTGTATTTGCACCTGTCTTTGTGCCTTTATTGTTTGTTTCTATGTTCCAGGTGTCTGGAAGTGTCTTTATTGTGTTCCCCGCACTTAATACACCTTCATGCACCAGTCATCCTTTGTTGTCAGATCTCCTGTTTTCAATCTTGCTGAATGTTTCTCAGATTGAGTTGTTTTGCACTTGGTCGATAAGTTTCTTGTGAAACCAAGATGCATTGTTCACTGTGAGCTTGCAGCTGGTGTTTTGCATGAGTGTGCAATAATTGTTTTATTATTATTGTTTTATTTTATTTTTCAAGAAAGGGGAACATGTATGCAGTTTATGCATGCATGAATCCCTCAGTCATGTTTAAAAGGCATGGTTTAACCCAACTAGAATGAGATACAAGCAAATCATGCCTACAGGTGCAAGTGTTGTTTCCTCATGTATTATGCGTTGTGTGGTGGTCCAGCTCAGTTTGGATGTTTTACTGATTGAATAATAGGAAACATTACCGCCTGAGATTTCCCTGCATGTTATTGTGTTCCAGTTGCCGTATTGAAACTAATCTGTGGCACTGAGAAACCGATACTATGACCATGGCAGCATTTAAATTTGACTTTAAATTAATGATGTAGGGAACAAAATAGACTGATTTGTTATTCTAGAACTTGAGGATCTTTGCAAAGCCACATGATCTTTTGATATGAATAAATAAAATTAACTTTCTCTGATCATGGCCATGGGTGGCGTGGCGTAAGTCATGAACTCAACCGTATATTGTGACGGGATACTCAAGGGTCAATTGTAACATTTAACAACCTAGAGTAATGACACTTCAGTGCAGTTGTTTTTTGTGATAAATTTTGAGTGGCCCGTATTTTCCTCTTCAGTCTAAAATTGTGATGTCTGTTAATTTAAACATTGTTCAGCAGTTAAATGTTAACAAGTTGGGGGCATTCGATTATATAATGTACATTGTTTCCAGAGGATGCACTAAGATAAATCTGGGATAACATGGATCATCAGGTTTTGCTAGTACTTGTGGAATCTATGTCTGCTCAAGTGCTGTTGCCATTAAAGCAAAAAGAGAGGCATACTTCCCAGCTTTACACTCAATTTGTTATGCTGATGTGATAATATACATAATACAATATACTATATATATTTGCTGCATGAAAATTACCAGCACTTTGACTATGTCACAATTTTATTCTATTTATTAATTCAAAAAAGTACAAGCACTTGGACATTTGCTTTTAAAATTATTCCTTACAGCTAAAATAATTTGTATCATTTAATGGTAAAAGTATTCAAGAAAGCAGTTATATTATTACTTTGAAGTGCACTCTTATTTGATAAACAGCAAGTGGATTCGTATAATTTGTAAGTGTTAAATTTGCTGCGGGCAGTTGTAATACTCTGACTTTTCATGTCATATGTAATATTTCTCAGTGTAAATATTAGTAAACAATTTAACATTTTACAATTTCCCCGGTTACACTCGGTTAAGATTTGGGTTAAAGCATGTAGGCCTACTAAATAAATGTACTTACTATGAGTACTAAACAATATCAGACATCTGCTGTTTCTCAAAACATAGTGAACAGTCCATCATTGTGGTGGGCATCATGCTCAAAAATGCTTTCTAGGTTGGCGGCAACTCTTTAGGTTATTTAGTGTTCATGGAAAGTGACATTTGAAACATGGCCAGACTTTGGCGGTTATTCTGCTCAAAAAGCAATGTATTGGTTATGGTTTATGAGGGGACTAAATACAGGCATGTTTAGTCTAGATACAGAACGTGTATTTATCTGAACGAGTCCTCATCGACACAACATATGTTTTTCATAGTGTCCGTTTGGATTCCTCCGTGTTATATCATTAATCATTTTACTCTTCTCAAGCATTATTGAAAAAAAAAAAATTAGAGGTCGCGTTTAGGGAGGTGCGAGCGTCCCTTTAAAAGCACTAAAGTCTTCCGTACACGAGGCGGAACGTATTTACCAGAGCCAATCAGAGACCGAATTGCTCCGTTTCGTGCGATATCATTGGCTCCCAGAGGTGTCCGTCATTATCTTGTCGTTGTGTTTATGTCTGAATATGGCAAGTTGTCCTTTTGCCGAAGGAAGGCTGCATGTGACAGATAGTGATACCGTGTTCTCTAAGCGGGTGATGGAAGGAAAACCACTGACTCCGAAGTACACTTATGTATGTAAACACAAGTGTGTTGTGTGAATGCGTTTACTGAAGAATAATGTGTGAGTGGTCTGTTGAATTATTCGCGTATAACGTTAATGTCTGGCTGAGTTGATTGACGCGGGCTGTCTTCATTGGTTTGTGTTGCTGCTTTTTTAAAGTCAAACAGTTTAAAAGTGTGACTTGATAGTCTGCTGCTCTTACTGCTCTTTCATCTGTGATACTGGAGCGTGGGTGTGTGTGTGTGTGTGTGTGTGTGTGTGTGTGTGTGTGTGTGTGTGTGTGTGTGTGTGTGTGTGTGTGTGTAAAATCAGTGGATGTCTCACCTAAGAAGAGATGCATTTTTTATGAATGCTCTAGTTTACCTTCCTCCTTGTACATTATTGAGGGTTGTAAAGTGGCAATTTATCGGCTAAAACTTTTATTTACCGTCTTGGAGTAGAATGACTGCTGGCTTGATCATTTTACTCTTTTACTATCTATTAACACTGCAAGTCAGCGTGTTGTAGGACTTTGAAGGGATAGTTCACCACAAAAAAAAAAATCTGCCATCATTTACTCCCCGTCAAGACATTCCAAATCCCAAACCAGTATGACGACTTCCGTGAAACACGAAAGAGGAATTTAAAGTGAACACGTCCTCGTTGCTCTTTTCTATAAGGAATGTGAATAGGGACTGGAATTTTTAAAGGGATGGTTCACCTAAAAATAAAAAATGCTGTCATTAATTACCCATCCTCATGTCGTTGCAAACCCAAAAGACTTTCTTTCATCTTCGGAACACAAATGAAGATCTTTTTGAGGGCAGAAATCTGAGGGCTTTCTGTCCCTCCATAGACGGCCTATACAACTGAAACTTTGACGCTTCAAACATCCATATGAATTAAGTGATTTAGTCCAAATTTTCTGAAGAGACTCGATTGATTGTTTGAAGCTTGCACTGCGTAACAGCGATGTAACACAAAAGAATGAACCTCATTGGTTACGCAGCATGTTAAAGCTTCCGGAAGAGGTTTGTTCTTGCGCGTCATTCATGTTCGGTTGAGCTTCTTTATTCTTTAGCAATACTTAATAATTAAAAGTGTAATTCTGTAATTTCTCTCAAATAAATCCTGTCGTCACTGGCGCACAATGAGTTCTGGGGTAGGCAAGGCAGCAAAGGATCCATCTGTTGTATCCTTCATTTCACGGGAAACGGAGGACGCATTTGAAGGCGCCTTCGAATTGGGACAGCCTTCGTCGCCCAGCAGTGACACAGTCAGCCTTCGAATGTGCCCTTCGAGGGATGCTGCATTTGTTTGCTTTATTTTGCAACAAAACTTGGGTCTTCAAACAACACACAACGGTGTTTCGTTAGTGAACGAATCTGCAGCTTTGAACAAATCTGAGAGTCAATGATTAAATAATAATAATAATAATAATAATTCATTACATTTATATAGCGCTTTCTGGACACTCAAAGCGCTTTACATAGAAGGGGGGAATCTCCTCAACCACCACCAATGACCCAAATGACTAAATGACCCATAAATACAGCCACTTTCTTCGTTACTGAATGAACGATTGACTCAATGACATAATCATTAAGACTGTGACTTGCCGCCACTGACTGGCGATTTTAGTTTCATATTTAAAAGCGTCACCTTATTTTTTCCAATCAATTAATATTTCTCTATTGAACAGATTTTATTTAAAACGTTATCTCATAACATTATGCCATTGTAATTGCATTCAATCCACCTCTGAGCAGGATTAAACGGTGTTAATACATCTAGATTCAGCTTGTGCCACAGCAGTGCAAAATGGCTTTTGTTGATGGTTTCATTTAAATGACATTATAAATTTAGTTTAATTTATTGCTTAATTTATTATATTAATAATTAAGTTAGTAGAAGAGAGGGTACGCAGAAGGATGTTAAATGCCCCAAGGGGTACACCGCTCTAAAAAGTTTGGGAACCACTGGTCTAGTGAATCGTTCTTATGAGTCGGATCTTTTCAATGAATCAGTTGTTCCAGTTCACAAAACAAAAAACCTAATTAGTCTGATTTGTGAACCATTTCAACTCAATAATTGAATGTTCCAGTTAACTAGCCTACTTCAATTAATTACGTAAAAGTATGGCTTCAGAAGACTTTTGTATTGTTTTCTATTTAATTTATGGACTACTTTTATAAAACATTTATTGCCTTTTTTTTTAAATCGTTTTGGAGCTTGACAGCCCCAGTCCCCATTCACTTTCATAATACTAAATAGGGTATTGGCTGGGGGTATTCCTCAGAAATAACCTTTCTGGTTTGGTATGACCTGAGCAGTGGTAAATGACAAAAGTTTAACCTTGCTTCTGGTGAACTATTCTTTCATGTTGTTAGTAGGTCATGAGTTGAATGTGTCATTGAATGTATCACATAGTTAATAGGTGTGGCAACCAACAAGCTGTTAAATTATGTGGCAGGTCAGAATTGGTATTTACTGAAGATAACATGCTGTAAAATTTCAAGGTCAGCATAAGGTGGTATTCTTGCTTAGAGGTGCAAGTCTTTATTCAAGTGGTATAGGCCATTGAAGCTTAAATAGGACAAGCTTCTAATCAAGTATGCAAAATTTGTGGTTAACAATGAGGGTGAGTAAAACAATGACAGAATTGTTTAGTTTCAGTGGAGACTTTGGGTGTTTGTTATTTCTATGTGGCTCTGCTATGGCTTATGTTAGCTGTTATGAATATGATTTTCATATCTGTCTGCAGAGCTTCATGCAAAACAGTTTACACAATCATGCAAAACACTCTCTGTGTTGTCTGCTCACATTTGTGCTGTAGTTTAACGTATAGACATGATCTAGACTTTCAATCTTACACTCATCTCTTCCATATACCATAAAGACGATCATTCCCTGACCTCAGTTTTCAAACTTTAGTAGTTAACATCTTGTATTAAAAAGAGTTCCAATCTGCACATTCTTGTCCATATTTTGGCCTCATCCTGTTGTCCTGCTCAGCGGTGTGGTTGTGTCCCCGTCTCTGGAGCAGGTAGTCTCATGGACTGAGTACCACTGCCGGATCGATGCGTTAAACAGTGAAGATCTGCGCTCCCTATGCAAACGCCTCCAGGTGCACAAAATCAGTAGAACCCTGCAGATGTAGTTTTAGGTTTTGTAGATTGTACCTGCCTTGCTGTGGATGGCCAGTTTGAGCCTGTGACCAAAACAATGTTTGTGCAGAAAAATCCATAATTTCCTGAAATGTTTTTTTCTATACCAAATACTTTAAGGCTCAATCCCAATTCACCCCTTGGCCCAACCCCTCCTTTTGCGCTTCTAGGGGTAGGGTGTCCCGATTCTTGTTGAGATAGAGGGGTAGGGCGAAGGGGTAGGGCTACATAGCCCTCGAAACGGAGATTTTTCAGAGACACACTCGAATGCGATGCATTCTGCGAACTTCGCAGAAAGTTCGCAGAATGCATCGCGAATCACTGGCGAGATGGCTTCGCACACGGTTAAACATTTAAATTTAGCGCCAGATGACACCACCATGCACTTTTATTTACTCTTATAATAATAATATAGTCATTTAAATTAATAAATTGTATAATAACTTACCTTTCCGATTCAGAAAAGACATGGCTACATTTCGAGGAAGGAACGTTATAATCATCATGTTTCCTCAAAGTTAAGAGCAGCTGCGCTGATTGTCAGTCGTTGTCATGGAGAAATCCTGTAAAAACTCCGTAACGGCAGAGCCATCGCCGACGACTGATGACGTATCGGGTTCATGAAGGGTTGTTCCATTTCGTAGGGGAATATTTCAACCCCTTGGCCCTTGTAATTCTGTTTTATGGGCCAAGGCGTACACTCGAAAACAAGGGGTGAATTGGGATTGAGCCTAAGTGATTTTATTTTTCAGTTCTTATATCCACAAATTAGAACTTCATGTCCCTGCAAAATTGCAACAAATATTGATAGTGGAAGTTGTCCCCTTTAGAACCCACAAATTAAATAGAGATTTGAATAATTTGGAATTTTCTAATTATTAGATGCGTAAATTAGCAGCTTTATGTCATTGCTGATCTGCTACATTCCATTTTTGGAGATACCAAGCAGTTGCATTCCCTTAGAACACACAAACTGACTGAAATGAGGGATTTTCTGGAAGCTGTGCTAGGGAAAGTGGATTGTATTTCCATGTTCAGAATGTTCTGAGGTTCAGGCGAGTGTTTGGGTCGAGACCTGCACTGACTGCTGCTCGATCATTTGTTGTAAACAATTGATGTAATTGAAGCACGGTCGGCGTAACCTGAGTGTGTTCAGGCCACTAGAGGGAATGTTTACTGTCTGTGGACTATATTGTAAAATAACACCACAAGTCGCAGACTTTAGAGCAGTGCTTTTCAACTGGTTATTCTTCAGGAACCAGATTTTATATTGAATATCAAGTGGTGATCCAACACTGTACCAAAAGTAAATTGTACTTGCATTTAAAGTATAGCCTACATTTGATCAGTTCATGTGTTTCCTTGGAATCGAACCCCTGACCTCTGCGTTGCTAGCACCATGCATACTGTTTGAGCTTCAGGAATCCTTATGCTCTGATAATGAAGCGTTACCATGAGCTGCATAGGCACAACAGTATGCCTACTTATTATAATAACAGGCTGAATAAGGAAATTGACAATTTCCACTTGTTGAGAACCACTGACTTTGGAGAAATAATGCACAACAAATCTTTTATATTAAAACAATATCCCTTAATATTGCTTCTCCAAAAACTTTCCAGTGAGATTCGATTTTTTTGTCTCAGGTTAGTGTGTCCCCTTAGGTTAATTCCACCATAGATAGTCAACTCAACTCCTGCTGAGGTTGAATTTGCATGTTGATTCTATGCAGCTTTACTTCCACAAATGTTTTGAATACCAAATCCCTACTGCGAGGGTTAAATTTAAGGGAAGATCTAGAGTCGTGTCCTTGTTATAGTCTCAGATTTATGTGGCATAAAGCACTAGACGGTTTGCTAATGGTGTCTTCTGTCTTTAGATCACCACAAAAGAGGACGTGAACTCCACACATGGCACGTCCATCACCGCCAGTCTGGAGCCGGAGACTTTCAAGCCCAACCTGAACGAACCCAGTGACCTTCTGGAGGCAGAGCAGATTGAGAAGGTAAGCGCACAGTGGCGCTGCAGCGAAAGAGCTGCTTTACAGTTTTTCATCGATCCACTGGTCCAAAAATAGACGTTCCTCCCTGCTGTTCACCGGTTATTGATCCTCGACCGGAGGATAGTCTCATACATGTTAACAGACAGATTTATTCACTTGTCATGTTATGGCCAAGGGCATAAGAACGATTGGTTAAGTGAGGGAGATGATTCTTGAGCCAAAAATTATTACTCACCCTCTTGTCATTAAAACCTATATGATTTTTGAAAAAATTTGCTTACTCTTTTCCATTTAAGAAACACTACTAATACAAATATTAGACCAAGTCAGACAGTCACCAGATTACAGCATGCCATGTCACTTCTCAGATATTCTAATTCTGATTCTCCATGTTCAATCGGTGAAAGCAAGCTCCAACAGACTCCGACAGGGCTAACACACTTATCCGATAAATCCGACAAAGTATGTGTTGCCGTCTGTCGGTGCGGTGTAAATTGGACTAGATGAGGTACAAAGTGCGTATCTTTACAGCGTATCTAAGCTGTAATACCCCTAAAGATTAAAAAAAATCTGACAGTGAATGAAAATAAAAACACCATAAAAATAGTACATATTACTAGTCCATAATACTACTGGTTCATCATAAAAACACACCATAAAATTTAAAATAATTACTAGGACAGAATAATCTGTATTCTTTATTCTGACAAAATTCTGTATTAAATATTATTTAAGATTAATGCCGCTGTACAGTGCCAAAAGAAATAGTTTTTTCTTAGTTTTGTAAGCTTGCAGTCAAAATTGTATGTGATGAGAGAGAATGGGTGGCACAAAATAATACAAAGACAATGCATGTCTTTCTATTGATTTGCTTTTGCTGAATGCATGAAAAGAAGCATACAGTGTAGTCTGATTCATAAACAAATGACTCATTTGAGTTGGTTCTTTTTAAATGAATCATTCAACAAGGAGTTGTTGAGTGAGTTCAGAAAATTATTCTTTACATATTTGTTTTCTTGTTTGACTTGTTTTCTGAAGCCATACGGTTGTATGAGATATTGCTTTGGCAACTAAAATAAGATCATTTTAAGTTATAGAATAAATAAATACTATAATAGTATAAATTACTTCTTTTAAGAATTAAAAAAATAACACTGAAACCGAATAAAATGTCAGTCATTTTTTATTGCTGTTACAACAATCATGTTTTGTTCAACTTTCTTTCAGAAATAAAACATGATTGTGTTCAGGCACTTTTTGACTGTTGTTTAATAAATGTTGCAGTTGTCAGGGACATTTCTGTAATATTCGTACATGACGGCCTGATCTTTTGATCTGATCTCATGTGACATTTACAATGTGTTTTGTTGAAGCTGCAGCGCTTTTGTGCTGTTATGAGGTTTAAGTCATTGCGCCCTGCGGCTGCCCGACTTTCAAATGCATCAGCGCTCTGTGAATGGATCACCTGAGGTGGCCTCTCACAGACCCCTTTATTCAGACGTAGACCATTTTGTTGGTAAATCAAATAAACTTGTGTCATTACGCAGAGTAATTCAATGCTCTCCAAGCGCTGGGAAAGCCTGGAGCCGCCGGAGGACACAGAGACCGCTGGACACAAACATGTATTGAGGAAACGCCTGCCGCCCAGGCGCCCACAATATATGCGTGTATATATATATATATATATATAGTATATATAGTGCTGGTCAGAATTATTTGCCCCCTTGGTGGTAAATATGATCAAATATGGCTGTAAAAAATAAATCTGCATTGTTAATCCTTTTGATATTTTATTAAAAAAAATATGTAAAAATCGAACCTTTCATTGAAGTAAAAGAATTGAAAGTGGGGGGAAATCACATCATAAATAAATGTTTTTCTCCAAAACACATTAGTAAAATGATTTGCCCCCTTTTATTTAAATACTTTTTGCAACCTCCTTTTTCCAAGATAACAGCTCTGAGTTTTCCTCTATAATGCCTGATGATTTTGGAGAACAACTGACAAGAGATCAGAGACCATTCCTCCATACAGAATCTCTTCCAGATTCCCAGATCCATGTTGTTCTCTTCAGTTCAGCCCACTCATTTTCTATAGGGTTCAGGTCAGGGACTGGGATGGCCATTGCAGATGCTTGGTTTTGTGCTCAGTGACCCATTTTTGAGTTGATTTTGATGTTTGTTTTTGGATCACTGTCCTGTTAGAAGATCCAAACACGGCCCGTTATGAGATTTCTAGCAGAGGTTGTCAAGTTTTGATTATCTGTTATCTGTTCGAATCCTTGATGTCATGTTTCTGAACAAGATGTCCAGGACCTCTGGCAGAAAATTAGGCCCACAGCATTAAAGATACAGCAGAGCATTTCATTTTACACATGGGGTACTTTTTATCCCTGTGTGCACCAAACCCATCTTAAGTGTTTCATCTGACCATAGAACTCGTCCCGTTTGAAGTTCCAGTAGTGTCAGTTACTTTTCCAATGTTCTTTTTGGCAGCAAACCATTTTTATCCAAACATTTTTTTTTATATAAAATATCAAAAGGATACACAATACAGTTTAATTTTTACAGCCATCTTTGATCATATTTACCAAGGGGGCAAATAATTCTGACCAGCACTGTAATATAATATGGTGTTCAGCTTCTCTGTGTCTACGGGTGTGAAAAGGTCAGTGTTACTGTAATTGGGCTCTTAATGTTTCACAGGTTCTGCTCTGATCCTGCACATGTCTTTTATTCGTTCTACATCTTCATGTTGCTGCGTTTGTCATTTGTGTCTCCTGTTTTCCACCTTTTCTTTTTTATCACTTTTATTTTTACTTACAGATTACAGAAACTATTTAAAAAATAACAGGAACATTCAGGAGCACAGAAACATGTTGTCAGTGCTGGCCCGTGACTTTTATCAGTAAAATAGCATCGCTACTGAAAAGCAAAAAGGTTGTAACATTGCTGATTTTAAAGCAACTAAACTCATTATTTATTCAAAAAAAAAATTAAATTACCATGGTACTTTATTTTACTCTTCTAGATCCAATTACCTGTTGAAACAAACTTTACTAAACAAATAATTAAATCTGTATTTTTGTCCATTGTCAAATTCTGCAAACATCAATGCTTTTCACTTGTCCATGTTGGCAAGTGACCACCACATGTAAACGGAATGATTCCCAGCTTGGTGTCCAGTATTATTTTATTATTATTTATAAACTCTTATTGTTTTTATTAATGTTTGGAATTACAAAATTTTATAATAAAATGTTTAGTAAATGTATGTATTTTTGTCATTTTATTAGTATTTTTATATTGCCATTTAGGTTTAATTAAATTTTTATTTTAGTGTTGGTAAATTTTGTGCTTCAACTCATCAAATCTCAATAAGTTGCCAACTTAATATTTAAACATTCTAATTTAGCTTAAGTTTTTCATCTTGTATTTATTTTTTACTTTGTTTCAGCTTTATTTCAATTAACAAAAAAGTTTTATATAGTTTTAGTTAACAAAAATAACCCTGGTCAGCAGTGGTTCTTTGCCTCCATGTCATGTATTAAAATAGTTGAATGCACACCTAACCATGCATTATCTTATTTCCTGTTTTTCATGCAGTTGGCGAAACATCTCCCACCCAGAACCATCGGTTACCACTGGAATCTGACCTTCAGCACATCTAAAAATGGCATGAGCATTAAAACACTGTACCGGACGATGCAGGATCAGGAATCGCCCATGCTACTGGTTATCAAAGACAGTGACGGACAGGTCAGACTCTTCTCTTTATCTCTCACAAGTGACAGTCTCAGACCTTAACACAATATTAAAAAAACACCAAATCCATTGGTATGTCATGTGACCAGGAGCAACGTAAAGATTTTGGTTCAGTGGTTTCCTAATCTAGTCTCTGTGCTGTTGTAGATGTTTGGGGCTTTGGCCTCCCAACCCTTCAAAGTCAGCGAGGGTTTCTACGGCACAGGAGAGACTTTCCTGTTCACCTTCTATCCAGAGTTTGAGGTTTGTGCTCAGTTTATACATTCGTTTTCATTACAGGCGGAATAAGTCAGTTTGAAATTAATTCTGATTGTGGTTGTCATTCGGCATTTTCACAATCAAAGACTTCATTGCAGGATTTAAACACTGACTAAACTGAACAAGAGGGACCAATTGTGTTTTCTTCTTCTAAAATGCTGTTTCTCTGACTGGCAGGCGTACAAATGGACTGGTGATAATCTGTTCTTCATTAAAGGAGACATGGACTCTTTAGCCTTTGGTGGAGGAAGGTCAGTAGCTCAGGGCACTTTTAATATTTTGTATGCTGATTTTTGTTAGAGATGTTTGTGTAAGAACCAAAAAAGTGTGTTTGCAAATGTAAACATGAACGTTTGGCCAGCACATTGCAAGCTTATTGTCTCGTTGCACAAACTAAACATGCCAGTTTTTTCTTAACTACAAATCTCAGTAAGGATAAGATAGTTTGTTTCAAATGTCTGTGCAGATCGGTTATTTTTCAGATAGCTAACTGTAAAAATGTTGAGAATTTAACTTGACCGTAATTGATTTGAAACTGGTCGTAGTAGGTGACAGTTAGTTATGTAAGAATGAATTACATTCTCAAAAGTTTCTGTTTACATTATTGTAAAATTTTGGGGGTTGTTAAGATTTTTTTATGTTTTTGAAAGAAGTATCTTATGCTCACCAAGTCTGTATTTATTTGATCAAAAATATATGATTACAATTTAAAATAACTGTTTTCTATTTGAATATATTTTTATTTAAATCAATTTATTCCTGTGATGGCAAAGCTGAATTTTCTGTCACATGATCCTTCGGAAATCATTCTAATATGCTGCTCTAGAAACATTTATTATTATTATCAATGTTGTAAACAGTTGTTAATTCATATTTTTGTGGAAACCGTGATGGATTTTTATGAATAGAACGTTAAAAAACAGCATGTATTTGAATTTGAATTCAGTGTAAATTTCCTTTTAGTTTATTTTACTCTCACTTTTGTTCAATTTAATGGATCCTTGCTGTTTAAAGTGTTAAAAGAAACTAAATCTTACTGACCTCAAACTTTTCAGCAGTGGTTATCATTTGCATCATGACGTTTCGAAAGGCAACGACATGAAAATGAGCTTGCGTAGCTAAAAGGACTAGTGTCCATGTACTCGTGTAGAGTATGTTTTCCTACAGTCCTTTATTTTTATTTTTAAAATGATTCCCTCCATGTCCATTTACATGAAGGTTTTATTTGAGAACATTTTCTTCTCTTTCAGTGGTGAGTTCGGGCTTTGGTTGGACGGGGATCTTTATCACGGCAGGAGTCACTCATGCAAAACCTTCGGGAATCCCATGCTCTCCATGAAGGAGGATTTCTTCGTGCAGGATATTGAGATCTGGTCGTTCGAGTAGCAGCATACAGGGAGGTACCTTTGTGTTGTTAGTTGGAAAGAGGAATTGGACACCAGGCAGATCCCAAACCTTACTGCACATCACCGCGGCTCCCAGGAAGCCCGTAACGGACGCTACTGTTACCGCGCTTGTCGTATGTTACTCCTGCATTTAATACAGAGCTCTTCTTTGTGCTGTTTAGTATATGTGTTTTGTTCAAGCCGTGTGCAGCGTCAATAACGAACGGGAGGATGTATCAAGGGACCCCCGTGAGCACCTTTAACATCGAGTGGAGATGACGTTGAAAACGATGGTCTTGGCGGCACGGGTTTGGGCTGCCCGAGAACTGCCATGGTCCAATTTACCTGAGCTGAAGCGGCAGGAGAACGTTCAACAGATGATGTTGGCCGATAGGATGTCATTACTGCAACACGGGGATCGATGGGGGAAAAACAACTACGGAAAAAGGAAAGCAAACAACTGAAAACACATTCCCTTGCTCTCAGAGGAAGAATATGCATTTTTTTGGATCGCGGTGACGTCCACGAGAAGACGAGAACACATCCGTAGTTTCTTTTGAGGCGAAATATTCAAGTGTCGTGAAACTCGTAGTCTTTCTGTCGTTCACTATCATAGCACACCATGTCGAAGCACATAATCGGAAACCCCATAGTCGTAATGTTCTGTTCAGTGGGTTTTACGTGTGAGTGTGGCTAACACCGACCCCTCCGCTTCGGAAGGGCCGACTTTTACTGTTCGTAGGCAGAAATGTGTCGCAATAGATTTGTGGAATATGCAAATTCCTGTCCTGTGACCTCAAATAATCCAAACGGGGCACTTTTGTTTTCCCTGTTTCTCTTTCTAAGAGACCTTTTACGTCTTGACGGATTAATCGCTTTTCTGGGTATCATTTGAAAAGCCTGAGATGTGGTTTAATTGTTTTTCATGAATATAATGAAAATTCTATATTTATGTATATGATTATATATATACATAAATTCACATATATATATATATATATATATATATATATATATATATATATATATATATATATATATTGCTGTTAAGTGTGACAGTGATCTTTTTTTGTGCTGATATTTCAGCTGTTACTAATATAATGTATATTACCCTGTAAATTAATGTTAAAATAGTAGATTTGTTCCTATATATAAATATATATATATATATAAATGAATATACAGTGTGTGGATTGGTGGGTTGCTTCTCGCACTTTATTAATCTAGTTTCAGGTTCTTCAGGCCTCATTAGCAGTAGCAGTACAGTATATATTTTTGTTTGTCTTTTAGATTATAGAGTAAATGAATCGTTTATAAAGAGCGTGCTGCTACTGTGGAGAGGAAAAGCCCCGGACGGGCGTCTCAGCGGTCGAGCACAGGGTCGAATCTGACGGACTCTCTTCTTCTCGCGTGTCCTGTCCCGGAGTTTTTTTCTTTGGTTTTTGTCAGGTTTTTTTTCTTTTTTTTTCCGGTGTCTAGATTGACTGCACACAACGAGAGGAGCACACATGTCCTTTCAAAGTGCAAAGTGCAAACTAATCCTTCATCTACTTCACCGGAATATAATGTTACAGTGATGTATAAAGAACAATGAATACTAATAAATTGTTGTAACCTGGGACAGAATCAGGTCTTTTATGGTTTTTATTTTCTTTGAGCTCCTCAACACTGAATAAGCAATTACATTATTATTTTTTTAATGCTGACTTATTCTAATACTATAGTATTTTGGAAAGTAATTCCGTGCTAATGCCATGTTGTATGAATATGCAAATCATTCAGGCCTGTGGTGTATGTCAAAGCACCATGATATTATCATCCACAATAGTATCACCACAACACTTTTGTGTAAGGGGAAAATTCATGGTTCATACAGCCATAAATCTGCTTAATTTGGTTCAGAAGGGAAGTCTGTCAACATGAAATACTATTTAGGGCCCAAGCCCAAAGGGCGAAGGCCCTATTGTTTTCCTAAGGATTATTTATTAGGGCCCAAGCCCAAAGGGCGAAGGCCCTATTGTTTTCCTAAGGATTATTTATTATTATTATTATTATTATTATTATTATTAGGGCCCAAGCCCAAAGGGCGAAGGCCCTATTGTTTTCCTAAGGATTATTTATTAGGGCCCAAGCCCAAAGGGCGAAGGCCCTATTGTTTTCCTAAGGATTATTTATTATTATTATTATTATTATTATTATTATTATTATTATTATTTTTCTTCTACCTTTTGGACACTTTTGGAGGCCTTAACATGCTCAAAAACTCCTGAAACTTTGCACACATGTCAGAACCGGCGGCCATCAGGGCCGGGCTGAAGATGGTACCCGGGCGTGGCAGGGGGGCTCGACAGCGCCCCCTGGAACGGGGTCGGAAAACATGGTCCATAAATCAAACACGCTTGCATGTAATAATATGAAACTCGGTACACATGTAGATCTCATCGTTTCATATATACTTCGCACTCTAACTTTTTACCCCAGCCCAACAGGAAGTGGGCTATTTAGGGTTGTTGGTAAAACACACGCAAAGGAATTTGAAGTACTTCTCCTAGAGAATTCAAACACACGGCACGAAACTCGGTCAGCGTGAAGTCAAGACATTGAGGATGAAAGTTTGCGAGGGGATTTTTGATATCTCGAACGGTTTGGCCGTGGCGAGGAAACAAAATTATGGCGAGAAACGTGAAACAGGAAGTGTGTCATAACTTCAGCATACATTAACTGATCTTGATGAAACTTGAGCAGTGTGTTCGTTGTAAGAGCTCGATCATATGGATGTGACTATTGTGAGTCAAAGTTATAGCGCCACCAACTGGCAGCAGGAAGTGTGTCACTTTCAAAATGCTTTGAAATCACCCTCTTATTTTTACCCGATTTGCTTCAAACTTCATTTGTATAATGTAAATACACGGCAGATGAAGACCTGTGAATGGATTCTTGATATCTTTGAAACTGTTGCTGTGGCAATCCATCAAACTTTAATATTCTTTTTGGATGCTTTTGAGACTCTTAGCATGCCTGAAATTGCTTAAAATTGCATGAAACTCGACAGACAGATCACATTTATTAGCCAGGTGACATGTGCATAGTTTCAGAAACGGGCGTGGTGCAGGGACTCAGTAGCGCCACCTTTTGACAAAAGTGGGGGGGTTAGTTTCATCTAGAGTTACATAAATCTGTATTTATATAGTTCTCCTCCAGCCAGACAACTTTCTAATTTACAGTCATTAGTAACAACCAAGAGGAAGTCAGATATTTTGGTTTGAATATGATCATTTCTCTCTGAGCCTACGTCTCTGTGACTGCTCTCTGTGTGTGTGTGTCTGTGAGTGTGGGGAGGGGGAGGGGGAGGGGGAGTGGGGCTAGATTAACCATTTCACTGCTGTGTGGTTTGGCCTTCATTAAAAAAGAAAATAAATGTCTTAAGCCTTGTATTTTTTAAATACGTTTTTTTAATAAAGGCATATAACAGACATGCTGCATTTAAATTTTTTTAATAAAACATTGTTTTTTATGTTTTTCAAGCCATTTGATTTATGAGGACTTTTGAAATGTCCTCATAAACCACCCATAAGTTGTAATACCAGTGTAATACACGTCATTATACAAATTTGTGTCCTCATAGATCACATAAACCAACCCACACAAACCAACCACACACACACACACACACACACACCAAATTGACGGTGGGTGGCAATGGTATATTTAAAAGTGCATAATTGTAATATCTGCAAGGCACCCCTAGTCCAGTCTTATTAAATGTATGCTTCATCTTTCATTTTAATTTGTAAATTTGATCAATAAATTCAATTATTTAGAATAATAAGATACTATATGGCTGTTACCCTAGGTAGGGCTGATCAAATTACATCATTTACATTGAAAAATAACAATGCATTAAAAGATGTTATGAGATTGTTTTAAATATGAGTCAATTAAAAATCGTTGGAAAGAATGATACTTTTAAACATAACACTGAACCGTCACTAGGTGTCGCCAGGCTACCGTCTTAATGAGCGAGTCATTGATTCATTCGTTCAAACGATTCGTTCGAACGACTGAGTCATTCATGAATGAGACAGGTATGGATTGGTCATTGAATCTAGGGTTTGCGATGTCTACCAATTTGGCATCAGACGATGTGTACAGTGAAACATCGCGATGGACGATGATATCGGGAGGAGGGGCGGGGCTAACGTTTTAATTTTTCACTTAAGCAATAAGCCCCGCAAAGCCGTGTTTTACAGTGGATTTAGAACAGCTAAGGGGCGTTGGCACAACGCGGAGATATTTTCCTCTACATCTCATCAGCCATTTTGATTTCGGCACGCTCTGAGTCTGCAGCAGCTGACCACTAGGAGCGAATGTACATGATGTACAATGTACACGTGACAGAGCAGCCAGATCCAGACTGTGCTTTCGCGCTGTGGCTGGCGCTGAGCCAGAGACAGACGCGTTCAGTGCTTGTCATATTATATCACAACTATTCAGTGTTTTTAACCACATAATGTTTATTTTAGGTTTCAGACATTTAAATGCATATAATTTATAGCAAAACAATACATTTATAGTTTGTAAAATACACAATGGTGTCTATGGAAGCAGCAATAACAACCCATTCAAATATATTTGCCGACGGATTTTATTCATATCAGACACACAGTGTAAGTAACTATAAAGTTAACTCTATTCTTCTCCCAGTTCACCGGCCATGTATTTCGGGAGAAACTGTTTTTTAAACGACAAAACAAACTCACTTACACACATTTGAGAATCAGAATAGAAGATAGTTGATGACATGGTAACCAGGTTTGTTAATATTTATAAATAAAAGCGCTAACGTTACATGTCATACAGCGCTATTTTGGCTGTGGTGAATCACGTGCCAAGCATGACGCGTCACCATGGAAACATGGGGGGGGGGGGGGGGGTCGCGATGCTGGCTTAACTATGATATCGTCTATCGGCACAACCCTAATTGAATCTTTGAGTAAACCAATTTGTCCAAAATGCTGAATCATTCAGTAATGAGAAAACATGTTGCTGTGAGATGAGCAATGGTTCTGCTGTGATCTTTGTTTAACTATTTTCGCTGCTGAAACAGAAAAACCGTCAATATTGCATCTAAAATGTAAGTGACTTGACGTGTGTGTGTGTGTGTGTGTGTGTGTGTGTGTGTGTGTGTGTGTGTGTGTGTGTGTGAGAGAGAGAGTGTGTCTGTTACAGTGAAAAGAGTTTAACCCTTTAAGGCAGTGGATCTCAATCCTGGTCCTAGGGAGCCACTGCTCTGCATAGTTTGTATGTCTCCCTCATTTAACACACCTGATTCAGATCATCAGCTCGTTAGGAAAGAGCTTTATTAACTGAAGTGGGTGTGTCAGATAAAGGAGACATATAAAATGTGCAGAGCAGTGGCACCCATAGGACCAAGATTGAGAACCACTGCTTTAAGGCCTTGTCTTTTTTGGATATATCTTCTTTTTTTTTTATGTGCATACAACCCATATATTTTAAATGTATTGTTTGCTTTAAATTAAATTAAGATTGTATGTTTGGTAATTGAACCTAAATAAATTTACAATTAATGTGCTATATTTCAGATCAATATAATTGTTTTCTTTCATTTTAATCAACACTAACTTTATTCTCTATCTGTATTATAAATAACTTATTTCTGCATAAATTAAAAAATCCCCAATAATCCAGACCAACCAGAGCGCACTAATTCTACAACATCATCAGTGCTGAAGCGGAACTACCAGAGCGGTTCGGCAGATAGCGAGCAGATATTTTGTGTCACGTCGTGCACAATAACGCTAAAGGCACCAGGCTGGCGGTGCCACTGGCTTTATATATATATATATATATATATATATATATATATATATATATATATATATATATATATATATATATATATAAATATAGCTGCGAGCAGCGATGAAGGGCCAAAGCCGACGGTACCGCCACCCTGGTGCACCAGGGTTGCGGTGCCACCGGCTTGGGCCCGTAATCGCTGCTCGCAGCTATATTTATTATTATTATTATTATTATTATTATTATTTTACTACCTTTTGGACACTTTTGGAGGCCTTAACATGCTCAAAAACTCCTGACACTTTGCACACATGTCAGAACCCGCGGCCATCAGGGCCGGGCTGAAGCTGGTACCCGGGCGTGGCAGGGGGGCTCGACAGCGCCCCCTGGAACGGGGTCCGAAAACATGGTCCATAAATCAAACACGCTTGCATGTAATAATATGAAACTCGGTACACATGTAGATCTCATCGTTTCATATATACTTCACACTCTTACTTTTTACCCCAGCCCAACAGGAAGTGGGCTATTTAGGGTTGTTGGTAAAACACACGCAAAGGAATTTGAAGTACTCCTCCTAGAGAATTCAAACACACGGCACGAAACTCGGTCAGCGTGAAGTCAAGACATTGAGGATGAAAGTTTGCGAGGGGATTTTTGATATCTCGAACGGTTTGGCCGTGGCGAGGAAACAAAATTATGGCGAGAAACGTGAAACAGGAAGTGTGTTATAACTACTGCATACATTAACTAATCTTGATGAAACTTCAGCAGTGTGTTCGTTCTAAGAGCCCGATCATATGGATGTGACTATTGTGAGTCAAAGTTATAGCGCCACCAACTGGCAGCAGGAAGTGTGTCACTTTCAAAATGCTTTGAAATCACCCTCTTATTTTTACCCGATTTGCTTCAAACTTCATTTGTATAATGTAAATACACGGCAGATGAAGACCTGTGAATGGATTCTTGATATCTTTGAAACTGTTGCTGTGGCAATCCATCAAACTTTAATATTCTTTTTGGATGCTTTTGAGACTCTTAGCATGCCTGAAATTGCTTAAAATTGCATGAAACTCGACAGACAGATCACATTTATTAGCCAGGTGACATGTGCATAGTTTCAGAAACGGGCGTGGTGCAGGGACTCAGTAGCGCCACCTTTTGACAAAAGTGGGGGGGTTAGTTTCATCTAGAGTTACAAAAATCTGTATTTATATAGTTCTCCTCCAGCCAGACAACTTTCTAATTTACAGTCATTAGTAACAACCAAGAGGAAGTCAGATATTTTGGTTTGAATATGGTCATTTCTCTCTGAGCCTACGTCTCTGTGACTGCTGTCTGTGTGTGTGTCTGTGAGTGTGGGGAGGGGGAGGGGGAGTGGGGCTATGTGCCTGCTCTCTGTGTGTGTGTGTGTGTCTGTGAGTGTGGGGAGGGGAGGGGGAGTGGGGCTATGTGCCTGCTCTCTGTGTGTGTGTGTCTGTGAGTGTGGGGAGGGGGAGGGGGAGGGGGAGTGGGGCTAGATTGTGTGGTTTGGCCTTCATTAAAAAAGAAAATAAATGTCTTAAGCCTTGTATTTTTTAAATACATTTTTTTAATAAAGGCATATAACAGACATGCTGCATTTAATTTTTTTTAATAAAACATTGTTTTTTATGTTTTTCAAGCCATTTGATTTATGAGGACTTTTGAAATGTCCTCATAAACCACCCATAAGTTGTAATACCAGTGTAATACACGTCATTATACAAATTTGTGTCCTCATAAATCACATAAACCAACCCACACAAACCAACCCACACACACACACACACACACACACACACACACACACACACACACACACACACCAAATTGACGGTGGGTGGCAATGGTATATTTAAAAGTGCATAATTGTAATATCTGCAAGGCACCCCTAGTCCAATCTTATTAAATGTATGCTTCATCTTTCATTTTAATTTGTAAATTTGATTAATAAATTCAATTATTTAGAATAATAAGATACTATATGGCTGTTACCCTAGGTAGGGCTGATCAAATTACATCATTTACATTGAAAAATAACAATGCATTAAATGATGTTATGAGATTGTTTTAAATATGAGTCAATTAAAAATCGTTGGAAAGAATGATACTTTTAAACATAACACTGAACCGTCACTAGGTGTCGCCAGGCTACCGTCTTAATGAGCGAGTCATTGATTCATTCGTTCAAACGATTCGTTCGAACGACTGAGTCATTCATGATGAGACAGGTATGGATTGGTCATTGAATCTAGGGTTTGCGATGTCTACCAATTTGGCATCAGACGATGTGTACAGTGAAACATCGCGATGGACGATGATATCGGAGGAGGGTCGGGGCTAACGTTTTAATTTTTCACTTAAGCAATAAGCCCCGCAAAGCCGTGTTTTACAGTGGATTTAGAACAGCTAAGGGGCGTAGGCACAACGCGGAGATATTTTCCTCTACATCTCATCAGCAATTTTGATTTCGGCACGCTCTGAGTCTGCAGCAGCTGACCACTAGGAGCGAATGTACATGATGTACAATGTACACGTGACAGAGCAGCCAGATCCAGACTGTGCTTTCGTGCTGTGGCTGGCGCTGAGCCAGAGACAGACGCGTTCAGTGCTTGTCATATTATATCACAACTATTCAGTGTTTTTAACCACATAATGTTTATTTTAGGTTTCAGACATTTAAATGCATATAACTTATAGCAAAACAATACATTTATAGTTTGTAAAATACACAATGGTGTCTATGGAAGCAGCCATAACAACCCATTCAAATATATTTGCCGACGGATTTTATTCATATCAGACACACAGTGTAAGTAACTATAAAGTTAACTCTATTCTTCTCCCAGTTCACCGGCCATGTATTTCGGGAGAAACTGTTTTTTAAACGACAAAACAAACTCACTTACACACATTTGAGAATCAGAATAGAAGATAGTTAATGACATGGTAACCAGGTTTGTTAATATTTATAAATAAAAGCGCTAACGTTACATGTCTATTTTGGCTGTGGTGAATCACGTGCCAAGCATGACGCGTCACCATGGAAACATGGGGGGGGGGATCGCGATGCTGGCTTAAAGCAAAGAGGCACAAGAGGCGAAACTCTGATGCTTTTCTGGTAACAGCCACTAGGTGGCGCTTCGGGAGCGCGGCCGCCATTTTGGGATGAATATTCCAACGGGAGTTACTGGACAACAGCACAGATAACAGTTTTTTGAGGTAGTTTTTTCTTGCATTATAGAATATTTCCATTTTATGCAACTTTACACATTTACTACTATTATTAGTTACCAACTCCACTTGGCCTGAAATATATTTTGTACGTTTTAATCCCCTGGATCATGCTACAAACATGATGATCTTATGGAACATTATGCATTGCTGTGTCCGTTATCCTATAATTGCCACAATTTTGTACAGTGTTTTTGTTTACATAGTCTTGCTTTAACGGTCATTAATATACGATATAAGAAGTTTACTGTAAAGCTGTTTCTATTGCTGTTGTATAGGCCTAATAGTTGTACAAATAGAGAGTTTGTAGGCCTAATACTGTATACGTGTTGTTGTAGCCATTAAATAAGCGCATTTAGTTTCATATTTGTTCAAATATTATAATGTTTTTTTCCCCATATTGATTATGAAAAGTGAACAGCATGAGTATGATATCGGGAGACATGAAGTGGCTCATACATGATTTTGACTCATTAGCCTACGCTGTGTTTTGTAGAAAGCCTTTCTTTAAAATTAATTTCGTTTTGTATAAATTCTATCTTATTTTTATTTTTTTTAAATTTAATCGGCTGGATTTAATAAATGGCAAATATAGCAGACATAATCATGACATCCGGCGCCGGCGCTTGTCTTGAGCGAATCTCATCATAAATTAACCGAAATATGCCTCAGACACAGGGTCGGCGCCAGGACATACGGAAGGAGGGGGCCTCGATGCGTCACTGGGAGGGCCTACTATTAATGATTTTTTTTTTTAAAGATTAAAAAGCCCGGGGGGGGGGGGGGGGGGGGGGGGGGTCGGGGTTTCATAGGCGTAATTTGCGGGATTTTCTCAGGATCGATATATTGTCCCCCACCACTTTTTGAAACATGGCACGGATGCACCAAATATACAAATACATAAAACATCTCCAGTTAACTAGCAGAGCATTAATTTAGTTCGCTATTAAATAAGAGATCTAGCGCTAAAATGTTTTGTTTTTGAACTCAAGCTGCGCGCTGGTTGCCGCTGCTATCAGTGTCATGGATACAGTTTCTCTTGTGGCTCGCGCAGTCTTCACTCGGACACGCTCTTCAATCTATCGCAGTAACGGAGACTCTATTCGTACGGTGAGATCACAATATAAAATGGACGCAAACGTGTCCCTGCTTGATAAAAACTGTAACCAATGATGAACATATTCGGTTTTTGATGAGACAGAAAAAAAACTACACTGAGGGCGGATTAGAACCCGTAACCTCTGATATGCTTGGCAAATAATCTACCACTAGACCACTGAAGAACTCAAAATAAAAACAGCGGATCGATGGATATATTTACGGGTTGCAAAGCTGATTTAATCATGGTAAAACAAAATTAATTTACAAATAGTTATATGTAGTTATAGTTAAAATATAAAAAATATATACTTAAGTTAATTATAATGTCAGGAATACATGTATAATGTAATATGTCAGGAATAAAAGGGCACAGTGGTAGCGTGCCTGTTGCCGAATCTCAGCGGCTGAAATCGCGTTCCGAGGTTCCGAGGCAGGGTGGTGCGCTGACTAGAGGTGAGGGGGCACAGTGACCCAGGTGGCCGGGCCAGGCCCCCTGGGGCCCCCTCGTGGCGCCGACCCTGCTCAGACATGAGAAATATAGAAAGCTTGCAACTAAATATTTAAACGAAACTATTCCAAACGAAAAGAAATAGGCTACTCTCTGATTATGTTGCACACTCACATATGTTGAAATAACGAGATATTATGTTGAAATAACATTATAAATAATACATCTTTAAATATATTTGATTGAATGCTGAATGTTGTTCTTATTCAATTTAGTAAAATTAAAACTTTAGTTGTGATAATTAAAATGATTGAATATTAAATATCGAAGTTTTGCTCATTTAATAATAGTAGCACAATATAGGCTATAAGTGCGCAGCTCCCCCTGTCAATGATCTAGCACCCCCTCGGCACCTGCGTTAAAAAATCTGGCGCTGCCTCCTCTTTTTACATAATTATTTCAACCTAAAAATGACCTCTGCACTGGACTAAATATATGGCTTTCACCCCAAAATGGCGGAAGCGTAGCGCTGCTGCTGGGCGCTGGTGTTGCAATGGAACGTTCTATTGGCTTTCACTTCTTGTAAATATACGTTCTTTGCTTAAAGTCCCCATGAACCGGAAGTTGCAAACGGCTTTTCTCCAGTGCTGTGACGTATTTCCGAGAGAAACGGAATACTTATGAGGCAAAATAGTGAGCGTGGCTTTTTTTTTCCAACTAGCACCTGATTGGATCTAGAAAAATGCACCTCCTCGCCATCTCTCCTTTCACACGCTTGTGCCTGTCTACTGTCAGTTGGAGGGGCGTGATTACGGATGTTAAGCAGACACCCAAACCATCAAGCCTACGTCATCGGGCAAGGTCCTCCAAGGCAGAGGGGAGGGGCATTTTCAGAATTTGATTAAAGATTACGAAGCCAAAACATTTTTTGTGTGGATTGACTTGCACGGATGAATTGTTCACCACAAAACGATCAAAATGGACAATTTTGATTTCATGGGGACTTTAACATCGTGATGTCTGTCAGCCATCACGATGGACGATGATATCGTCAATCTTTGAGTAAACCAATTTGTCCAAAATGCTGAATCATTCAGTAATGAGAAAACATGTTGCTGTGAGATGCGCAATGGTTCTGCTGTGATCTTTGTTTAACTATTTTCGCTGCTGAAACAGAAAAACTGTCAATATTGCATCTAAAATGTAAGTGACTTGACGTGTGTGTGTGTGTGTGTGTGTGTGTGTGTGTGTGTGTGTGTGTGTGTGTGTGTGTGTGTGTGTGTTACAGTGAAAAGAGTTTAACCCTTTAAGGCAGTGGATCTCAATCCTGGTCCTAGGGAGCCACTGCTCTGCATAGTTTGTATGTCTCCCTCATTTAACACACCTGATTCAGATCATCAGCTGGTTAGGAAAGAGCTTTATTAACTGAAGTGGGTGTGTCAGATAAAGGAGACATATAAAATGTGCAGAGCAGTGGCACCCTAGGACCAAGATTGAGAACCACTGCTTTAAGGCCTTGTCTTTTTTGGATATATCTTCTTTTTTTTTTATGTGCATACAACCCATATATTTTAAATGTATTGTTTGCTTTAAATTAAGATTGTATGTTTGGTAATTGAACCTAAATAAATTTAAAATTAATGTGCTATATTTCAGATCAATATAATTGTTTTCTTTCATTTTAATCAACACTAACTTTATTCTCTATCTGTATTATAAATAACTTATTTCTGCATAAATTAAAAAATCCCCAATAATCCAGACCAACCAGAGCACACTATTTCTACAACATCATCAGTGCTGAAGCGGAACTACCAGAGCCGTTCGGCAGATAGCGAGCAGATATTTTGTGTCACGTCGTGCACAATAACCCTAAAGGCACCAGGCTGGCGGTGCCACTGGCTTTATATATATATATATATATATATATATATATATATATATATTATATATATATATTATATATATATATATATATATATATATAAATATAGCTGCGAGCAGCGATGAAGGGCCAAAGCCGACGGTAGCGCCACCCTGGTGCACCAGGGTTGCGGTGCCACCGGCTTGGGCCCGTAATCGCTGCTCGCAGCTATATTTATTATTATTTTTCTTCTACCTTTTGGACACTTTTGGAGGCCTTAACATGCTCAAAAACTCCTGAAACTTTGCACACATGTCAGAACCCGCGGCCATCAGGGCCGGGCAGAAGATGGTACCCGGGCGTGGCAGGGGGGCTCGACAGCGCCCCCTGGAACGGGGTCCGAAAACATGGTCCATAAATCAAACACGCTTGCATGTAATAATATGAAACTCGGTACACATGTAGATCTCATCGTTTCATATATACTTCGCACTCTAACTTTTTACCCCAGCCCAACAGGAAGTCGGCTATTTAGGCTTGTTTGGAAAACGCATGCAAAGGAATGTGAAACACTCCTCCTAGAGAATTCAAACACACGGCACGAAACTCGGTCAGCGTGAAGTCAAGACATTGAGGATGAAAGTTTGCGAGGGGATTTTTGATATCTCGAACGGTTTGGCCGTGGCGAGGAAACGAAATTATGGCGAGAAACGTGAAACAGGAAGTGTGTCATAACTACTGCATACATTAACTAATCTTGA